>JAHSUH010002076.1:0-695000 GCA_025388415.1 Cynanchum wilfordii | reverse complement strand
TTTGGTTCCACTTAGACCCATGAAGGCCAAATTTCCCTAGTGAACTACTAAAATACTTGTCACAAAAATAAGTGGAGCTAAGGAGGAATAAGATAAAAATCAACTTCCAAAATCTTAACTAACCTCACGTTCTGAATTGAGGAAATGGGAGGAACGGAAAAGAATTCACAACAGATACGCAACATAATTTCAATGTGCAAAGGACATCCATGAAAGGAAGGAAAAGTTAGTTGTTGGAAAACACACCCAGAAGAAAATTATAAAAAGATGTGATCCATTATACACCCTGAAAGTGAGAAATGACAATAAATATATATATATATATATTAAAAAAAAAAAAAGAACTCCATAGAGCTGTTCAAGGATATTCCGTGGCCATGCATATATATTAAAACAACCCTTATTTGGTTGGCCTAACATTCAGCATTATTCATTAACTAATTTGTGCAGAACTATTTTCCAGCAGTTACTATGCATGCTTTAGTTTGTTCCAAGTCAGAGTAATTATCCATGCCAGACATTTTAAAACTCTAATAAAGCAATCTAATAAAGACATCAACTACCTATAATACAAACAATTTGAACTTTCTGTTGGAGTATACTAATTCTGCTGAATTGCAGTAGATGAGGAGTTGCAACAAGTGTTTAGGTTTTAACTCAAAGAAGCACATCAAAGAGGGAGATCCTTGTTTCAATCAATACCTCAATTAAACCTCAAATTGAATAGTGATCACCAATTTAAGCTCCCTAAGAAGAATTAAGACAGAAAACTACAGAACCATTTCCACTGAAGCTGGCTGGCAGGATTGTATAGAAAATTGAAAAGATGTGGAATACAAGGGAAGAAACATGAGGGACTCAAACAAATGAAGTCAGCAAGTATCTTTGCCTACAACTGTCATAACTGAAAAGGGGAAACCTAGTGCTACAAGTTACTGAAAAGGAAAATAGTAAATTAAGAATAGGCCAAGGAATCTGTTCAAGGATAAAGATCAAACCTCAAGAGATCTGAAATTAATAAAATTGTCCTAAACAAATTTACTCCGGTACACAAAATCAACATTATAAGATTTATTTCCAGATGCGGAATTTTTTTTTCCTAAATCATGCAAAAGAAAAAAAAAAAGGAAAATGAAAAAAGCTTAAAGATAATTATCCTAATTCTAAATGCAACGACAACATGCAGATTGCTCTAGAGAGGGGAAAACTACTAGCTAATCAATTAGGTTTCCTTCTGGATCCTGACTAGAATTTTCTGGATCTAACTAGATCTTAAGCGAGAGTAAGCCCATCTTAGCATTAAATCCATGAAGAAAGAGTAGAAATATGGTGACGGATAAAAAGACGCAATCTGTTCAAATATATTTCGACAAACCAATAACTTGACCAACATGTTAGTCTTTCCGTTGCTTCTTCACTCCCCCTATTGTCCTCAATATGAGAGAGAGGGACTAGAAGGGGAAATCATACCTCTAGCTGGGTAGTACGTTCTGCGGTCCTTTCTAGTTGACAGCGCATGTCTTCTGCTACATGCTTCAAAGCTGTAAGCTCCTCCTTCAGAAAATTTTTCTCCCTATCTATTGCTTGGGTTCTCTTGAATAATTCCAGCTCCATCAGCAAAGCTTCCTTCAAATTTGTGGCGGCTCCAGAGGCCCTCTCTTTAGCAGCTTCCAAGTTTGTTGCAAGATCAGAATTCTCCTTGTCAAGACTCCAAATAGTTTTATTGATAATCAAAAGCTGGTCACCAGTATTATTAATTGCATTCTCGATCTCAGAAATCCGCTTCAGAGAACTGTCTTCTGGACCTTGCTTATCATTCTTGAGCCTTTCAGCCTCTTGCTTCAACATTTTAATCTCATTCTGGTCCTTGACAAGTCTTTGAGTTGCCTGCATAACCTTCTCCTTTGCCCATTCATTCCACCCATGGATATCATCCTGCATTGCTTTCAAATGATAAACTAGAGTCATAATAATAGAGTCATCATCCTCACATTGAGGAATAAATTCTCCTAGAGATTCATCATAAGGGATTCCAGCACAATAATCAGATTCCTCAGATGAGCCAGAGATATAACCACTGGTCTTTGAAGTAGGTTCTGACTCAAGAGCTAATGATGGAGGAGTTTTAGCATGTGGAGCTGGTAATTGCAAAACAGCCCCTTTTGAATCCATTATACTTGGAGCATCAGCAGCAGCCTGGGGAACAGAAAGAGATACATTTGAAACATTGCTATTGCCTACATGACTGTTCGCTCCAACACATGGGGATACCTCAGACAAAGTACTTTTCATTGGTATGCCTGAAGAATTAGATGGCAACTTCGGTGGCTTATCCAAACCCATACCACTCCATGGAACCTTTGCTTTGAAAGCACCTCTAATGCGACCCCTGTAACTTTTTTCCATATGAAATGGTTTCTGCCTAAACATCTCCCTTTTTAAACTACCGAAAGAACTCTTTCGACAAACTGCAGATTTTTCTTCTGCAGAAGGCCCTTTGCTAACATTTAGGCTATACTTTTTCCAAGCTCCTGCAGATTTCCCGATAGAAACTGAGCTTTCCTTCCCTGCCGCTTCAACAGTGAGATCCTCAGAATCAGAACTTTGACTTCTGAGGGCTATAGATTTTGAAAAGTGCACATTTTCGAAGAATGCACGAATTGGTTCAAAGGTCTCTGGTTTCAACTTAGAAGGCACTGTATCAAATGAAACTTCCTCAAATACATCCTGGAGGGAAAAGTTACCCAAATGATTTCCATTCACCACACAAGCATGTAAGAGGTTCAGATCACATACCAAGAGGATCCACAATGCTTCAGCAGTAGTTATAAACGGTCTAACCTCCTTAAGCACAGATACCATCTCAAGTAGCGTATAGTCCACTAGCTTGTCAAAACTTGAAAATATGTCGCACCTTGAAGTTTCTAGTTCCTTTTCTCGATTCATGAAGATCAATGCACCTTCCACAGCATTCAAAGCAGTATCTTTGGTACTGTGATAAAGGCCACATCTCAAGAATGTCTGCTCGGCAATGTCTTTACTGTATCCAAGCTCTACCATTTTAAGGATTGCTCTTTGAAAGGTTCTACGCAAGTTCTCAGATAAAAGTAACAGGATTTCACAAGCTATGGGAGCACCCCATTCATCAAACTCCTGTTCCTCATTTTCAGATTCAGACAGCTGTACAAATTCAGCCTCATTTGAACTTTTCTGCAGATGCTCCTTCAATAACTCACATCTAGAAGTTTCAGTCACAGACAAAGTATTAAACTTGTCTGAAAGAGACTCAGACAAATACTTTCTTTTGTTCTTACTTCCATTTCCACTGGATGAGCCAGAAGGAACGAGCTCCTTGTTGCCAACACCATCATCACTGTTGCCCATATCTTTAGATCTGCAAAAGACAAATTATCAATCAATGAGGTACAGCCTCACAGAATACGTTTAGATCTCAACTGCACTACAAAAGTCTCATCACTGGGGTCATAAATATATGAAAGTCAATCTAAGAAGGAAATCATGAGAGAGTTGAGGCTGCAAAACCGGAAATGAATCTATGGTTGTCAATTTAATAAATAAGAGTCCATAAATGTCCTCAGGTCATCAAATAATACATAAAAGAACATATGAATACAAGCAAAATCAAGTAAACCAAAAGATAACATTTAAAAATCACACTTCAACTTTCCTTTTAAGTGTAAATTCCTGCACAGCAGAAACACAGAACCAACAACCCAAACCCTAGGAAGAAGAGAATAAGATGATAAAGATAACACTACTAGTCTAAGCAGACCACTGGGGTCATGGCTTTAAAATTGATATCAATATAAAGTAAATCAATTCAAATAGTATAAATAGATAAAAACACGGGGTTGATGTTAGGAAGAAGAGTACACGATCAAACCCAGACAATGGAAGTAATTAAGAGAACCACTGCTAAACACACACTTCTCCATGTACGTATACCAAGTTTTATCCATATAAGCTTGCTTCTATCTACAAGCACCAAATAAATGCAAAACTCCAACGCAAACAGATCTACGCAATAAAAACATATCTAGGAGTACACAAAACAGAAAACAAACTCCTAACCTAGACCACCCTCAGACTCCAAACCACCACATCAAACAATAACAAAAACTATCAAATGCTTAAACACAGACACAAGTTTAGAAAAATCATGGATAAATATATTTCCAAGGCTTCCAAACCAGAAACCTCAAGAATAATCAAGATTCAAACCCCAGCCACTCCCCCTCCCACACCACCGTGAACAAAAAATTCCAGATGCTTGAACCCAAAACAAACTAAGAAAAATGAATTGCATCATAAAAGCAAAAAAGAACCCAATGGAAAACAAATCCAGCCTCCCTTCATGAGGTTGCCCACCCCACAGAAAAATGTTACTCCTCACCCCCAAAATCAGTAACAAATAATACCTAGATGTTTAAACCCTAAACAAACTAAGAAAAATGAATTGTATCCTAAAATTTAAAAAAAAAAAAAAAAAACCAATGTAAAACAAAGCCAGCCTCCCTTCATGAGGTTGCCCACCCCACAGAAAAATGTTGCTCCTCACCCCCAGAATCAGTAACAAATAAGACCTAGATGCTTAAACCCTAAACAAACTAAGAAAAATGAATTGTCTCCTAAAAGAAAAAAAAAAACCAATGTAAAACAAAGCCAGCCTCCAATCATGAGGTTGCCCACCCCACAGAAAAATGTTGCTCCTCACCCCCACAATCAGTAACAAATAAGACCTGGATGCTTAAACCCTAAACAAACTAAGAAAAATGAATTGTCTCCTAAAAGAAAAAAAAAAAAAAAAAAAAAATGTAAAACAAAGCCAGCCTCCCTTCATGAGGTTGCCCACCCCACAGAAAAATGTTGCTCCTCACCCCCACAATCAGTAACAAATAAGACCTGGATGCTTAAACCCTAAACAAACTAAGGAAAATGAATTGTCTCCTAAAAGAAAAAAAAAAAAAAAAAAAAAAAAACAAAGCCAGCCTCCCTTCATGACCGCCCACCCCACAGAAAAATGTTGCTCCTCACCCCCACAATCAGTAACAAATAAGACCTAGATGCTTAAACCCTACATAAATTAAGAAAAGCACATAAAATGATTGAATTTAGCAAAGCCACCAAACCAAACCATAAACCTCAACAGAAAACAAAATTCATAAGGTTACCCCTCCACACACCACCACCACCACCATCACCATTGCCAACAACAACAACAAAAAAGCAGCAAATGATAAACCCCTACCTAAAATTAAGGGAAAAATGAAAAAAATTCACCAAAAATTGCAACGGAAACAAAATTCAAAACGTCACCACCATTCCCCCCAAACCAAAACTAAAACCAACACCAACACAAACAGCAGCAACAACAACAACAACAAGAGGGAAAAAGGTAAGTGATTCAAGAAACCTTAAAAAGCAAGAACGGAGTTAGAAATGGGCGGCGGATTCGCAACCCTCTCAAACCCTCACACAAGTTTTTTCCTTTGGCCAATAAAGAGCGAAAGAAAAAAGGGAATTGAATTTGTGGGAGTGAACATGCATTCGATTTCTTATATAAACTTTTTTTTTTTTTTTCCCCAAATGTCATTCCAAAAAAAGGCAAAAAAAAATCAGTTCAGGTTCACTGAACTTGGCACTAGAACCTTCTGAGCTGATAGATATGTACTTTACCTAAATAGGAAAGTACAATCATCTTGATTTGCATATGCAGAAAGAGCAAAAAGATTGATCGCCGTGATAAGTTCTTAGTTTTTTTTTTTTTTTTCTAAAAAAAACCATACTTTCTCTGTACTTTTGAAGCTCGCCGCTTCATTTGAGGGTTTGTAAATAGAGGGAAGTTCAAAACAGTTTTCGAGTGCTTCTTTAAAAATATCGGTTGTCGGACTTTCTTTTTTTTTTTTTTTTTAAGAAAGGAAAAAAAAATTTCGAACTTATAACCTTCAAAAATAAAAAATTATAAATGAAATTACTACTAATAATTGAATTATTTTTTACTAATTGAATTATTTTTTGCACCGCCTGGATGACATTGCAGTATTAAGTCTCCGATAGATCAACTCCCGAAGCATCTACCGGATTGAACATTATTATTTTGATATAACTTTTAACTTAAATTATGAATGATAATTTGAATAGTTTTATGTCGAATGATAAAACAAAAAATGAATCAAATTGACTAATTAATTATAATTAATTGGAATAAGTACTAAAAATTTATGAACTTTTACTTAAAAACATATACTTTATTAGTAAAATTTGACAATTGAGACAATTTTTTATAAATTTATAGTGATGGTGTCTGGTTTTTACCGGATGAGGTATCGAACTCCCGCTCTTGGACAAGGAAAGTGTTTGGGGCAGTCTTGTTGCCAACTTAGCCACAAACACTTGACATTGAGACAATTTTTTAATTGAAAATTAAACTTTAATACTCCAATTACTACTTGAATAATATTATTTATAATTCTCCAATAATTTCTCTTTAACTGTCTAGTTCGCCAAACTATTATTATTAAAAAAAATATTAGTTATAAAATGTTACATTTAGCATTTATATAAATTTGAAAATTAATTTTTTATTATGTATTTTTAAAAAATGGGATTAAATATATATATATACATATAAAATATATCATTTACACGTTAATCACATGCTCATAAACTCATTACAACAATAGAATATTTAGAAGATTGTATTTTCAATTAATGGAAATAATCATTAACATCAATTGTTTTGATGATATAAGATTTCATTTGTTCCCATTATATTAGTTTATTTCTTCATTTTTTTTTAATTAGCCATTTTGGTATAATTTAATCATTTTTTTAAAAAATATTCTTATACCATTTTCATTTAAACTCATATAAATAGTCAAATTATTAAAGATAAATTCGAATAATTAATCATAAAAATTTTTCAAAATATATGATAATTTTGTCATTTTACTTAAATATCCCTGATGCGGCCGAGTGGGGTTGGCAATCCAATCCCTATAAATTCATTCATTCTATGCATGCGCTAGTACCAAGATCGAGTCCGAGGCCGACAACTCGTTAGAAGGATTCCCGAACGTAATTTCGCGATATACAGAACCAGAGCGGAGAGAACTTTCGTATAATCAATAAAAATGGTGAAGGAGAAACCGAAATCTTCATTGGTAATGAAGTAAGTTTTTTTTTTTTTTTTTTTTTGGGGGGATAATCGGAGTTGTTGATTTTGTTCGCAGGGATCGAGAACGGTTGATGTTTGGGCGGTACAGTGTGATAAGTGTTATAAATGGAGACAAATTGATACGCAGGAAGAGTTTGAGGAAATCAGGAGTAAGAGTACAGAAGATCCATTTATTTGCAGGAAAAAACCTAACGTTACTTGTGAGGATCCGGCCGACATTGAATACGATTCAAAGAGAGTTTGGGTGGCAGATAAACCGAACATACCTAAAACTCCGGCTGGTTTCAAGAGGCGTTTGGTTATGAGGAGAGATTATACTAGAATGGATATTTACTATACAACTCCAATGGGTAGGTCTCTCAGGTCTTCCACTGAGGCTGCTTCTTTCTTGAAGGATAATCCAGATTACAAACACATTTCTCCCTCTGATTTTTGTTTCATTAGGCCTAAAATAATGGAAGATTCAACCAAGAATATTCAGGGTTTAGGATAAAGAATATATATAAACCATTGTTATGTATTTTTTTTTGATTTGCTTCCTTCGTCACCCCTTTTCTTTTAATAATTTGAAAAATTAATTCTTAAAGTGAGTTTTATCTTATATTTTATTATTGTCTTAAAATCCAGTTTTATTTTATCTTCGTCACCCCCCTTACTCCAGTTGTAGTTTCTCCTGTTTGTATTTGAAGTAAATATGTATATAAAAAATAATGCAGTAAACATAATTCAAATAGTCATGATAGCGACTTGCAGTGACACACAGAGTACGCAGGAATTTAAAGAACAAACCTTTTGAAGGCAAGAGGTTATTACTGGCTTTTCCAGTTACAAAAGTAAAAATTCAATTTACAACTTCTCTCATTAGTCAATATGCAAAAATTCCTACCACAGGATCCTATGGGACTGTAATCTAAAGAAAGAATGAAATGAAAAATACTTTTGGTTAGTATTTTTTCTACATGATTTGTTTGTTAGTTCCTACTGTGCTGTTCTAGGTTGATTCTGTCAAGCTCTACAAGGGATAGATAGATAGATAGATAGATAGAATCTGCAATGATCTACTCAGGCTTCGTGTACTCGAGTAACATATGAGGTGACCTGTAAATTTTCACCAGTGTCCAGTACAGCACCTCTTCAACTCCCAACTCACCCTCTGCTCTAGCTGCATATATATCCTCGCATATGGCAATCAACCTGCAATAACATCAAACACGATCAATATCTTGTTATTACGCCCTTCCACGTAAAACCCACACTCTTTTAGCATTCAAGATTATGGTAGCATAAATATCACGAGAACATGGAATGGGACATGTCTTGTAAATAAATAGAAAAAAGAAGCATATCATTTCTCACTAATATCAAATGATGAACGTTTTACTTTCTAAAATTGTCAAGAGGCCAAGTGATTTTAGTACCTGTCACAAGAGGGAAGATTCTCGAATGGGATCCTCATACGTAAATCTGAGCACTGTAGTCTAATAAAACGGCCAACTGCTAGCACAAAAGTAATGTATAGACCCCAGATACTGAATTTGCTCAGTGTCTCACCAAGAAATCCTTCTGAAATGGATTTGAATTACTGTAAATAACTGAATCTGCAAATTTCTATAGAAAAAGGAAAAACAAAATGTTTTCATCTTTTTTCTAAGAGTTGCCATCTCTTGTCATCAAATGGTAGCAGAAGTTTTTTTTCAAGTAGCTTCCAATAAATAACTTTCAGGGGTCACTAATAAAGTTGGAACTTCATAGCAGAGCATAACCAGGAAGTAATGGCTCACATGAGTAAATTAAAATAAACTACAAGGCAATAAGCTCAAAAGACAAGGGTTTTCCAAGGCCCTCCTCAATGGAGATCCTAAATTTGCACTACAGTCCATCCACTATGATGGTGATGGCAATTTCCAAGTGTCTTCAACCATAGTGGATCAGCAGAATCACAAGACAAATAAAGGTTGAACAATGCAAGAAAAACCAGTTTGTGAAAGGGCTGTTTAGCCAATAAAAAAGCGCATCATTTACTTACGTGGGGTTTCCTCTGATACAATGATAGCCATTGGTCCTCGTAGTCCTCCACAACCGCTAACATCAAGTGAATCAGTATCATGAAATGACCACCATTCAGAACTTCCACGATTAAGAACCAGATCAGCACTAACAGCATCAGCCTGTAAACATTATGTATTACTCATATCCAATTTGGATGAAAATAAAGAAAAAAAAAAAAAATGCAAACACCAACTCCAGCACAATAGAACAAGGCAAGAAAAAATCAGTTAGAATATAACCTCTAATTTGGTACGCAATTTAATTCACAGAGGTTTAACCAACAGACCTAGCTATATAGTTAATGGACAACTCAAGAAGCATCAGATTGCATTATTCATGGAACAGTAAATTATAAGGGATCATAGAAGAGGAATGTCTAAATATCTTGGCAGGCTTGGAGTTAGAAAAGCATACCTCCTGTTCAAATGGCCTAACATCACCTGAACCAGTTACCCGAAAATATCTTGGGTAAACATTTAGAATCCTGAAGCTGTCACTGGTGCCATTCAAAACAGCCTGAACATCTGACGGCTTTGGACAGTCTAAACTATCAACAGTTCTTTCATATTTGACAACTTCCTTGCCCTTTGGTCTGTCTCTCATGAGAATCCAGGAGAACTTAATATCCATATCACCTCCGAGGGACTGAAGAAACCTTCTCTGGACCACATCAGGGACTGCCCACAGAGTACTTGCATCAGATTGACAGCAAATCAATTGGATATCACGCACATTGTATGTATCTAGATAACCTCGAGGATCAAGATCAACATGAATGTCTAGCTGATCCCAAGGAAGTCTTTCACATAGAGTTGTCTGATACAACACCAGTCTACCAGCATTGGTCTTGATGTCAAGCTGAACACTGGCATCATTAATGGGATTTGCTATATTGGTTGGATTGCCACTGCTATACATCTGCAAGAATCAGTCTACTCAAATTAATATATAATCACATAACAACAATGAAACTATGTTCAAAAGAGTGCATATCTTCTGCAAGTTAATTGTTTAATATTAAGTTCAAACTTCACTTTTTCTGATTTTATTAATAGATAATTTTTTTTTTGAATAAATAATTGAAGTACGGAAGAACATAAACCCACAGTATTCATAGGCAGCCGTCACAATTTTTAGGACCCAAAGGTATCACAAAATTCCATTCAGATAACTTGTACAATTATGTAGTCTCAAGCTTTGAAGTGTGAAGGGACAGGACACTTTTTATAGTACTCTTAACAGAAAAGTTAAAGTAAATATCAGAGCCTGGCTTATGTTGCTTCAAAAACTGCCAAAATGATTACTCTTTTCATTCATACGGAAAAATATCCATTTGAGGCAAATTTCTGATCAGTCTCAGACGAAAAAAATATTTTCTGACCAGTATGCACATGACGCTGAACATTATAAACTATCACTCAATTAGTGCATCAGCGTAAATAAGAACATTATAATAACAAAATCAAATAAATGTTGGGAAAATAACTGCAGCAAAAAGTACATTCGGCATTACTATGCTACAAATTTTGTGGGCACTGCAGGCTCAATGGCCTAGGCTTAGACTAGCAGCTAGTAAAATGATAACTATTCCATGCACAGCATATAGCCATCACTTTATGTTCTGGTTTCCAAGATAAGGTTTAATGAATGAAATACATTGTAACTTGCAAAATAAGATCTGCTAATAATTCATACTCAACCAAAATTCCTCGGTATAAACTCTTCTTTTGCCCCAATTACCTACTACAAAATCATACATGCTTTAAAAAGATAGTACTAAGATCTAGAAAATGGCAGCAAATTCTTATTTATCTGACTTACCAGCATAGGAGCCCAAATTACACACATTAATACAAAGAATAAGCATATCCCATTGCAGAATTTAGTCATTTTGGTCTGCTTTTCTCCTTGCTTGTGAGTAGCCCTATTCAGAACCGCATCGCACTTGACGAGATATAAGCTTGCATTTATATCTTCCAACTAGAAAAGAAAACTTTCATATCAGTTATGCAAAAGTACTCTCTAATGAATTCTATTCATCAATGAAGAAGTCACAATGACACAATGAATCTGAAGCTTGATGTAACCGAATCAGGACAAACAGAAATATAAGGTTGGAAAGGAAGAGGCTCCGATCAAGAAACTCAACTATCTCTGGGAATTATTTTATTCAGTGCCCTCATTTGATATGAAAGATATCTAGGTCCTTGATCAGCTATGTGTTGAAATTTTAGATATAAGGAGATCAAATTAATTGGAGAGCCAAGTAAACATATAAATGAGTTACAAGAAGAAAGAGGTTGAGAAACTAATTTATACAACTTTAGTTCATAGAAACAGGTACAACAAAATGGTTCCACTTCCAGTTTCTCGTCTTCTATGTTGTTCAAGGACTTCATTCAATAGACAGTGGTTACAATCATTAAGTGCAATGCTAAGGGCAAACTGTTCTACACATAGTCTTCTCCAATTCTTCAAGGATATTCAGTCTATCAAAACAGTACATTTTGTTTGAATAGAAGTATCCACTGTTACATGTAGCAGTTAGATCATGGCCAACCTTCATAAAATTGTATCATACAAATTTGGGTGTAAAAGAAGGGAAAAAGAGATATACAATAGAGATAAGTCAAATCAACTAAGCTCCTTAGTCCTTTGGTCCTTGTGGCCTAAAGTTCTCCTGAGAGAATTTCCTTTATAGATATGTTCCTAAATTCTACATCAACATCATAACATTTGTGCAAGCATCCAAAATGCAGACAACTATGCTAAAGTAGACATAGACCTAGAAATATGATGACACCCAGGACATACACATAAACAAAGCTTTTCCCCTCTTTGCAAAGCATTCTCCATATTACCAAAACTTTAATGAAACTCACCTTCAGCCAATCATACATGGTTAACGATGTTGTGGTGCATGACCAATCAAGAACACTTCGCAATTCATACAGGAAAGGTAGAGCACGATAAAGTCGATAGCCCAAATAATTAACTCGAGAAACTTTGCTTGTGAGGAACTGGCGATAAAGAG
The DNA here is from genome assembly GCA_025388415.1 of Cynanchum wilfordii. Classification (NCBI taxonomy): domain Eukaryota; kingdom Viridiplantae; phylum Streptophyta; class Magnoliopsida; order Gentianales; family Apocynaceae; genus Cynanchum; species Cynanchum wilfordii. Next base: position 682,719 of record JAHSUH010002076.1, on the reverse strand, counting down.
TGCTCTTATGAGGCACACCATAGCGAATTTGTATGGCTTGGAGCGACAAAGAAATAACTTTAGTCAGATATATTGCACGAAGGGCTAATCCTGCAGTATTTTGCCGTGAAGTATCCATATGCCAGGCATACTGTGTGACAACATAGGTAAAAAGAACAAGGTTGAACAGATAGAAGATGACCTTTCCAGTAGCAAATGAACAGAGATATATAACACGATCCACTACGATCAAGAAGAAGATTCCCTGCATTAAGATAGAAATGAAGTACACTTAAAGTGAATCATTAGGGGACGACATAATAGGTTGCACATTTTTAAAAAGAATCAATGAGAACTATAGGAAAATAGCAAACAAATTTATTTTCAAATATAAAATTGCTAAAATCAATCACATAAGCAAGCTCATCCCTAGAGACACACAAAGGTGGTTCGCAAATAAGATAGTCTACTTCTTTACTCTTCATTTTCCTTACTTTCTAGATGAAATATTTATTTTATTTCAAGTTTTTGAAATTTGACAATATTATAAAATAATATTGGAGATTCTGGAAGATATAATAAACATACCATTAGAATAAAAACAAATTCCTTTGGAAATTGGTCTTCAAGCTGATACACCTCAAGAAACTCACTCTTGTTTTTAATGACAGACTGATAGAAAATCGCAACCAAAAAGAACACAGACAAATCAGCCCCAAATATGTATGCATAAAGATCAACTTCTCTCTTGCCACCTCCAATAACAGAGATTATAGGATAAGGAAATCCAATTTCTTCCACAAAACCAGCTGTTTGTGCTTTAATGATTTCTTTTGCTACATCAGCTGCTGGAGTTAGTGACTCATACTGTTCAGTAGAACTGCATTCTTCATAAGGAGAAGCATGAACTACTTCGAAAACAGCTAATGCCATATTAGGCTCTTCTGTACTCTTTTCGATGCTTTGGATTTGAACCTTACTGGAAAGAGAACAATGATTAGGATTTTCATTCTTACATCTCTCATAATGAACAAGCTGCAGCAAATGATTTATGGCAGATTCTATCCTCTCTGGCTGGATTCCATCTTCTGGCCACAAATGGACATTCATAGACAACTGAACAAAGTATGGCGGAGATTCTGCCTCCTGAGTCAATGATTTCCAATACCTACAGCAGCTTCTAATAACCATTTTCATGATACTTTTCAATAGTTGAAACAGTTCCCCTGCCTTCTCACTTATGCTAGAGGCCTTTAGAACCTTCTTTTGTTCCAAAAACCTTCCCCTGATGTATCCTGCTGAAAACCATTCACCATCTTTTGCTGTGATAGAGCTCTGTATAAGAGTAAATAGGTAAACTAGGAAGAGAGGCAACGAACTAATTACAAATGATGATGATATTTTTTTTGTAGGGAAGCCAAATTCTGGAAGAAGGCTAGACTGAATGCTGAAGCCACAATGTTGGATTATGATTTGGTAAAGATACTGAAGTAAAATATAGATTTCTGTATAGATTAGCATGATAACCCAAAATATGCTGTCTGGACCAGTATTCACACACAGAGCATACAAGAAAAGAGCTACAAGGTAAACCATCGAAAGCAAACTAAAATTCCAAAGAAACACCAGAACAAAGCAACAGTAGCACACAACATCATTATTGGACCGCATTTGAGACCAGACATGATGGAAGATCCTTCCAATCTGAAGAGTTGCAGTATCAGATGTTCTACTTTTGTCAGATTGTACAGAAGAGGTGCGATCAAAATGGCCATGCCTTAAATTTTGGTTCTCAGTTTCTCGATGTTCTCCAGCGTCAGCAGACGGGGACTCACTAGAATCAGAATCCTCAGGTCCAATATTGAGGAAGTTAACAATATTGCTTACTGCCTGATTTCCAATAGATTGTACTTGGGAAACACCATCACCAATCAATTGTACAGCAGAAGCTAAAGGATGGTCCTTTGCTGGGCCTTTGCCTTTCTTTTCTTTGTCAGTAACTCCAAAACTACCCAGAGTCATATCTTCTTCAAGTACTGTGATTTCCCCTTGGGAAGTTTCTATGGGCTGCCTTGTAGATTCCAATGCAAAAGGACTCTCTGCTCTTATGCTGCTTGGAGAATCATGCAGGTCAAACAATCCTGAGTCTGCATGAAAACTAGGTTCCTGTTTTTCAGGGTTCCCAACATTCATGTTTGGATGTACAGTAGCATTCTTTCTCTTTCTTAGACCCTCACTAACAGGACTTTCACTAACAGGAGAAGCATCCTCAATAGTAGAGGTCGAGTTCAGATTGTGAAGCTGAGTTTGTAAATTCAGCATCTCAGATTTCATCTTCTCTACTTGCAAGTTACGTTGACGCTTCTTCTCCTCAGATACACGGATATGATGCAACTGTGCAGTCTTCCACACAGCTTTCTTCTCTTGCTCCTGTACAATAGCACCAATTTGCTCTGCTTCGAGATATCGGAAAACATAATCAAACTCAGGCGAGGAAAACATGTACGACTGAAGAGATACCAAAACAAAAATGATTATCTCAACAAGAGCAGATCTAGAAGTAATCCGAAACCCATAGTCATATTTATAGAATCCAACCATCTCATATATGTAATCAATTGTATCGCATTTTCCTGTATTGAAATCACCCACGAAAGGAGATTGATATGCCAGAGAAAGAACAATGACAACAAAATTGTATATGCGTAGATACTTGAAGATCTTGTTTTTCTTCTTTAAAATTGTCAGCCTTATCCGAAAGAAAGTAAGTGCAAAAGCAAGATATCCAAGGTGAAGAATGTCATACTCAAGCGTTCCTGTAATCAGGATTAATGCAAGAACTAGATCTAATAGATGGCAATAGCAGTAAAGCCTCAAATAGTCAAGGATAGTCCACATGCTCTTGGTTTCAAATGACAAATCTCTCCAAACAAAAGCATTTTTCCTTTGAGAAACCATTTGGCGATATGTAAATGGCCCTGAAAAGCTGGAAGCATGATCCGCACGGAGCTTGAAACATGCAAGCATGAACACCATATAGTAACTGATCAACATGCGAGGATCATCAACATTAAGCCCTACAAGAAGTCAAAGGAGTTGTCAGAATTCAGACTAGAGCAAATGCAAAATGTTGGAGTTAGCACCCAAAATGAACATGTCTGCTGGTCAAAAGTTGTCAGATAACTACTCTGTGGTTTATGGACGTTTCAAAGATCTAGTAGAATAATTTTGTCAAACAAAGTCTTATACTCTTACTCCACACAGACTTCAACAAAATGTTTGAACTTTTTGTTTGGAAGGGCAGGAAATGAACTTCCAAACAAGAAAGTTTGAATAAGTAAGGTTTTTTCTGCACCCTGAAGAAAAAAGAATTTATAAGATAATGATAATAATAATGATAAGGAGTGATAAAAGGAAAAGGAGTGCACGTGCAGGAGAAAAGGGTAAATAACAGCCTAGAGAAATAAGGAAAATGGAAAAGTGAATGCATTTTTTAAAATAATAAGATACAGAATATAGGAAAGTATTCTAAGTTTATAAAGAGTTGAGGGTGTCACCAAATCCTACTGCTAAGCCAAGATGGGGAAGAAAATTCTAAAATGCAGATGAAAAGTTGTCATTGGATAAAGTCCGTGCAACTCTTAAATAGAATCATATTTTAGAAGACAGAAAGAAGTTAAACGAGAGGGGTCACAGGGTTTGTGTATATTGGAGCTTTAATATCTAAATGAAAGAGAGCCATACCCAACCAACAGTCTCTGCAATAGTCAAAATATGTGTTTGACATTTTCCAGCAATCATGGCAATGCACATGAGTCTTGGTTGAAGCATGTTGATCTGAAGGCATCAAGTATTTCCACATTGCAAAGTATTCAAGGATAAGGACTGAAGCAAAAAAAAATACAAATATCTGCCACAATTTACGGATAATACGTCGCTTCAGAAGAACACAAGCAGCAAGTAGAGCAATATAGAGTATAGAAATGGCATTTAGAAGAGCAAAACTGGCCAAGAGTAATGCAATCATGTTGATCTCAAGGCCAAAAAGGTTGAACATGTTCTCAATCCAGAACTTCAAATACACTTTTAAGGTACTCTTTTGCATTTCAAACCTCTCCTTTCTCAAGGCAAGAACCCGCCTTTTATTCCATTTATGACTCTCCTTTATACTGCCCCAAATGCGTCCAAATAAATATTTTCTAGTGCTGTTCTCCTCAGGGTCCATTCCACTTGAAGAAACACCCCCAGTTGACTGGTAAAGACCAGAGTTTAACGATGGCCAAGAATTGCTGGTAGGCATCATTTTTCTTTCTGATTCACTAAGATTCGAGGATGGAATCTTCTCTCCATTATACTCCGCAACAATCGGCTTAGCATCTTCTGCTGAGACAAACAGTGGGCAAGGTTCCTCTGCTTTACCTGAATCTAAAAGGAAGGTAGGCATCCTTTCTAACCAGTGGTAAACATTGTACTGAAGGGTACATGCAGCAATGACCAGCACTTTTGCTCTAAAGCAAGCTTCTATACCCCAGAAACCTGGTTCATATATCTGAAAACCCAGAATAAGGGATAAATCAAAATGTCTTTGTCCTGGAAACATTCTAGCAGAATTACCCCACATCTGAAACAGATACTCAGCTGTCACTAAGAGTCCTGTATAAATCAAGAAGAATTTGGATGGGATTCGAGATGCTTTAGGTAAAATTGAACAAAGAACAAGACCAAGGAGGTATACAAAACCAAATGCACTTATTGGAGATAATGAAGCGTAGAACACTGAAAAAAACAAAATTTTTTGACTATGCCAAATCAGACAACGCCTTGTGAACCCTAATATTCCAAACTGTGCTGGTTCAATATCTTCGGGCCTGACATGTTTGTTTTGTCTCCTCTCATAACTGTAAAGCTGCATAACAATCACTATTGCAAGAGACTCCCAGACATTATCCAATAATGAAGCTTGAGGGTTGTAACCGACATACGTCTGAAGATCAAATTTTCTGGATATCAAATTCTCCAAAAAGGGAAAAATGCTCAAACTATAAATCAAAATGAACACTGTAATCGAATATGCTTTCAGTGGAAACCATAGACGTTGTCTTGTTCGACCTGCTACTTGTCTTCCAATGATCCAGAAAAGGAGAAGAAAAATGTATCCAAAGGACACAAAATTAGGCCTCTTCAGGTAAACCATCAGAAGAATGGTTAGAAAGGCAATGTACGTTCCCCATGATCTGTATATAGATAGAACCCTCTTCCCTATTGCACCAAGGTAGAGAGCTATTTTCCTCTCTGAAAGAAGAGCAACAGAATTTAGAATGAGATGAGAATCACAAAGTATGAAAATGAAAGACATGGAGCTATGTTCCTTATTATATAGTCCACTTTCCACCTCCATCAACCATCAAAGAAGAAAAGGAAAAGGAAAAGGAATTGATATATCATTAATTGTTTTCTTGTTAAGAATTCAATATGATGGGCACCTTATAACAAGAGGAAGTTCATCAAGAGTATCTTAAAATCAATTTAACTATAAAATCTGTTTTATTCTGTCATTACTTGGGAAAGTAGGGGAGAAAAATGACAAGATAAAGCCTAAAAGTATGTCATCTTGGATATACCAGGATTGTTGCAGCTATCTCTGGTACTGGAGGTTGCATAAACTGACAGGAGAACAGATTTGTTCAATCCAGCTTTTAAAATGCTAAACCCAATTGGAGGACTAGGGGTATGCTGCACTACAGCTGAAAAGGAAAATAACATTTCAAATCCATGATTGTAAATTGTACAGAAGCTGGCAAGCAATGCTGTTTCAAGTAAATCCCAGGAACTATCACTTTCAAGGAGACCTGCAAAGGTTTCACATAAAAGACGAACATCAACAGATAACACTAAAGCAAAATTCACAAAAACAAACAATAAAAAAAAAAAGGGCCACAAAGAGAAAGAATGAGAAATGCATTCTCATTCCGGTCTCCCTGATCTTAACATGCAATATCAAATTATCCAAAAAACAATACCTCCAAAGAGTACAACTCAAGTGAAAAGAGTAGATAAATACAAACCATACCTAACTGAGAGAGAACTTCCATACAAAATGACCCTTTTTGCACCAAAGTTTTTGAGACAAGATTAAACTTAAGGATGTACAGAATGGCAAAATGAGCTTCACAAAGAAGAATGAGAGATTTGCGCATCCTTTTCTCAATGTTATGGCTCAGGAGGTAGATGAAGAAGAATATCACTGAAAGGGAAAAATGACAGAACTTAGAGCCAAACTTTTAGCTGCAAGAAAATCTGATAAGAAACAAAGAAAAAAAAAATTTGCTACCTCCTTAGATTCCTGGTACTGTACTTATAATACCATCTGCTATAAATGGTAAATTAATTGCATATACAAGCACAAATTGTTGTCTTTACTTACTATATACAGCATGCATGAAACCAGGTTTCATTGCTATAAGGAATATCAAAAGCAGCACAATAGCACGAGAACATTTGCGCAAACCCCAAGCAATTGTAGCAACAATCAGTACTTTTGTTTCTTCTTTCACTGAAATTAGAAAAGGTTCCATGGATCAGAAAGTAGTACAAATATTAGAAATTCAGTGAAGAGTTTATGTTAAAGTGAATACAAGAGAGAGAGAGAGAGAATACTAACAAATTGTTCCAATTATCCAGAAACAAGATGTATACAGATATTAAAATTTTCAAAAATAACCAAATGCAACAAGAAAGGTAAACTTAGAGCATTCTTAACTTGCTGTTACAGGAGATCAGTTACCTAAAAGCATGGTCAGAACATACACTACAGTCTCTGCATGTGTAAATGTGTTAGGATTGTGGTGTGGGGAGTGGGGGGGGGGGGGGGGAAGGCAACAGCTCTCACTCCAACTATCACCCGAGATGCAAAGTATAAAGCTAATTCAATGTTAAGTACAAAGTGTGAGACAGTAAGCTTAATGTAGATAAATTCAACCTTAAACATGAGTAGGCTATTTGTAAGGAGCAGTGTATATCCTATATGATTAAGAAAAGCATATACCTAGTATTAAACTTGACCATAAGGCTACCAAATGTGTGATTGCACGATAATAGAATAAAAGGAAAATGATTTGGAGACCAGGCAAAAAAATTTCCAAGCATTTTAAACTGGGGCAATTAATGTCATAGATACCTATTAATGGAAAAGTAGAAAACTTTGAAATGGCTAAAACAGAGTAGGGATAGATTTTCAGTATCTTTGCCAAATATGAAAGAAACACCATGATATTTAGCATCTACCTTCCTCGGTGTAACTGTTATTCGCAGATCGCCATTCTTCATCCGATACACACAGAAAAACAGTATTATTGACAAGGTTACCAAGGGCAATGAGAATTCCAAGACAAAACTGAGCAAGCAGAAAAAATCCAGGAATAGGATAATGCCACAGGCCAACCATCTCCCAAATCTCCATGTCCTGAGTTTATTTGAAAAATAGAAAAGAACAAAAAAGTAAAAAAATAAAAATCAATCTTAGTTTACCAAAGGGTTTTTCATAAAAAGGGAAACTAAATCTTCTTGTCCCTGTGAACTTTTTTACCTTCCCAAGTTTCCAATTCATGAATGCAAATGCAACATTGAAGATATATGTACTGACTGCCCATAAGAGAATGAAGACAAGAAGCAGCCCATTCAATCTGTGCAAACGGAATAATGAAGGGAAAGCATATAATATATAGCCCACGTATACAAGTAACGCAAATGCGCATATGCTAGCAAAGTGGAAGCTCCAAAAGGTAAGCGCAAACAAAGAGACCTGTCAAATACATAAAAGAAGTTTAAACATGTAAGAGTTGATAAAGAAACAATAAGCCAACTTAATACAACATTCAGGAATAATTAATTTCTAAGGAAAAAAATTACATGAACAGAAAATTGTGAAGGTATAACAAAGAATTACCAACAATGAGCATACCTCTTTTTAGCTACAAGCCTAAGTTAGCAGAAGTGTATGATAAAGTTCAGTAATTCAAAAAAGATTAATAATGTAGAGAAAACATCGAAACCAACCATCTAGCATCAAAGCCTCAGGATAAGTTTTGTACCAAGTAGTTACCAGAAATGAAGAAAGGAATTAATCTCAAGCACAGGACAAAGGTAAATAGGATCAATAAAACCAGAACACCAAAGAAATGCAGGACAGCCAAATATATGTGAAAGATCTGACTAAAACTAGTATTAAAATGAGTAAAATTCTACTGATCTTAACAAAGTCTGTTGAATGAAGATGTACAGATGCCTGTACAAGCAAAAGTATAACGATTGAAACTGCAGCTAAATAACAGTAACAGCACAAGCAATTTTGTTGCTTCAGATACATACTGGGAATCCATATGTGAAGAAGTTGATAGTAAAAAACCGGAAAACTGGTCTCCTTAGCAACACATTGGCATGCCTTACACCAGATCTGCATAAGTCAAAAAACATTAACAAGACATCCAAATCAGAGAGATCATGCAATATTTTTATCAGGGAAGGATTACCAAAACATTCTCTGAAATGTTTTATTTACTTTCATGGTAGTGCTCTGTGCTAGGGGTTGTTGGAAAGAGGAATAAGCATAAAAGCAGCTCTTCCTAAAAAATTTAATAGCTCATTCAAGAATTCTGCATGAGATTTGGACTGAAAACTGAGGAACAAGAATGAAAACTATCTTTTCAGCACTAGAAAGATCAGTGACTTGAAGGAAAAAAGAAAAAGAAAAAGAAAAATCAGTCAGTATAGTAATTTTGTTGTAAGCCCAACTAAATGATTTATGATTTATATGTCTATCAGTAAAAGTTTTCCCCTATAATCTATTAACTTCATGAGATCCCCCAGCCAGGGAAAAGACAACCACTCAGCAGTAAATTTTGGTTTCCATTTTGAGGCAAAATCAATTACTAGTACTATGAAATGTTGATTAGGATACTCTCATTCTTCTGCTTCTTTAAAATGAAGCATGTATAGTTTTCATGCCCAGAAGTCCTTGTATAGTGAGTTGTAACAAATAAAAAACACAATTTGAGCATGCACATGCAAGAAAAGAGGATGGTAAAAGAAAAGGACCTTATGATTGATCTACCCGCCCGATAAATTTTACTTGGATTTTTCATAAGTGTGATGATTAGTATCACGTGAAAGGTACCTTAATTCGCGAATGAAAAAAGGCTGCCTCGTGGGGAGTAGCTGTTCACTCAAGGTCCCCTCTCTGATGGTCATGAGAAAGTCCATTTCCTCTAAATCATGTTTCACAAAGGAGAGCTGCACCACATCATGCAGAAAGATTATCCACACTAAATAATTGGGTAACTTGATCCAATGAAAGCTTTTACCCATCAATAATTCTAATTCAGAATCATGAATATATTTCTTGGCGAAATTTTTTTTGAAAAATCAAAATTGAATAGAATCTTAAAGATGTTTTTATACTCATAATACCACAAAATGAAAATACTTCCAAGGGCACAGCATCTTGTAAGCTGAGACACATGCAACGATAATCATCTTCATATAATTTGAAAAGATGAGGAGGCTATATGTTGCATGCAAATGTTTCTAGCATATATCCATGCTGAGGAAAGGTTGTACAACTGTAACTCCAAAATCTTGGCTAAGTGATCAATGCTAATAATCCATTTACTCCAAACTGAATACTCAATTGGAATTAGAAGGAAGTGCATACCACACAGTAGAACACCAATAAGGAAACACTGGAACAGATTTCTTGCAAATCAGATTTTGCAGAAAGTTTGTACAGGCCAATGAAATTGGCTACAGTATGATACATTTGCAGAACGCTAATAGGAAGTTGATACAAATAAACCAGGCAAATGTTGAGACCAGCATATGTCCAAAGAAGCTTCCACCACCTTGAATAAGAGCATAATCAACTCAAAGAAAGCATTAGCATCAAATAAGGTGATTTTGAATATTAGAAACATTTTCATAATATTTATTGAATACAGAGTTTTTGGCGAGATAGAAAGAAGAACAACTGCCTGAAAGATAAATAAATAAATAAGAACTGATACAAGCACACCTGAAAAGCCCTAGAAAGTTGCTTGTCAGAGACCAGTTGACAAGGCCCACACAGCTACATATAAAAAATGGTAACGAAAGCCAAGAGGGATTGCTAATCCCAGCAACTAACTGAATTGCAGGCAACATTAAGCAGGAAACCACCCTCAGACGAGCACCTTCCATGCAAAACGAATACAAAGGAGAGTAATTTTAATGACGGACTAAGTCCAAGAGGGTCATGTTTAATGTCTAATACTACTAAAAGTACACATCTTAAACTTATCAAATCATAAGTGATCTTTGATAAACATAAGCTATCAAATTGACTCATGATATTTGCAAAGGTAGATGAAGAATTTGCAAGGATTAGAAGAACAAGTATATTAACTGAAAGTTACCAACGACATGAGCTATCCTCATAGAGAATTTCAACACAATAGCTTCAAAAACAGCTATACTCTTATTTTTCATTATTTGCATAAAGATGTTTAGAATACTTCAGAATAACATATTCTTCGCATTATCTATTTATTTGAAGTGTAAAGAAACTAATAAAAACCAATTGGCCAATATCCTTGGGAGAGTGCATGAGAACCCCCCTTTATGACAGGATAAGCTGTCAGTGATCATTGCTTAAGTTATAGACAGAGCATAAATCTGATGCAAAAGATGCTAGCTGGTTGCTAAGATTCAGGAGAGCTACAATTACAGAGTTTTTCCATAGAAAACAATGACTATTCCCCCCCATAAAATTCCTTACATTATACACAAAATATATTAACCATCTATTGCATAGATACCACATACGACTTGCAGAGGGAGAGAAAATGATAAAATTAATTGTGAATAAACAATGCCTTTATAGAGGCTCTAGGATCTAGTGTTTGATGATTTCCCTTGGTAGTGGTATTGTTGTTCAATTTATTCTACTCTGACAGTTCATCAAAATTTCTTCTTGTCCAACACAAAGAAAAAAATAATAACAATCATAATATAAAAGAAATGATGCAACATTTTCTTGTCCATACTATTATTCATGCAAAATAATTACTGTCGTTTCTCTTCCTCCAAAAGAAGAAAAAATAAATGATAGTGCATAAGAATTGTCCATATGAAAGTAAATGGATAAAAGTATAACAAAGGGCAAACCTATTTGTTCAACCACTGATGAGAAATGAACCCAACAAGAATCTCGGGATTGAAATAAACCAAAATTATTCCAGTAGATCTGAGTTAGAGCAATGACAGCAACTAATAATTGTATAATCAACAAATATATGGCCACAGGAGACCTCCAAGATTGGACTCTGAAAAAGGATGTGAATTTTGCAAACGATGTTAGGGAAGCACAACTGATAACAATAGTATACACAACAAAGTTAAATCATGTCTTACCTCATCAAACCAACAAGCTTAACCCACCAACTATCTGCTACTTCCCATTCCAAACCAACACTGGCCACTATGATGAGAAAGATTACTTGTGCTAAAATTACAAAAACAGAAAATATCAAAATGAACCAAAAAAATGGAACTTTCCATCTGAAACGGAATCCTGCAGAAATAAAGAAAAGCACGAAGTCAGAACACTTAAGAACTGCAGCCAACTAACTATTACGAACCAGTAGATGACGACTGTGCTTTTGTGTAATGAATGAAGAAAATGAGTTCATAAAGTCATTCAACAACAACCACATTACTATAAACAGAATGAAAATAATACAAATAGACGCTTTGCAAGCAGTTACCTCTTTCTGGTATAGCAAATGGCACTATAAGAGAAGCCACTAAATTAATGAAAGAAATCAAGCTCCAATTCAGTAAGCCAGCTGCAAAACAGGGTAGTCAGATGAGTAAAATAATGCTAACAGTTAAAATCACTTGAACAGACAAAATGAGAAATTCATGAAGCATTCGTGTGGAAGCAGGAATAGGTGTAATGACATATATCTTTGATAGAGCATACTAATAGGAAGAATCCAGAATCACATCAATTTGTTCTTGCCCCAGAACACATTACACTATACACTACCACTGTAAAAATAAAATTAAAAAAAAAAAAAAAAAAAAAAAACACACAACAACAAAAGAAAATTGAAGGGATAACACTGAAGTTTGAGCATATCTTAACAATTTCTTCAAATTACCTGCCAAAAGCAGCATCGGCAACACAAAATCAGCAAGAAACCTCTCCATAATCGGTCTTTTTTTTCTCAATTCATCTCATTACCCCATACATGGATCAGGCTAATTCACGATATAGGTTTTCGCCGTTTCGACGCACAGGAAAAAAAAAATCCCAATTGCAGAAACCACAAAACTTTCTTCAAGAACTATAAATTACGCATCAGTATAAAGTATAGTGACAATAACATTGAAAACCCCCAACAAGTTTTATAAAGACTAGTAAATGGGAGCTTTCTTTGTAACAAAAATCTATTCTTGAACTAGTATTAACTACCAACCAGTCATAGCCAGAAGTTCCAAAATCCCACTGAGTATTTCAAGTAGATAAAAATCGAATCGAAGTCTCAAGAACAGGACACATTTTCTGTTTGTATACGACACGAAGAGAGAGTTGAAAATGAATATATATATATATATATATATATCTTAGTACGAAAAATTTTAATTTTTTAGGTTCTTCAAAAAGATTTCTTGTACTTCCCGTTTGGGACACAAGAGAGACATGATTGCCACTTCTTTCGTTTCGAATCAAGGATAAATTCTCCTCATGTGAATTTTCTGTACTTTTAAGGAAAAGGAAAATCAATTTTCTTTTACTCCCCACCCGGCTTTGCTTGCGAAACCCGTTAGTATCGTTTGAAAAAGGTTATGCGGGGTCGAGGGCATTCTTGTCCATTTAAAAATAATTACAAATTTTGATAAATTTAAGAGAGTGCATCAGTAATGGGTAAAACAAGTAAAATGTCGTAGTTACGGTGATTTCTACGATTCGCAATTCTCGAACCTCCGATAAAGTTCGGTTTCCGCAGTTTTATTCACCGCTGCAATTACCGGAACGGACTCTCGCCTTCTCTCGGACGGAATATTTCTGCGACTTCAGTCTTTTGCTGTTGATCGTATGCTAACTGCCGCAGAAGACTCAGCTCCGGCGACTTTATAGATTACAATGGAGGTATTTTCTTTCCCCCGTTATATCCAAATCACTTATAAATGATAATTTTCCAATTGTTTGCGTTTTCGCCGACTTCTGCCAGTTTCTCCTGATCATCTATAATTGCTATACTACAAATAACCATGATACTGTGGTTCATTTCCATTTGTAATTTTACAACGGTTCACAGCTTCAATTGGTTCCGCTACTTTAGGCCAGGTCTTTTTGGTGGTTCTAGCAAAATTACATCGACCTGCTTTTTCCGTTTGATCGCTATGTGCTATTTTTTTAATCGAGGAAAAACTACTGTTGTTGTTGTTTTGAAGTTATTATTGGAAGAAACAAATGTTGGAGTACTCAATTCATTGTTTTTGGAGTTTTTAATAATTTGGTTCTAATGACTAATTTTTCTCTTCAGGATTTCTAGATGTCTGACATTTCTGAATGATTGGACACATTTTGGGTGGGATAAGGAATTAAGGATCGTCTTGAAACCAAGAGTGAGGTTAAACTTTGCAGAAGACAAGCGAGCAGAAAATATGAGTTTTCAATTGCACATGATCCTTTTACTTGTTGCCCTCTACGTATGCTCCACTATTGAGGCTTCTCATTGTCCAACCAATGGCAAGTTTCTGTTCCCCGTATATGCATACATATATACATATTGCATCTTTACTAGTATTTTTCTCTTTCTTGATTATCTTGGCATTATTATGTCATAAATATAAGATGACTTGAATTTCTCCATGGTAACATTGGGTTTCCGTTAGTGAGAAATATCACTGAGCTTCCACAGGATAACTATGGGAGACCTGGTTTGTCTCACACCACTGTCATTGGTTCGGTTTTACATGGAACGAGAGAGGTGAAATCCCTATTCCATTTTGTTTTGGCAGCATTTATTTTTGTTTTGGAGTAGTAGCCTTAGGCCATCTACCATTATCACTTGAGCAGAATTGACTAATTCTATTACTATATAATCATAAAAGTGGAGGAGATTTCATGCTATCAAAGTCAATTCTGCGCATTGTAATGATTCTACTTATCCATGATTTCTGTCTACAATGAAGAGTCTTTTTTCAATTCCCATTTATTTAATTGAATAATCTTTCATGTCATTTATAGATTGAGGTATGGCTTCAAACTTTTGCTCCTGGGTCCCGGACACCAATCCATAGGCATTCTTGTGAGGAAGTTTTTGTAGTGCTAAAAGGCAGTGGCACTCTCTACCTCGCTACAAGTTCACATACTAAACACCCAGGGGAGCCACAAGAGTATCCGATCTTCACAAATAGTACATTTCTCATCCCTGTGAATGATGCTCATCAGGTTAATTGTTCTCCACTCGATTTTTTCAGTTGTTCAAATCTATTGTAATGGTTTGATACAATTGGCTGCATCTTATTGTTGTTGCTGTATCATGTCATGGTGTGCCTCAAAAAGTTAATGGTTAAGTAACCATTACAGGTCTGGAACACAAATCAACAGGAAGATCTACAGGTCTTAGTTATAATATCTCGTCCTCCTGTAAAAGTGTAAGACTATCTGCTTCATTCTTCCTGCTTGCTGACATTGTCATTATTGTCCTTGCTTTGGTGTTTTTCTAGAAAATGTATTGTCCTTTCTTCTCTTTACAGGGATTTTGTGGTGTATCACAGTCATACCACTCTGAATGCTCCTGATCCTTTTTTTTTTTTTTTTTTTTTTTTTTTTAAAAATTTACTTATTTGTTTTTGGTTTTCTATCTAAAAAGCGAAATATAAATTTGAAAACGTAGAGTGATAGTTTTAGTGAAATTAGGATTTCTGAGGCTTTTTGCTTTTCATTTAGGAACCATCTAAGGATCACTCTCTACGGGAAGAGAATGTAGAAAATCATGAATTATTTTCTTGAGGTTTCATTTAAGAGATTATCCAAGGATCATTCTTTACAGGAAGAGAATATAGAAAATGATGAATTATTTTCTTGTTTAATTTGTGATGAGGCAATGAGTCTTGCATTTGTAGCATAGTATTTTGATTAACGTTCAGTTGTTCCTTTTCAGGTTCATATATGAAGACTGGCTTATGCCGCATACTGCAGCCAAATTAAAGTTCCCGTATTTCTGGGATGAAGAATGTTACCAGAAACCTCAAGTGAAAGATGAGCTTTAAACCTTTCAGATTAACATTTTTGGTCTATGTCCAGGTTTTAGACAAAATCTTCAAAAATCCTTGAGATGTAAATAATCTACAAAACTGTAAAAATCCTGAGTGGAATAGAAATTGCTGGGCCACTTGATCAAAACTAGATGTTTGATTTGACAGTTATATCAAGGGTTTTACTAATTGTTTTTTAACAGTTTGTAACAAACAACTTTTCACAAGGAATGGTAGCTATGTTGCAGCAGCTAAAATGCAATTATTGTTGGTATTTTCTGATTTCTTTTCACATAGAAGAAAGATAATGATTCTTTATGCCTCGCTTTATTATTATTAAAATTTTAGTCTCAATCTTCCATTTTATTGTACATGAGATAGTTTTTAGCTGTGGGTTTTGTTCAAAAGGAAGTTTAAGCTATAAAGTGAAGGAAAATAAAAATTCCTTCTCTAGTTGCTAGACCCATTGGAGATGGCTGGATCTGTATTGATGAATTAAAAAATCAAGCTCTCAATGGCACCTCATTTACAAATTGGAAGACCATTAGAGTATGCAGGCGTCAAGAGTTGTTTACTCGGTATAGTTTTTTGGGTCATAATAATAAAGTAGAGCAAGTTGTGTAAAGTCAAAAGCAGACTTGGATTAAATATCAAAGCAGGGACAGATCCGTACGCTTTACAATAATAACTTTTGGATAAGGAGAATCATGTGGTATCAATTCATTCATTTCTAAAAATAGCATCTGATGCTACAGTGTCAGTTCAAGAAGCTAGGATCAAGAAACATTTGAGATGGCAAGTCTTGTAGTGATGATCCTCATGGTCTCAGCATTTTGCTTTTGCTCATGTGCGGATGCTTCCCTCTGTTCCGGCGGCAAGTTTTCTGTCTTCTCATTTCTATTTCGTAGTATAACTATAAGAATTTTGTAAATTTTAAATAAAACGTGATTGGGTTGTTCTTGATGATTTTGCAGAGTTCCCACTGGTGAGAAATATCAGCGAGCAACCACAGGGGAGTTACGGAATTCCCGGTTTGTCACACACCACTGTTATGGGCTCACTGTTACATGGAACCAAAGAGGTTAGATGCCAATCTCAACTAACTATCTTCATGTAGCTTCCGTTTACAATTTGATAATTGAAGACGGTTTTCCCATTTTCCATTCAATTCGACCATTTAAGAATTTTTATTTTTTATTATTATTATATATTTATTTATAGATAGAGGTATGGCTTCAAACGCTATCTCCTGGATGTGGCACCCCAATCCACCGGCATTCCTGTGAAGAAGTATTTGTGGTACTAAAGGGAAGTGGCGCCCTGTATCTAGCCTCGAATACGGACACAAAATTCCCTGGGAATCCTCAAGAGTTTGATGTCTTCGTAAATAGCACGTTTAGCATACCGGTTAATGATGTTCATCAGGTAAATTTATAACTCTCTTGAAAGACAGGTTGATGGGATCTGTAATTGATAGTTGGTTTTGTTCATTACAGATTTGGAACACAAATGGGGAGGAGGATCTACAGGTCTTAGTTATTATATCTATCCCACCTATGAAAGTGTAAGCATGTTATTCTGTCATCTAAATCAGTTCTGGATGGTTTGGTAAGTCAAAATTCCTTTTGTTTCAGGTTCATATATGATGATTGGTACATGCCGCACACAGCTGCCAAACTGAAGTTCCCTATTTTCTGGGATGAAGAGTGCTACCATAAGACACCCCTGACGAAAGATGAGCTTTAGCTTTTCAGATCATGAGCTCATAATCAGGCCAAATTTTGAAATTTGGTAATGTTCGTAACTTAACACAGTTGTACAAATTCACCTAATTCAAAGACATCTGTTCTAGATTCTCTATTACAAAAGTTTGTAATTATGGGTAATAAGTTACAACTCCTGCCAGACTAATGCTTGATCTTACACAATCTGACACTATTCTATCAGCTGCTGCTGAAAATACCAACTTTTTTTGAGACCAATCAAAAGAATTCAAGAATCAAACAAAAATGAAAAGCGCTAGACAAAATAGGAGGATTTCATCTCTTTTTTGTTGACAAACGCCGCTGTACTTCTTTCTCAGCAACAAGAACATAGAATTCTGCACCAAGCATATCGTGTATTTCGTGATTCTGTGAGATGCTCAAGTCAACTATCTCTGTTATCACTTCCACGGTGACCATGAAATTCAAAGTGGATAATACTCTCACAGCATTTGCTACTCTACAGATATTTTGCCTGATCTCTAGTGGAGTATGACTCTCTTCCTGTTCGCAAATTTCTGAACCTTCGGGATTGGCACTTTGTTCCTCGGATTTTTCTACTTGATCTACTACCATGTCATCTTTGGTACTGACATGTTCACCAATCCATATGAATCCATTAACACCAAGTATCAAGTCAATGCCATACTGGACTAGGTGGTGAAAGTGCTGTTTACGCCTCTTTACCAGATAAGGGGAAATGCAGAGTAGTTGACCTCTCTCCAGCTGTAAAAATGAAAGGAAAAAGAAAAAAATAAATAGCATAAGCAAAAAACAAGTCAGTCAAAACCAATGCACATATAGAAGATGACTGGTGTTGAAAGATGAGGAAATTGTTCAATAAACCTTTCCATACTTCTGGCTTCTTGCTTGCAGATGCAGGCCATCATGCTGGAAACCACGAACTTCAGCCTGAAGCATATAGTGTTCTATCTTAAATAAGAGAATTTTAAAAATGAATCATTACAAGTCACAAAAACTTGAAAAACCAGAGAATAATAAAGATCCTCAAAGTGCTCAAACCGACCTAGATCAAATTCAATGTCACTGTTTACTAAGCTTGATGATTGACTTAGCAAATTGTAGATGGAATTTTTCTGAAAAGTTAATGTGAATATCATGCAAGGGAAAAAAAAAAAAGTTTTGGTAGCTAGCTGAAAGAGGGCTTTGTGCAAAAGTGCAGCTTTTTGTATTAATTGTAGTGTTTAGTCTCGCAGGAAATAAACCCTGAAGCCCATGCCAAGTCCTCCCCTTCCCCAACCCCACCACACACCAAAAAATAAAAAAGAAAGAAAAGATAAAGATGGGCTTACACAAATAACATCGTTCTCTTCAAATATGCTACGCATGTTTAGTTCATCAACTGCAGTTCGTCGCCTCTAGAAGAAAAAGAAAAGAAAAAGCGAGAGATCAAGAACAGAACAATTTAGGGATGATAAAATCACAAGCAGAAGATCAAACTTATGGCCCAATGTGTCCTTCAACTCAACCAAAATTATTGCAGTATTACCATAACCATGTGAAAAAAAAAAAAAAAAAAAAGAGGGCTAAATGCCAAATAAACTTCAAAATTATCATAAAGCACTAAAACAAACTTCGCTTAAGAACTTTCCAAATCTGAACTACTGAATAAATGAAAGCAGACAGTCAAGAACTTTAAAAGAGCAATTGTTGAGTAATTGGATCACTCTTCACGGGGGAGGAACTAGAAGCAAGTACCTGGATACCATCAGGTAAGTTCATTGAAGAAAGCATCAGTACTGCATGTTGGCTAAAATTAATCTCCAGCCTCCACCGCTTTGGAGCAACCTTAACAGAATAGAGAGCCCAAAAAGCACAATTAAATAATTGCTTGATTGGCATTGAATTTCGTAACCTTAAAAGATGATCTAGGTTGAAATCAGCAAATATGAACAGAACTTTAATTGGACTGAGCCAAAAGAAAAAAAAAAAAAAACACTTGATCACAAACAGAAAAAACAAGAAGCTATGCAAGAAAGAAATCAACAAAAGAAGTGTATGTTCTACCTCAATAACTCGGCCAACTATAATGTCGCCAACCTCTGGCTTGTACCTGAACATTACAATCATGAACATCTGAGAATTAAAAAAAAAAAAAAAAAAAAAAAAAAAAAACACTGCTTGTAGGTATTCTTCAAAAGGGATACCTGGCCCTGAAGGACCTAACATAAACAAGCTTGTTAACCCGTTCAACTACTCCGCAAACTGTTGCCACCATGCGACCGTTTATCTCCGACGTCCCATGACCCCTAAATCCAACAAAGTCAATCTATTAGGTCTCGAATTAATAAAATCCAAAAGAGGTAAAAAGCTGTTCCAGATTACATCACAAAAGCAACGAAAATTTACAGCAATTTGACTCCCAAAACTGCATGCTCCAGCTATAAACTATAAATATACATACTTGAGAACACCGTCCTCGAAGTTGACCGGAATAGTATCAGCGACGCTGACTGAAGCATCGGAATTGGCCTTAGAGGAAAGTGATTCCAATCGTTCCAATGCTCTCTCTAGCCTTAGCGTCTGCGACTTATCCAATGGAGTTTGAATTCCCCGCATCTCTTCCTTCTCTGCTAGCTGAAGAGGGAAACGATAGAAAGAAAAAAAAACAAAAAAAAAAAAACCCCCAATAATTTTGTTTTAAGAACCCTCCCTAAACCCTTTCCGCCATACCGCCCAAAAAAAAAAAAAAAAAAAAACCAAATAACCCTAAACCGGAAACCCAGATTTTGCTGTTTTTAACCCGCGGTTCAAATTTTATTTTATATTCATCCGACTCGCTTTGGGCAATAAAATCTATTTTAGACAATATATATATATATATATATATTAAATCAACATTCATAGGTACATAATGCATATATTATAAATTTTAATTTTTTAATTTACTGTTAATTTATTTTTTAGTCTATTAAATATTATAATATTTAATTAAAAATTTTATTTATGTATACTTTTTTTTTTTGAGAAAAAAAATTATCTATGTATACAATAAATATAATTAATAGGTGTATATATAAGAAATATATATATATATATATAATTTAAATATTTTCATATGATTGGTTTAAATAAATTAATTAATTTATAAGTATTGAAATAATAATAATAAAGGGAAATCATTATTAAAAAGTAATGAATTGAAGAAAAAAAAATCTATAATAATACCCAAATGAGAAAAAGAACCCTTACACACACACACACACACACACACAATATATATATATATTATGTATAATATTTAGTATAAGATTCATTCAAATTTGATAAATATATCCATTTTTTTACTTAAATATATTATTTATTTTAAAATTTCGTCTTTAAAAAATATCATTAAAGTTTATAACATAAAATATCAAAATTAGCTTAATAACATGTCTTGTCTGTTTGGTTGATTTTTCCTTAATTACCAACAAAAAATTGCCAGACCATTATACCATGCAAGCAAAATTTTGTACGAACATTTTTTTTTGGACCATAATTTTTATTCGATCTTTGCTCATTTTGCCTATGTCTTTTTAAGAAATGGTCAAGAATTGAATGCGTTTTAAAAGGAGTGGATCAGAATAGCGTGTGATTGTATCCATGAAGTATGGCTAAATCTTATGCGTGCATGGCTTTTCTTTTAATTACCGCTATTATTTTTTACCATTCTTACACTAATTTTTTTTTACCATTAAATGCACTCATTAATTGTTACCATTAATTTTTTTTTTTTTGTTACCATTAATTAATGCTATCTACATAGTAAATTCTTTATCTTTTTTTTAAAAAAAAAAAAATTATTCATAATAAAAGTTATTATGATCTATATAAATAATAAATTTATAATTTATGTTCGTGAAATGTAACAAATATTATCATCATAATTTTTAAAGGTAATTTTTTTCATAATATTAAATATAAAGTAATTAGTGAATTTGGTCTAAAATAAATTTATATTTGATAAGTTTAGTCTTAAATTATTTTTTCTGAAAAGATCAAACTTTATTATAAGAGAAAATTAAGACAAATTTTGTCAAAAATTTATAAAATTTAAATATTTGTGTGATTTAATCAATTAAAAAAAAATTGTTTATATAGATTAAAAAATTTGGAATTTAAAATAATATATATTGGAACAAATTCACTAATTATCTGTATATATATCTATATATTATAACACAAAGAAATTTGAAATTATAATTTATTTTAGAAAATTAGACACTTTCTACTTAAACCAACACATATTTCGGTAATGAAAAGAAATAGAAAAAAAAATTAATAATAATGGAAAAAATTGGGAAGAAATTGTGTGAAAGATAAGGGGAGAAGAGTGAGGGCATGGATCCATAATAGAAGATCCTCCGATGTTGATTCTCTTCCTCAGAAGCAAACCAACTTCTCTCCTTCCTTATTCATTCAATCTTGACCTTGTCCTAAACCTTCTCTTAACCTTCCTTCAATGGCTGATTCTTCCCTTTCTTCCTTACTAGTTTCGATTTAATAGTTCTACTCCCAGGAGCAGGATGGCCTTCTGGAGCTGCACCACCTATTCCTTTAAACTCCTAATCGGCCTCCTGTCTCTTATTATTACCTTTACCCACCCCCATCCTTTCTCCTTATCGATCCACCCTCTAGTCTCTGCATCATCATTGTCGTCTTCCGCCGCCGATGCAATTCCCAACAATAACAATGACAACAACAACAATAATAATAACAACATACCTGTTACCACCAAAGGCGTTCGTCTCGCAATCATCACGAAGCCGACGCGCGATGTGACTGTTTTCCGGGAAGCACCTGCTTTTCGAAACGGAGGGAGCTGCGGCGGAGAAGGTTCTTCTCCGGCTAATAATAATAATAATAATAATGATAATGGGGATCTCATTATTCATATAGCCATGACTCTGGATGCAAATTACCTGAGAGGAACGATGGCGGCTGTTCTATCGATTTTGCAGCATTCTAGTTGTCCTGAAAACGTTGTTTTCCATTTTCTGTGTGTAAGATACGAGCCGGATGTGTATTCCAGCATTAAATACACTTTTCCTTATCTAAATTTCAAAGTGTATCGGTTTGATGCAAGCAGAGTCCGGGGATTAATTTCCAAATCCATCCGGCAGGCGTTGGATCAGCCGTTGAACTATGCTAGAATTTACCTAGCAGATATTATACCAGCCGAGGTTAAAAGAGTAATTTACCTGGACTCAGATCTCGTGTTGGTAGATGACATTTCAAAACTGTGGCGCGTGGATTTGAGAGGCAAAGTTGTTGCTGCGCCAGAATATTGTCACGCCAATTTCACCGCATACTTTACCCAAGCGTTTTGGTCAGATCCGTCGCTATCGAAAACATTCCGGGGAAGAAAACCGTGTTACTTCAACACGGGAGTAATGGTGGTGGATGTGGAGAAATGGAGACAAGGAAAGTACACTGAGAAAGTTGAAGAATGGATGGTGATTCAAAAACAGAAGCGGATATACAGATTAGGTTCGTTGCCTCCATTTCTGCTTGTCCTTGCTGGAAATCTACAGGCGATCGATCACAGATGGAATCAGCATGGATTGGGTGGGGATAATACGGATGGAAAATGTAGAAATTTGCATCCTGGACCAATTAGTCTCCTGCATTGGAGTGGGAAAGGGAAACCGTGGTTGAGATTGGATTCCAGGAAACCCTGCAATGTTGATCATCTATGGTCTCCGTATGATCTCTACCGTTCGCCAAAGCATTCTTTCGAAGATTAATTAATACGTGAACACACACTTTCTTCAATTTTTATTTTTCATTTTAAAAAAAAAAGAAGAAGAAAAAAAAAAGGGAATAATTATTTGGGTAGTGTAGTTAGAAAAAAAAAAAAACACACACACAAACATTAGCAGATGGAAATATATATATATATATATATACAATGTAGTGTTACTTCGACAAAATTAAAAGTATTGAGATTTTGATGAACAAATTAAAGGAGAAAAGGGAGAAACTAAATTGAAAAATGAAGGAGGGAGTTCAGAATTCATAGGGTGTTTTTTTTTTTTTTTTTTTTTTTTTTTGGTGGATAAATTTTAGAGAATTTTTGTGCTTTGTCGTCTTAGATTTACTATCTGGGTAGGTAGTAAAGAGAAGCTATCACAAAGTGCTGAATTTCAAAATATTTCTCTAATTCCCTCACATTATTTTTCTTTCTTTTTTTTTTTTTTTTCCTTCTGATTATTACTTCATATATCATGTCCCTTATTTTATATAACACACACACACACACACATATATATATATATATATATATTCATTCCAATCATGTAACATCATGCCTCTATTTTTCATGTTTTTCCTTTATTTATTTAATTTTACTTATAGAGAAACTTTCCCAGTTCTTTGAGTTATTAAAACAGAAGGGGGAAAAAAATGACATTGATAATTTTATAAGTAGTTGTCGTGAAAAAGATACCTTGGGGGTTGGTTAACTAAAGTCAACAGCTTTTGTGCACATAAGCAAGCAACAAAAAAATGAAAAAAAAAAAGGAAATTGATAACAATGTTAATGATATCTTAATACAGTCCTTTTGCAGGGAATAAGAGATCGAATAATTGATTCAGGAACTGAAATCCGAAGAAACAAAAGCAAAATCCATACCTAAAAAAGTTACTTAACTACCATAGCCGAAATTTTTCTTCATGACTTCCTTCCTGCTACGAATGAAGGCATCTGCCTTTTCGTTGATGTTGGACGCCACACTCTTCAGGGGAGGTCTCGAACTTCTAGATCTAGAATCATGCTTCCTTATTGCGTCTTCGCTCTCGTTCCTTGATGTCGCCGGCGTCGCGGTCTCCGCCGCCGTATACGTTTCTCTGCAGTGATCTGCGCTCTCTTCCTTCTTACTTAGATCGGCCGAATGTTGCGATCGACCTCCTCCTCCTCTTTCCTTCCCCTGCTCCGCCACTGGAATTCGAACAGCCGCCCTTAAAATGAAACCATTATTATAATTAGGGAAATTAATTTGAGAACTCAACTTACGAAACGAAGTAGAAGTAGAAATCTCAGCAGGCGACTCCTCCTCCTCCTCCTCCTCAATATGCCTAAAATCAATTACAACTTCATTGTTCAAAACACCATTAATTCCGCCGATACTTGTATTGGATGGTACGATCTTCACGTTTCTCGATGTTCCAATTATAGGCACCTCAATAGATTCGTGAACAGGCATGGCTGCTGTTCCCCCTAAGGTAACCTTCTTCTGACCGTGAACGATGAGATGATCAACGATGAAAGTGATGAGCCTGTTGTAGATGCCGTGAGGCTGGAACCTATCATTACCTTTGGACATTCTTCTGGTTATCCAAACCAAAAAGGAATGATGTGATAATGTTGGAAATTCAAAATTTATTTATATATATAGAAAAGTTCTCATACCACTAGTTACTGAAAAATATCAAATATAGTTATTTGAATGCTCTCATACTCTCTAACATATAGTTTTTTAGACCATATAGTTTTCATAGTCATCACTTTTACTTACGCTCATAATGTGTGTTGAATCTTTAATCACACCCTAATATACTTTCCTATTTGTATTTCAAATATATCTCAAACTAATAATTTTTAAAATTATAAATGAGGCAACAACAATCAAGTTACACATTCAAAATGATGAAAAACTTGATCATATTCTATTCTTACAAGAAGGGTTAAAGAAAAAGTGAGAAAGTGGTTTTCAATTGAATCATCAATTTCAACATTTTGTTTTCTTTTTCCATTTTAAAGGGTAGAAGAGTTTTGGGACTCTCTTATTATTGGTTACTTTGGCTTTTATTAAAAAAAAAAAGGAAAGAGACTAAAGTCTCAAGAATATATGAGTTTGTTTTTTTTTTTTTTTTTTTTAAAGAAAATTATATAGATAAATAATAGAAGGCATCCAATATTGGAAAAGAGAAATTGAAATCTACATTCCTAAAAGGAGAAGGCTTTATTCCTCTTCTGTTGTGGTGTGGAGTGAAAGAATGACACACAAACAAAAGCAGAGAACATTATCCGAATCACTTATCGATTCAACCAATCAAAGAATCTCCAAGAATATTAAAACATATATTTTTAAATAAAAATATATATATATATATATATATATATATATATATATATATATTGTTTTTGATAATTTATTTATGTTTACTAATCACTTTCCTTCATAACTAAACTAGATTTCTTATTGGAA
Organism: Cynanchum wilfordii; assembly: GCA_025388415.1. Lineage (NCBI taxonomy): Eukaryota > Viridiplantae > Streptophyta > Magnoliopsida > Gentianales > Apocynaceae > Cynanchum > Cynanchum wilfordii. Next base: position 657,461 of record JAHSUH010002076.1, on the reverse strand, counting down.
AGAAACTCTGCCAATACATGTCTTATAGAGTGGAATTGGTCAAATTCCTCTCATGCCAAACCTCTTTATTACTCAAAAAGAAAAAAAAAAAAAAATTTTATCCAGTTTTGGAAATGCGTTTTCATGTTAGTTGTACATGATTTGATAATGCGTTTTTGTATTTGATAAATGTGTTATTTAGTGAAGTTTCGTCCCCCATCGTAATCCTACAATTCCCGACGGCGGGGAAGTACGATAACTCACATTTGCCTCTCCGGTCATCGACTGCAGGTCTGAAAATCTTGGATTCAGTTTCGACATGAATTTTTTCAAATCCATTTTATCTGAAGATCCTTATCCTGAAGAACCACATGGTTCCGAATCTGATACCCCACCAAATCCATCGCAAGGAAGTCATGGAGAAATCGCCGCTGTTAATGATCAGTCAATTGAAAATGAGAAAACTAATCTCGATTCGTCATCTGGCAGCGGAGGTGCCGCTCCTAGTGGTGGGGGATGGAGCTTTGGTGGTCTGATGCAGAGTTTCGCTACCCGATCCGAGTCTGTGCTCGAGATTTATCGACGTGATTTGCAGGAATTTAGATCGGGTCTGAAAAAAGAAACTGAAATCATCCGTGAAGCGGCGGGTCGAGCAGTCAAGGAACTCCCAGCGTCGATCGAGGTAGCTCATGGATCGTTAGAATCAGTAGGTAACGCCTTTGATGAAATGTTGAAATCGACAGCGGGTATCATCTCACAAGGTAAAGAAACCCTACTTGCCTCATCTGATGTTGAATCTGATACCCCTGATGGGAATCGTGTATCAAATTCGGGTCGTTACAGCCGGTTTGATGCCCAGCTGAGTGCACTTCAGAACGATTCCAACACTTACACTGAAGAGCCAAATGATTCTGAGGAATATAAGAAGTGGAAATTAGAGTTTTCTTTGGAGGATAAGGGTGAGGAAGTGGGGAATTTGATTGGAGAAAATGGGGTTTTGGAGGGCCTTCACAAAAGACTTGTGCCTAATGTGGTTGATAATGATACATTCTGGTGTAGGTACTTTTACAGAGTGTATAAGCTTAAGCAGCAAGAGAGCATGAGGGCTAACCTTGTCAAGAGGGCAATTTCTGTCGATGACGAGGAAGAATTATCATGGGATGTTGATGATGATGATGATGAGAATAATAATGAACAAGATGAGAATCCAAAGTCAGAAAAGAAAACATTGGCTGCTCAAACTTCAACCCCAATTGAAGAACAAGAGAAGACTAGTGAGGAGGAAACACAGAATAAGAGTAGTGACTCTATTAGAGAAGATAAATCCACAGAAGATGTTGATAAAGGAAATGTAGTTGAGTCATCTGAGGTTACTGTTTCAGGGGAGAAGGCAATTTCTGAAGAGAGTCCTGAAATGAAGAAGGAAGATAAGGTAGTGAAGGTGGATGAGAAGGATGGAAGCTCAGAAGGGAAGAGTGATCATGGTAAAGACAGTGATGTTTCAGTTATCTCAAGCCAGCCTTCTGTGCATGAAGAGGAGGATTTGGGCTGGGATGAGATTGAGGATCTTGGAAGTGATGATGACAAAAAACCTAATCTTATGGCTCGAGGTGGAAGCACAAATAATGCTGATCTGAGAAAAAGGTTGAGTACTGGTGAAGATGATGAGGAGGATTTGAGTTGGGATATTGAAGATGATGACGAGCCCGTGAAAGCTTGATTCCAAAGTAGAGTTAGGGCACTGATTATATGCAGTAAGCTTATGAAAGTTTAAAAATGGTGGAAGAAGATAGTGAAAACATCCATGCTTAATTGTGTCAAATACATGTCAAAGGCAATGAATGAAGTTGTTCTTGCCAGGAGATCATCAGTTTGATTATTATTATTATTTTCATCACTGGCATTCTTTTTCTTTCTATTCTTATGTCCTCTTTGTTTTATATTATAGGGTGAGGATGTTTCTTCTCCAAACATGGGATTACAAAATTACACATCTTTATCTTGTGTATCCTTTCATTTGGAAATTAAAGGAATATATGTTCATAATTTTTTCTTTCTTTCTCTCTTTCTTTCTTCATTGTCTTGACTTTCAAATGTTACTTCATTCTCTTTTTCTGGATTCCAGGCAACATTGATATGCAATGCAATAATCTATCATTTGGAAAGAGAAAATTCTCCTCTCAAACAGAGCCTGTCACTCTGAATACTCTTCTAAGTCACAGTTTGAAGAGTGGTTCCTGATTCTTACATTGGGGCAGAGATAAAACAAGCAGGTACGCAAAGTGAAACTAATAAATTGTTCATCAATATTGAAGACCTCAAGAAACAAGATAGATTTAAATAATTAACAATTCCAACTATCCATAGAGACAGTCGATAAAAGGTAAAGGGAAAAAAGAAAAACCCTGAATACAGAATTCAGAAGGCTACATGGCTAAACCACACTCAATTTAGAGATATCAACTTTACTTTAGTGCCTATCTTGATTGTGAGAAAATGTATAACAAGCGAGATACTAAAAACTAGCCGCATCATCATCATAAGAAACACAAAAAGACTCCTAACTCTGCACCAAAGCCTCGTTTTACAGTCCTTGGAAGGGGCATAGAAGATGAACTCGAGAATGAGTGGCAACCCACTGCCGCAGAATTACACTTACTGCACTCTCTGCTCAAGGTTGATGCTTGGATCAGAAGTGGATTCTGCTGCTTTGCATGTTTCAGCAGGCGAGGTCAGGGCAAGAAGCCGACTTCTTTGGGCTCGTGGAGGAAGATGCTTAGCAGGTTTTCTTGATCTAACAGTCCAGGGCAAGAATACACCAGTACCACCACGAGGCACCCTTCTCGTGCTCATAACCACCGGCCGAAGTGGGGCTAACATGACCATTGGGGCTCGTAGGGCTCCGCCCCACTTCTGGATCACTCCCATTGGCTGATGATAACCGTTTACAGCACCAGTGGGGGTTGACTCTGGATTTGGGCTGCCAGGATGCCATAAATTCATGGCTGCGGTTGGAGATGGTATTGATTCTGAGCTACGTTCAGTCTGTGCTCGGTTTTTGATGAATGTTATGCTCACCCTCTTGTTTGGGGATGAGCACATGACATGTCTTCCCACTTCAGCACTGTTTCCCTTCATGACTAAAAGAGACCTGCGAAAATTCGAAGTGCTTAATTGCAATAAAACGCCAGTTCACTAATTTCTTAAGCATCACGGATATACTTTGGAGAGAAGATCGTCAGTAAAACAGATATATTATGTTAACAGGTAAAGCGATACAGAATAGGGTGGGAGAATTGACATATTTGTTTGAAAGTTGAATAGGACAAGTGCAAGGCGGAGTTTCAGTCTATCTTAACTATGAAAAAGAAAATCTTCAGACATTACGCATGCAAAACTTGGTATAGTTTGAATGGGCTACCAGTAGATAATCTTATGGCCGTAATGATCCTACTCAAATGTTACATGAGAGATACAAAATGCAAGCACAAAAACACCAAATGAAATACGTACCCTTCCTTTAGATTGAGCATGAGTGGTCCTTTATAGTTGCCTTCATTATCGTTGACAAGAGTGTGACCAAAAGCCATCTTTGAGTCTGAGAGGAGAAGAGTGGAGATGGGCTGGTCTAAATGAGGTGGTTTAAGGTAAGGCTGTGAATACTCATCCTGCAAGGACAACCACATTAACCATGTCAAACTCCCAGTAAACACAGTGCTTGAGTTTAACATGTCTCAGAACTCATTCTTTTTTTGGTAAATCAATAAGAGCACGTTGTAAAATGTGTAGAAAGCAAAGTGTAATACCGCATCAAAAAAGCTGATGATGCAGCTATTTGGTCTCCGGCTTTCTGAAATTATACGCCACTGAACCAGGTGTTCAATGATATCTTGAAGAAGAGACGGAATAGGCTCTATATCACCTGTCAATACACTTTGATGTCAGACACATTAGATCATTACATAACCAGAGCTGCAATTCGTACAACTCAAGTAGATATTGATGATTCTCCAAGCAAACAAAAATTGTTACAGGGATCCTATCGCTTACTCCTTTGAGATTTACTAGCAGACTCCTCTTTTATTTGTTCGAATAGTGGAACTCCAAATCGAATCTGTTCTCTCTTGCTTCCTTTTATTTGCTGATTGTACAGACTAAATGTTTCCCCTGATGCCAGTTACACAAAATTCAATCACTTTTTCAAAAGAAATTAGCAAAATAAAGGCAGTAAAACAATGATGAACATTTGGTTTCACATAAGAAAGTGGAAAGCTGTGGTACTTGCAAAAGGTAGATATCTTTTAGCTGGTAAACAATCTCCATACTATATTAAGCATAATCGTCTACTTAAATTTTGGCAAAGTTCAGAAATATTGAAACTGATTTTGAGAGATAATATCAATACTACAAAACAAACTCAGATTCTAGAATGAGCTCCTGCATATCAGCATATGCTATGGACCTAGCTTTCAAGCTTTTTAAGTCAGTGAGACGAACAATAAGGTTACCATAACAATACCCTATGATTGAAAATGAAATAGTCACAAGTCAAAAATTAATGCCCAAACCTGCTCACGCAAACCTACAGAAGAGGTCCTTTACTATGTCATAACTTCGTCCGAAAAGGAAAACAAGTTTAACTATAAAAGCATCACGAATCAGGGTCCACCTGTGAGTTCACCATTCCGGCCAGCCACCCGAAGTTCACTAACAAAGTCATTCAACCTAGACAGCTCATTGTCAGTAAAAACATCTTCATACAACTTCAGTCCTCTCACAACATTCACCTGTCAGTTATGCAATTCAATCCAGTGAGTTACTGCTAGAATTTTTCAGTGAATAACAAGAATGAAAATTTCTTGAATTATATGCATTTATGGAAAATTATGAATTAGATTTTACAAAATTAAAAACTCACCATATGCCCTTTTACTGGTTCCTTGGCTATAAACCCTTTCATAATCTTAATCTGATCACGCCGTGCTTCACATGCTTCATGATTTGAACATATATCAGTGTCTTGAAGTGAAGATTGTTGCACTTCTTGAGATCCTGCAATCCCATATAGAATTACAATAAAGTTGGCTTGAATAAACATGCATGTTTCTCATGTGTATGTCATTAAATTTCTTAAGCATAGTCAACTAGGAACTGGGAGAAGTATTCCTGACTCTGTAAGGAACAAAACAAGAGGTAGGTATAGCAGACCGATTTTGTAGCAATAAGGAATCCTATGGTAGGTTAAGGTGCTGAAGTAACAGTAAGATTATGAGAGTCAGATCTGAAGACATTTATTTACTCTAAGAGTTCAGATTGGTTGATTTCAGTAATATTTTCTCTTCCCAAAACTTCAAAAAATCATTACAAGTTGGGCAAAATCCTTTGAAAATTATCTTTAAAGATTTTAGTTTAAACCAGCTTGATTTCATATCTGAAACAATTCCAGAGTAAGTGCAGCAGCACAGCTAGAATTGTAGCTTCAGTTATCAACTAAGATTTATTAGTTTCCACCTAAAGGGATACTTCATAATGACTTTTCATTTCCTCCACATTTTGGTGAGCCAAGAATCATCTGGATTTGACTTTAATTGCAAAGCAGATTCCTTGGAGGAATATCCTTCCAAGAAGGACCATTCCTCTCCATTAGCTTTACTAATATCCACTAGTCAGCCCATCCAAAAAGGCACACTAACTGCCAATGAACTACAACTTTCTTATCTTCATGGTTAGTGACTTCGTTATGCCAACATTTAAGTACAAGATAAATGCCATATTCCATCAATGAGCAACAACTTTCTTCTCCTCATGCTTAGTGACCTCATTATGCCTACATAGAAGAACGGTACAATATGGCCATACCATCATCACATCTCTCGCTAACATTATACGAACCTAGACAATAGCATAGTAGTAGGAACTGAAAATTTTTCTAAAGAATAGGAACTCCCAAAAAAAATCAGCTTTCACAAACATCTGACTCAGGCAAGCACACCCACCCACAAACTGTTGACGGGCTGCGACAAAAAAGGAAAGGGAACTATTCACATTCCACTTAGGCCATTGGTCGATCACCAAATGTGCTAATGTGGAATAACCCTTTTCCTCTTGTCCAAACAAATAGTATCAAGTACTAGGACTAAACTGCTCCCTTTTCCAACTTTTAGAGCCAGCCATTCTACAAGGACCCCCATCAAGTTGAGACAGTTTTTTTTTTTTTTTTAAAGGGAAAAAAAAAAAAAAAAAACTCACTTGAGGATGAGAATATATTCCTTTTGTCACTTTTTTCTGTAAAAAAAATAATAATAATAAATTCAAACTTTGTCTAAGTTAGGAAATCAATGAAGAATTAATTATAATATTTGTTTAAAAGAATTCTTTATCATATTTTTTATAACCTATTTTACAAACTATTTTAAAATTATATTTATAGTATATTATATTTCAAAGGAAGGAAAAAGAAGTTGTTTCTAATTGAATTGTATCACGTTGGCCAACCTGGACTTCCTCAGATGGATCCAACAGAACGCAGCCGTGACGTGCGTTAAAGATCATACGGTTGGGATGGGATCACACGGCGGCCACAATAAGTCAAAATTAATATACCCGCAGTTCGAGGAAATCATGCCAAGTCCGCCCACGCTTAAAAGCTACCTCTCTCCTTCTCTCTCTTCATATGATTAAGAGACTAAGAATTTACTACTCCCAAAACTAACTGTAACTCTGACGGTTCCTCTCACCTTGAATTGTGGAGTATTAGTATCATCTTTCACAGACAACTACGAAAATAATTTACTACTAATATTTCTCTTCCGCCTCGATTTAAACAAATCACAGACCTTTTTGCCCCAAAAGTTCCAGTCACGTCCAGAAAATTTCCTCTGCATTCAATTTCCGTACTGGTACCAATATTTAGAATTTTCTTTTCGAAGAAAATAAGAAATAATTTGAAGAAAAAAAAAAAAAAAAAAAGAGAGAGAAGAAAAGACTCTTCTTCGATGTGTGAACGGTGGAAAACAGAGTTGAGTCTCTAAGGTCTAAGTCGTCAAAAAACTGGGACAGTTGTCCTTGAGATTTCTACTACCTTACAACATTTTGAACAAAATCTTTGAAATTGACGAAAAGAATAGAATCTGTCGTCTCAGCAATTCTTTAATTCAAATTCTTCATCTGGAAATTTGATATTCAATTGAAAAGGTGGTGGTGGGATTGAAATGTATAAATGGCGCTTTTTCAAATCATTAAATAGAGGAGAGAAATTGTTGAGCCCATAATCTAAACGAATACAAACCTGGTCAAATAAAAGCTTTCTAGAAACAGGAAAAGTTTCGGCAATGAATTCAACTCGGATACTAACAAAATTGGAGATACTAAAATTGCGATTACTAGTATCAAAACGGTATTTGTGAGCGGACGGAAAGATAGAAGAAAAGAGGAGTGATTATTACTAATTCGATACTATAAAATAAAATTACTGAATTTTCTCCCCCACATTTTTCAGATTATTGCGTTAAAGAAAATTCGAAATTAAAATATTGCAAGCAACTTACCTGTATCAGTAATCTCACTTTCAGGGGAATCGTCTTTGGCCGTATCCTCATCAACCACCTCGCCGTCACCATCATTTCCATTCTCGGAATTCTCCGAAACTATTTCCTTCTCAGAATTTTCCGAAACAATTTCCTTCTCAGAATTTTCCAAAACCATTTCCTTCTCTGAATTCTCTGAAACAATTTCCTTCTCGGAATTCTCCCAAACAATTTCCTTCTCGGAGTGAGACAAGGCTTGGGTAGTTTCTTCCTGAACCTTGGTAACCTCCTCCTCCTCCTCCTCCTTCTCCTTCTGGACGCTTATATTTTTCTCCGGCTTAGACATTTTAGAAGCGACTTTCCTTAGTTCAAGCGCCACGTCAGCAATTGAAGAGTATTTCTGCATATTAATAATCGGGATCCACTCACGCCTTCGACGGTGGATGGCAGAAAAGACAGATTCATATTCCGACCCTCTCCCAACAACACTGCCTTCCAACTGAGCGAGATGACCACAGAGAGCATCAATGATAGCGTTGGCGGCAGCGAATTCCGTTCTAAACCAAGCAATGTGCGCATCCTTGGCAGCGGTCTCGGAATACATGACAGGCACCATAGGCACCATCCTTGGTGGCGCCACTTGATCGGACAGCGGAAAAAAAACGCCGGCGGACGGCGGCATCTGCATCTCCCTCCCGAAATCTCAACCGGTATATAAGATACAGAAACTTCAAAACACACAAAAAAAAAATATTATGAAACCAAAAATGGTGGTGAGATCAACGGAAAATACTCGCGTGTTCAGGCTTAATATATATATATATATATATATATGGAGGAGAGTAAAGACAGACGGAGATGAAGTGTACAGAATCGTAAATATAGAGAAGAAGAAGGGGAAAATGGAAGTTGAAAGCGAGGGTTTGGCTATGGAGGTTTTGATTAGAATTTTATTTCATTTTGAAAAAAGTATTGCATCTCCCATGAGAATCCCGTCTCTCTTATTAAGCTGCCATTAATTCAATTTTCTCAAAAATATAAATTAAAAAATATATATATATATATATATTTAGAAGATTCTTTTAAAAAAATTATACTGTTATTAATTTAAAATTTTAAAAATAAGTTACGATTTTGAATCCGTATATTAATAATTATAATAATATTATATATATATATAGGGAAAATGAAATAGTCTTTAGGTCTCAGATCATATTTTTAACTGATTACCTGAGCGTCAGGTAGACTTCTGTATCTGCAGGTATTGTATTGTTTTGCTGACCTGGCAAAAGATGAATAGCGACTGTTGTGGCAAATGGAGAGAATCTTTCCTCCTTTTTTTCACTTTTTCTGTTAATTTTCTATAACTATATACAAAATATTTACCTAAAATATTAAATATAATATCTAATTAATTTTTTTCATTATTATTATTATTATTATTTTATTTTTTTTGATGGATGATTATTATTATTATTATTATTATCGAATAAAATCTAATGATGTTTATCAAGGTAATAGTAATAAATTATATTTTTTTACTTTATAAAAAAAAAAATTCTTATTAAGTAACCTTTATATATATATATATATATATATTTTATATTATGGATAGGAAAATTTGAGAAGAAAGTGATAAATATAGAAGAGGAAAATTATGAGTTATCTTTTAATTTGAATTTTTTCAAGAAAAAAAAAAGAAAAATCATTACTCAATTTTCTATAAATGAATTAAATTCCAAATTTAGTATACATGAAGCATAAAAAATATTTCCAAGATTGGTTTTCCGATCCGACCTATGGGATTCGTTTGACCGATCCAGTTTCTTATATTTTATATCGTTTTTTTTTTCAGTTGAAATATTTAATAAATAATTGAATAAAAAGTTTACCGAGCTTGTAAATATGAGTCGTAATAATTGATATTAAAGTGATGGTTCATCTTATAGTGAATAAAATATTTTTTTGAGGTGGTATCCCAGGCGGATATACTCGAGTGAAATTTAAACTCTTAACTTTTTGACAACTTTTTGACAAGTCAAAAGATAAGAGTGAAATTCCTAGACCAATGATCGGGAGAGATTCAAACCCTCAACCTTTTGGTTAAGGGAAGGGAGAGACTCCTAGTTCATTAGGTCAGAAGAAGAACTTATAGCGAGTAAAATATAAATACACAAAAATATATTTTAAAATAATAAAATATTATTAAATTTAAATGAAATAAAATACTATCAATTAATTATAATTAAAATAAGTTTATATAATATTATCACCTTATAATTACGTAGTTCTATTTGCATAAGTTTTTAAAACGAGTATATATATATATATATTAATTCTCTTTTTTTCTTTTTTTTTTGTTAGAAATATAAGAAAAAATATTAAATTTTAAGTCATAGTGCATAAAACACACCCTTTGCTGATCCAAGGTCTCATGCGCGCAAATTGGCACTTACCCAATTTCAATGAATTAAATTGATATTATATTTTATTATATTATATAATTTTATATAATTATAAAAAAATAAATTGAGTTAATTCATTTTTAATTTATTCATATATATATATATATATAAACTTATAATAAAGATGACGAAGAAAGTGAATATGTGATAATTTAGTTGGTTTTGTTTTTATTACTTAAGTATCTCATATGGCCTCTTAAGTGAGGATCCGAGTTCGACATATGTCATGGATGCAATTTCAACTATATGATATAGTATTGAAAATCTTCACATACAAATATCTCTTCGAATAAATCAATGAGAATATCGAGTCGCTAAAGATCGGGAAGAAAAAGTATGTTTCCCTTTATATAAAGTTATAAATATAAGTGTCTTGAAATGCACATTTTTAGATGATCTAAGCATTAGGCTAAAAATATACATTGTGATGTAAGCAGAAGGAAGGTTTTGAAAGGTAATAAAAGAAAAGAAAAGGGAGTGGGGAAGCAAAAAGTTTAAAAAATTATAATAAATTATTTGATTTGAACTTTTATGTCATATATTTATATTGGAATTTAATTTCGCGTGGATGCTTATATAACAACAATATATTTGACTACCAATTGAGGGCATATTAGTCTTTTTAGATTTTTGAAAACATATATATATAAAATTTTAAAATTAAAATAATAAATTAATTATTATTTAAACTGATTTTACGAGTTCAACTTGAATACGATTATCATTAAATATGTTAATTTTTTTAATATAATTTTATTTATTTTAAACTTTAACTCGTTAATTTTGTATTAAAATTTTGTGTCAAATATAATATTATCACCTTATAATTACGTAGTAATATTCTAATTTTTTTAATTATTAAGAGATTGAATTAGAAAAAAAATTTATAATCTAATTTTCCAAATTATATTTATGTGTTTTATAATAATAAAAATCAAGGAATGTTGTTCAACGACACGAAAAAACATTAACGTGGGTGGTGACGGTGGACCCGGCGGTTTTTTATTTATTTATTTATTAATTTTTACGCATGATTGTCTTCTTTTTTGATGGATGGAAAATAAAATAAAGAAAGCTCGGTGGCTTTAGGTAGGGTCCACTCCGACTGTGTGTCTGTGTGTTAGTTGGAGCGGGTTTCTTCTTACGGATTTAGAGCTATAAATTTCAAAATCGAACCGAACATCAGAAATTTAAGCTCGTTCGATTAAGTGTTTGAATATTGTTCGAGTTCGTTCGTTTAATAATTCGAGCCAAAAATTTTGTTCGAGTTTGCTCGTTTAACTTTCAAGTATACTTTAGCTCGAGTTTGTCCAATTATTTATTTATAAAGCTCGAGTTTGCGAACTATGACTTTTTTTTATTTAAATAATATATATATAAATTATAATAAAAAAAATTAATAATATGTTCACGAACGCTCAATTATGTTCGAGTAAGCTCGAAAATTAATCGAGCCTAAAAATTTGTTCGAGTTTGGTTCAATTAATAAACGAACGAGCTCGAACGAGTTTTGTTCGCGAACAGCTCTACTTACGGTACATGCCATATGTCCCTTCGCCGAAGCCCGCCTTCAAAGTTTTACGTATATTTATTATTCGACTAATTCAAATTACATTATAAAATTATTATTTTTAAATTTGATCAAAATAAAATGTATTGTTTATTTTAAGAAGTATTATCGAGAATTTTGTATTAATTTTGAATTTTAAGCAACTAATTTGTATTATTTTTATTATATCAAAAAGATGTTCCGAGTTGAAAATAAATACATATGTCATTCTTAGGGACCATTACATGTGGGATTGAGTATCACATTCCCCCATCTAAGACCTAGCATCCCCACTAACTAAACATAATTGGTTTGAACGTCCAGGATTTTAGAGATGACTACACACTTAAATACTAATTATTACGTTATGGATTTGACAATATTCATAATCAACTATTTAGTGTCGTCCTTCCTATATGATAAGAGATATTATGAATTAATAATGAATATATAAATTTATTTTTATATAGTATATCACATATTCGTATGCAATTACGATGTGAAGGGTATGACAATCAATCCATAAGTTTTGGGGCCCTTTTTAATACAAATAATTATGTTGACATGTTTTGAATTTTAGTACATGAGTTTGATTTCTTAAACTTGAAGTTTGATCACTTTTTATTATTTATAATTTTAGGAAATGAAGAAAAAGGACAAAGAGAACTGTTCTGATAAAAAAGGGGTTGGAGAAAGGTGTAGGTTCTTTTAAGATAGTATTTGATTTTAAATTTTTGATTCTTAGAGCATATGATTGGTGGAAGAAAGATAAATGAATTGGGAAGAATAAAGTTTATCAAAAACATGATATATATATATATATATAATATATATGTATGTATAATTTTTGCAATTTGACAATAAAGGCATATTCCTTATCAATTATTAAGTTTAATTGAATATAATATCTCTTAAGAATATTCTTGTTCTCAATAATTGTGTGGTTATTTTTCTTTACATACAAAAGATTTGAACTCGATATTTTTGAAAAGAAACTAAACTCGAGACACTCGAACATACAAAAATTAAAATTTAAAAATTTAAAAAGAAATTGTGGGAGTAAAACAAAAACATACTTTACCAAATTCTTGTTCCAAAAATGGAGGATTTTACTTTAAAATTACATATTTTTCTAAATAAAGGATGGGAACCAAACATATGCAGGCCACTTACCTTCTTTTTCCCAAGTAATCTAAATATTCCAACATTTAGCATCTCCTTTTTATTTTTATTTAAAGAAAAAATTTATTAACTTTTATCATCAAAACGTAAAAAGCCACACACAATAAAGGGTGAAGAGAACTTATTCACGTTACTTTCTTCAAACATGAACACCCCAAAAAAAATTAAGTAAACTATTGTCTGTTCTAACAAACACAATTTTTTAACCCATTAGCTTGGAAGAGTTAGTGTGCGGACTCCTAGTCTTTCCCAGGGATGATCGAGGTTTCGAATCTTCATGGGTGGTTAGTGTCATGTTAAAAAAGCTCTGGGTCGGACTCTTACCCTCGAATAAGAGTTGAACTCTACGAGCGCTCTGCAGGCCGAGTTCGGGTTAATCTCACCAAATAAGGTGGAGACACCAGACGACCCAAGTGAGTATAAAAAAAAAACACCAATTTTTTAGTTGAATTTTTTTTTTGAAACGAGTGATGTAAAAATCTAATTTACTGAAAAGAAGATATATATATATATATATATATATATATATTTCTTGAATTAATGGTCATGGGTTTGACATAAAAAGGGATTCACGGCCAAACTCCAAAGAGAACCCCAAATCACTATAAACCCGTTTTGAACTAAAACTAAAGTTTGCACATGAAGGAGACCTTAGTTTGGCATCTTTCTTTGGATGGCGACTCTTAATAGACCAGTCTCAATCACTTCCCCACCCATCTTTATCTCTCTAGAAACTGCTATACTCCACGTCCACGGTGGTGTTAGTTTCCTATTACCTAAAGTCAGACATTACGCTATAATTTCTTTTTTTTTTTTTTTTTTTTTAAATTACGATATAATTTCATGACACGATTATAAGTTTGATATGTTATATAAATAATTAATTTTATGTTCAAAGAAATATTACAAAGTTTTTAATCTATATGTAATATTGCATATCTTTTCTATATATATTTTAATTATAAATCTTGATAAAGACTTATTTTTGCTTTGCACCTCTCAATGCACAAGAAATCGTATAAAGTTTTTCACATATAGCATGCAACTCACTTCGGGACTCTTGAATATCATAATTAATGAGGAAATCAATTAAAAAAAAAAGAAAAAAAGAAAATTGAAAGGTGCTGACTTTCACATGGATGCATGAATCTTTAAAACGGGGTTAATAAGATAATATGTACTTGTACGTACATGAAATTGGGACGGGACGGCATTTTCACAAGCAGTTGGTGCGCATTTTCTTTTTCCTTTTTGTTTAAGAAGTTTCTCTTTTTTTTTTCCTTTTTTTTATACCACTTGAGTGTCTAGTGTCTCCACCTTATTTGGTGAGACTAATTTCGGATTCAATCTGTATAGCGCCCGCAGAGTTCAACTCTTACTCGATGGTGAGGGTCTGACCCGGAGCTTTTTTAACATGGAGTTAACCACCTCAGGGAATTCGAAACATCGATCATCCGCCCTAGAGGAAGCATTAGGAATTCGCGCATCAACTCTCCCACGCTACCAAGTTCAGTTTCTCCTTTTTTTTTTTTTTCTCCTCTTTCTCTGTTGTTATTCGGGCAGAGCACTGTGGTTAAGTTCTGGATTCTTCTTCTTCTCACCTTTTTAGAAAGATATGAGTGATCATACGAATAAGAAAAAAAGAAAAGCTTCGAGACACACGTCGAACGGCTACAAAGCACAACAGATGGATTCTCTTACCACCGCTAACTTTTTCTTGAAGGACCAGAACATCGCTGTAAGAACATTTCAACTCGGAACTTTCCAAATTTCATTTCTTTCTTTTTTTTTTTTTTTTTTTAATAACGTAAATATTGTACTCATATATATTGATTCAAATGAAAGAATATTAGTTTTCTTTATACAAAGTCTCGAGTTTGAATCTTGTCAACAGAGACGGGTGTATGAACTTTCCAAATTTCATTTTTTTTTTATTAATATAAATATTGTACTCATATATATTGATTCAAGTGTCGAATGTTGGTGGAAGGAGTGGCAGAGTGCCACCCCCACAACCTCCAGGTTTGGAGATCGACACCCCCCTCCCCCATGTATCAAAAAATATATGTTGATTCAAGTGGAAGGAAATTAGTTTTCTTTATGCAAAATCTCAAATTTGAATCTTACCGACAGAGACAAGTGTATGAACTTTTCAAATCTCATTTCTTTATTTTTTTTCAATAACATAAATATTATATCTAACACTTTTAATTCAAGTTGAAATGAGATAGGTTTTTTTTTTCAAAAATCCCCGTTTAAATCTTGTCAATAGTTTCTACCAATAGATGTCTAATGCGACTCGATCCCAAATTATTTAGTCTTAGTATTCTATTGAACACAAACTTAATTATGAAACAATCTCTAAGTCATGTTATCATCAAGTTTATCAAATTAAAAATTTTAATTTGAATTTGCTTCGTAGTTAGAAATTTAATTTAAACAATGAAAATTATATAAATTAAAATTTTGATGTAAGAGATTCGAAAGGTGAATTATTACACCCGTGACTAGTCAATTTTCAATTTTAGTATATATATATATATATTTCAAACTAATTTCCCAATTGGATTGAATTGTCAATATTTTAGTTGGAATTGATCTCTTCTTTTTCTCTTTTTTTTTAGGATTATTTATGATGAAATTGACAAGTACTAGTGATACATTATTACGTAGTAATGAATCATTACCAGTCAAAGCAAAACAATTGTCCTACCGTCCCGCAAGGATGATCGAGTTGGTGGAGTAGGTCACTGGGGACCGGGGCTTGGTTCAAATCCTACCAACGCTCTTCTTTGGTCGGCATTTACACAGGTTTTTCCGGGTGGGTTTTCCTGGGCTGGCGTGGTTTGCGGCTATTGCGCTATGCCCGGAGGTTTACCTGTCCGCGAGCGACGAAGCGGCGCCGGGTTTCCTTCCCCGCAAAAAAAAAAAAAAAAAAAAAAAAAAAAACAATTGTCCTACCTTACACACATACACACACATATATATATATATATATATATATATATATATATATATTAGTCAAAAAAGAGTATCTACCTTCAATAACCATGATAAATTATTTTATTTATAATCGGATTAATATTTTTTTACGCTAATCACAATCTATGCTTCATTCTTATTAACGGTTTTTGAACTCTCAACCTTTATATATATATATATATATATATGGAATATGGTTTGGTGGGTTAATATAATTATACTTTTGGAGGAACTTTTGTTTTTTTGGTCAATAACGGCATGAGAAAGAAGGGGGTATGGATTGGGACTTGGGATCCTAATTCATCCCCTCCCCCAACCACCTTTCCCTCTATACCTTTTCTTTCTTTTCTTTTCTTTCTTTTTTCCTCATTCAAACACTTCCAAGGTAATGTTTCTTTTTCATATTAAAAGTAGATCAATTGCTATTAATTTAATAGCTATAAATACGATAATAATTAAAAAATAAGTTATCGGTTCGAAACACAATATAAATGAGAAAAATATTTTAAAATTTTTTAAAAAGGAAAAAGAATAAAATAATTTTCAATTCTATATTTATATAAAATACTAAGTGTTTAGTTTGGATTGATCAGAATCTAAAACGTCTATCTACTACCAAACTCTATATATATATGTATGTGTGTGTATGTGTATATAGGTATATGTCGATAAGAAAATAGGGGAAGTGGGAAGTGCGATCATTTTTATGTCATAGGAAGAATCACCCTACAATATAATAGTATTTAATTTAGAAATGGTGGTAGAAATTGGTATTGATGTTCATGTTGGACTAAAATATACATACATATATATATATATATATATATATATATATATATATTGTATATTATTATAAAAGAAAACTGGCATTTTGATAATTAAAAACTAGGATTTGTTGGTGCATCCATGGACAACAAGGCATGATGTTGTATCTTATCATACTACTTAATAATGATTGGAAATCAAAGTGCCATTTGACCTTAAAACTTCAAAGCAAAAAAAATGGAAGCCACTATTCCATTGTCCCTTCCTCTTCTTCTTCTTCTTCTTGAAGTCTCCCTTCCATTCCCTCAAAAGGCAAAAGAAAGGAAACATATTGAAGAGGAGCATTGACTTCCAAACAAATACTATTTTACTGATACCTCATGTTGTGTAATGAGTTTGAGTCCTGATGAATCTGAAGTTTTTATATATATACATATTTTCATAATTCAATTATTAGTTTATGAGTGTCTATAAATTTAAAGTATAAAGACACATTCTTCATACGCACTTTCAAAGCATTCAATTGTAAGCTTTAGTCATGAATCTCATGGTATAAGTGAATTCATAAGGGACTTTTTTTTTTTTTTTTTTTTATACAAGATTTTGGGTTCAAATCAGGTTGAATTACTATCCATAGTTGAAACTCATCTTGGACACAATAATTTTACCAATTGAGTATTGATAGTTGTATTTTTTGATTATAATTATACACACATGTGACTACTGATGTGTAGTAGTATTTTTATTTAAAAATAATCATTAAAAAAACAACATTGTCTTAATCTTGCTTCTTGAGAGAACTCTAAAGACATGATTGACGCCGTTTCTTGAAGTTTTTTTTTTTTTTTGTTAAAAAAATGGTATGGGAATAATAGTACTAATAATAAGTCAACTCTTTCTGCCTTCTCCACCGCCACGTTGGTGGCATGAAATCTTCAGTCTTTCTTTGGGTTCTTTGTTGTACCATATATATATATAATTATATGTATAATATTATATTAATTTTTTTATTAACATTATTGGAAAGAAAATTTATTTGAGAAGACAAAAAGGGTATGGTGGGTGCGTTATTTTATATATATATGTATGTATGTATATTCATTTCAGATATTCTTCGTATCAGTATCACCAAAATAATAATAATAATAAATTTAAAGTGGGAAATAAAATATTGGGGTGGAGATTCTATACATACGTCATTACATGTTCTTCTTTATTTAATAAAAAGAAAAATTAGAAAAAAAATTGAATAATAAAATTGAAAATAGAGAAATTGCTTTGACTCATGATTGGATTTTGGGCCGAACCAGACGTTACACACAGAATAATTGGGCCTGTATAACTGATTCTGTTCAAAGCCCACAGACTAACCCAATAACTTGCCCAATTGGATCCTCGTTTAAAATAATAATAACAATAGTTTTTTTTTTTTTTTTTTTAATTAAATGATCCGTTTCCGACCCAAATAAATAAATAAAATTCGAATTGATCGGGTTCAAACCCTCGATATCACTTGAGTCAGTAGAGCTCTTTATCATAGGTTAAAATTCTCCCAACTATATAAATTAGGCAGAATTGGAAGTTCGAATTGACATCTATATATAAATATGTATAACCGTTTAAAATTAAAAGTAAAGTCTATCTCTCGATAAGGAAACTAAACCAATTTTAATAGAAATTAGTTTATATGTAAATATAGTTTAGCAGCGCATATAGCCTACGGAGCGCTCATAGAGTTCAACTCTTACTCGAGGGTGAGGGCCTGATCCAGAGCTTTTTTTTAACATGACACTAATCACCCCGAAGGATTTAGGAGCTCCCCAAGCTACCGGGTTGAATATATATATTTTTATATATATATATATATATAATCACATTGAAATAAATTGGGCCGATGTAGACAAAAGTTTCAACAATTTCATTGGACTTAAATGTGACTTCAGATTTAATCCATTAATTGGCGGTTTTGAAGCCCAAAGTCACATACTGTTGCTAGGATTTTATGAGCATCTCCGTCCATTATAATTATTTTTGCTTTTTTTTTCTTTTTTTTTATAATATATATTCTATAATTTATACTAATTTGAAATATTATATAACTTTCCCTCCAACAGTTTATATATCTTATTTAAAGTTTTTTTTAGCATTAATTGTAATTTATGTTAATTTCTTTAATCTTCTTTCAAATCAATAAAATTTAATTTTATTTAAACTTTGTAATTTATGTTAATTTCTTTAATCTTCTTTCAAATCAATAAAATTTAATTTTATTTAAACTTTTGATCTTCACATATTATTATTGATATTCTACGATTTTTTATTTAATTTTTATATATAATTCTTTTTATTTAAACGTTTAATATAGTTGATATTCTACTATTTAATTATTATTATTTATTAAATTTTGATCTTATCTAAACTTTTTATATTCTTCATTTTTTTTTTTGTATTCTATTATTTTCTATGTAATATTCATTTTTCATATATTTTCCCGATTATTTTTAAAGTTCAATTTGTCGAATTTTGTTGGAGGTACTATAATTTTTTATACAAGATTATTATTCAAAGTAAGAATAATATTTCAATAAATTTTTTCTTTTACTTTTTTATATTGTGATTGATATATAATTTTTTAAAATTACATGTCCAAAAACATACGTCTATTTTATTAAATTTTATATATTTGTCCAATTCTTTAAATTTTTAAGGTATATAATTTTATTGATACCTTTTGTTTTAGGTCTATTTTTTTTTGTATTTATTCAATTGAATTCATCGTTAATTTATATATATATATATATATATATATATATATATATATATATATATATTATATATATATATATATTACATTTAACATTATATTATAAAATAATGTATAGAAAACCATTAGATGTTAAATTAGTTTTTTATTTTTTAATAAGATTAATAAATTAAATGTAAATTAATTATTAAGAAGCAATTGAATAATTATTTATTCTTTATTATTATTTTAAAATATCATTTTATACTTTAAAATTATAAGTTTTTATTTATATAAATTATCTTATCTATCATAAAATTTTTCAATTTATATTTTTTATTTTTAATATTTAAAATTTTCAAATTAGTAATTTATCACAATCAATAAATCAAAAACTATATAATATAATTTCGCAACCACAATAAAAACTTTATAAGATAGTGATAGTGAAACTCATATATCACATTTTTGAAAAAATCATAAATTTCTATGCTTCAAATTTCTTCCTATAGTCTTGAATGATTAGAAAAGGTTGACTCAACCACGACTCAATGAAAAATCAAAAATTATCTTAAACAAGTTATACATAGTTTTTTTATACCTATTATATATTGCTAAAACTGGAAACGTTTCTCAATTAAACAATCTCTCACAATAAAAGACATATTTTCTCACACAAATATTGTTGGGGGTTGGGGTATCAATCAAGTTTGAAAAAGAGACAAGAGTAGCTTAAAATATAAGTGTTTTATGTACTTCATTAGTGATGATGAGGCTTTTGGTAAGTTGACTAAGAACAAAACTATGAAGGTTTAGATCCTAAATGGATAATATTATACTAATGTGAATTTAGGTGAAGTGACAGTTCAACCTCGTGGAGAAAAGCCCAACAAATATATATATATGAATAAAAATTCTATACATTTATTCATAGCTTCAATTTTTATACATTACATAAAGAAAGGTATAAGTTTAATTAGGAATACAATTCCATAAACAAACAAGCAACAATGAATTTTTTTAAACAAAACATAATCAAAATGGATTATTTATGAAAATAATAATAATAATAATACTATGTTCATTGCTTGGAATATCATCATTCACCGGGATGTGTCATTTTGATGTTCTTCTTGGCTCGAGTGATGAAGTTTGTGACCCTGTCATTGAAGCTATCTCTTTTTGTAGCTGCTCTTGTAGCTGTTCTGGTAGCAATTCGTCCTTCCGTGATAATTTCCTCTCCAATGTCTGATTTGCTTCTCATTTGATTCATCACATGTTCGATGTACGCTGTATATTTATGATTGTGATCTTGATGACTGCCGCCGACGACGACGCCATTTGCTGGCTCGTTTTTGTTACTACTCGCCGTGTTTTTCAATACCGGCTTCGACTGAAATCCGGACACCGGCATTTGGGGCTTTGTAGCCTGAATTTGGACTGGAATTACTATTTTCTCCCTGAATCTGCCAGTATTCGTCACGACTGAAGATCCAGGCTCAATTGGAATATTCACTTCCTCTGCAGGATGAGTTTTGTGCGGTGTAATTAGCTTCCCGAGGTAAAAATGAGTTTTGGAATTGGAAGGGGAATCACTGGTGGTTATCGTTGTCGTTGTGGTTGTCGTTGTTGACACCTTTCCTCCAGTATTATCTGTACCGGTACCGGAAATCGGGAACATAGAACGGAAAAATGGAAGGCGGTGAATGGATCGATGAAAAGGACAATTATCAGCTACTGTTCTGTGAATTTTGTCGTAAACTCTGGATGGCTTTGTGGTAAGAACTTGTTGCCCCTTCTTCTGCTCCATTTTTTCGGATAACAAATCTAATTCAAAAGGTAGTGTTTTTTTTTTTTTTTTTTTTCTCTCTGAACTCTTTTATGTTACAATTTGATTGTGAAATCTTAGGGTGAGTGATGAGGCATATATATACTAATACCAACAACGACAGTAGATTTTAGATTAGAACATTAGCAATGGTCCAATACTATGTAAGTTTCTTGAAGAAAGAAAGAAAAATGTGAATGCGACTCGAGAAAAGACTCCATCCCTGGGGGCTGGAATTTCCACACAAAGATTCTCCAACAACAATGGGATAGGAAGGGAGCTTCCTCGTAGATATTTCTTTGCTCTTTCTTCTTCAATTTGTCATGTAAGAATCCATTGGAAATCCAAGGGAAAGCATTCTTAATGTTATAGAGTTTATGGATTTGACATTTTGTGAACACCATGTAAGAGTTAGAGGCTAAGTTTTTTAAGGGTAAGAGATAGACTCTATAAATGTAATTTAAACTGAATTTGTATTAGTCGAAACAAATATTAATATTAGATGATTAAACAAAAAGTGGGGATAAAAGTATGTTAATACGGTAAGTGTTCTTGTGTTGGACGTTATTGTTATTATTAGTGAGGGATCATATTCTCTCTACTTTACAGTGAATCATTTTGAACGAGTCTTAGTCCGAGTTGGTTGTTAATACAGGCTATAAAGAAG
Organism: Cynanchum wilfordii; assembly: GCA_025388415.1. Taxonomy (NCBI): domain Eukaryota; kingdom Viridiplantae; phylum Streptophyta; class Magnoliopsida; order Gentianales; family Apocynaceae; genus Cynanchum; species Cynanchum wilfordii. The sequence goes on along the minus strand of JAHSUH010002076.1, from coordinate 635,775 downwards.
TAACATGAATTAGAACATTCATAGAAATCTCAGAACTAAGAATGAAAATATAAAATATATATAGCTGTCTCTTGTGACGGGAGCGACAAGTCTTTGTTTTGCAGCAAGAAAAATAACCAGACCAGGGAAGTTTACATCCACATTATAAAAGATGGTATCTGATTCCAGGGTCTCAAAAGTCTTAAAAGTGAGAAAAAAGAAAAAGGAAAAATCATTCTAAGGATGTTTTGCGACCTTCCTCCCTAATAATTGCCGCCGGTACTGTGCACCAGAATCCTTTTTAATTTGGTGGGAAGTTATTAAAAAACTCTTCCCTCCTCATAATTCCACAATCAACGCAGGAATTAGGCCATGATACGTTTCTAAATGAGAATTTAGAAAAGAAAAGAACTCCTAGAAGAACCATGTATATTATAATAATAATTAATTAATTAATAGTTAATAATATGACTACGCAGCCTGTTAGGAAGATTTCAACAGTTGTTTGAAAAGCAAGTCAAGGTCACGACATCAGATTCTATTGGAACGATATAACCTTACTAGAGAAGAAACTCATGATAACCATTGGAGGAAGATGCTCACAACATTTTGTCAAGAACATTATGTGAAAAACTAAGGGCATAAAACAGCCAATATAGGAAACAGAATATAACATCAATCAGGACACTATTGGAACTCCTCCACAGAAACTACACCCAAGTTATCAAAAACAAAGAAATTATCATATGGAAAATCTTTAAGCCCACCGCTATATACAATTTCGTTAGGCCAAGAGATGAATTATTCTAGTTTAACAGTGAGTACAATTTTTTTTTTTTTGCCTCTGAAACCAGTAGCCTTCAATGAAAGCATGAAAAAGCAAGTGTACTTCCCTGGATATTAGGAATGATATTTACAACATCCTGAGAGCAGAATGCTACAAACTCTATATTAATATTTTTACCTCTATAAGCAACGGAACTCCTCCAGAGAACATTGAGGAGAAGAATCCTAATTCTAGTATAGCCAAAGCAATCTAGTAACCACATTTAATGCCGGAAGGTCTTCACCGCCTGCTCAATTCTTCTCCTACAGAGTGGACAGAGTGTCAAGTGTGAGGAGCATGGCATGCAACAGCACATATGACCACACCTGAAAGTCAAAAACAACAAACAATCAGCCATCATGATTATCAGAAATTGTGTCCTTCCAAGAGATAAAATACTGGGTTTATTTGATGCTCAAAATGGGTAAACAAAATTCTACCCTTAATTCTTCAATTCTAAAAATATCAACAGTGCATACATAAAATATATAGCCATATCTACCATCCACCAAGGGTGTAAATATTTGTACTCTACACTACCGCATCAGAGCAAAAAGAATAAGTGGGAGCCTTACGGGACAAAAACTGAATTATATTCCTGCTCTAGGCATATAACACACAAATCTGGCAAAGTTCGATCCTTCCTAGTAATGTCTGATGCATTCTCGGGGTTAACATTTGAACCTGGAAATTAAAATAAGAGGAAACAAATTCAACCACTAAGAAATCCTGTTTATGGAAAGATGTACTGTAGCAATGAAGGATAAGAAACCCACCTTCATCCTCTTTCCCTGCTCTTTTGGCTGCAGCATTTAGAACCCTACACAACCAATGTATGTAATAGTTAGGTATTAATGAAAAGAAAATAATAATGATGCACAAATAGGTATAGTAAAAAATCATGTAAATCAAGACCCGTGTCCCGAAGCCATTGAAAGTAGTCATGCTAGTTTAAGCTGAGGAATCAACTACACCACATACATGCATACCATATCAAATCTTTCCAACAAAATGATAACAAAAAAGGAACTCAGAATGCCGACGCTCAGCTATAGCATAAACAAAAGAAGACTTGGCCTAACTTTGTCAAAAGACCTGATGATTGGGAAAGGAATCCCTACATACAATTACACAAGGCCCACAATTATAAACATTGTATAGAAGTATAACCCATCCTATTTCAAATACAGCTTAGTCAAATCATGTTTCCAAATTTTAATTTATGGATCAAGGATAAATCAATAAGGGAGCCTCTGATGCCATATAGAAGATCCCATCAAATGCATGCATAAGTATGGTTTCAATTGAAAATGAGGTCTTGACTAACTGATTGACGTAGATGCAAAAATGAAATACAATGCATGAAGCATATAACATTCTTTCCCAAGTACCAATGGTGGAATAGCATAAAATAAAATGCAAACATTACATCGTCTACCATGCCCTTACTTTGCAATAAAAAAAAAAAAAAAAAAAAAGGCAATCCATCACAAGTTGCAAACTAATCATTCATGAGAATTCTCAGAATTATACCTCTTCTTCAATTCCCAATGACGCCTTCGTTCCATGATATAACGAAAAGCATGCTTTGCAATCAGATAAAAGCCAAACACAGTAAACCCAGTAGAAGCATATTTATACCACCTGGAAGCAAGGTATAAGCAGCAAAGAACACATGTAAAAATAATACAAATTGCTACCATAAAAGTACAAGAACCCTTTAAATTGCTTTAAAGACGGAGGGGTTACCTTGCCCATCTACCTAAGCTTGCAATAACCTGATCAAGAGTTTTATGAGATACATAAAATGGCCCCTTCTGAGGTTTCTGAATTCGGACAGCACCAATGTCATCTTTAACTGCCTGATAGTAGGAAGTGGGAAGAAGAACTTAGAAGACAAGATACAAATATTTATATTTCCAGAGTCTAGATTACTCAATCTTATGAACAACATTATCCAGGTTCCAAGACACGTTTGTAAAAGAACTAATTGAGAACAACATAAAGCTGTAGATATCAATAATATATGGCATTCTGAAACAGGTGCAATAGATGGTCACAAATATCAAATGACATTTTTATCAGATTGACTACCCTTTTGAGTGCAGACACATGCATTAGTCTGAGGATGGAGAGAAGGGAAAGAGATGAAAAATCCACTTGCTTGAGCAATACAATAGTCTTCCAACAAAATGCAGTAGGAATGTATTCCAATTCCCATGACTATCCACTCCTAGACTAATCTTATGTGTTTATTGTAAAACAACATGATGGTGATAACTTTTCAATTATATGAAAATAGACAATCCTGCATTCAAGGAATAACCATACCTCACCAACAATGGTCAAAGGTGTGCCAGTGGGAAGAAGCCGCTCAATTCTTTTGACTCCAAGCATCTTAAGAAGAAATTTTATGTCAGACAAGATTGGACAAACTGCATAACCATGCACGTTGAGTGCATTGAGAATATCATTAGATCCACTAGTACTGTCAAAGACAAACCTTAAGACCCTGAAGATAGTCCAATGTTCCACGTACAAGAGATCGACCAGATTCCTCAAATACTTCACTCCCTATTGTCAATACTAGACCTGAGGCCCCACGGGCTCCAACAACGTGTACACGACTTGTCCCATCATCCTGACATGGGTATACTGATAAAAATCCAAATACAGCCTTTGGAAAAAGACTCGTGGTTCAAAATACACTCTTTTTATTATTGTTGTTGCAAGTTCACGAAAATGCTCAATTGCTAGATGCATCTTACAGTCACTGTGTGCATGTGTGTGCAATATAGACAAAGTAACAAATTCTTACCAAGTACCACGGTACTTCTTTACACATGGAAAGCATTAGAGCAGAGTCCTGTATCCATGAGCCCGCATCATTGTGTTTCAGAAAATGTTGCTCTGCCTGAAAGAAAATGTCACATTTCATGAAGTAATTATATGAACTAACTAAAGGGGAAAACTCAATCAATTATCATAATGCCCTCAGAGACCCAACTATTATACCGTTTCCTCCACAATTACTCCTCGTAAACCACTGTACTCACAATTGATGGGTGTATCTGACCCAACTCTCCCGGATATTGCAACAACTAGTGGCATAACTTTGCATGCTCCATCCAATAATTGTGCTAGACATAAGGAAAATTCAAAACCATTAGAAACAGAATAAATGAATATTTAGTCTAAGTGCCTAATACACCTCACCGATAACAAATAAAATAGAAACAGAAGGGGTAACTAACTAAATAATCAAGTGACTGAGAAAATCAACCATGACATTTCAAATCCCTATTTTACATTAGCTCTTTCGGTTTTTAGATTGTTTTTTTTTTTTACATGAATTCTTTTGTAACAGCTAATAACAAATGACTAAACAAAGTGCCAGGTAAACCAAAATTGTGCATTTGATATAAATTCAATTCGTACCCAAATCCTTCAATTGATTGACTCGAGTCACAGATTTCAGAACGTCCGCATCCCTGTACAGTCGGAATCGAGTAATAAATAACTACGCATAATGAAAGTAAAAGAATCAAAGCTATCAAAATTAACGAAGGAAATGCAAAAAAAAAAAAAAATTGATATTATGGCCCTATTAAACAAGCAATAGTGCACACTAAACTAGGTTCACCTTCATTTCCGATTTTCTTGGACGCAAAATGATATATTTCAAAATGAAATTACCTTCCACTGCTTCTTCCGAGAAGATAAAGAGCAGCTCCACTCAAACAGCAGCTTATTCCACTCCATGGAACCATAGTCACTCCAACAATCACACCGATTGCAAAAAATTTATTAAAAAAACCCTAGTTCTCCACTGTTCCAGAAAACTACAAATTCTCATCACCGAAATTCTTCATTACTTTGAATAGATTCCGGAGTGAGACAACCTAATGCAAATCCGCAAAGATTTTCAAGGCGACAAGCGTTGATCGAGAAGAAGAAGACAGCGCATCTGATGCTAAGAGTGGAAGAGACGGTGAAGAAAAGGAGCAAAGATCGATTTGCGGACGAGCTTTGTCGATACAGTTACTATTCCTTTTTCCTCAAATGCTTTGCTTTCTAGGGCCGTATTTTCCAGTACCAATCTGTGCAACCTCGGCCAGAGAATTCGATTGAAAATATGTCATGACCTTCCCTTTTCTTTTCTTTTTTTCCCTTTTTCTGTAATTTATATGCAAACTCGAGATCGTACATATATATATATATATATAACCAATTTCTTTCACTTGAACCAATAACTGGTATATTTCTGTATAAATGACTTATTTATTCTAACAGCATTTTAAATATGTTTTTAATATAATGATCACTTATATATTTTATTTATTATTTTATAAAATTAATATAATATTTATTAATATTATTTCTTAATAACAAATAGAATATCATATTGTAATTTATTGATATTTTTAACTCATATCTTTCATCATTTTAAAATGATTGAAATAAGCTTTTTAATACGATTATTGTGAACAATATTTTAGTAAATATCTGTCTATTGATAGTTATATTTTTTTATTTATTTAAACAGTAAAATAATTCATAATTAACATTTTATTTTTTAATAAATTTAAATAAGTAATATTATTATCTAAATTTCTGAGTATAAATATATGTTAAGAGAATTTAAAATACTCTTATATAAAAGTATAATGGTGGTAAAAATAGATATATAAATCATCACTTTAAATTATGATTAGAATTATTATATTTAAATTTAAATATTGATAAGAAAAGTATTTATATAATAAAATATTGATAAGAGTTTTTAGATGACATAATGTATATTAGTATTTATAGAGTAGAAGTAATAATAATAATTATTATTATTATTTAGAAAGATGGTTTAAACCTTTTGAAAATTTTATTTTGTTATTTTCAATACATGATAGGGTAAAATTATATTTCTAATACAACTAAATTTTATTTCTAAACATTTGGTCCTATTATTTTATCATATATACTTTTATTTTATGAGAGATACTCTCAATTACAAAACATTTTAAAGTTATAAGTGATAAATATGATAAAACGAAATTAATCTATAAATATATAAAGATATAACATTTATGATTGTATGAAATATTCTATTACTTTTTTATAATCTTTGTTTTACATATACAATTTTATTTACTCAATTAATTTAAATTTCAAGTTATTTTATGTTGATATTATAATAAATTTGAATTTTTTTTTTTTTTAAAAAGTGATTTATACATATATATAATTTATAGTGATTTTATTTTTGGATAGAGAATATAAGATAAACTCACTTGTCTAAATCCAACAAAAATAAATAACTTATGATGAAAACAAATGTTACATGTGACTTGTTTATATAAAAAATTATTATCTTTAAAAAATGTTATGTCGTTTTTACAAATATTTTAAATTATTTTTAGAATAATTAATATTTCATCTATATTATCAAATTATACAACTATAGGAAAGTAAAAAAAGGCATAACTTAGTTGGTAATAGTCTTATTTATGATTTACAAGTCAGGTCCATGAATTCGAGACACAAGTTAGAAGTTTAATAAAAAAAAAAAAAAAAACTCTATATAATCACATAATTGAAAATCTATCTCAAATATTTATTTATTTATTAAAAAAAAGATATTTTTTTAAATAATCTATTATTAAATAAAGATTCTTATTTATGATTCATAAATTCGAAACATGAGAAAATACTTTTAAATTAGAATATATATATATATATATTAGTATTTATGAAAAAAATATATTTAAGGACAAAAGTGTCTTTTCATCATTTGAAGGATAGTTGAAGTAATTGTTTTTGACTAAAATTTGCCATTTATGATATTTATCGGAGTAAATATTACAAGGAAAAAAAGAAAAAAAAAAAAAAAAAAAAAAAATTTATACAGGGCAAAGCCCTAGAGTAAAGCCCTAAAACCCTCGAAAACTCAAGTTCCAAACTTCAACTTCTTACTCCCTTTTCTTCCTTCGTCATTTTCATCATCTTTCTTACAATATGGCTACCTTCATGTTGAGGAACTCTACTTCGAAGCGTTTATTTGCATTATCTCCTCAAATATATTCTTGTTCTAGAGGATCTTTAATTTCGAGTGAGTTATCAGTCTCTGAATCGGTATATTCTAATGATGCCTCTGCTATCTCTAATCCCTGGTGGAGATCCATGGCCACTTTTAGCCGAACGTGAGTTTGGGAGAAACTTTTTTTTTTTTTTTTTTTAGCATTTATTTTTCATTGTTTGAATTACTATTTTTTTTAGGAATTAAGTGATTTGGTTTGTTTATTTATTTTTGGGTCACTACTGAAATTCATAACTTGTATTCTTATGTGAATACATTTCATATTAACATGTAATGGTAAATATGTTCAGAAAATTTGGATTTTTCTCCTTCTTCTTTGTAATTTGCAATTCTATTCATGAATTAGATAAATTTTCATGAGTGGGTGCAATTAGTTCGTTAATGCTGTTGAATATTTGTGCTGGCAGCAAACCTCACGTTAATGTTGGAACAATTGGACACGTTGATCATGGAAAAACTACATTGACAGCAGCAATTACAAAGGTGAAAAAAATGCCTTTTTCTGCCACTGTTCTCCTTATGGATCCTTCACTATTCGCATTATCAAGTAGTTTGTCTTTGTATTTAGGTCCTAGCAGAAGAAGGGAAGGCTAAAGCTGTGGCCTTTGATGAAATTGACAAAGCCCCTGAAGAGAAAAAGAGGGGCATTACAATCGCAACGGTTCTAATGCTGGCTCTTCTCTTTTTAAATATACTATTACCAGTTTGTAATCCAATATCCTCATTCATTCTTTTTTTTTCCATTTTGACTATTGAATGTGTCACAGGCACATGTGGAGTATGAGACTACCAAAAGACACTATGCACATGTTGATTGCCCAGGGCATGCTGACTATGTTAAGGTGAGAATTAAAACTAATTGTGTGAGTATCATTTTTTCCTGTTGTATTCTATTTCACATGTCAAGCTTTCTGGTAGATCTAGTTTTATGCATAGAGAAAGAAGATTGCCTTCCTTGTTTCCTTGAGGTACAAATGTGGCAGTTTGTGAGCTTTGTCATAGAGGTGAATATCGAAATCAGTGTTCCAAGTACTCCGCTGGTGTACTTGCCAACTATATTGTTTAGTCCATTAGACAAAATCCATGAAAAACCAAGTGGGTTTGTTGAAGTTTTGATTTATATTTGCATGTAGGAACATGGCAATAGCCAGTATGCAGGTTGAAATTTGCTATTCTCAGAGTAAGCTGATACACACTACTTAGGATTTAAAAATTAATGACGTTCATAATTATCATCTTTTCTTTATTTATTTTCAGATTTTGTTTATTTGATAAGTAATTATTTTTTTGCAAGGAATTTTCCGATCATTTGAACCTTTTGAGTGTAATTGAAATGTTAAATTATTCTTCTTTCAAACTGTATGGTAACACAAAATATGAAGTTCTATCGTATTGAGTTCATGTACCATGGTTTTCATCAATTTTTTGTTATGTCTTTGGTTTTTATATTATAGAAATTCATGTAAAGATACGTGTGATTTAATTAGATTGCCTATATCCCAATGCTTATTTTGCACCTAGTGAAACAAAAATAGGAGAGAAGAAAATTGAGTAGAAAATTAGAGATCCTAAAACTTTCATATGAGTACATCTGTAAGATCAAATACTTGCACATAAGAACAAGAAATTGATGACAGCTTGGGTATTCATTTTTGTGGATGATGGCTAAAAATATTTTTTGAAGGATATTTATGTCTTTGATTCTGAAGTTTTCATGATGATCTTGGTTGACCTGTAGAACATGATTACTGGAGCTGCCCAAATGGATGGTGGTATTTTGGTCGTGTCTGCTCCTGATGGGCCAATGCCACAGACAAAGGAACATATTCTGCTTGCTCGCCAGGTTGGTGTCCATTTGTGCATCCCTGAAGCAAGGTTGGAAAGAAGTTAATGAAGTAACTTACTTAACCTGAATTGTATTTGGTTTCTAGGTTGGTGTACCAACACTGGTGTGCTTTTTAAACAAAGTTGATGCAGTTGATGATCCTGAGTTGCTGGAGCTTGTGGAAATGGAAGTCCGTGGTAAGCTGGCTATTCTAGTTGAATGTGTTCTTCTTCCATTAATATGATAAATTAACAACATATTTTTTACTCACATTCAAGTTTCACATTTTCGCAGAACTACTTAGCTTCTATAAGTTTCCTGGAGATGAAATCCCTATTGTCCGAGGTTCAGCCTTATCTGCTTTACAGGGCACTAATGATGAAATTGGTAGAAAGGCTATTCTAAAATTGATGGATGCAGTGGACGAATACATTCCTGATCCTGTTCGTCAACTGGATAAACCCTTCCTGATGCCAATAGAAGACGTGTTCTCAATCCAGGTAAGCGATCTGCGTTCATTTTCTGTGTACATAGCAGTCAGTGGTCTCTATTCTGATGGAAGTATTAAATTATTTCTCACACATTGATTGTGAGGAACATTGTCTACATCATCTCTGATACTTCTAGATTTCACGTACTTCAGTTTTTCATTTACAGACATGAAAGCTTACCATTTATGAGAAAACATAAAGAATGCATGAATGGTAAATTTACTAATCCAAAAGAAACACACATGGTTTATGTGACACTGTTATCCTGTCCTTTGTTTTGGATATTATTTAATTATTCCTTATGTTTAGGCAAATATGCTGTACTTCATTTGTTTTGGTGATTGTGGTAGTACAAGTGTCTTTGTTTCCTAGGTCTTAGGTACATTTGTTGAAAAGGTTGATGTATCAATCGGAAAAATTTCCAGTAAAAATTGAAAAAAGAAGAATAACAATTGTTGCATGTGAGAGGATGTTTGAACCTGGTGCTAATCTATTGCTTTGTCTTTTGAAGGGGCGTGGAACCGTTGCAACTGGCCGTGTTGAACAAGGAGTAGTGAAAGTTGGGGATGATGTTGAGGTTTTAGGCCTAATGCCGGTAAATTTTTCAATCCTATCCCTGAAAATTTGTTGGTTAACTGACCTTTATGAAAGTATGAAGTCATGGTCTTGTATAACAAGTTAGCAATCAGCCTTGTTAGTAACTGACTCTTGCTTTTTTATGAATGTAATTGATCAAATTATTTGTCGGTTTTATCTTTTTTGACATTCTTGCTGTGTTCTTTCAATGGTATTCTAGTCTTTTTTTTCTTATTTGTCTTCTTTTTTTTTTTTTAAACTTTCATTATGAAATATTTTCTTTGGATTTTGAAACCATTGTGCACTTGGAATTGTTAGTAATGTTGATCTTGTTAATTCAGGGTAATTTGAAGTCTACGGTGACTGGTGTTGAGATGTTCAAGAAGAGTTTGGATTTTGGACAAGTAAGTGGGATTAATTTTTTCCCTTTTTCTTTATCATCAAGCTGTATTGTTTGTTTGATTTATTTACTCTCCTTTTTGGGTGGTTGGTGTTAACAGGCAGGTGACAATGTGGGCCTTCTTTTACGTGGTTTGAAAAGAGAAGATATCCAAAGAGGACAGGTGCGTAGTATTTTCAACTAATACTAAAATGATCAAAAAATTGTGTAGGAAACTTGTACGTAATCTTCTTATTGGATTAAAATTTTAGTTATAACTTTATTAGTGGCTTTTGGTCTATTTTACCTATTCAAATACATGGAATTCAAGAAATCTAAAGATTAAGTGTAATATGACCATATAGGTAATTGCAAAGCCTGGTTCAGTTAAAACATACAAAAGATTTGAGGCAGAGATATACGTTCTCACAAAGGACGAAGGTGGTCGCCATACTGCATTCTTTTCAAATTATATGCCTCAATTTTATATGAGGACAGCAGATATCACTGGCAAAGTGGAGTTGCCAGAGAATGTAAAGATGGTTATGCCAGGGGACAATGTAACTGCTGTTTTTGAATTAATTTCTCCAGTTCCCCTTGAAGCAGGTGTGTTTTCCTTTTTTGTAATGTTCTATTGCAAACATGGAATGGAATATAGTTAGCTTTGGCTGTTTGTATGTCTTAGTTCATCAAATATTATTTGTTTTTGACAGGTCAAAGATTTGCTTTGAGGGAGGGTGGCAGAACAGTTGGAGCAGGTGTTGTCTCTAAAGTCCTGAGCTGAGTTTAAGGAAATGGTTTAACTTTGATTTTATTATCTTTACGAGAAGAGGGAAATGTAAACTGTTTCGTTATTAGTAGGGAAATGAAATCAAGTAATACTGAAGAGTCTTCTCACCTCTTTTTTTTTGTAGTTGCTAAAGTGGTTAGAACATTGAACTCTTTTTGTGTATCATTTAAATAATTCTTTCCAATACCATTGTTTTTCAGTTGGTTAAATTGTTGATCAGAAAAGGTCTGAGTACCATTATAAAAAGCTTATGTTATTGATTATCATTTGCCTTTTCTTTTCCAATATGTCTTTCTCTTGTCCATTTATTTTTTAGGCTTTTTATTTTTTTTCAAAGTTGTAATCAAAAGTCCCACATCACTAGCCTAGAGTGAATTCAATAAGTTGTTTATGACAATAATGTCATAAATTCTCTATTGTTGAGATATTACCCTTTCATCTAATTTTGTTGTCAACAATGACTGCAGCAAGGCCATCTAACAAAATCTTTACTTTAAATGTTCCTATATCCCAAAAACATTAACAAATATCTCTGAAGGTTGGACCTTTCATGTTTCTTTTAACTTTTTGCCTGTAAACATGCAGTAAGTAAAACTAGAATAATCCATGGTCAGGGGTAGGGAAAACTTATATACATATAGAATACAATAATATATTAGTAGTAGTATGAGGCAAGATAGTTTCTCTTACAAAATTGGGTAGGATTGTTGAGTTCAATGTCACATTAATTATATAGTCTGATGCCTGTTGTGATCACCACTTTTTAAGTCACAAGGAATCTCTATAGAAAACAACTTATGATTTTATCACTCAAAGTGAAATGCAAGAATTTTTCCAGATGTCATACAAACCTGAGAAATGCAACTGCCATTATAGTGATGGCTCTAAAGTATATTTCTCTGACATTTCTGTCTAAACTACTCATCATTTCTTCATCTCCTGCACCTAGAAGTTTTCTATTGTTCTTGTTGATGGAGATAACTGTATCCCGTAATTTATTTACTGCTGAAGAGAGCCAAACCAGTCCAAGTCCCAATCCAGTGCTCAAGAGTTTCGATGCACAGAAGGGGACACTGCCATAGACTACTTTGCAGATAACAGAAAAAACAACAGCAAGACCAGTACCCGCAATGGTGGCAGAGAATTGTGTCAGAAGCTTTGGTATTTCAGGACTTGATCGCTTGAGAAAACTGACGAGAGTTCTTCCGTGTAGCTTTTTGTCAACCATAATGGACAGAAGGCTTTCACATTCATAAAGGTAGTTGTTTCTACAATGATCCCTTTCTTTACTAGCTTTCACATTGTTCTTCTTCTTTCGTGAGCTCTTGGTCTTCAGTTTTCTAGAGCTGTAAAAAAGTGAATAAAGTTGAATAAAATTGTCCAGTTCTCATCTAAGCTGAGAAAACTTGAATTCCTTCTGAACAATATCTCATCTGGATGCTATAGTTCAATCTAGCAATCAGAAAATAGTTACAGAACTTTATTACACCAGATTTCAGAATACCTTATGATTTTTATCTTGATAGTAGTTTCTATCACAACTTTCTCCTTGTGGAAGCCAAAAGAAAAAAAAAAAATTTATGATCCATTCGTTGGAAGAGATTACCTGAGTGAGACTAATTATCTAAGCACCAAATTCAGCAAAGCTCTAATACTAGTGGACTGTGAACTATTACTTTAATATATGTGCCTGCTTCTACTCTTTTGGTTGTACCATTAGGGAAATTCAAACTGTTACGCAAACAGGAAGTTAAAGAGAAAGAAGGGGGGAAAAGCGGAGCAAAATGATACTTTCAAAGAAAACACAAGTACCTTTTCATAGGTTCAACAGCTGACGAGGATCCATGAGAATTAGTCTTTGCTGCTTTGCGTATACGCCTGTTAAATAAATGCAGTGTGAGATACTTAACTAATCAACCTATATAATTTACAAAATAAAGTACCCAAGTGTTCAGAATAATTAATGTCGATCAATTAAATCAAGTCAAAGGGAATAGTTAAATTGATGTGAAATGGCCAAACTCAAAACCCTGATCAGGAACACTTGAGAGAAAAATTTCTACTAAAAGCACTTTGAATTCATGAAACCTCAAAGAGTCAAGACATAACACATTTCATCTTAGATGGGATCCCCCCCAAAAAAATGCTAAACTAAACAAGCGTCTACTCCAAACTTTCCGAATAATCCATGTCGGGATGGCTTTATTGTGAAAGATTGAACACTCACACATTGGTAGCAATGTAGAAAGATAATTAGTAGTAGTGGATGAGAAAGTTTCTAAAATATTGGATTAAACTAAAAATGACTAGAATGGTGGGAAGAACAAAAGAAAGCTAGCTATGAGTTAAGTTTCAAAAAATGAAACTCTAAACTTACCAATGAACTTGTTAAACATACTGTTAAGACAAAGATGCATCTTGAATTTGAAAAGCTGTTGAATCATTAAAGTCAAGCCTCAGTTGAACAAATTAACAGGATTATGTGAAGCTAATCTTTTCATAATCAACTACAAATATTACAGTTGTCAACTACTTAGCATCATTAATTTCAGTAAGAAAGTGAGCAAGTGAATGTATGCCATGCATAAGTATAAGAACATGAACAAACACACAGACACAAACACAGACACGCGTGTATATAATGGCTTGATTCAATCTAGCTAGCTTTACCAGAAACAAACTTTATCCCCTTTTTTTTGAAAAAAAAAAAAAGCTTTTCCGCCTCCAACATGACTCAAACTTGTTAACAGTTTGCCAAATTTAACATTTAACATGATATTAGAGTAGAAAATCCTAACCCCCAACTACAGTGCCCCCATTTGTTTGATTCTTGTATACTTTGTGATTGGTCCACATATAAGGGAGAGTGTTAAGAAATTAAATTTAACCTCTCTTTATTAGCTTAAGTAAGCTTTTAGAGCAAGTAGTAAATTACCACTAGAGCAATCATTTCTAGTTAACTTTATCCAATTTGATTGTATATTCTAAGCACATTCACATTTCATTTGATTAAATTTGTAAAACTAAACAAGTAACAATATACCTGTCAAAGTATGGGACCAGCATCTGCTGCTTCTTCCAGTTATTTGTATTATTTAATGAGGAGACCTCAAAAAGAGTTTCAGGTATATACTTCATACCAATGCAAGAATTGGCAACAAGTAGCTGGTCCTCTGGAAGATGACTAATACAACTATAGGCCAAATTCCCAATACATAGAGGCATCTCAAAGGAAAACTCTGTAATTGGATAGATTAGAGAAGGCTGTGATTCAGCATCAAGCAACAGCTGCAGGTAGTAAGGTGGGAGGGGTTGCTGAGGCATTTGCATCCCTGTTGCCTGAGGTCCCACGAAATCAAAGAACTTTGAAGTATCTATTGCACCATTTTCTTCATCACTTGGTCTTGGCAGGAAAAATCTTGGGGCCCTTTCATGATTGGCATATGGTTTAGCAGCCAAGTTGAGTAACAAGTTTGGAGGAAAATCTAGTCAAAAGAGAGATTACATAGCAAATCAGTTTATTATCAAGTTGAATAACATGTTTCATGGCATAAATAGATGATCTAATATATGATTTCTATAGGCTCATTTGAAAGCACAATAGTGAAAGAAGTTAGTAATAGTAACTTAATCTTGCCAGCAGAATTGTAATTTACAACCATATATTTATTACACATGTTGATAACCATGGAAAGTACGGTTAAGAGATAGCTCATTGTTAGTGCAATACGTACCTTGATAATCAATGAATAAATGCCTTCTCATATTTGGATGAACACTAGAAAACTCATCCTCAAGCATATTGTTTGTGGGTTTGAAGTGCAGCTCCATCTTATGCATTCTTTGGCCAAATGATAATTTATGTGTATCATGGTTAAGACCAAAGTTTATGAGGAAGTGCTTAGACTCCTGCAAAATTTTTAAAAAATTATTTGGTAGAGAAGTTAGTGGTCTAGCAAAGACCTAATAATTTGAATTGACAGTGGAAATACTCAGGAAACAGAAACAGCTTCCAAAAAGTACTCAAATAATGAAAGGTTAATGATTTTTCTTAAGGAAATATTGCATCAAAATCATGAAATTTCTGAACAGATTGAGCTTTGTGCTATAAATTAAACAGCCAAGCCACACCAAAACAGGATTTGCATTGGCATAGACAGCAAAGATCCTTTCCTTCATGAGGCAGGACATCACTGACATAATGTATACCTTATTATGTTTAATGACAATGAAACATTGTTGAAGTCCTTATCATGAATGGTAAAATGATTTATGAGAATTTATGCCTACGAGCTAACAGACAAGCCTATGAACACAGAGAGACAAAAAAGACATGGTGATGATCAAAACAACCAAAATCGACACAAAACTACGCAGAATGAAGCTAAAACAAGAGCTTCAATCAACATAACTTGAAAATACAACCAAAACCCAATTGGTCTTCGGAGAAACCAACCCAATTATCTAATCACTTCCCATTAAAACCCATATCTTGCAAAGAATCATAAAATTGAGTTCTTTATATATCAAACAGATCAATAATCAAAACGAGAAAAAGAAAGGTCATTTATTTCAAAGAATTATTAGGTAAAACTCTCTCCTTTTCTCTTCAAGATGAACTGAATCATCAATTCTGTGTCTAATTACCTTAGAAAACCTGCCGGGGAGATGCTCCAACGAATGGAAACCATGTGAAGCCATCAAACAAAGTTCGGCCATGTCCGAACCAGAAAACTAGTCTCGGAACAACAGAAAAACCAGAAGTAATTTCTGTAGTGAGGAATTCTTCAATCTCTTCTTGTTTGTTTTATACGAGTCTCACAACAAAAATACAATTTGGACGCATCTGCCTCCCCACCTCAAATTTTTTAGATTTTATCTTTTTCCCCTTCTTTTTCTATGTTAATTATGGCCTAAAATAATAGTTATACTATTAATTCTTTTAAACCTTATATATATATATATATATATATATATATATATATATATATATATATATATATATATATATATATTATATAGGGCCCCCTCCCCCTAATTCACTCTAAGGTAGGAATATTAATGCGGGTATACCCGTACTTGCAAATATATCTCAAACGTGGAACCGGACGTAAAGTTTAAACCTTTAACCTTTTAAAAGTTGGGAGATAAGAGATAAAGTCTCCTGCGAATGACACGAAAATATTCGAATACTCAACTCAACCTTTTATATATATATATATATATGTGACACTTTTGTAATTATACTTAATTTTTAATTTTTTTTATTGTTTAATATTTTTTAATCGATATCAAATTTCAAATGAAAAAACAAAATATTATATATTTTTTAAAATTTAAAATTTGTAAAATCTAATCTAAAATCTATATAAAAATAACAAAATAACTCTATATTCAAGTATTTCTTTTTTGTTTTTTTTAAGGTAAGAAGCCAAGTCTTCACCAACGTGGAAAAAATTTGATTTTCCGTCTCTAAGATCTCAAATTTAAACTTTATATGAGTTCAATACTTTACGACTCAGACTCTAAATTTAGTCGGAGCTGTCTTCCATTTAAGGAGAGATACCAAGAGGCAGCGGCGGAAGTGAAAGAAACGCGCCGGCAAGAGAGAGTGAACCAATTGGGAAAATGATGATCACCTACCTGATCCTTTTTTGTCGCTCCAATAATTTAACGTCACAGCTTCTCTGCCCTCTATAAATATAGTCTCTAGGGGTTGGGGTTAAGAGACGTTTCCTTTCTCTACTACTTATCCAACGGCTCTTAATTCATTGAATTTTCTTTCTCCTTTTTTTTTTTTGTTCGCTGTTAGGAAGAGTCTTCTCTCTTTTCTTCTTTCTTTTTCAAGAACGAAGGTCACCGAAACTCATCTGTCCCTTTTTCCCACCGAAACCCTAGAAGCTTTATTTTCCAGAATTTGCCGATTTCTAGTTGATCATAACATTCAGCCTAGATTTCGTTATTCGATTTTTTTTGTAGATAGTAGTAGTTGCGCGCTTTGGTCAAATTTATTCTAATTTTGGTTTCAAAAACTCTAGATCTGATTTCGATCTTCGAAATCGGTGAACTTCTTTGTTTCGAAAATTCTGAACCGTTTGTTGTTTGATTGCCATCTGATTTGAATTTTGTGTGTGTGTTTGTGATATGGGGAGGATTTGCAACGCGGAATCCTCCAATCCGTCATCGTCGACTTCATCATCGGTGGTTCCTCAGGTTACGACTTCGACATCGATCACAGAGACTATAAATGGAACACACAAATTTAAGATCAACGGGTATTCTTTGTCCAAGGGTATGGGAATTGGGAAATATGTAGCGTCTGATACGTTTATGGTTGGTGGGTATTCTTGGGCGATCTATTTTTACCCTGATGGGAAGAGCATGGAAGATAATGCTACCTATGTTTCTTTGTTTATTGCCCTTGCTAGCGAAGGGACGGACGTAAGGGCGCTGTTTGAGTTAACCCTCTTGGACCAGAGCGGGAAAGAGAGGCATAAAGTTCACAGTCACTTTGGTAGGGCGTTGGAGAGCGGTCCTTATACACTTAAATACCGTGGAAGCATGTGGTTAGTTCTCCTTCTTTGTAATCTTTGTGCTATTCATTTAATTTTTCCCCCTTTTTTTTGGCGTATTATTATTTGTATCTTTGTTCGGGGTTCTACTCGATTGCCTGTGTTTTCTTGACGCTGCTGTGGATTGAGATTGGATAACTTGACCCTTTTATTGAATCAATGTTCAATTTCTTGTTCTCCTTATCCGGGGTTTTCTTGGGTTTTCATGTAAGCGAAGTAATTAGTAGTAGTCCATCCTTTTCTTCCTCCCGTGAATTTTTAAAATCTTCGTAGCATATTGTACATATACTTGTTAAGGAAACTTATCTCTCGGGGTTGGGCCAAGTGACCTGTCCAATGTGTTAACTTCTCTTTTATTCTTCTGCGGAGATAGTTACAATTTGCTTCCTTTTGGGCTACCTCCTGGTATTTAACTTTTTCTCTTTATTGATTAAATAAACACGGAGATAATACTAATGGATACGGGTCTTATTGAGTATTCAACGAGCTGAGATATCTACTTCACCCTAGTTATTTTGTTCTGTTTGCTGTTTTTTAGAATACTTGTTTTCCACTTTGAGGCATATCTCAATAACCAGTTACACTATATAATATACTGGTTCCATTTCCTTTTTTGCTTGTCTTGGTAAGATATTGTTGATATTCGTCTCCATTATGCTTTTATGATTGTGTGGATGTTTGTCAGTCCTGTAGGTTTAATTAATTCCAGTTTTATATGGGTCTTGACATCTTTTCCAATTGTTTATGATGGTTGACGCATTTCAACTGGGAGCTGGATCCCTTCAGCCAGCCATATGTGAAAGTGTATTCTTCATGGTTTTCTTTGTAGCGCATACTGTAGTCAATTTTGTTTTAAAGTTTTCATCTTCTTGCTGTTGTTGAACTCCCATGGTCTATGATGATTATAAGTGTTTCTTACTTTCACTTAGAGCAAAGTTGAAGGTGGCTATTGAAACTATTTAATATTTTGTAATTATTTGCAGGGGATATAAGCGATTTTTTAAAAGAACAGCTCTAGAAACATCAGACTACCTTCTTGAGGACTGTCTTCATGTTCACTGCTGTGTAGGTGTAGTTAGGTCCCACACTGAGGGGCCTAAAGTCTACTCTATATCAGTTCCACCTTCAGACATCGGTTTACATTTTGGGAGGCTGCTTGAAGATGGAAAGGGAATTGATGTAAGCTTTGAAGTTAATGGAGAAAAATTTTCAGCACACAAGTTAGTACTTGCTGCTCGATCACCCGTTTTTAGGGCTCAGCTTTTTGGCCCAATGAAAGAGCAGAACACGCAATGCATAAAAGTTGAAGATATTGAAGCTCCTGTTTTCAAGGTCCAACCCATATTTTTGCTCTCTCTTTTCTAGTTGGTCTTTTCCTTATTGTGTTATGATCAATGTTGAATTTGTTGACACAGATAACTCTCTCTATATTTTGTTGCACCCCTTGCTATAATATTGTATTTGTCTGCCCTTTTAGGCTATATTTGAACATCCTTTTGGGAAGAACTCAAAAAAAATAAAAATAAAATGGAGAACTTCAAGTGAAAAAAAGTTGTATTGAGTCTTGTCCAAATAAGAACCTTTTTCCTGTTTTCTGAGAACACAGCTTTAATCTCCTATCTGAATAAATTGTCTAATTTGGAATGGCTGCTATCAAATCTGATCCTTATCAGTGTTTTTCTCTTTCAAAGCAGCGTTCCATAAATGGTGTAGGATGACAACATGCTCATTATGCATTTTTCTTGTTGTCAAACTCTGGCAATATAGGGGGTGTCTTTATTGAAAATTTTTGTTGATTGAAGTCTTATAATATTTTCTTTTATATACTTCTATATTGGATCCTTTGCTTTGAACCTGTTTTTATGATATACTTTATAAGTTGATTTGAAAGGTTCCCTTTATTATGCTTGGCTACTCAATTGTTGTGAGGTATTTGAATGGATTATATCCACTTCTATCTCCTTTCTGAGTTGATGAGTCGATGATGTTTCCTATCTCTGTGTTTCTTGTGTACTTGCACTGTCTATTGAGGTTGGCTAAACCTAAAATGGTGTTTTTTCTTTATTTAATTTATAAAAGGCTGCACCATAAATGTACTTTATCATCATTTTCGGCCTTTTTTTTTTTTGGCTGGTGAAGAACATTGTGGTGTTGGGCCTAGACTTTCCTTGTGAATTAAATTCCTTTAAATGCTTTGCAGGCTCTACTTCACTTTATATACTGGGATGTGCTGCCTGACTTGGAAGAACTTACTGGTTTAAACTCTAAAGGAGCATCCACCTTGATGGCTCAACATCTTCTTGCTGCAGCAGATAGATATGGTTTGGATAGGCTCAGGTTGATGTGTGAAGCCAATCTTTGTGAGGATGTTGCTATAAATACAGTTGCAACAACATTAGCACTGGCAGAGCAACACCACTGCTTCCAGCTAAAATCCGTGTGCCTGAAATTTGTAGCCATGCCAGAAAATCTTAGGGGTGAGTTTTATGTGTTTTTTTCCTAGCCAATTTCCTTTCCTTCAAAGGAAATAACTAAAAAATGGCTATTTTTGGTGTTAACTTGAGAATACCTAGATGCTAATTTCTGCTGGTCCCTTCTTTGCAGCTGTTATGCAGACTGATGGATTTGAATACTTGAAGGAAAGTTGTCCTCATGTCCTCACAGAATTGCTGGAGTATGTGGCTAGGACGAACGAACATTCTGTTGTTATCAGCAAGCAAGCCAATGAAGGTATTTTGGATGGAAGTGATATCAATGGTCGGCGTGTGAAGCAAAGGTTATGAGCATCATAGGTCAATAGGAATTAGTGGAAATCATCACCTTAAGGTTAGAGAAACATTTTTCCAAAGTGTAGCTTCTAGCTTTGACAAAGATGTAAATTTAGCTATTCCCCCCACCCAGTCTCTCTCTTTATCTTGTAATGTGTATTGTCTGGTTTTCCAGCTTCTCATCATCCAGTATTTGTATTCTTCTGATATAATGTGAATCTGTATAATTTGCATATGGGTCTCTTCTTGTCATGGGGCTGTTAATACATTTAACCATTTGTGCAACTGCTTTTAATGCGTTGGCTTGGGATAGGCGGTGGGTGTTGGTGGTTCGCAGGTGTAACCACTCCTGATGGTGCAATGTTCTTTGATGAAATTGAAGGTTAAAACTAAGGATAAGTGTGACTGCACTCCAGAATGAAGCTTGGGATGGTATTTTTATTTTAATACTATAATTTTTTTTTTTTGAAGTTATTATTTTGAGAAGAATGCACATAATATGTTGGTCATAAATAAATTCTTTTTGGGAGTGATTGTATCATATAATCATTTTCTTATTATAATAAGAAATAAAGAAATTAGGTAAAATATTAAAGTAATATTTATTTTCGTAGCATGAGTTTGAGACTGGTAGGATTTTTCAAAAAAATTTAATACACATTAATTATTATTAATAACTTCAATTTTTTTTTAAAAAAAAAAAAAAAAGAGAGAAATAAAAGGAAGGCGGAAACCAAATTTTGGCGGAGGAACTGCCCACCGCCCTAGCTTTTATATAAACTGCAAAATCCTGTTCGAACGTTAGCTCGCAACTCGGCCTTGCTGCGTTTCTCTTTCTCGCGACATTCATCGCCAAATTTTCTCTCTGCAGCATACGGCTTCCAAGCGAATACGATATGGTAACCTAATTTTCCTTTTTTACTTCTTTGTTCAAGTTTGGTTTTACTCTTGCTTGATTTTGTGTCTTCTTTTCTTTTCCGATTGAATACTCTTTTCTGATTTTGGTTCGTCTATCTTTATGTATTTTGTGCCAATTTTTTCTCAAGTTTCTTCATTCACATCTTTGGTGATGTGGATTTGCAGTTATTTTTCTCGTATTTCAAGGATTTGGTGGGGAGGGAAGTGACTGTAGAATTAAAGAATGATTTAGCAATCCGTGGGACTCTGCATTCCGTCGATCAATACCTTAACATTAAGCTCGAGAATACCAGGGTTGTTGATCAAGACAAGTATCCCCACATGGTAAAATTATATATATATATATATATATATATATATATATATATATATTATATTATTTTTCTTTTTCTGGTTTAGGGTTTTATTCTTACTTTTTGTTCTTTCTAGGGTTCTGTTTTCTTGTTTTTAATTTCTGACTCAGATGCGCTTCAAGTGATTATTTTGTAAACTAGGGGAATAATGGACGTCTATTTGTTGGGGTATTTTGTTTGTTTGTTGTTGTTGTTGTTTTTTTTTTTTTTTTTTTTTTTAAATTCTCTCTAGGATACACTTTAGAACTCGTCATCTGACTTGCGGAGTGAAGAAATGGAGTTATTTTTTGTCTATGAAGGCTGTCTAATAATATCATTCTCTACTTGTGAGTCTTTATACATACTTGATCTTTCTAAACGGGCTTCTTGCAGACAAAATCTATATCAGTATGAAGATAGCTTAGCTTATATATATATATATATATATATTTTAGTGCAGCTGCCAGAGGGAGTTGAGATTTGATAACAGAGATTAGGCACCCATTTTATTCTATAAAAAGAAGATACCCAAGAGAATGTAGACAGGATTGTAAGGTGTGCAGCAGTTTGGTTTTCCTTTTCCATATCATGTATCAACTTGAAGGGCATATAATTTAGCTACATTTATTGATAATTCAATTTAATTACTCAAAGTGAAGTATATTGGTATATATTCTTTGACTGATATTTATCAAGAAAAAAAATTGAACGGAAACTCTTTTCTGACACTTATAAGACCAATTATATTTGTAACAAAGAACATTGGGAACAAACACCCTGTTAGCATTTTAGCTGAAATGAGGAGGAGATATGGAGATGAATTTCTATTGAAAATAAAAGAACAATAAGATTAAATTTAAGATGGTTGGGTGTATCTATGGTGAGCAAATCAACCTGGTAAGAAGACTTAACATTTCAATTATGAGGGGTCAGAATGGCTAAAATAACATACATGTATAATTGGAAAGCATAAACTTGGCAGGATCTAGTTAAGGTTTGGTGAAGCTTTAGCTTTCAGTTGATTCCGTAGTTAAGTTTTCTCAGTCAACCCTCTAACTGTTTTATTTTAGGATTCTGTAGTTGTTTTATTTGATATTTGATATAGACTAACTGTGATATAGTAAGAGTGACTCTTTTGCTAAGGAACTATAACTAGTCCCATTCCATTCTTGAGATGTACAGATTTTTGGGTACCATTAATTTAATTTCCTGGGAACCCTTAATTTCCATCTGAAACTCTTTCTTGGGAATTGAAATGTGCTTTCTAAAGAAAAAGATAGCCACTATTTTGTTACTTGTCCACCTGAATGGTCCTATCTATAGAAACTATCTTGAAGTTGTAAAATTTTTGCATTTATCTCACAGCTTGGCACCCATTGTTCTGTAACCTGCCTGGTAATCACAGTGACTAGCATGCACAATCATACTTAAAGAGTTGGTTTACGAAGAGCAAGGTGCATTAAAAAAAAAAAAAGTAAATAAAAAGAATTGGTGGGTGGCAGGTCCATGAAATTGGATGTGGACCATTTCCTTGAGTTTCCTTTACATTGTTAAGGTTGGGTTCCATAATATGGGTATGTAATAAGGTAGTAATTCTTGCGACCTTCAGTTGGCTTAACAAATTGATGATAAACACTAGTTAGTCCTGATCTTAAAATAGGAATGCTGATTTGTTCTTCCATGCACTGTTTTCATTTGTGTTTTGAATTTTATTGAGCTGAGAACTTGCCCACTTGAGCTGAATTTTCTGTGAGTCTGACTGGCATATCGAATATTCAATATTCTCTTTTCCTCAGCATTAACATTCACTTAATTTATTAATTTCTTGCTGAAAATGTACTCTACCCCTGGCTTGAATTTGCAGCTCTCAGTAAGGAACTGCTTCATCAGAGGATCTGTTGTGAGATATGTACAGCTACCGCCTGAGGGAGTCGATATAGAACTGCTTCACGATGCAACAAGAAGGGAAGCTCGGGGTGGCTGAAAGGTTCTCAAGTTGTTCCAATGCGATACCATAAACCTTCTCTAACTGAAGATAAAAAATTATTGGTGTAGGCTTTAAATTTGAACAAAGAAAGTCTCAACTTGTATTCTTTAAGAATGGTACTGGTGAATGTCTCTCCAAACTTCTTTTCCTGGATCCTCAAATTCTTGTGGTTATTTTATCCTTTCATCATCTTTTATACGCTTGACAAGAACTTTATTTGAGTTATGATTTTAAAGTTTTTTGTTTGACACAATAAGTGTATTTTAAATTTTATTAAGAGTTCAACATTTATTATAAGGGATAATATGGTCTATAAGAGTTAAGGCTATTGTAATCTAGTTATATGGACTTCTTACTCCATTATCTCAGGCATATATTATCCAATATAAAGTTACAATTTACGCCCTAATATATCGCGTTCCTTTTATTCAATAGAAAATATATTCTTCTTAAATTGATATTATTACCTTATCCGTCATTGCATCATAAATAATTCGATATCGATACAAGACAGTGAATTTGTTAAGGTAATTGGTCCTTGATAATCATACAATTGAAAGTCCAAGCAGTGACCATGAAGATTCATGATCTCGATCCGGTACGTATTATCTTCTCTCTTCTTGCTACTGTCTTTTTTTTTTAGTACTTTTCCGGCATGAATGCAGGTGAAATCGGAGTAATTAGTTTTTCGTATTCCACCGCAGGAGATCATACTGAAGGTGGACTTAAACTGTTCAGGCAATTCCTGTCTAAGAAAACTGGAGAAATATTTGATGGAGTTCAGTGGTTAGGCTTTTTCCAGTCTCTGATTTCCTCTTCTGTTTCATGAACTGATAACTAACTCCTGACTTAATCATTACACGATAGGTGTATACACAGTGGTTATAGATCCAGAGAAATGCTTGGTTACAGTTAGGGGAAAAGTAGACCCGGTGATGTTGCTTAATGCCATTAGAGAAACAGAACATTCTGCAGAGCTGTTTTCCTATCAAAAAGAGCCCAAGCTTGAAGACGACGAAAAATTGTACGGATACGGAAAAAGAAAAGGAAAAGGAAGAGAACGTGTTCCGCGACGACGACGACGAAGAATTGATTCTAAGAAATATCACCATGATCACGAGATTGAAGATTATGTACCACCAGAAATTGATCCTGAAATATGCAGAGATCCTTTCTGCAGACTTCACAGAAGAAGACCGATCATTTTAACTAACCGTGTACCGCTACCGTGGGAGATCTCCGATCATCATCATCTTCATCATGGTAATGATAATTACCATGAATATCCTTTTGATTACCACCATCGTCCAAGTAGTTTGCATTTGGAGAGGTACTTTGCTAATAGGTATGCACGGACATGTACCATTATGTGAGGTGTGCTCCTTTTTCGTATTTTCATTGCAGACAAAACACATGTTTTTCTTTTAAAAATGGATCGTATAAAAAGTTTCCATTGCAAACAAAACACATCGTTTTCTTTTCTTTTCAAGATGGATTGTGTTTTGTGGTTTACTGCAAAAAATCTGAGAATTGGTATAATATCATGAATTCTCTTAGGATATTCAAGCAATTGATGCTCCCATTGTCTATGAAGTTGTAATACAGATTACAAGACGAATAATAATAACATGATTCCAACTCATAATCTAAAAAAATCATGCTTCCTAAATCAAGAATTAAAAGAAGTTTAATTATTTTTTTTTTTACTCCTAACATTATAAACACTAAATCAATGATATTGTTTGCTTTGAACTATTTCAGATAACTTTATGAGTTTAAAATATTAAGTAAAGAGTTTCAAATTTTTTATTAATCGATCTCCAAAGTGAGTGAGACTTCATGTCATAATATTTTATGATTTATCACTAACTGCTATTATTTTTTGAGCCTCAATAAAAAAATATTAAATAAATTTTAGTTAAAAGAAAAAGAAGATAAGGATCTAAATAAGCTTAATTTAGTCGCTAATTATACATCAAGTTTACTTAATTTAGCAACTAGCTGTTTGTTGGTTTCCTTAGATTTAGGAAATTCATTGTACTTAATTGGCCATTTCTTAATCCTGAATTAGATTAAGAAACCTAATTTTTCCTATTAATGTCGGGTTATATATATAATACCCTCACAGGCCGTATCTCATAGCAAAAACTGACTTCTTGGTCCCCTCACAGGCCGTATCTCATAGCAAAAACAGCACATAGTCACAAGAAAAGAAGTCTATGTGTAACTGAGTGAAGATTTCTCACGTTACACAGAGTCCTCCATGAATTTTCCGTACTCAAAGAACTTTCAAGCAGATCTTCTCTGAGTTCTAAACCCCTAAGGAAATTCAATTTTTGCACCGCGGCGGCCATGGCGATTAATATGATACAATCTACGCCGCTGGACGAGGTGTTGGAATTGACCAAATCAGCTCAGGAGAGGGGAATTGACCCCTTGATGTGGGCGATACAACTCTCTTCTAGTCTTACCTCCTCCGGCGTCACCATGCCATCTCCGGAGGTCGCCGAACTTCTTGTTTCACATATATGTTGGGGTAATAATATTCCTCTCGCTTGGAAGTTTCTAGAGAAGGCCCTGACGCTTAGAATTGTTCCTCCTATGCTAGTTCTCGCGCTCCTATCTACAAGGTCCTTTTTTTTTTCCCCTTGTCATTTTAAAGCTTAATTTTACCGCATTCAATTGTAGTAAAGATATGCATTCTATAGTTTTGATTTTTAATTATGAAAGAAAATATGTTTAGACTTTCAACTGCGTATGTAAGTGTTAATTTTTCGATTATTCGTGTCTTGTTTATGATTACTTTGTTTTTTTAACAGGGTAATTCCATGTCGTAAAAGGCATCCTGCTGCTTATAGGCTTTATCTGGAGCTTCTGAAGCGCTATGTCTTTTCACTTCCATCTCTGGTTAATGGTCCGAACTATCAAAAGTATGATTAGAACATTTTATTTATTTTCTATTTTGATTGAAAGGAATTTAATATTGTTTTCCCAATTTACAACCTCTCATATTAAACATTTGACATTTCTTCTCAATGTACTTGAGGTGCTTCTGAAATCCGTCTTAAATTAGTATTGCCTTTTTAAACAATGCAGTTTCAATGAACATAATTCAATTACAAATAGTTTTTATTTTTTTAAGTCTAAATCCTTGATTAAAATCTTTCCTCTAAATTCATTTTAAACTTAAAAACCATTTTGGTTTGGGGTGGTTATTGATGCCTTTGCAGATATCCTTTTCCTCATTTTTCTTGGGGGGAGGGTGAAGGAGATAAGCCAGTGTCATGAACATACATTTTTAGGACTCTTCTGTATTTTAATCATTACGATTGAGTAATTTGTTTGGTTACATAATTCCAATTGACATAGTTGATGTTGCTGCAGGATTATGGAGTCTATAGATGATATTCTTCACCTTTCCCAAGTGTTTGGAATTAAGTCATCTGAACCTGGGTTTCTTATTGTTGAATTTGTTTTCTCAACTGTGTGGGGGCTACTGGATGCATCACTTGAGGATGAAGGATTGCTGGAACTGACAACTGAAAAAAAGTCTATATGGGCACCCATGAATCAGGATATGGAAATAGACAGTCACGATGGCGTTGAAGGGAAGAGAGCAGAACATCATGAAGTCATGCTGAAGATGAATACTGTAATGGCTGTTGAAATAGTTGGAGAATTTTTCAAAAACAAAGTTACCTCTAGGCTTCTTTATTTGGCACGCCGTAACATGTGAGAACCATATTTATACTCAATCATATTCTACTGTGTAAAAGGGAGTCTGTCAATGTAAATGGGAATTCTGCAATAGATCATATCTTCCTTTAGGTGTTAGCATTTCCTTCTTTCTTGTTTTTATCTGGGTTTGTTGGGTAAATGCCAAGGGAAGGTACGATATTTGACTGCTTTGACAGTTTAAGTGACTAAAATCAGTCATGCATTGACCTTTCTATCATTTTTAGGTCCATTCACTGGGAACCTTTCACACAGCATTTGAGAGTACTTATTGGAAAATCATCTGCTTTGAAAAGTTCAAAAATTATTTCTCCTCAAGCTCTTGCAGAATTGACATCCAGTATGCGTAAGGTCCTATCTCGTGAGTTCAAAACAAGTTCTCAGCATAGGTTCCATGCTGTAGTGGCTTCTGGGTCGCTCATATCTTCTGCGGGTCAAAGTCATGGCACAAGCAGTTCCTCCCTTTGGCTTCCAATTGATCTGTTTTTGGAGGATACTATGGATGGATCACAAGTGGTAGCAACAAGTGCTGTTGAAACTCTGACTGGTAAACCTAATCTGTCATTCTTAGGCTATGGGTATTCTGAGAACTGATACGTGCGAAAGACTCATGTGGAATGAACTAATTAGATCAATGTTTCAGGTCTAGTGAAGGCTATTCAGGCACTTAACAGAACGGGCTGGCAAGATGCATTTCTAGGTGTGTGGATTGCAGCTTTGCGGCTTGTTCAAAGGGTAAGGTCTAGTGAAACTAAAACCTAGATGCAAATCCTGATTTACTGACATATCTAGGGAAACCATTTGACTATGAGAGAATTGCAACCATACATTTATTGATTAATCAAAGAGCTTGGTGATCCCTCGATTAAGTAGTTAGTTTATGGAAGTTTAGAAGGAAAAATGTATTTATATATTCTTTAATATAGAAAATGAACATCCTTTTTTTTTTTTTTTTAACATCTCAAAATAGGAATAGAAATAGAAATTTGAACATTCAGTAATGTTTAGATTGTAGTGGCATTATGTGGAGTATATTTCTTTCTCTAAAATCTTTATTGTCATGTGATAAAATTGTTCTCCTGAGTGTGTAAGTATTGCTCAATTGACCACTTAGATATTTGTTGATAAGTCCACTCCACCCGGAGTTATGAATTAATCTTCAGTAGTTGATGTCACCCATCAAGTTTACATATCACTTCTGTTTTTTTTAGGAAAGGGATATGAGCGAGGGCCCTATACCTCGCCTTGATACTTGCTTATGCATGTTGTTATCTATCACACCACTTGCAATAGTGAACATAATTGAAGAGGAAAAAAATGTTGTGGTGGGTGAAGCTGACTTTTCCAATCCAAGAAAAGAGAAACATTCGGTTGGAAGCCGTTGCCAAGACCTTGTGGCAAGTCTACAACAATTAAATGATTATGAAGGCTTGTTAACTCCACCAGTATCTTTAAGTTCATTGGCTAATCAAGCGGCTGCCAAAGCAATGATGTTTCTTTCAGGTCTATCAGTTGGGACTGGATATTTTGATGGCATGAGCTTGAATGATATGCCCAGCGGTTGTTGTGAGTAATCTTTGCCACATCTATCTCCATTACATAAACCTGTTCGATATGGTGGCATCATGTTGTAGTCATACTACACAACAATCTATGATATTACTTTCTTGGATTTGGTTTTAGCATTTATGAAAAAACCTTTTTAGGATTTATTTTATGTGACATTTAATTTGGGTTAATTATCACGTTGCTTCAGTAGCATGGTGGCATTAATGCAGTTTTCAATGGATTTCATTATCCTTATGTCCATGGCTTATGGGACTCTTATTTGTATAAAATGGCATTCTGGGTTTTGCTAATATTACTTTGTATGATGCCTGTGATGGTTCTATAAAGAGTTAGACAAATATATGCTTGCCTTTTGTTATTGGCTCTCTTCTACATATATTTGCATGCCATTTGTGTTGTAATCATCTTCTTATCGTTCACCTTCAATCTTTTCATAACCCTCTTTGTAGCTGGAAATTTGCTGCATTTGATAGTTGAAGCTTGCATTGCCAGAAATATTTTGGATACTTCAGCATATTTGTGGCCAGGCTATGTAAAAGGGCGCACCAACCAAATACCTCGAGGTTTATCTGGTCAAATGCATGGTTGGTCATCATTTGTTAAAGGATCTTCTTTAACTCCTCCAATGGCTAATGCATTGGTTTCAACTCCAGCCTCAAGGTATGCCAGCAATGACAAAGTAGCAATTCTTCATTTCTTTTTTCAACTGATTATCAATTATCCAGTTTTTGTTTCTGGTTGATTTTCATACTAGATAAGGTCTCTCTTGAATATGAACTAGAAGGGTCTTAATATAAATTGGTCTACTGGATGCAATTGTTGCATCTGGAAAATATTTGGTGATGTTCACTAGAGGATGGTCCCTGTGGACACTATGTTTGAATTGTTTAATTGTATGAGTGGAGAGAGAATCTTTTGCTGGAGAAGCTCAATGAAGTTGGGAAAAATCCGGTCATTTGAAAATTAAGGATGTATTGGGCTGGATTTTGGATTCAAAACTCATTATAGTTTTGAGAATGAAAATATCAGTTGTAGTTTTATAGGAATGTCTCAAACACAATTTAGTTTGATGGTGACAACGTTTGGTGAATATATTCATAAAATAGTTGATCTTCTAATTTTAGGTTACATGGATATTTTAATCTGATGCTTAGGTTTGAAAATTTAATCTCATTGTTTCTCATACTAGGTTTCTTTTTCTTTTTTTTTTTTTTTTTTTTTTGTAAGCTCTCATACTAGGTTTTTTATTTACTTCTTTAATCTACTCCTCTATCTCTGTCTGAAATGCTGATGTCTGCTGATTCATTTACACTTTCATTCACACCTTTGCCTGTATAAGTTGTTCATGTGAAAGATATGGAGATTTTACTCTAGCAAAATGGTTATTATCTAAAAGATTTTTATCCAGAAAATAGCCTGGTATATCAGGTACTCGTTTTTGTATATATGCTCAGTGGTAAGGCTACTGAATTTAAGCTCATGCATTTGATGGAAGCTTAGCAGAAATTGAGAAAATATATGAGATTGCTGTGAAGGGTTCAGACGAAGAGAAGATTTCAGCTGCTACAGTTCTCTGTGGGGCTTCTCTTATTCGGGGCTGGAATGTACAGGTATTGCATTTCTTACCTCTAGTTGACAAAGTCACTTTATATATGTGCTCTCTTTTGCTCTTTCATTCCAATAGGCACACTGCTATTTACAAGAGAGTTCATGTGGTATGTTCAAATATTACTTGGAACTAGTTTTAATGAATAAAACTCCTAAGATATGCTCAGGATTGGTGCTCTTATTTTCTCAGGTTTTATATGACCTTCTGCTTTGATTAATTCCTCATTACAAATTGCAGGAACATACTGTGCTTTTCATCACAAGATTGCTATCACCTCTTATTCCAGAAGATTATTCAGGGACAGAGAGTCATTTGATTGGATATGCACCATTCCTCAATGTTCTTCTTGTCGGAATCTCATCTATTGACTGTGTACAGATATTTTCCTTACATGGTTTGGTAGGTCATACTATCTCTCATTATTTTGCTGAATTCAAATTTCAGTTAGAAGTAAAAAATTAGATAACCTTGATAGATGTTCAAGACTATAAAATACTGAATGTTGCAGTCATGATTGGTAAAGTCTCTACATGGTAGAATTCCAGATCAGACCTAAAAAATGCATAAGAATTAATGCATGTTAAATGCTGTGGTGCATGTGGTGGTGGACTAATGGTCCTTCAACAACTTAACAGGTTCCACAGCTTGCTGGTGCTTTGATGCCAATCTGTGAAGCTTTTGGTTCTTGTGCTCCAAATATGTCATGGACTCTTGCTACAGGGGAAGAAATTTCCACTCATGCAGTATTTTCAAATGCTTTCACACTTTTGCTGAAACTGTGGAGATTTGATCAACCACCACTTGAACATGTGTCTGGTGATGTGGCACCTGTTGGACCTCATCTAACTCCTGAATACCTTCTTTTAGTCCGCAACCTGCAATTAGCATCAGCGGGAAATTCATCATTGACAGAAGAATGTAAAAGCAATAGACTTTCACGACTCTGTAGTCCATCATCCAGAGAACCCATATTCATTGACTCCTTTCCTAAACTTAAAAACTGGTACCGTCAGCATCAAGCATGTATTGCATCAACCCTCTCTGGTCTTGTGCCTGGAACCCCTGTTCATCAAATTGTGGATGCCCTCTTGGCGATGATGTTTAAGAGAATAAACAGAGGCACTCAACCCACTCCTACTACATCGGGTAGTAGTAGCTCATCTGGAACTGGACTTGATGATTTTCATTTCCATCTGAAGTTACCAGCATGGGATATTCTGGAAGCTGTTCCATTTGTTCTTGATGCTGCTTTGACAGCATGTGGCCATGGTACATTATCCCCACGTGAACTGGCAACAGGTTAGTAAACTGGCTTAAGTTATGGTATTCTGGCATCAGTATCCTGCATCAGATTTACTCAGTCATAGAAGAGTGTGTTATTGCACTTTTGGCAGTATGCTTGGGATGGAGAGGTTCCTCAGTGTTCTGTTTATGTATTGGGAATTATATTGTACTTTTTTCAAACAAGGGGGGGGTGCAAAGAAAGAGCTAAGATGGGAGTTTCTAGGGCCCTTAATATGTGTACAAATGGCCAAAAGGGAGTATATCTTGCATTTTCAGATTTGGTGATCCACATAAAAACTAGTCAACCGGACCCTCTGTAACTCTAAAGAACATTTAATCTTTCCAAAATATCACTCATTGTAAGCTAAGTTTTGAATTTTGAAGTTAAAACTATAATCCTCAGTTCTGTTTTCTTCTATTTATTTTCCACAAGTCCCCATTTAATTCTCATCAGAATGCATGTTTTGCTTTGAAGATGGTTCAACTTACACTCTTTAATGTCTTAATGAATTATTTTATTCTACCATATCTATTAACTATATTCTTGTGTTTTTTTAGGACTCAAAGATCTAGCTGATTTTCTTCCTGCATCATTGGCAGCAATTGTTAGCTACTTTTCAGCTGAAGTTACACGAGGTCTTTGGAAACCTGCTTTTATGAATGGTTCTGATTGGCCAAGTCCAGCTGCAAATTTAGCTTATGTGGAACAACAGATAAAGAAAATTTTAGCGGACACTGGTGTTGATGTACCGAGTTTATCAGTAGGTGCGCATTTTATTTTATGACATTAGCTTCTACTTTTCACCTATTTAAAGGATAATAAGCAAGAAAGGGATATGGATTTATCTGCTATACTAATTTAACTAATTGCAATGGTCCTGGGTAAATTGTTTATCATTTATTATATCTTCATGAGTGATTTTTCCCCACTTCAATGAAACTTTACCCATTTAATGGCATTAGAGTAGTTTTTTATGATTATGCTGCATGGATAAGTAAACTAATGCATGGCAAGTGTAGTTTTGTCTTTTATATAGCTCCTGAGGTTTTCTTTATACAATATTGCTGTGTTAAGTTTGCTGAAGTGCTGTTGTTGTTACAGGTGGGGTCTCACCAGCTACTCTTCCTTTACCGCTTGCGGCCTTTATCAGCCTTACAATAACCTATAAGATTGACAGAGTGTCTGACCGTTTCTTGAACTTGGTTGGTCCGTCCTTAAATAATCTTGCCACCAGTTGCCCCTGGCCGTGCATGCCCATTGTAGCCGCTTTATGGGCTCAGAAAGTAAAGCGTTGGAGTGACTTTCTTGTTTTCTCTGCGTCTCGCACTGTGTTCCACCACAATAGTGATGCTGTAGTGCAGCTCCTTAGGGTATGTTTTGCAACCACTCTTGGTTTAAATTCTTCCAGCTCATGCAATGGTGGTGTTGGAAGCCTTCTTGGTCATGGTTTTGGCTCGCACTTTTCTGGTGGTATTTGTGCTGTTGCTCCTGGCATACTCTACCTGCGAGTTCATCGAGCTGTGAGAAAGGTCA
Source organism: Cynanchum wilfordii (assembly GCA_025388415.1). Classification (NCBI taxonomy): domain Eukaryota; kingdom Viridiplantae; phylum Streptophyta; class Magnoliopsida; order Gentianales; family Apocynaceae; genus Cynanchum; species Cynanchum wilfordii. Next base: position 602,507 of record JAHSUH010002076.1, on the reverse strand, counting down.
TGTTTATGGCTGAAGAAATCATCTCCCTTCTGTTGGACTCTGTCAAAGGTATTGCAAGCAGTGGCTTACCATTAGGGAACCTTGAGAAGCTGAAGAAAACAAGACACGGTACAAAATATGGTCAGGTTTCTCTTGCTGCGGCAATGACTCGTGTCAAGCTTGCAGCTTCTTTAGCAGCTTCAATAGTTTGGATTACAGGAGGACCAAATTTGGTTCAGTCCTTGATAATAGAAAAGATACCTTCATGGTTCATATTATCCCATGGATCTGAACCTAATGGAGGGGATTCGGGAGGGATGGTTGACATGCTGGGGGGTTATGCTCTTGCATACTTCGTAGTGCTTTCTGGAACATTTGCTTGGGGAGTGGATTCAGCATCATCAGCATCTAAGCGGAGGCCAAAGATTATTGCGCTGCACATAGCATTCATTGCTAGTGCACTTGATGGACATATCTCTCTTGGTTGTAACAAGGCTGCATGGAGAGCATACGTCTCCGGGTTTGTGAGCTTGATAGTGAGTTGCACTCCAGCCTGGTTGCTAGAAGTGGATGTGGGGATATTGACGAAACTGAGCAGGGCATTGAAGCATTGGAATGAGGAAGAATTGGCTTTGACTTTGCTGGGAGTCAGTGGGATTGGTGCAATGGGTGCAGCTGCTGAGATGATTATTGAAACTGGACTGTGAGTTTTTCTCCCAATTTCCACTCATTAATGGTTAGTCCAATAGAATTAATAGCTGACTTTATCTTGTACATTGTATATTATACATTATACATATAGAAAGGGTAGAAGTTGTGTTCGTTCACTCTCACGTCGTGCAAACTGCATTTTTTGAGTTAGATTTCAGTTGGCTTTTATTTACAGTTCTTGCAGAATTCACTTTCCTTGATGTATAAGAGGGCCCTTTTGAGTAATTACTGTATCGTGGAGTAAGAAATTTTTCTGTGTCACCTCTATTTTATTTCTTGAACTCCTACTCCTTCGCAGGGTGGACAATGTAAAATACTTACATATTTAAAATAGAGCAAATTTGGCACAAAAATATTATTATATATAATGCTAAAATGTAATTGACTCAGCTTGTTACAAGGCTCCTGGCTTCAAATAGGACACAACTGTGAGACTTCATCTCATAAGTGCCTGTTCCATTCTCGACAGTAGCACCAACAGAAGAGAAAAATCCAGGAAAAGGGCAAGCCGTATCAACCAAACGAAACCATTCCATATCCACCGGAGCCGGAGGAAGCACAATGTTCTCTTTAAGATTTGCACCGTTGAAGACAATAAACAAATCACCATACAAACACGAATCACCACCAATACTACTACTGCTGCTGGCCTTCAAAACCATTGCCAGAAACTTGCTAGATACATCATCCCACCTCGGCGGAGACAAGTTCTTCCCAAACCACTGAATACTCTCTTCTTTCAAGAAATTCTTCTTCTGAAATAAATCTCTTCGTCTTGCTCTCAACGAACTCAAAAATGAAATAAACTGGGTAGTCTGAGTGCTAAAAACAGTGTTTAAAGCATTCCAATCCATGGGTTCTCTGTCATGATATGCAGGAGAACCTCCACAAGACTGACCACATTCATCACCCATATTAAGTACTGGAACACCTTGAGAAATGAACAGTATGAAAAGAAAATTACGAATTTGTTTGAGGCGTTTCTCAAGTACAGTGGTTTTATTTGTTGGACCTTCTTCTCCACAATTCCAACTCAGTTCTGTCACCAGCTTACTACTGTTACTGAAACTGACTAAATCCACAAGAGAAAGTCCAGAATTTCTAGCAACAAAATTGAATGAAAATGAAGGACCTCGTCCATCCAAGAACACATCTCCACTTCCACAAAGTCTTGTTGCAAGTTCACTAAGAAGACCACCTTGACCACTTAAGAACTTCCTCACATCACAGCAAAATTTTGAATTCATCTCTGCCCATCTCTTCCAATGAGGGAATAAAATGTCTTTAGACTCCAACTTATTTGGATCCCAAGAATCAGCTATTACCTTAACTTTTGAAAGTATGGGATCGAAAGCAATCATTTCAACCAAAAGGGGTCGAGATAAGGACTCCCCATGAAACCCTCTTGTCAAAGAAGAAGAGTCGATGAAACAGAATCCATCAATGTGAAAGTCAATAACCCAATGCCTGAGGCTATCCAGAATCATTTGTGTGACAATAGGGTAATTGCAGTTCAATGCATCACCTGTTTTGGCATAATAGTAGGAAGAGTTATCGATTTCTTTCAAAGCTGCACACTCAGCTGTTTGTGTAAACAACTTCTAAGAAAACCTCTATTCCAGAAATGTGTAATTTCTTCACCATCTCCTTGATGGAGTTGATAACAGAGACTGTATCAGTGGATGATCCAGATGAGATTCCGGGTGAGAAGAAATGCCATGGGAAATAAGGTCCTTTTTGTTCATCACATGGGAAAATTGGCTCTAAAAGAACAGCATTTACACCAAGATCTTTAAAATGATTCATCTTTTCAGATATTCCAGCGAAAGTTCCAGCAATCTGATTGGATAACTTACTTGACATATGCTTTGTGAAGCGCATGACATTCAACCTGTAGACAATTAATTCTTCCAAGGGTAAGCAAGGAGGACGGTCATGGCCCCAGTCGAAAGGAGGGTCCTTACACATTTGTCCTAGACCTTTCAAAACTGAACTAGATACAAAATCCTGAATGACTTTAGCATAAGGATCCAAGAGAACATGGCCTGGTTTTTTATCTGTCGCAGCCATGCACTGGTAACCATATTTCACAAAGGATGAGTTACTTTCCAATGAGACATGCCAAATATCTCCGGATTTATTGACATACGGATCAAGATCAATTTCTAAATCAGGTTTGTCAATTCTGTTTTCGTCATACAAGCACAGAACCACGCGTTCTGCAACACGTGAAAAAAGTGCAAAATTCATTGAACCATCAGCTAAAAAGGATAGACCCAGAGGAGCAGGTTTCCCAGAACCAAAACCAACAGGCACAACAAAGTTTTTCTCCCTATGGCTCCTGATCTCGGAGACTTTTCCATCAAATTGTGACTTTAGCAGAAAGGAAATGTAGAATGGAGCTAAGCTTGATTCATATTCTAACTCAACTGCCAGAGATCCCAAAGATATCTGCATAAATGGTGTCTCAATAGAGTCACATTTTCCATTCGTACCAGAATTCTGGAAGTCTAGAGGCAAGAAACAAGATGAATCAGACCTAAATATCCCCCAACTCATAACCACCCCACTCTGTGTACTAGAGAACTGCAAAGACAGAAGTTCCACATGCACTCTGTATTTATCATCTTTCTTCTCAACTATAACCTTCAACTGATCACCAATTTCAGTTCTGAATCGATAAGTGAACACTTTTTTAACAGCTTGAACGACAGAAACAACTGATTTGGTCAAGGCGGCTAATCTATGACTATGATAAGAATTTCTGGAACTTCTTGCAGATTCACAAATAATATGTGATTTTCCATTCCAATTCATTGTTCCAGAAAGCATTCCGTTTCCATGCTTGCAACAAGAGGCAGCAATGAATTTAGAAGGCCCAATGGATGCACAGCCAATGCAGTGCCGTTGCATTCTTAAGAACATTGTTGGGGCATAGACATTTTGATACACACAATGAGGTAATACCACGTTGATAGACATAAAATTTATTGACATCGAAGGAACCTCTTTAATTCTAGCTAATATGTCTCTGTCAAAGATGAGAATAAGATTACTGAGGCAGAAAAATGAAGGCAAGTAAAAATAGTGAATCTTTAATCAGGAGGCATCTGCAAGAACACCCATGTATCTATCCCTTACAATTCTAAAACAGAGATTTCCTTTTTCTTCTTTCTCTGAAAACCTAAAAATGACAATTAACGAATTAAAGAAGGGCATTTTCACTAGAAATTCCATCAAGAATTCTTAAGAAGAAGAAAGACTAAATCAAATAAAACAGATGGGCAAAGAATGGTTCTTTTCAACAAGGGATCAGATATTTACTTCCAAAAATCTACTACATTTATAAAGAATTGCTCTTTTCAAATTTCAACCCAGCCCTCTTTCTCTTTCTTTCACGTAGTAAAACAAAGCAAAGAAACAAATCATATCCTTTTCCCTCAACTGATACACACAGTAACAGTAACACAGCTAACTGGGTTCCCTTCTCAATTTCTAGCTAATAAATGAGATACCAAAAGATATATATATATATATAATGAAAAACCAAGTCGTACGAAGAATTGAATTCCAAATAAAGAAAAGAACATCGAAAAGATGCGAACTTGAACTCAAGATTCAATTTCATGACAGTAGAGAGAAACCAAAAAAAAGAAAAGAAACAAACTTACGGGATGATGAGAAGCGGAAAATCAAGAACTTGAACAATGAGAAAGGAAAGAAGACACCGAAGTTTCAGACCGAGGAAAAAGACTATCAGCAGTGGATCATCATATCATCGCATATGGGGAATGATAGTGGTGTGCGATCAGTGTGGTGGCATCAGTTAAAAAGAAAAAGCAGGGAGTAACTGATAAGCGAATGAATGAACCTTGATAACTACTAAAACAATACGTACGGTATTACTCCTATGATTTGGTGAATCAATTTCTTTTTTATTCCAACATTTGTTTAAGTACACTAAATGTAAGAGTTCGACTCCACAAATGTATTCCAAACTGATATATATATATATATATATATATATATATATATATATAAATATATATATATTATTTAATATTTATTAGTTGTTCATTGCTGAATGAAAAAAAGCTTTAAAATTTTTTCAAAAAAAAAAAGAATAATGTAGAAGATCGGGAGTGTCATCATTTGTGCTTTTCTTTTGTTCATTGGAGACTGGAGTGCCTTTTCCTTTTATTAAGGATAAAATAATTCCAAGTAACTTTGACTCACTACTCTTTTCTTTGATTTCTTTTTGTTTGATGGGCTTAACATCATTGGGAAGGAAGATCTGAACATCTTGTGCATCTAATGAATAAATAAATAAAAAGTATACAAGAAGTGTGTAACATTTCTCCTGGTATTTTAATTAGTACAAATTTTGGTACAGAGAAGATTCTGAAGAACTTCCTACAGAAATGGTCCTCTTTTTCAGGTGTTGTTACTGATGTGACTATAATAAGCAGAAGATGTCTAGATTGACCACTATCAGTGATATATATATATATATATATATGTATATTATATAGACAACTACTTGCAAAACTTCCCATTGTAAAAGATTGGTTGATGATGACAAACCCGGAACAAAAACAATACTACAAATTAAGCTCTATGGAGAATGGGGAAAAATCAATCACAGGTTTCTTAAATACCGGTTCCAAGAACACTTTCTGAAGCAACTGTACTACCCTTGCGAGAATTCCTCTTGGTAGCAACTATAGGGTTATTCTCCTCGTCCTCAACTGATGGAATACTATCAATCTGCACAGACTTGAAAACTGGGTGAATGTAAGCATCCTCAAGGTATGCTTTTATGTTCAGGTTTGGTTCTGTAGCTCTTTCCAAGGTATCCTTCACCATTGCATCCTGTGAGGCATCAATGGATTGGGGATGGGAATGTGAATCAGATCATTCAACACAAACATTTATACCACATATCTAAAGGGGTTTAAAAAAAAAAAATGAGTCCATGAAGAATCTAACTCTAACCTGCAATGGGAATACAGAAAATGCAGACTCAAACCGCCCCTTGCAGAAGTAATGAAACCAGATGGTCAAAACTGGAAGAACAAGAATTGCTGGTGTAGATTTGGAACCTCTGGTGCTTAATAACCCAAGCAGTAGAATCTGTGATACTATCATACCAACAATAATACGAAACTGCACATCTGGCCAAAATCTTGCTCCACTCTCATACTTTTGGTCGTACACATTTATAATCTTGCAAAAAGAAACAATTTTTTTTAGAATATAATGAACATTTGATTGAAAGACACAGGTGGCTCTGCATGAAAGAGAAGTAACCCAACAAGATTTCACATGTTATATTATGAAAGATACTTGGATAGCTTTGCAATCACATAAAAATGCTACAATTACAACAATGTCATAATGTACTTTACCCAAGTTAGTCTAAAACCAATAGCAGAAATCTCTCATAACTCAGTTTACAAGAGAGGACAATAAAATTCTTTATACATTTCAGATTAGCAAACGTCAAAATTAGCTCCCAGAGCTTCAAATAATGAATCTTCTCATGCTTATTTTCCTTTTCTGTAAATATCTGTGTCTTCCTTATGCCTTTCTCACATTGGCTATTTATAACATCATTTTGTTAATTCACATTCACACACACACAACACATACGTATATGATTAATGGAACTAGTGCAGTATCTGTGTTCTTAAGTCAATAAAAAGAACATACCTGATGACGGAAAACCACATATGCAAAGGCAAAGAATATGATTATGAAGGGAAGTATTATTGGTGTGACTGTTGAGTACACGAGTCCCAGTAAGAAATACAATTGTATGCGGGGCTCCGTAACAGCAAAATTTATAGAACCAGCATCCATAGCCTGCTCCCTGTCTTGCTCTGTTTTTACCAAAAATGTATTTTTAATATGGAACATAATTAATGGAACCAATCTCAGGATCTCAGCAGCGATCCCAGCCCAACCATCAACCATTATATAAGTAATAAAGAAAGTAGCTTTCATTGGCATGGCCACACCAACAGTTTTTGGAATGCTGCAAGGAAAATATGATTGAAAACAGCCAATATAAAATATACTTTACATCATTGAACAACAAATAAGAAATAATATGAAGGTTGCATTCAATGATATGACCAATAAAATGTCTATCAAATGCAGTTGAAGAAAAGTATTTGTGCAAGAATATATGAGAGAAAGTATTACTTAAGTATCATTTTATTTTAGAAACATTATCCAGTAGATGTTGCTGCCTTGTTTGATGCACATCATAAAAATAAAGTATTTTAATGCAAAAGAGGCTTAAGTAGAGATTCAAGAGAAAAAGAAGCTCAAAGACTTAGGTACAGAAAGAGAGCTCAGTGAAAAAAAAAATGTTACTTTCAAGTTATTCAACAGCAACTAGTAAGATTTAAGTACTACAAATCAGCCCCTTTTACATGCTAAAAATCATTTGACTTTGGTCCAAGTTATTTCATCAGGGATTAAACTCTGTGCAAATAGCATATGATAGAAATATTTGAGAACAAGAGGGGTACATACTCGGTTGCAGACTGCTTAATAAACTTCTGGAGCTGTTCAAATGCAGCACCAGTGATGATACTTCCAAAGAACACATTAACAATTAGAAACAAGTAGTACTTTTGAGCAGATCTTCTTTCCAAATATGAAAGTGATGTGAATCCCTCTATTTTGGACATCATCATGAGAATAGTTGGAAGAATAATAAGAAAAATCTTCAACGCAATCCCTGGAAGAAAACCTTGAACAACAGACTCAATGAAATCCCTGTGGCAGAAATAATCATATTCAGGTAATTATTTCTTGACATATGGCATAAAAGACATCTTGAAATTGCAAAGCATGTGCAATAGTAGGGATAAGGATGACCTAATATATTAGGCTGAAATATCACTAGACAAAACAGCTAAACATGGCTTAACATCCCAAACCGTTAAAAATTAAACATGAAGACTCAACGAAATTCCTGTGGCAGCATTGGCCCATGGCATAACAGAAATCTTGATATTGCAAAGTATGTAGCATAGTGTTCTCAAATTAAAATTTTCAATTGTTTCCTTAGATCTGATTACAGAATCATCATGCCACAGTCTGATCATGAATAAGAACAATTAAAATGTGTCCCAGAAGTTTTGTGAGTGTATGCAATAAAGAAGAACCACCATAATGGATAGAAGAATCTCAATAAATTTAGAGTACGATATTTACTTACATTTCTAGCAACGGCTTCAAGAAAGGAAGAACCTTTACAATGCCATCGATACTGGCCATAGATTGAACGAATGCAATAGGAATCATAAAAAAGAAAGTCAGAAAAAATATAGAAACAGACATTAGCAATCTCCGGATGCTAAGTTCAACATATGGTATTGCTAGGTTATCCCAATAAACATCACGTGGTTCAGGAGCCCATTCCGTCAGCCAAATGGTAGGATTACTTGTTTGTTGAGTTTGAGCACAGACAGCAGCTCCCCAGCGGGATTTGAATGAAACAAATGCAGCAGGAACAATTGCCTTCGGATCACTAATAACCTTCTCACGCTCCAGAGATTCCTAGACAAGAAGAAAAGGGTGTGACGTCATGTTATTGACAATCCAATATGCAACATATCCTCTTCTTAATATTGGTTACTTTCTCCACCTCAAGGCAGTGCAACCTTCCCTTTCACAGTGATTATTTACTTTAATAAATTGAATTTAATTATAATATGTTACTCCCTCTATTCTTTCTTTTCTTTATACTTGTCATCTTTTGGAGAAACCTATCTTTTCCTTTACTTATTGCCTGTAAGAAATCAAGGTAAAATTTATTACCTTTCTCCCTTGTAATTAAACCTTTCCAGCTACTACACATTAATTAAACTTTTTAAACTTACACTATAAGAGTACTTGGACTTTAAAGAGTGTGAAAGTTCAAAAAGGAGAAAAGAGTATTTTGTAAGTTCCTGGAGATTTTTCATAAAATTTGCTAAATTCATTAGCACACTTTCCTGTCTACTTTTTTGTCTACTTAAAGGGCGGGGCCTCTATTACTCCATTGGTACTATTTCTCAGTGCCACCTTGATTTCTTAAAACCTCTTTCTTTCCACTATAACAAATAGAAGCTTTTAAATTTTGTGACTAGTAAAATTCATATACATTTATCTAGTTTGAGCAAGAAATGTAACTTATAAGGCAAGTATATCCAATCTGATCTACCATGAAAAAGACCAAGGATCAAGTATATATGTCTATGGTCAACAAACTGTGCAAAATAACAATAAACTAGAGCAGGAACTTAAAATTGGAAATAATTTTTCATGCTGTCAGATTGATGAAGACCATTTCTTACGTTTTTCAAGGGAAGAGTATCTCAGAAATGTAAGAATTGCCATGATGCTAAACCAGACTTACCTCGTCATTTAACTTTTGAATTTCTTCTGTGTAGTAGTCAATGGCATCCACAGTCTTTCCCCAAAGTCCCCAAAAACCTGTCTATAAAATTTAAAGTATAAGGTGTGGATCCCAGACCATGCACAGTGCTGAAAATAACCTTGATAAAACCTCAATTTACTGAAAAGAATACCTTTGTCTTTGGCCTCTTTTTAGGATTCCTTTCATATTTGGTCTGGTAGTAGGTTCTCCAGTTTTGATAACTCTTCTTCTTTTCCACTAAGCTTGCAAGTCTATTTGCATTGTAGACTACCTACAGTTTTTCCAGAACCATAGAGCATCTGGTTTAGAACATGCCATGAACTACTCTGAGAGGACTTCCAAGTATTATGGGTTTTTTTTTTTTTGTATTAAATAAGAAAATCAAGTCATTTTCCCATCAATATTCCAAATTTAATATCAGAACGAAAGAGAACTTCCATCTCACTATGACAAATGTAAATAAGCACTCAGTAAGAGAAGGACCTGGTGCAAAAGATAATAATCTGGGTGATTTACACAAAAGAAATGTTCAACGTGCTGGCTAACTGATTCATCAGGATCTGGAGGTACATTTCTCAGAAGAACCTGCAGAAATAGTTGAAAAGAAATAAAAAGTAAATATAAATATGTTATAATTGAGGATAAGACAGGATCATATGGATGCCATCCCATTTGCCTATAGGCATATATTACTGCTTGTATCCAGCTGGAAAAGAACTAATTCTCTAGATGTCAGAATTGAGATCATACTTCTCTACAAGCACTAGTTAGTAGACAGTTCTAAGTTCTTACTAAATGGAGTAAAATAAACATTTAAACCTTGTCCAAACTGAACTTTGAGTATTGTGACTAGAATAGTTAGTAGATTTTTGGAACACTCACTGTGTATTGATCAGGGCGACGATTTTCAGAGGCAATAAACCGCAACCTCATATTGGTAACAATCTTGTACTCCTTATACAGAGCGTAAAATGTCCAGAATGTAAATACATATGCCATTAAAATATGCGCCCAAAGCCTGGAAAGGAGACAGGATAAATTTTCCCTTGGCATGAGTTTTAAAAGTTCAACTACTATAAATGAATCAAAGAATGATGCTCATCAATACTAAATTTCACAAAACTATGTAATGGGTAATCTGCTAGCAAGGTTCTGCAATGAATACCTACTTTACAAACTACCATGTAAAAATAAAACTTGTAAAAGGATAAAGGTATATTAGCAATTACAAACAGAAGTGTCTATGAAATGATGTCCATCAGAAAGAAACAATATTAAATAACACATTTAACTTTGAAATTTGAGAATTATTATGTTTGTTCCATCTATTCAGACAGAATAGCAGAGAAGGAACAAGAGAAAGTTATATGTTAAAGAGTTCAATTTTCTTTAAGATAATCTAATCTAGGAGTATTTGATTTACTCATGGTTATTCTTGAGTAGCATTAAGCTTTTCCTTGAAGATGTAATAAGTGGCTAAATAGTTTCTTTATGTAATTTCTGAACTTGATTGTATCAATTACCGCTTCTTCAAGCAAAGACTGCTGAACAGGCAGGATAAGAAAAGAGGCCAGGAAATAATTGGGCTTACCTGTCTGATCCAGAAGGTATATTGGATATTGAGAGCTTGTCAATATCACTAAACGTTATATCCTTAATATTCTCCAATGTCTTCCCAGTATAATTGACGGGCACCAACACCGAAAAGGCGAGTATTGTTATAGGGACAAAGATCTTCAATCTGCTTTGTGAAAAGTCAAGCAACTAATTAACAGAACTATTGAAAATAAAAAACTGTCTCTGCAGAAGAAGATAATAATAATAATAAATATAATATCAGCATTCGATTGGATAGGATAGCTTAAATTGGTGTAAAACATACCCAAGAAGATAAATCCTAATATATACAGCGGAATCAAGTCCAGCATGATCTATGAGCTCTGGCTGCGGCATTCTTAATGCTGCAGGCATCCAGTTCCAGAATTTCAAGTATGTTTTACAGTCTAAATTGACAAATTTATTCACAAAAGCTCCTGAACTTCTAGGACTGGCTCTTATACCCTTCAGATACCATTTGGGGAAGTATACTCTGTCATTAATTGGTTGAAGACGTAAAAAGGCAAAGGCAAGAAGAAAAGCTACTGCAGACAGAAGATTGATAGCAGCTGAAACAGTGATATCGCTGACACTAGCCATATTCCTCCTAGAATGTTATGTATATAACCTGCGATTCAAGTCAAAAGACGTGAGACACACAGGCCACATTTCTTTTATTTCTCTGACAGCTCCACAAATACTCAATGAATCAATCAAGTGCTACTTCATCCTCATTCAAAGAAATATATGATTTTTTTTTGTTTTTTTAACATTGATTAATCTGAACATTTGATGAAATGAGCATATATTCTGCCCTCAAAGCTTGATATACAATTCTAGGCCTCCCGGAGCATTTCTCAAAACAAGATAACTGATATAACTGCAAAGGTGATTATATTCCGAGCAAAAACAAAAACTACTTCCAAGATATTATCATGTTTTTCAAGAAAAAAAAGCTAGCAAAATACCCCCCTGAATTTCAACCTGATAAATAGAATGAGGAAGAAAAACAAGGGAAACTCACCAGAAGAATGCTAAACGGACGCTAAATTAATATATATATATATATATATTTTTAAGCCAACTAAATGATCGTGTATCAATAGACGATCACCAAATCCTGAAGCATTTTTCCCCTTCCCCTTGACTTGAACCAACCAAACGGATCCCTCCGAATAAATTCTGAGAGAATAAACCCCTTCTACAAATATATGTCAAACAAAAAAATGAAAAAAACAATGAATGTCCAAGGAAAAGAACAAAATTATGCAACAAAAAAAAAAGAAAAAAGAAAAATGTATTATGTATTGATATACATATATGTAGAAAAACAAGAAGGGGTCGTTCTATGATGCAAATGGAGAGACGTTAGGGTTTTCTTTAAATAATTTTAGGGGTGGGGGTTCGGTTGGCGTTGGTAACTCCCGGGGGAGGGGAGAAGGAAGGAAAGAAGCCGGCGACGAGCTTGGGATGGACGGAATAACAGAGCAGCTCTCGGGGCGCGATACTTTTTATATGGGTGCCAGGACATTTTCGTTTTTAACGTTGTAATGTGTTGGGGACGTGTTTTTGGCGTTTGAATTTTTTTATTCCAATATTACCCTTCTACCCGTGGGCAATAAGCAGTTAAGCAAAGCATCCATCCACCTCCATTTGGAAATAATTTATGTACTTGATAATAACCTAATTTAAATTTCCTATTATATCCTTTTTTTTTTTTTTTTTTTTGGTACTTTATGGCAGAGATGTTTTAGATCGGATGGTGCTTTTAAATCATGTTTATATTCGGACTAAATATAGCTCGGGCGGGAGGTCTCTTGAGAGTAAGCTCTTATCTCAAGTTTTAAACGTATATATATATATATATGTGAGTACAAGTTTGATTTTACACATCACTTAAGTCAAGATAGCTCATTATGAAACTCATAAGCATATTAGGGTTCAATCATATCATTTATTATGTCATATATACTAACTTCTTGTGATATCTCGTCTCACATAAAAATGTATATTAGTGTGTAATGATTTATAATAATAAGGTTAAATACTTATAGTTTGTGTATCATTTTTATAATAAGAAGATGACGTCATAATTAATTGTGGGTGCAGTTAAGCTCATAATTACAACACACAAGTCTATAATTAATATGTTATTTATTGATTTTGTTTTTTCTTCTCAATTATTATAATATTTATTAAAGAGTATGATGGCTAAAATATTGTTTAATTTAACTTTTCTAACAGCAAATCTAACCTAGTTAGAAAATGAAAAATACAATGTTAAAAAATATTTGGATTTTGGACAAAACAATGTTGACGTGGTAGAAAATATATACATACATATATATATATATATATATATATATATATATATATGCATTTTGTGAGTTGTCTTTGATAAGTTGCAATTAGCCTTCTCAATCCTACCAATAATATGCATATATTTCCCTTGTAAGATTCTTACTTCTATAATTTAAGACGAAAATGGTCACTGTCTAACATAGTTGGTGCCATATTGTGAATCCATTTTTGGTATGAAAAATTCCACCTTGATATTTTATTTGTAAATTACTTAACATATTAGAAAAGCGAATTTTTGTTATAAGTATCATATAAGATTCAAGTTTAGTAAATATGTCACTTTTCATTTTATTATAAAGATTTCTCAAAGATCTTGTAGGATCTCAAAATAAATGAGCTATTTTAGGAATAAGCTCAAGGCTTCGATCAGAGGTAAGATCCCTTGGATGAACAAAAACTCGGACATCTTATGATCAAATTCTGACACTAATCCCCTTCAGGGCCATCGAACTTGGGGTGTTATCCCCTTGAATTACTCGAGGTACACTCAGCCTGTGTACCCTTAGGATTAATCGAGGTGCGTGTTCTCAATTGAACCCGACCTAAATACCTTATGCTAATAAAAAAAAAAAAAAAAACTCTGTCTCTCAAACTCTTGCTCTCTTTTAACTCTTTCTTTAACTTTGGATAAAAAAGAGATCATGCATGGCAGTATAACTGTAAACCTTTTTACCAACTGATTGGTGGATATAAAAAGGGTTGTGTGAGTACATTGACCAAATTGCTACACTACTAAGTAGTACTAATACCTAACTTGAAGGAACAAAAAAAAAGGGTACAAAAACCGGTACCATTTTTTTATGATCTCAATGCACATTATATAATATTGTACCGACTTTCATCAAAACGATGCACTGATTGGTCAAAACACAATTAAAAAAACTACTAATTTTAATTGAAAAATTTATAAATTATGATGTGATAATGATATGTAAGTTTCTGTCGTGACTATAGACTTGATAACATTATCTTGAGTTGATTATGAGTACTTAGACTCATTCTTGTATATTATTACATATTTACTTATTATTTTGATATGAGACACAATATTGCAAAAGCGAAAATTACAATTTAATTAATGTTTATCCAATATGTAATTCGAATCACTTCCAATTCTTATCTAAATTTTGGTAGACAAATTTTGGCATACTCTTGGACATGATGAAAGTGATGGGCGGAGTGGAGTTCTTTCTATAATTGCTTGGTAGTACAATTATTATTTTTTTTATTTATTTATAATAGTAATTTTAATATTAATTAATTCAAAATTTAAGTCGAAATTGATCATTTTCATGAAAAAAAAAAATTTCAATATCAAATTTTATATTTAAAAGATTCATATATTACCAAGAAATAAATTAAATTATTTATCACCTAATCACTTGGCATAGTTTAATTCTTATTTGAAAGAACGCCCTCATCAAATCTTTTACAATATTACAATGTATTTTAAGAGAGTATATCAATGGCGAAAAAGCTTGTCCAAACAATCATTTAATGCTTTACAAAAGATAAGAAAATATCAGGCATATCATAGAAATTTTATCCAAGAAAAGATGCTTCTCTGGTCCATCCATGTGAAGTAAAGAAGAATAGCTCGAGCTTTTTGTATCTCCACTCCAAGCACTCAACCACATGACACTGGGATCCGACAAAGCACTATGGTTAAAATGGGGTGTTGAACTCTCGCCCTTTAGGTAAAAAATGTGTTTGGGGGCAACCTTGTTGCCAACTTGGCCACAAACATTTTACGAAATGACAATATCTTCAATATCTTATATATATAAGTTTGAACTCTCAACATTACTTAATTCATGAGAGTTTTTTACGTCGAACCTCTTTCTAGCACTGATTTCTCTATATAATATTTCAACTATAATTCTTTAAACAATAATCAAGTTTCATTCACTAAACTTCAAGGCATGGGTGAACTAATAAGGAGCCCTCTTTAGCTTAAGTGAGGTAAAAAGTTTAAACTCCGACTCATGTATGCAACTGTTTAAAATTTAGGGGCAGAACTTCATTTCAAACGTATATTAGTCTAGATGTGGATTTACTAATTCGGGAGGCATCCATGAAAGGAGACTTCCAAAACTAATTAAGTCATCTCCGACATGTGTCGAATTCAAGTCTCTCATTTGACAAGTCATGTGACACATCTAAATAAGAAAAACTAAACCAACTAGACTATCACCTTATTCACATTTGCATTCTTTTCTTTGATTATTGCTAGGTGGATAAGGATCCTAAGTATCACTTTTCACGGGCCGAAGGCACATTTCCGTATTGAAATTTTAAATATTGGGCTTAGACAAGCCCACAAATCTAATAAAAAGGATTTGCTGAATTTCTTCCGTTGCGTAGTAATTGGACTATCAGAATTATTCGGGCCAGTTCTGTCGAACGAAAACGGCCCAATTTATACACGTCACCCCATTCAAGAGAGTAACCGTAAGGAGTTGGTAGGTCACGTGCTCTGAGAGTAAATCTCCGTAAGCAGTGTGGACATCTTATAATTCTTATCGATGACCCGCACGCCGCGCACGTTAGTCACTTACCCTTTTTAACATTTTACATGTCACGAGCGTACGTTAGCCATCACACTTCCTAAAAACTAATTCCATATCTCCCTAATACCTATACCTCTCCTTTCTCTTCCACAAAACGCTCCCACCTCTCTCGCTTTCTCTCTCTTCCGCAGTCTCCTTCCCCTGCGCCCCCTCCTCCATCCTTCCGTGTTCTAAAATTAGGGTTAGGGTTTTAAACAAATAGGAGGCAGATATTTCTAATTAGTTCACTTCTTTTTTTGTTTTCCTGTTTTTAAAATTTTTGTCTCAAGTTTTATATCCAGAAACTAGGTTATTTGGAAAGTGTTTTCAATTTTATGTGTTTTGTTATTTGGTTCTGTGTGATCTTTCAATGCCTAGGCAAGTATATATTGAATCTTCAGTTGTGAATACTAGGAAGTTTTGGAGCGATTATCTCTTTTACAGAGAAGTAGGCGATTTTGGTGCTTTCTCAACCAGAAAGCTCTCGTTTCTTAGTTCCTTTGTGTTATTTAGTGAACGCATGTCTCTAATTTGATCGGTGGCTCTGAAACCTTTTTGTTTGGTATGGCCCCCAGTCGAAAGAAAGGTGCCAGCAGAGCTGCTGCCGCTGCCGCACCTCGCCGGCAGTGGAAAGTCGGTGATCTTGTACTCGCCAAGGTTAAAGGGTTTCCTGCCTGGCCTGCTACGGTATGTATATCGTTCAGTAGATAGTCTTTTGTTTCACTTTTTGTATCTTTCTTCTACTAGTTGATGTCACTTGTTGATTTCTGACCATTTATAGTTTCTTTGATTAATTTTACACCTGGATCTGATGAATGGGTTGATTTTTTTGTTATATAGAGATTTATACATATGATTTTTGGGGAGAAATATAGAAGAGGTCAGTTGTTGATTCTTGATGTGCTAGGTACACTTAGAACAGATGATTCAACTTCGAACTTGGAATAGGAAACGGATTAACAACTCAATTAGGTTACTGTTTTTAATTTTTAAAATTATTTAATTTTTAAAATTTAAATAAGGAAGGGAATTGATTCTTTGGGCTCGTCTTTCACTTTATGAATGTTAAAATAACCAGGACAGTAGTTTTTCTGTATACTGTGGGCTCATAGTGTTTAATTTCAGTTTAGAACTTTGAGGGATTCTTTCTATATCATCTTACTTTCCACTAGCTCCTTATATTTCTTCATGAATCTATTGTTGCATCTGACCCCTATTTTAAGTCATTCAATAATTTGAGAGGCACTCCAAACTTTGAGTCTCATTTTGGCTTTCTATTGTTAAATTCATTTTTATTTTTTTAGAGGACTGCATGCCTGGAGCTATTTCTGGTGCTTGTTATTTTTTTTTATTTTGTTGGTAATATTCTGCTCAAGTGTGGCTTTGGGCTGGGGCGTTATCTATTCAATATACATAATTATAGTTGTAGGTGTTATAGAAGCTTCTGTGAATATAGGGTTTAGAGCTATACCTTCACTTTTAAAGGCACAAAGAGGTGCGGATAGGACAAGTTAAAAAGTATAAAGCTGTTTGCCAGAGGTTATTTCCCAAATCTTGGGGATAGCTTTGCTTGCCCGAACCTCAAATTTTGGTTGCTACTTTTCATCTATTTGGAGTACTAAAACTTGTTTTTTGTTAATTTTTTTCTTGTCATTAATGTTTTTCTGATCATATTCTTGTTGACAATCCTTATTGTATCAATTTCTTTGAATCCCCATGCTATACTCCTAATTAGTTTAATTAGATATTGGCTTAAATATTTCGTTTAGGTTCAAATTTCTGTTTTATTCAAATAGGAAGTTCAAAAGTAACACAATTTTATTTTATCCTTTCTCTGTTTTTCATCTCCTTTAGTCACTATGGACTGTAATAAAAGATCTCTAGCAGTAGTAATTCTTATTTGTGATATTAGGTCCTAATTTCTATTTTAGTCAAATAAAAATTGTGACCTTTAATCATTGAAGTGCTGTTTCAAATAATTTAAAACAATGAGGAGACACTTGTTATCCTTTCACTATTGTATGAAATATATTTTGATACACATTTTCACAGTTTGTTCTGAATTCTGTCATACTTGAAGGTAGTATTTCTAAGCTGTTTAACATGTAGGCAATCATTGTGTCATCTTTTCTTGGTTGCCCCTTATTTTTTCTTAAAGAATGAAACTTCAGCTTTCAAGTTTTTACATTTGTTATTTTCACAATATACTGTCACCTTTGATTACTATTTTACCATTAGATGACTTCTGGAGTTTTTTTTTTTTTAGGGGTGGAGGTGATTTTTACTTTTACCATTTTCCTGCCCAGTTGTTTTAGACAAAAAATCTAGTTGAATAGTGATTTTTCCCTTAGGAAACACCCTGTATGGTCTATTTAAATAATCAATTATGAATGTAAAATACCTCAACTTATTGATGTTGGTAGTCAATCATGTTCATGTCCATAGAACATGACTAGTCAGAACTTAAATGGAGAAAAGTTAAACAGGTTCGTTATCTACGAACTTGTCAGATTGTAGTGCTGGCCGTATGAGTTTTGTGAATTATTCTTACCCATATTCTTTCTTTCAGTAAACCCAAAAAGGAAAAAGGACATTTTTCTGCAAAAGATGCTGTCAAATAGACCCTTTGGTTATTAATGAAAGAGAGAATACTGTATTTCTCTTTGGAATGTAATTGGATGGCTAAATGATTAAATCTATGCTTGGATGTAAATAGTACCTCTCCTCAATTAATTATTACATTATTGTGTTGAAAAATTTGTTATTGTTGGTGCACCTTGTTGCTAAAGGGTCTTGCATATGGATAGTCCTGCAAGATAATTGAACTCAAATTTGTTTGACTTTGAATTGTTTGTGTTTTGTTCCATGTAGGCTCTCTTGATGTGTCCCTCTAGCTGATTTTCATTCGCTGCCTCTCTCTCGTTCTTTCTTTTATA
Organism: Cynanchum wilfordii; assembly: GCA_025388415.1. NCBI lineage: Eukaryota > Viridiplantae > Streptophyta > Magnoliopsida > Gentianales > Apocynaceae > Cynanchum > Cynanchum wilfordii. Next base: position 583,938 of record JAHSUH010002076.1, on the reverse strand, counting down.
TTCCATATTATAATTTTTTGTGCAAGTTATATTATGAACTTTCTTTATAATTTTGCTCTAGAAATGCAGTAGTTGTGGCAATTTTAGATAGAGTTCCTTCCACATACTTGATTTATTGGTTATTATCATCAATTCTGTGATACATGCGGGGTTTTCTCCCATTTTTAATTTTGGGTTTATGCTTTTGTTGATAGCTCTCTTCCAATAAGTAATAATTCATACATAAGTTATTTATATTTAATAGTTTAATCCTTGTCCTCACAACTTAAGTTTCAATAGCATTTTTTCTGAATTCTACTTTTTTTCCTTAAAAAATGTGTAAGATCATTTGTAGTTGTAGAAATTGTATGTCACTTGCCCTTTTTTGTTAAGTTTGGAAAAAAATTGACATTGAGTCTGCTTTTGCTTGCTTGCACCAGGTGAGTGAGCCAGAGAAGTGGGGCTATGCAGCTGATTTGAAAAAAGTACTCGTCTACTTTTTTGGAACTCAGCAGATGTGAGTCTAATGTTACTTTCGGTTTGCATTTTATTTATCTTTATATTACTCTCTAAATAAGTATGATCCAAATTCTACATATTCAGTTTCTCTCTTTGAATAGGTTTAATGTATATCTGCAATACTATTTTTTTCAATGCATAAGTAGTTGCTTTTAAATAGGCACTCCAGTAATATAGCTGATATGATGAAAATCGTTGCAGGCGAACATTGATGCAGTTCTAGCTAAGTTTTAGGTATATACAGGTGTGCACATCCATGTATAGATCTTGTAGGTTTTTTAGTGTCCAGCTGTTGAACTACCTAGTGAGGACAAATTCATTTTATTTACCATAACTCAATGATGTTGATCTTTATATTTTCCTTATTGTTGACTGTAGATCTTGTTTCTTGCTTGTCTGCTCTTATATATATATATATATCTGTAAGAGAACATCATGATACGCCGATTAGACATCATTTGGAGTTATCATTTGCATGGAAAGTTCTACATTTGATCCTCTTTTACTTGCATTAAAAGGAGATCCTTTGTTTCTTATTGTGGCTAAGGATTAATTGGTTATGCAGCAATACTTAGTTTCTTCCAATGTACGAAGAGGACTTAATTTTACTTGGACTGAGCCTGACTTACTTCCATTTGGCATATGTAGTCTGGAAAAAAAAAACCATTTCTGACCTAGCTCTTGGATAGAGAACAAATAGTCTTCCCTAATTACTTTTTCTGAACCAGACAATATCACATAAGAAATGACATAAGCTAGTAAGTTGTCCAGGCTTTCGGTTTCATTAGCTTCATGCGACCTTTTCAGGCTCTATAGTCATATATGGCTGTTAAGGGCTTGTTCCGGCTCGTGGAAAAGGCCCACCATTGAAGCATTAGCACCATTTTGCTACCCACCTGTGTCTTCGACACATGAAAAGATGATGTCCAGGTTCGTTCTGCCTTTATAACATTAGGTGACTAGCGCTCGAGTATGCCTTCATCACCCTACTGTCACTGTGATAGTTCACACTGCTCTGTGCTTTTTTTTTTCCTGGATAATAGTATTATTTGTGCTGCTTGTTGCAAAGGCCAACTACTCGTGGCTTTTCTTTTTCATAAGTGCATATTGCTCTCTACCAGAAGTTAGAAGCAGAAGGTTCAGAAAGTGGGTTATGTACCGAAATCATCAAACATGCAAATACAGGGGATGCTTAGTTAATGAAACTGTGCATGTATTAAAAACTGGTCAGTTGAAACTTATTCTGAGGAAATGCATTCTAATTATTATTGCTTAAAGTTTTTGTTTGAGTGATTCCATTATATAAGGATGAATAGGCATGTAAAAACGTAATGGTTGTTACTCAATTAGGTTCTGCTGTCTAATCCTTGCTGATATTTTGAAAGGATGGTCATTTAGGAACAGTTATCAACTCTTTGTTAATGGTGACAGTAAGAACTTCTCGCTGTTGAGAAGTGTTTTTGCTTTCATCTGTTGCTTGGAAGTGGATTTGTGGGCTTTGAAGTTTGCACTATGATTTTTTATACTTCCTATCAATTTAATTTTAACAATCTGTTCACTTGGATTCTTGAAGAAATGGTTTCTCTGGGTTGAAGAGAGGGTAATAAGAAAGTTTGATGAGTTGGTTATCGAAGGTGTGAGATTGGGGGAAATTGCCCAAAAGGATAGGTGGTGCATAGATATAAGTGCTGCATTCTTTTTTTTTGCTTTTGTTTTGATTGTATGCTTTTCCCCAGAGCCTTCTATGTCATTTTAGGTAGAATTCAAATTAGAGGCAGATCAAGTGTTGCCACGGGAACTTTGGTCCCAGATATTGCTGTTATCCATATTTTAATACTAATTTGTTTTGGCCTTTGATTTATATTTTGCTTTTATCCTGTAGTTACTATAACTATCATTTCTGTTAGTTAAATGTTGGAGATTGTCAATTGTTAATGTTTACTACATCTGAGATTATGAAGTTCTCTGTTGAATTATTATCATTGTTGATGTTTTAAAAAGTGTGTTAATACTTACTGAGCATATGGTCCCAGAATTCCCTCTCATGTTCTCTTGGGTCTTTAACCATCCTTTTGATTATTCCTCTGTTTATGCTGGAATTTACTGTCAACTCCATCGAATTTAAGGAATACTTTGTCTTACTGATACAATATTTATTTAGTGTGGCATGGATATCTTGATTACTTTAGGAGAAATTGAATCAGTTGGGTAAAAACTGGATCATCAGAAGATTTTCCAGATGGTGCTTCAACTTTGGCGCATTCTTCAGTTATCAGGCTTCTTTTTTGTAACTGTTTTTGATGAGGGCATGCAACTAGGAATTTCTACCCCTTTCCCCAACTCTCACTTAAAAAAATATAATTTCAAGATTGAAAAAGAGGAAAAGAAAAAATTCCAAGACATAGCCAAACAAATGTTGTCCTAATGATTTGTTTCCAGTTGTATATTGAGATTGAATAAATTGCAAAGACTGCTTGTTTTAGATCATTGTATTATATGCCAGTTTTTACTAGTTATTTAATTGGTTTTAATTATTTTCTGTTCTCCCACAGAGCCTTCTGCAATCCTGCTGATGTTGAAGCATTTACAGAAGAGAAGAAGGAATCTCTTTTGGTTAAACGTCATGGTAAAGGTTCTGACTTTGTTCGTGCTGTTCATGAGATCGTGGATTGCTATGAGAAGTTAAAAAAGGAGGAGCAAGTCAATTGTCAATCCATCAATGAACAGGATCTAATCAGTGAAAATAACAATACTGAACCATTGAATAAAAGTTTTTCCAAAACTGAAGCACCCTCAAAAGCATCACAATCCTTCAGAAGAACGGTGTGCAGTTCTGCAGCCCAGGATGTCAATGCTAAACCAGAAGATGCTGCTGCTGTAGTAGAGGATGATTTGCAGGCCATTGAAATGCTACCTAAGGAGGTTACCTCTGGTTCCATGGCTGCAGAAACTGGCACGGTAAATACTTACTTGACAAGAGGATCACAGGCTCGAAAGAGTTCCATGCAGAGGCTGCGGCCTTCAAGTCGGAGGACTAGAAGCTCATCAAGAATAGATGCCAACAAACTTCATAATCTCATGACGACTTCCGGAAGTTTTTCTAAGAATGCTGTTTGTGATGGTGCTAATGCATCGAGGGAGGGATCAGCTAGAAGAAATAAGCGGCTTAGAAAATCGCCAGATGTTGATAGGCATGAAGTTGATTCACCTGATTTGGTTTCAAATTGTAGCATTGAAGGGGATGATTCTGAAATTTTAACAGCTGACTCTGATACCCTTAGCTTGAATGAAGGAAGCACAGTGGAGTCAGATTGTAAAACTACACTACTTGAATCTGTTAAGGAATTATGTCAGTTGGATGTGGAGTTGAGCCAGAGGCTTGAGTTCCAAACAAATGCTGTTATCAATAAAAAGAAGAGGAAGCCTAGTAGGAAAAGACCCGCCAATGATACTACAGAATTTGCTGTTAAATCAAATGAAAAACTAGCTTCTGACTCTGATATTGCTAAAATTGAACAGAACATGCTTAGTGATCATGAAAGATCAAGTGAAAAATATTCCAGGGATGATGGAGATGAGCACCTGCCATTGGTCAAAAGAGCAAGGGTTCGTATGGGTAGAGCATCATCTGTTGGAGAAGGTCCGGAAACCTCACAAGATACAGAGGAAAAGCCACCAGAAGGTTCTAACAACATTTCTGAGCTTACCCATGCATCCTCCAATAAGGAGGGGGATAGATTTACGAATCAAAGTTCTTCTCATGTTAAGGAAAAGGCTGATAATTCTTCACCACAAAATGGGTGTCCTGCTACAAAACCTCAAATGTGGGAAGTTAGAAAGAACCAATTTGTTGGTTCATTAGATGGTGAAGCTGCTTTACCACCATCCAAGCGCCTGCACCGTGCCTTGGAGGCCATGTCAGCAAATGCTGCTGAAGATGGTCAAGCATCAGTGGAAGAGCCACTGAAAATGAAACCTGAAAATATTGAATGTTTTTCCTCATCAGCTGGCTTTTCTAAGTTGACAGTGGAAAAAAATTCTATTGTGGAACTTCTAGTGGTCAAAACAGAGCACAGAAACAAGAACACATCTGATTTCTCTGCTGTGCCAGATTTATCAGTTTCTGGTGGGAGCATTTCTTCTACAGAGGTAGCAGCTACGAGAAGTTGTGGAAGTCCAAAACAGGAGAGCATGCTTGAGTGTTCTGATGGTAAGCTTCACTTGGAGATGTCTGGTAATGTCATTTCTGGCAATGCTGTGGAAGTAGTCCCATCTAATTTGGGGTCACCTAATCATCATGAAGAAGATGCCAACATCAACTGCAATAATGGTTCACAAGACCTGGTGATGCAACATGATGATTGTAACACTGGTAGACTGGAGCCTGCCGAACCCTCTGCAAAGCCTGATGATGAAATATTATATTTGGATTCTAATCATGTCAAGGAGATTAATGATGCCATTCATTCACCAAATAATGCTACCAGTATCTGTATGGAGTGTGCAGATGACAGAGATAATGAAACTACCCAGTCTTGCCAACTCCCTCAAGTTAAGAATCAAGATCCTGCAATGTGAGTATGCATATGTACCTATACATATTCTTTTTGTCTGGTTTTGTTCAGGAAATAGTGATTAAAACTATTCATTGCATATGTTTCATCTTTGTCATAGGCTCCGGGGTACAGTAGAAACTGGACAAACTGAAAGAGGTTCCAGTGCTACCCCATCTTCAGCCCCTGTGGAAGTTTTGAATGCTTTACTTGAAAACCAGAATATACGTTCTGATTCGGCCTCTGATGGTCAATCAGGTGAAAAGGCTGTCTCTGTTACCTTGTCATCCTCGTCACTGACTGATGGCTTGGACTCTGCTGCTCGTGCAACGCCGCACACGTCAACATGTAATGCATCTGCATCTGATAACGTTTCTATTCAAATCAATGGCTCCTGCAGTCCCACAGTTCAATCTCATTCCACTGCTCCAAAAACTGCTACAAATTGTAACACTAGGGAAGCTGATACTTTTCTGGCATCTTTTGATGCCAGTCTTAAAACCCTGACAAGGACAAAGGAAAGTATTGCTCGTGCTACACGTATGGCCATTGAGTGTTCGAAGTATGGTGTAGCTGCTAAGGTAGGAATTCATTCATTGTTATGAAATTTTTCCTTTTTATCAGGACAATTTTTTTTTTCCAATTTTATCTCTGAATTCTGTCAGGTACTTTTTTTTAAAAAAAATTATATTTTCTATAGGCTTTATTTTGTGCTTTTAGTCTGTCCTATCTGAATCAAAATGCATGCATTATTTTGTATTAGAAGACAAAGGGAAACAACATATTGGTATCAAGTTGTGTTACATTTATCTTTAAGGTTATAAAATTTATCAACCTATTTACTTTATTGTATCTGGTTTTCTTTGTCCATGTGCACTGGTAGCTGCATGGGATTATTATGGGCCTATTTATACTTGGTAATAATGATGATAATTTATACTCTTGTATGATATATTATACACTTTCAAGCATTGGACATGTAGGTTTAAACTGACATTATTTGTTATTAGTTTTGGATACATACTTATATGTGCCATATCATTTTATATTCAGGAATTTTATGTTCTTTTGGATGGATCAAATGCTAACATTGATTTTGAAAATGTATGGTTCTGTTTTGTTAATTCGCTCCTATGATGGTCTAATACAACATATATTTATTTATTTCTAGGTGGTGGAAATTCTTGCACATAGTCTAGAACATGAGTCGAGCTTACACAGACGAGTGGATTTGTTCTTCCTTGTTGACTCCATTGCTCAGTGTTCAAAAGGCTTAAAAGGTATTAATGCTCTTGATTCATTCAATATTGATTATTGGTAACACCATTTACAGAACTGTACTTGAGGAATTTTATAGCATTCAGTACGTGCTGTATGTAAGACTATCTTTTTGGGAGGTTTCAGGTGAAGTTGGTGGTATATATCCTTCAGCAATTCTAGCAGTATTACCTCGTTTGTTGACTGCTGCTGCTCCACCTGGAAGCAGTTCCCAGGAAAATCGTAGGCAATGCTTAAAAGTGAGTGATGCAGCTTCATTTTTGATTCTAGATCTTCGAAGTATCGCTTTCATCCCCAACCCTTTCTTATTTGTGACTTGATGGTTGATTCATTTAGGTTTCTAACATATCAGTAAATTTGTTGGGCTAGGTTTTGAGAGTTTGGCAGGAGCGGAGGATCCTCCCAGAGGCAATTATTCGCCACCATATTCGGGAGCTTGATTCCCACTGCAGTTCATCTTGTTCTAGAGCATTCTCCCGCCGCCCTTTAAGAAATGAAAGATCTTTCGATGACCCAATCAGACAAATGGAGGGTATGCTCGTAGATGAATATGGAAGGTGTGGATTTTTTAGTTTTTGGTTGAAAAATTTTCTGATTATAAAATAAAATTTATTTAGGGAAAGCAATAGCTCAATAAATAGGATTGCTTTCCTCTTATGGGTTTTCTTGGAAGCTTGTGCTGAATCTATCTTGATTCTGCAGTAATTCAAGTATTCAACTTCCTGGGTTTCGAATGCCCCCCATGCTGAGGGATGAAGATGATGGGATCGATTCTGATGGAGAGAATTTTGAGGCTGTTACTCCTGAACATAACGCTGAAAAACCTGAAGGAGAAAAGAGACAAATCCCTGTGGTTGAGAAGCATAGGCATATCTTAGAAGATGTTGATGGTGAACTTGAAATGGAGGATGTGGCTCCTTCTTCTGAAGCTGTTGCTTCGACCAGCAATATGGTGAGTACAGAAAGCCAGACCTTTGATCATCCACCACGAAGTACAGTTGGAGTTCCATTTGCTCCCCCACTGCCACAGGATGTGCCTCCAAGATCTCCTCCGTTACCAACATCCCCTCCTCCCCCGCCTCCACCTACTTCCTTTGCTCTTTGTCCTGAAACACTTGATTCAGTCTCAAATGGTCCTAAGTCTAGAGGCGACACATTTCCTCAGGTGCACATCAATTCTATGTTTTCTTATTTGATGATGCACACTTTGTGAAAATAGATAGCACTTTTAGGGTGCCTTTCAGGTTGTGTGTGATTTTTAAAACGATGCAACATGGATTTGCAGAATTTGGAACATAGCTTACGGAAATCTGCTAGAAAGCCATCAATTGCATCAGCAGTCAGCTCTTCAGTCTCTGATTCTGTTCAGTATTCTGCTCAGGGAAATGATAATTTTCATTCACAGGGGTCGAAACAAGCTCCAAATTCTGCTAATTCTTCTTTCAGCAGTCCAACAGTTTCAAATCCAGTTGTTCGAGCAGTAAATAGCATTCCATCGGCAGATGGTGCCTTCAACAAAGGGTTTCGTTTACGCCCACCTCACCCTGCTCCATCAAATCAGTTTTCTTATGTGCAAAGTGATCAAAGAGTTCAGTCACACAGGGATATTCCACCCCCATCCCACCCTAACAGATTTCATGTACCAAATTCAGAAAATGGAAACTTCTATAGAGAGCATGATAGAATGAAATTGGTCCCTGTTGATATTGGAGAGCGTTGGAGGACTCCTCCTTTTCATGGTAAAGATATTCCTAGGATGTTCATTATAATAGTTTGTTACAGGATGTTAAAAGCTCTTTCTTTCAGGTCCTCGCTACCCTGATGGTTCTGAGATGCATTATGCTCCCCCTCCATACGCTGGCCAAGTTTGTGAGCCAACATTTTCGAACCAGCGATGGGATTTCCAACCTCGGGCTATGAATCACAGGGAACTGATGCCATATAGGCCCCCTGCCGGAGGTCCGATACCCGTGGCTGCTCGAGGTATGCTTTTATTTTTTCTCCCTCCATCCAAAATTATCATCCTAAACGAGTCTTTTAAGCATAACTAAGTTAAGTCTATCCTAGATACTAAATGGTAACAAATATTCCTTTCTCTTATTATTCTAGCAACCATATATTTCTCTTCTCAAGGGATGGGATTGAAGTGTGTTTGATCCTTTTACTCAAGAGAACCAAAAGTTAAGACTTTGATAGCATATCTCAAAATTGGCTCTGTGGGGGGTGTAACATTAATTGGGAATACGTTTTAGGAAATATCTAGATGCTGTAGACCGCTCTCTGTTACATGATCTTTAATTGTCTAATTTATGGTGTTTCAGGTCACAACTTCTGGAGACCGAGATGAGAAATTATCAGTGGCTTCAAGCAGGTGTTGTTGCTATGCATCCCAACATTCTAACACTTATAATCTGAATTTGAAAGAATGGTCTAATTCTTAATTTATTGACATAATTATCTTAGTCTGATCTCATTATGTTTGTAGGTGTAAATCTATTCTCTATCTGCAACTTGGTCTAATAGGTGGAGGCCATACTTTGTGGCCTATGTTCTGAGGAAGATTGTACTCGGTATCTGGAGAGCAAGCTTTGCCACAGAAGGCATGATAGCGTGTGAGTCAGCTGTACATATATATATTGTCAATCCTCCTGCATATTTTGGAATAGGCAGGTCTGTGGAGATTAGAAGTGCTTCATTGATCTTAGGTTGCCTTCTGTCATTTTTGTTTTGGCTGTGAAGTTTAACTTTTGAAGTCTATAAGATAAATTGCTCAGGATGAGTTAAGCGTAATAGTTTTGAATTAGAGCTGTCATAAGCTTTGCTATGACCTTTATAGGATGCCGGTAGAAGAGAATCCCTTTCCTTTTTCCCTGCATAATAGTGTTAGTCTCTGTAAAATCTTAGTGCTTTGTACATTTGGAATAGTTGTCATAATTTGTCCCAGCTGAATCAAAATGATTAACCGCTGGCTGCCAATATTTCTTGTGAAGGCAAGTCGGAAAGATTTTGTTTCATCGAACAATGGTAATTAAATGAGTGGAAACTAGGTGTCCAAATCTGTAGAAAACAGTTGGTTTGGCGTGAAAAATCTATCTATCTAGTTGCAGCTTTGATTATTATATTTGAATCAATATTTGGACGAAACATTCTTTCAAAATTTAATACTCCTTCCTATTTATTTTGTTTGTTACAATGAATGGTTGAGTATTTATCTTTGATGGTAAAAAACATAATTAACTATGACATGACAAAGTAGTACAGTAGGAATTAGCAAATATCTATACGGCACCTCAAAATCAATGATAAAATAATAGGAGCTGTACTTACTTTACTAAAATCTCACCGCTAACATAAGCAAAATACCAATTCTACGCCGAATAAATCCAATGAAGAGGTTAGATGATGGGCTGGTCCCACAAATTGCTTCTCTTTAATTCTTCATGCTTGTCAGCTCATTTTCAACACAATCTAGAGATCCATTACTACGGCGATGGTTATCTAATCCATTTCTGGGGGACCCGCCATGAAGCCTTCCAATCTCCTCTTCCTCCTCCTCCTCCTCATCCTCATCTTCATCTTCATCTTCATCTTCCTCCAAATACTTACTGTCTTCATCGGACGATAACGGTACCAGCCAACAAGCACCGTGTAGGTGACCATTGACGCAGACGAAATACTCCAAACCGCCGTCCTGAGCACCCAGCCGCCGCACCGCACTTTTCGGAACTAGGCCAGCGGCGGTCATACTCCAGACCCGGGACCCGCAATAAGGACACCGGACCCGCTCCTCAAGTTCCACCTGGCGACGAATCAAACAGGCTCTGGTCCTAGACCTCATGAATCCTTTAAATACCCCTCTGAAAATCCCCAAATCGTCTTCGATTTCCCCCATCACGTGCTCGCAGGGATCGCTCACAAACAGAAGATCTCCTCTGCACTTCTTAATTAAAAAGCTCTGTCCCGAAGTTTTCGAAAAACGAGATTCCCTAACGAAGTGAGCCGGCGAGTCCCCTCTCAGTTTGAAATGCTGAGTCGATACGCAACCGGAGCAGAAGAACAGCAACTTCGCCAGAGCGTGCCATCCATCACCCATCCGACTACTACTTGGTACACCGTCCGACAATGCTGTTACCATTCGCGGCGCCCTATACAAGCACATCTCCCTCCACAGAAGCCTTTTCGACAGCGCCCGTAGTTTCCTACAAACGGACGCCATTTGACAGACCACACGGATGTCCCACTTAATCGACTCAAACACGAGAAGCAGAACTCGCTCGTTCAAAATACCTGAGTCGACCGGGTGGCATGACTGTGCACTACTCGGGGTAAGCCTGGGCCTCTGATTCGAGTTTGGACTCATTTTTTTTTTTTTTTTTTTTTTTCCGACAGAGCTGAGAAAACGATCGGAGATTGCTCTCTCTCAGGAGGCGTGACCGCAGGGGGGGTAAAATCTCATATATATACGTCCCACTCAAAAGAATCATATGGTTGGACACGTGCCGGGAGATTAATCCTCCAATATATTATCTACCTTCAATCATGCTCGGAATCCCTTACGTGTCCTTTATCTATTGGGTAACAGTCTAACAGACGCGTGTGTAAGCTGTTGATGGTCACTAAGTGTTATCGAATCGAGGTAGAACGTAAGCATATAATGGGATTGAAAAGGGGGGCAAGAGGAGAAGCCACGTGTCCATTTTTTTTAAAAAAATAATAATTTCGTGGCTCGAAATATCTTAAGGGGTTGTACGTGGCAGAAAGAAAGAGGACTTGTAGTCGTAGGGGGAAACAGAGAAAATATCTTGAAATTGGTTATATTATAATTCGCCTTAGCAAATAATGGTATTACACCTGTTGTGAGTGTGTGCGCACACGTGCAGAGAGACTTTGTGCTTTCTTTTTCATTATTATTATTTTCTTTCCCTTTTTTTTTTAATGGTCTGGTTTGGTGCATTTTATTCTTTAATTCATTGGTGGGATATGGGGACTGCGCATTGTTATGCTCAAGATGCTGAATTTATAATTTTGGTACAGAGAGGAATTGTGATTTGTGGGTAGAATGAATTAAGAATTACAGTATTACACACAAGTGTCTAGGGAATGGTTTCCGAATTTGTTAAATTTTTGTTTACTTGTTTGTTTTCTTCAATTACCTTCACTTGAATTTCATGTAATTATTGATTATTTTGTTTCTCTTTATACTCTCTGAAATTTTGGAGATGTGATTTGCTTTGTATCTCCTTTTAGAAAAGAGAGGAGATAAAATTGGTGGTGTAGTAAATTCTTGAGATTCCATGGCTCTTCAACCTTGATTCTGCTATTTGTCACAATTCCAGGGTGATCATTCATTAAAGGAGGCCTGACCTGAGATAGGGAAAAAAAAAAAAAAAAAAAAAAAAGAAAAAGAATTGATTCCTTTCTTTAATTGTCCTCAACAGCAAATCAGAATGATGCAGGGTGGCTGTCTGTCTGTCTGTCTGTCTGACTGTCATCACTATAACTTGAAGTGGAAGTCAAAGACACAGAAGAGAGTTTTGTTTTATTATTCAGAAACAAAAACTAAAATTGAGTGAAAACTTTGCATTTATTTCTTATCTTATTTTCTCTTCTGATTGCATTCTTTGGAAATTCAGCCATTTTCGTGTGTCCCAATTACATCAAGGTAAATACATTTAATTTACTTTTAAATTTTTAGGAAAAATAAAAATATATAAAAAATTTAGTTACTCAATTTGGACTACAAATATATATATAAAATGTTATTATTCAAACTTCAATATTAAAATTAAAACAACTATTTTTTTTTTTGGTAAATAAAAAAGTTGGATCGGGTTCAAGGACCTGTAGTGGCTATCCCAACTAAGAGAACCCAACCGCCAGAGAATATTTCATTCGCTGTTTAAGGGTTATAACTCGCTGAGACTAAGCTCAACTAGGTCACCAAGCCCCACCAACACACGGAAGAGAAGACCTAAGTCCACAAGATCAAGGATTATAAGAATCCCGAATATTCATGTGAAACTTGAGGGACTTAACCACCCGACCACCATGCTGGTGGTAAATTAAAACAACTATTATTTTCTCCTTAAATTTTATTATTAATTTATAAAGTGGAAAAAGAGAAGATTGAAGAGAAATGTTTTGAAAATAAAAAAGAAAGAAAAGGAAAGCCCAAGCCAGGCCCGAAGTCGATCCAACTTATAACTCAAACTGAGATGCCGTAGCCGAGCTGTAATATGGAGAAATTGACTGGTTCCGCGGTGTTTCCCCATGGATCGGTACTACTTTCCATTTAACCAACCAACTATATCTTTCTGCCTCACGCGTTTTCCATCATGACAACCCTTCTTCTTCTTCCTAGAACTTCTCGTCTTCCTCCTCCTCCTCCTCCTCCTCCTCCGCCGATATGGGTAGCTGTCCTTCTGTACCCCAAAGTTCCATTCACGAATTCACTGTTCAGGTATTAATCCTGCGTCTCCTCTCTTCTGTTCGGTTCGGTACGGTAATGCTGATTAATTAGGGCTTTTTTTTTTTTTTTTTTCTTTCCATTCGCAGGACTCTAAGGGTAAAGATGTAGACCTTAGCATCTACAGAGGGAAGGTGCTTTTAGTCGTCAATGTTGCATCCAAATGGTATGTCAATCTTTTGCCCTGCCTCTCTATGTATGCAACCACCGACTCGAAATGGGGCCGGTTTGATTTTATCTCTCCATTTCTTAAAAAAAGTTGGAAATTAATCCTTTTTCTCTTCCTGGAATAGTGGATTCACCAACTCTAACTACACTCAATTAACGGAGCTTCACAATAGGTACAAGGATAAAGGTGGGTGGGGATTCTTCATCTATTCTTTTTATCAAAGTTTATTTCTTTTGTTGACTTTTTTTTTTTTTTTTTTTTTTTTTTTTTTATACCCAAATGAACATATGACCCAAGTTTTTGACATCTTAATTGACAGGTTTCGAGATATTGGCCTTCCCATGTAACCAGTTCTTGAAGCAAGAGCCTGGGACAAGTGAGGAGGCACAAGAATTTGCTTGCACGAGGTTCAAGGCTGAATATCCAATCTTTAAGAAGGTAACACGTGAACATCTGGCCTGCACTAATTTACAGAGGATAATGCACCCATATGGAGTATTTCTTTTGGTCGAATGCATTCCACAGTTCTGTGCCTTTGTCATGCCATTTCAAATAGGCTTCTTTATTGTCTTGTTTATTTTCTAATGAATAGTTGAGCTTCTTAGGTGCTTGACTCTCATGAAGAAAATAATTCTAACTGCGCATATCAACAAAGAACAGTTTCAGATAACATCTCTATAGCTCCTCGTTCTCTGCCTTAGCTTAAGAATAATGCCTGAGATGTCTCATCTAGTTTAATTGTTCAAATTCATAATTCGAACAAATATCAAGCTATACTTTGATACCTGTAGAATAGGAAATTTTAGTGCCTCATTTAAATCTTCTATTTTAAACAACAATCCACCTGAAAATATAATGGTAGGCAATATGAATTATGCTTGATTGATTCAAAATACAAAAAGAAGATATCTTTTACTCCCCGGTTATGTTTACTAGTCACATGGTGACGATATGACTGGGGTTATGTTTACTAGGCACATCGTGAAGATGTGACTGGTTATGTTTACTAGTCACATTGTGAAGATATGACTGCTAAATCTTTTTTCAAGTGTATACATCCTTTCCATATCAAGTGTAGGGCTATTTGGGTATGCTGCTATTAGATACACAACTTGTGAAGCTCTTCTTTCCCACTTTTCTGTTCCATTCATGATACTAGAACCAAGAGAAGATAGGCTTTGGACTAATATCATGCATTATTAGCAAGTAAATTGTTTGTTACCTTGCCCTCTCAAATTACTTGGACTCTTTGCCATATTCACACACATTAAAGGAATATTCTATAGTTAAAAGTACTAAAAAGTTTACCAATTTTACCATTCTGTTAGTTTTAGCAAAACAAACACTCTTATTAATTAACAGGTCAAATGTATACTGTATAATTGGGAGGAATAAATGAATTAGTCTTCTTTGTGATTATGAAGTTCTAAGATTAGGCTTAGAAGTGTTTAGTCTAAAAGGAAATGGTGGGGTCATTGGTAGCATGGGAAAGTTAACTATTTAATGTGAGGGTTGGTGTAGAGGTAAAGTTGAAGAAAAAAATTCAATACGACCTCTATTTGGAAATAGGACGATAAGGAAACTAGGCCTGAGTAATAGTTGATAGTGAGAGTATTATCAGTAATCAAGTTATTTAAATGGTGTTACTAATTGTAACACTTGAGATTTTTCTCTTCCAACCCATGTTGTTTAGATAGATTCTTTCACATCTTACATGAAATTATATGTGAAGTTGAGACCATTTTATAGGCATTGCATTGCTTTATTGATTTCCCCCCTTTTTCTTTATACTTTTCTCAGGTAAAAGTGAATGGTGCAAATGCATCACCCGTCTACAAATTTCTAAAAGCTAGTAAAGGGGGTATTTTTGGTTCTAGTATAAAATGGAATTTCACAAAGTTTCTGGTTGACAAGGAAGGCCATGTTATCCATCGTTACAGCACTGCTACTTCACCACTAGCAATCGAGGTATGAACATATATTTTTAATTTTTCCCCCCTTTTTCAAGAGAAGGTTATAGGAAATACATCTTCTTGATAAGTTCAAGAAAAAAGATGTGAAGGTAGAAGAATATGGGAGATACTTGGTATGAACTTGGGTGCATTCCGGTGCCTCTCTTTGCCGTTATTCTGTTTTTTGCTAGAAAGTGCAAATAAACTGTTTAATCTTCTTTTGGCTTGGTAAAATAAAACTAGATTCAATGATTAAATAAATGGAGGCTCGAAATTGGTATTGATACATGAACCACCTCTTACATGTACTGGCTCTCCTCTCACTTAAAGAAGCTTAGTTAATTATATTATTGGCAGGCTCTTTCCTCAAGTTAAACTAATAGTGGTGCATAAGGGCATTACTTTTCTCGTCCTAAAAATTATTTCTTCTGACAGCTTTGTAGTTGGCTTTTCTTTATTGTTGTCTGCAAGCTCCCTTTTCACTTACTCATATTGGCTGTAATGGACCTTCTGAAATTACTGTCTTGTAATCCCCGTAGTTCTATGGGGATAGGACTCGCTGTTCTGATCATCTTAATATTTGGTACATACTGTAAAAGCTATGAGGAAAACAGCCGAAGACAGCAGAAATAGGTTTATATTTATCAGTGTAAATTGTTGATCTCTTACCAGGACTGCTTTCCATTCTGTTCTATTATATTTGTGTCTTCATTTTGAAGTTTGGCTTGATTTGTCCATGCAGGCAGATATAAAAAAAGTGCTGGGAGTTATGTAACAAAATCAAGACGAGATTGATAGAGATGGTGCCAATGTGGGTGTCATGAGGCTAAATGTTGTTCTTTGGCATTGAACGAATCCTTAGTATTCCGCTCCTAGTTAATAGTGTCCGATACATCGGCTCTGTAAATTCAGTGTCTGAAGAAAGGTTGTATAGTGTAGGGGGGAATGCTATGTGTGATCAGTTGATAATGGTTAAGGATGCAGTATCTTTGTTTCCTCTATAGTTATTATGTTGTACAAACTGTACTTTGTTCTTCAAAAAGATTTGAATTTCGCTTCTCCTTATTGGTGTTGGTTAGTTTCTGGCAGGCATCACCTAATTATAATTTTCATGGTTGAGATTCTTTTGCATCCTTACTTGCATGCTTAATGAATATTTAGGAAGTATTATAGTTCGCATGGCTTTCAGCAAGTACAGGCTCTCATTTCCTAATGATCAACTCCCTATGGCAAAGATCTTGGAAGAGGAGAAAAGAAGAAAAAGAAAACAAAAAGGTGGTATCTGAAAGTGTAAGAATCTGGCATTGGGCAGGGAGTCATTTGCCAAAGAAACTGTTGTCAATACGCTGGTACTGGTATGGGTTAGTTCAATAACTTTACTTATTTTATTAACCTAGCATTATTTTATTTGTCTTGTTCCCTCATTAAATGATATATATAGAGAGAGAAGATAAGGTTATGAAATGGATATGCCGTTGTTGAACACGGCAGGCAGCTTGGACAAAGGGTGAGCACGTGAGGTTGGGCCCTGAAAATAGCACCGTGGACCATAATAACCCATAGACAAGTGTCAGTAATTTGCTCGAGATGTTGTCCCTTTTTTTTGCCGGTGTCCCACAGACTCAGTACCAAATGCCCCCCATGTGAGGTTGCCAACTTATAAGGAAGGGCTCACCATTCACTCATCCATCAAAAAAAGAAAAGAAAAGGAAAGAAAAGAAGATGCTGCTGTTTGTTGATCTGGTTTTGATTTGTTGCAAATTGAATGACTTGTAACTGATTTTGTCATGAATCAGTGAATGATTAAGTGGTCGGCACCACCAATCTTCTCTGAATGACTTGGGAAGTGTTTCGGACTATTGGATATGAAACAAGAAGCCTATATCCATATATATATATATATATATATATGATGGTTTTGGGTGATTTGAAATAGAATGTGACAATGTACACGTGTTCACCGAGTTTTATCCGTCAACACAAAGACACAGTACAGCCATGCCCCAATGATGGGTTTCAAGTTCATGTATGAGTTAGGTATGGCATCTAATAATAATAATACTCACGACTAGAGAATATTGACCGGTGAGATGTCAGTGCTGTCCTCAAGATTTTTTTTGTTTCTGTGACGGGCTTCGTTAACAGTAACATATATATATATATATATATATATATATATATATATATTTCCATATATCATTTGTATCATCAACACCATGGGAAGAGGAAATGGAATCAATTTTTAATGGAGATTTACATATTGCAGAGACAAACCCCACACGTTTTCCTCCAGCTGCAAACAATGGCAAAATTTCTTGGTCTTAATTTACAGAAAATGACCCCTCTTGAGTATTGATCGGAAAGAAGGGCACATAGGGGGGGTTCTTTTCAAATTTTTTTTAACCTTTTGAGAAATAAAATATTTGTATGTACATAATTAAAGAGAATAGATAAGAGAGGTTGGAGGCTGGTCTGACTGACTGACTGACATCCAACGTGCAAGAGAAAAATGTCGTATGCTGTCTCTCTCTCTCTCTCTCTGGGCAATTTGAATCAACAACATAAAAAAAAAAAAAAAAAAAACTACAGACATCTCTTCACCCTTCAGATTAAATATTCTCGGCAACTTCTTTCTTTAAATAATCATAACCCCATGAAATAATATATATAGAGCATACATGTATGTATATAAATATAATATGCATGCGCGACAGTGTTGGGCATGTATGGGGAAGAAGATATAGGCAAAGTCGTTTTCAGAGAGGTTGGCGAGGGGACAAGGAGAGATGGTCTCTGCTACTTTGCTATTGTATCATTTTTGTTAGTCCAATGAACCAAACCCCTTGGCGGAGGGGCCTAACTTACTCATTTACCACATATTTTCTTCTCACATATCACTTATCTCTAATCCCTTTTGTTTGTTCTGCCTCTGCTTTTGCTTATTTAAGCAAACACAAAGTCCTCATTTTGTACAAAAAAAAACTCACACTTCAACACAAAACAGTTCACTTTCCTTCATTAACATTCAACAACAGACCACTTAAACCAAGGTTTGCAGAAATGGCAACCAGCAGTTTCTTGTCCTTCTTCAGGAGTTCAAAAGTTCGGTCATTTGGGAGATGTTCCAAGCAAGTTCGGGAGCAAAGGGCTCGTCTTTACATCATATGGAGATGCACCGTTCTGCTTCTCTGCTGGCACGACTGACTTTTTTCCATTCTTCTCTTCCTCACCTCTTATATGGAATGACAGTGATATCAGTCTTCTGGAAATAGGAATAGGTACATACATACATACATATAATTAAGATGCAAGTTGTAAAAATTTTGACACATATATCATCACAAACGCTTTGGTCATCCATCCATTTTGTATAGTTTTCCAGTAATGATGACCCCAGAGGTTTTGTTAGAAACACAAAGAAAAACGCAACGAACCCACAAATGTAATTAATATATATATATATACACTTTACCAACCATATGACAAACTCAAATTCCAAGCTTTCTTCCTTACTTCCTTTTGCTTGTTAAGGTCAACAAAGATTTTGAAACTTCTGATCGTTTCTCCGTTATTACGTAAATTACGGGCGGAAGGAGAACACACAGCTGATGCTGGAAATAAAATTGGCTTTTGCATAACACCATTGTAATTGTACAGGCGTGACCCCGTTTAAATCCAGAGTGAATCAATCGTGGCCATAAAAAATTCTTCTTCTCTTTGCTCATTTTCCCTTTGGACCAATGCAGAGAGAATGTTTCGAGTATAAAAGACGACCAAAGAATGCTTGCTCTCCATCTTTATGCTGGGCTTTTATTGGCTGGCAGTATTTTTGAGGACAACACTGCAAAATTCCTCTCATCAAAAGAGTATATGTATTTAATAACACTTCCATTACCAAACAGTTTCTCCATATACAGACCTGTTGCCACTCAAATCATGTGCACTTCCTGTAGTATATAAATAAATATTATTAACAGCGATTTGAACTGATCAATCTTTATTTTATTCAAACATGGGAACCGGATCAATGCTAGTTAAGGGAGAAATCTCTGGAATGGATTGCTATATATATACTCTCCTTAAAACCTACAGTTCAAAAATTTCCATAGAATTATTACTCACAATCTGATAGAAAGAAAAAAGCAGAAGTTTCCAAAATCTATACACAGAAGTCGAAAAACAGTGACATATTGCAAAGACCATCAAACCTTTATTCCACCCTCGCAAAGATTACTCACTGGATTCATATGTAAGAACCACGGTTATCACATAATTCCCATCCCTCATCAATAAAAACTCTATGACCATCTTTTTCTGTTTCAACTCCAAACGACCTCGGCTCAAGGAAGGAAGGATCTGCCTTTTCTACAATCTCCAATGGACCAGTTGAGTCACTAACTGGATCCACCATACTCTTCAAAGAACTAGAAGAAGCTAAAATGCAACTGGTCTGGTTGGAATTCAGAGATCTGCAAAGTGGAAGGCGCTCATCGAACTTCTTCTTTGAGAATCCTCACATCCTTGCATATGACAGATATTTCTCCTCTGCAAGAAAAAAACCAATCTCATGAGCTTTGGACATCATCTGATCTAAGTCTAATCCAACATTCACAAGAACACAATAAGATTAAAAAAGAATCATAAAGGACATGCATAACCTACAATTTGTGAAATCCAAAAGGGAATGCAGATCCTCTTGTGATCCAAGTAGAATACAAACGAAAACTAATAAAAGCACAGGAGACATAGAGAACAACTCTCAAGCAAATAGGATACTTACTGCAATATATCAACTACATGACCCCGGTCCATAAGAAATTTTTGTAACTGCAGAACATAAGACAAGAAGTCAGGATCAACATACACCATAATATAATCATCATTATTATTTACCCACTTAAGAAAAGGATTCATTACCTTTGCATTTTCTTCTGCCTGTTTGCTCAGGATATTGCCCTCTTCCACCAGCTTTTCCATGATCTTTTCATGGTCAGCTAGTATTTTTTTCCCATTTTCTTCCTTCTCAACTTTCTCTCTCTTAGCAGTCTCCATCTCTTTCTCAGCTGCAGCTAATCTTACTTCCAAACTCTGATGCATCTGCAGAAACATGGTGGAAGTTAACAGAGAGATCATAGATGCAAGTTTAGACTAGAAATTTGTGTAAACATGCAACAAAATTCTACAACACAATTGAACTATTCAACTTTAACTAACCAGTCAAATCACAGTTATTTGGTATACTTTTAAGCTAAGCATAATAAGAACCGGGTTTTACAAGAATTCCCTCATTAGGATACCCTATTAAGCAATGAGTCAAAAGATGAAAGTGAGCCTGAGTATATCGACTGTAGGCACATTAGATGGCATGAGTTTCCCCAATACACAACATCCTACACAAAGCTCAAAGTAATGAATGGATACAAGGACAAACAAGATTTGAATATTGCGTAGGCAGTACTAATGAGATTCCAGTACCTCATCCAGAATTCCAAGACTCTTATCCCTTTCATCTGACAAGTTGAGCAGGCGAGACTGAAGCTCCCTCATTTCTGTGCCTAGAATAGCTTTCTCCCCATTTACCTCTCCAGCATGCTACATTAGAAAATTTTTAAATGGCTTTAGCTTTTCAAAAGCAAAATAGTCACAAGGAGTACAGTACAGTAATGTGTCAACCATATCATTTGCTTCCTTTGTCTGCTGAATCAGTTGTTTGAGCTCATCCACACGCTTAAAGATTTCTGAGCACCCTTCAGTTGCTTCCTGTTTTGCTTGTTCTGCAGCTTTCTCTTGGAGTTCCACTTCCTTCATCAATCCGATAACAGACTCCATTGCTAAAAACAATGTTTTCTGCAAAAAGTTAAGGAAATAAAATTCAAATTAGATGTACTTCAAAGTAAATGTTCTTGTCAAAAAATACACCTTATCCTTCAAGTCTATAGTTTAGGTTTTGATCTCAAGATACATTTACAAGAAGAAGAAGCTAACGGAGTATTTTTCTCTCTTTGTTGATGCTTACCAAGAAATCAGGAGCTTGATAATTACAATATACCTTTCACAATAAGGAAAGAATTTTACACCCTTGATTAAAAGTTGTATCAGCACAAAGATGGATGCTATGTCGGAAATAGTAGCTGAAAATATAACACCTATATTACAAGTGCTCTAACAGATTTCAATTCCCTCAGCAGCCATTAACAAGGGAATGATTCTAAAAAGTCTCTTGATATCCAACACAAATAATAAAGTAACCCATTATTTCTTTCCTTCAAGGTTTAGGTGCTTTTGAGTACTCCTGAATGGTTTTCTAAATAACACTGGAATAATCTACCCAAGCATGCATGTCCATCAATATGTGCATTCTCTTAAAAAAAAAAAAAAAAAAAAAAAAAAAGAAAATTTAATAATATATTAAAAAGATTCACCATTGTTCATCGTGCTAGTAGTACCTTGTTATTTCTAGCATCAGCAATGATATCGTCAATGAGATCAAAGCTACACACTTCGATAGATGGGGTAACCCCAGTAGTGAAGGCGGACTCTATGTTGTCAAGAATTTCATTTCGGTATTCTATTTTAGAAGCATCAGTTTCTGCATCATTACTTTCTTTGGTAGAATCTAGAACATCTATTGAGTCGGACTCACAATGGGAAGAATTTAATTCTGAAGTTCCAAAATTTGACAGTGGGGCGCGATCCAAAGAATTCATTACCGCTTCTTCATCAGGAAAATTATTTTCCACATAATTTTCTCCATTGGGGAACTCATGAGAATTATTTATGATCTGATCTACAGCTGAATTCTCCTCCAAGGGGGAGACAACTTCAATACTATTTTCTTGATAACCATCACATGTTATTGCATCTTCACTTTTGGAGTCTCCATAGACTGTACAATCAGCCTTCACCCCATTTCCATGCAGCAATACAGCTGATGGTACAGGAAGGGACACATTGCCACAAAAAGTCTCTGTTTTTTCATCATAATTCTTAAGTGACATCAATTCACCAGTACCACTGTCGCCACAGAATTGACGAACTCCACCATTTGCATCATTAAAAAAATCATCATGACCAGATTCTGCATCATAAAATTGACCATGCAGCTCTACATCCAGACCAGTAGCAGTCTGGGGACACACATCTTCTGTGCAAGGAGTTAAAACAGTACCTTCACCTATTTCAAGCACAGGTATAGGAAATGATATCCATTGAACTATTCAAAAAGTCTGGAAAAAAGGAAAAAATAAAAATGAAAACAATAATTAGCCATAGATGCATTACCTTCAAGTATCCTGCTCCCACTGGATGAACTAGGTGTTTGCTCCACAGCATTTCTTACAGAACTACTAGATGAACCGGGTGTTCCTTCTGGAGGCCAGCTTCGACTGCTATGACTGGATCCAAGAGCAATTGCATAAGGAATAATCTCCGTTAGGACTACCTCTGCAGCTGTATCTGCATTCTTCGGGTAGTCAATAGCAACAGCTTTCAGAAGTCGAGTATCAACCTACGTAAAGCAATTCAAAATTATCCAACTATCTTCCATTAAGTAAAAATTTGAAGCATTAACAGCACTCTTGATCTGCACAACGGCAGGTATACATATTTAATACATATACTATTTCATGCTTTCAAAGTAAACTGGAGAAAAGCAAAGAAAGAAAAACTTAAGCAGAAAAGATAGCTTCAGTTACTTGCTTAAAGGATAAGATATCTAGTATTCTTCTGACAAAAGGATAAGATATTGTTCATTAGCTGCATGTTTTGACAGAAATTTTCAGCAAAAATAACTATATCTGAACTCTTGCATGTGATCGCGAATTTAGTCTTATAAATCAATTAAGAGAATCATCACAATTTTCTTGTTGTTCACTAGTTTTTAAAAGTTAAAACATCCGGAAGAGTGGATAAATAAATTATTCAATAAAAAATGAAAATGTAAATAACGTATAAAAAAAATCAAACCACAGTTCAAACAGAATCAACTATTCTCATACCTCAGGGAAGATCTCCTGCAAAGATTTGTATACTTTGTTGAATCCCATCTAAAAAGAAAAGAGAAAGAATAAATTTACTAAATATAAATTACTCATGCAATAAGAAATAATGTCTTCATTTCTCATAGAAAAAAAAAAAAAAAAAAAAAAAGTAACGAAACCTTTACTAATCACAATTCATTTAGCAAAACTTAAAACTACACAGCGAAGAAAAAGCAACCAGAAGAAAAATCAATAGCAGAACAACTGAATTCTCAACGAGAAAAATAATCTATAACTATTCAAGTAATACAGTATCTAATTTTTCCTCGTTGACGAGGCACTACAGAATCTGAGGAGGCACGAGCACACTACTGTCGCAAATACGAATTTCCAAAATAAATTGAACGCGTAAAACTGGTTGATACAATACAACTAACAATCCGGAATTAAAATTCTAGTAGTACTCAAACCAACAAAACTACGTACACGATAACACGAACAACAAACAGCGGATTAAAAAAAAAAAAAAATGTATGGTACGATATTAAATTCCGATCAATCAAAATAAAACTGTACCAGCGCAATGGAAATTATAGGAATTCCAACGGATTTTGGCACCAAAATAAACGTCAGATAATGAAGGAAACTGATGATGATCAAACGTGTAACGAAAATGAACCACAAACCCTAAGGAGAACGATATTTCGCTGCGCAAGAGTAATACTGACCTAGTTAGTTCCTTCTGGTAATGGTAGCGTAATATCTCGGACGGAGAATACTGAAGAGAAGACGGAGAGAAAATCGCCCGGTGTATGTTCATACAGAGGAGGAGGTGGAGAGTTTAATATAAAGAAGCTGTAGGATCCTGTTAGCACGGAGAAGAGGAGTTTCTCCCTGCTAAGTAATTGGACTGTTCAGATAATGTACTAAAAAATCGAGGGTAATTAGGTAAATACGAGCACTTTGTTGAAATGGATACGGCAGATCTACCCCCTCAGTTTTAATTTAACACTGTAATTTTTAAATTATATTTAATAAATCTAGCCATAAAAATATCATCATATCAATAATAAGCATATTCGAATTTTTTAAAAAACAAAATATATTTTAATATTCTCAAATACAAAATTTTATCATTACTATTCATGGAATCTGTCAAAAATACATAGAACAAAACATTATCTACACCCCACTTCCATGGCTGGTCTGGTCTACTTGCTGCTTCTGCTACTAGTACAACATGACTAATCACATTAGGATATTAGCACACCCCCATAAACTTTCCTACCTTTCTCTCTCTATTTTTAAAAGGCAAAAACACCATGTAAAGGTAAGTAAGCTACAAAAAATCAGTTTTCTTGATCCATTTTTTGGGCAGCTCTGCAAAAACATCCTCCTCAAGTTGGCTCGTTTCAGAGCTCATCCTCGCTTACCTGTGCCACCCTGGACATAGACAAACAATTTCATTGCATGGATTGATAATGTTTCTTTCATTCATTCTGTGGAGTAAGAAGTAAAACTGTTTGTTTTCTTTAAGGTTTTACCAATGGGGGTTTTGGACCAGTCAGCCTCCTACTCGAAGGTGCTCGAGCAACTGAGGAAGCTGCTGCTGCAGCAGCTACACGTATTCTGCAATAAAGAAGATAAAATATGTTATATAGCATTGAGAGAGATAAAATAACTGGGAGAAGATCATCCTTCTGACCTTTTATGCACATCAATGTACACGTCTGTCTCGTCGACAATTTCCTCCTGTATCAGCACATATAGGATTAGACAAAAGATCAAAAGTTAACAAGTTGTGCAAATTCAGTCAATAGAAACAGAGTAGTAGATAAAAGACAAAATATACTTGTAGAAGTTCTTCGAATACATCTTCCAAAGTGATGATGCCAATGACTTCACCATCTTCAATATCTTCTGAAAGATGCATGGGGTGGTTGTTTGACATAAAACCATTCTCCTTTGGACTGTACTTGGTTGTTCCGGTGGTGGTCTGAGGTGGTGATCCGTTGTGGTCGAGAGTGATCACGACACTCTTAGATCTTTCATCAAGCTTGTTGTGCAGTAAGGGAGTAGTTAAGTGCAAATCTGCAGTGTAAACTTTGGTTTCTCCAGCCTTGTCTCCTTCGCAAGGAGATTGCGAGTTTATATATTTCCCTTTAACCTTCACAACAGCTGCCATATGGCTGCTTCCTTTTTGGAACTCGTTGAGAATATCATATAGTGGCATATCAGCTGGAACCCTGATATATATATATATATATATACACAGTTAAATCAGATGAATAAATTTATGATTTACCAAAACAAGAAAAAACAAAACTTGAAGAACAAACCTTGGCATTCTTCTTATGGAAACAGAACTAACTGGAGTCTCTGTTTCAGCTCGTACAGTTAGGAGACTTTTTACCTATCTCCCAGAGTAACAAAGAAAAATGAAGAAGAGAAAAAATACAATCAGTATGCCATATAGAATAACATATATTTACAAACATAACATTGGTATTGGATTTATTACAGACCAGCAGAAGCCCTATAATGTTCTTTGGATTTCCGGAGTAAACAGGTACACGACTATGACCACGAGCAAGAATCTTACCAATAGCCTCCCTGCAAAACATTATATTTGTAAAAGTGGTACCCTATACTAAGTAGATGATTTCTTCGAACACAAGAACAGAAAGAATTTAGAGAAAATGAAGACCACTCACCAATCCAGTTTCGAATTCACGTCTAAAGAGAATGTCGACTCTATTGGAGTCATTGCTTCCTCTGCAGTCTGCACACATAAACTGTTAATGCTACATAACGAACAAATAGGATTAGGCATTTCATAGAAATATAAATGTGTCAAACTAATAATACATTAGTTTCAAGACTTGTAAAAACAAAGTCAGATACTTAAAAGCAGGCAGTAAAGGAGATGAGAAGTGTAGGCTTAGTAAAATAAAAACATCCGAAGGAGAAAAATAGACATTCCTTTGATGCTATATTGCCAGACAAACCTTTTCCGTCAAATCAAGTGCTCCACTTATGATTGTAGTCTCATCATGTGTGAGCTCACCTCCTTTACCAGCCTGATATAGAGAAAGAAGTTCATCAGTGTGGAGAACGGTAAAGAATCAAAGCAATAAATACACATTCCACGAGCAGTTTCAGTCCAGTAACATGTACACTTCTAGTCCTAATGAAACTTTTGTTCTTTCATTAGGCCACATATGGACGTAAACCTTAAAGTAGACAATGTGTGTTTTTAACATGCTTAAATCACAACTTTTTTTTTCTTTTTCAAAATCTAAGTAGGTTTACCTCTTGACCATGGATTGAAACAAGTGCTTTCAATTGTGCTCGCCTGAACAAAGCATCACTATGTCCCAAAACGGCATCTAGAACCTAAAAGAAGCACAATCATATTCAAATTAGAACAGCAACTACGACATAAGTTCTAATCAGTAGCCAACCACCTGCAAAAATTACATTGGCACCGAACACAATTTTACCTTTCCAATTGGGTAAGAAATCGGATAACAAACGATCATTAGAATGCGCACAAGCCAAACGAAGTTTGCACCCACAGCAAGTCCATATCTGGAGCATATAGCTTGTGGAATAACCTAATCCAAAGTAGTAAAGCTTCATAATCAGTACCAAGTCACTAAACTATCATGTACAACTACAATGGATGGATGCACGCAAAACTAATAGAGTCCGGCGGTGCATAACTAACCTCTCCAAAAAATAAAACAAAAGTTACAGACAGCACAATAGCAACAAAAGGATGGAAAATTTTATCCAAGTATATTGGAAGAGCCTGCAGAGCACATAAACCAAAGTCAATAACCAAGTAAACAGAACGAAGAAACGGTAACTTATGTAAGGGAGATTAGAATCTTGTGACTTAGAACATTCCAAATGTTTCCATGGGTGAATAAGTTAAAGAACCCTCTTGTAGAGTATATATATATATAAGGAAAGGAAGACCAGGTCAAAACCAGAGAATTTCTTGTCTGAATAATCGCAGTACTGTTCTTTTCTTCATTAATTTCCCACTTCTTCCCATGTGTCCTGTAGATATGATAATTGGGAATGGGTTGATATCATTTGAATACAAGTAATGAGAAAGATTTTCTCAAGCTCTTTATATGTTAATGGGGCTGCCAATTGCGCATGAAACATTGTACCTTTTCTTAATTCCCAATCTATGGGAACAAAGAACATTATTACCCAATACATACATCAAACAAGCACCAGAAATAATAAAATAAAAAAAAAAAAAAAAAAAAAAAAGGGGAAAAAAAAAAAATGTAACGCACTTCCATTGCAGCAGCATTGCAGAGCAGCAAGGTAACGAGAAGCTGATGCTGCTTTTGGACAACCGGTAATATTACAGCTGACAATGGATAACCAAAAATAGAAATAGTTAAATGTGACGGTTTTTAGCTGCATTTATTTGTTTCTTGACTACGTTTTCAACAAAGGGGAATCGGGAATTCAATTCAAAGACAAAAGAACAAATTGTATTTTTAAGTATATAACAGACAAAAAATCCAAGTAACATAAAAAGAAAGAACAGAATCAATGAATGCCCATTTCTGAATACCAAAAACTAAAGAAAACCGAATTACAAAGGGCTTTAAAGATAAATAAATAAACCTGCTTGTTTCTTCTCAGTAGAAGTACCGCTTCGCTGAAGAATCTCAAGTTCGACAAGACCAAGGGACATCAAACCCAAAGTAAGTCCAGACATTATCCCGGCGAAAAGAACGAGGAAACATGAAATTCCGGCATAAACAAACCACCAAGGGTTACCAAATTCAATATCCTGGGAATCCACCACAAAAGCCCTCGTTGTAATCGTCATCCCAGCTAAAGCTAAAGCGTTCATCGACGATAAACCCTTCATATTCAAGAAAACCCTCAATCACAGCCACGCAACTCTTCCCTGCAGAGGCAGCTGACGATAATGGCTACAGAAAGAAAGAAAAAACCAAAAAAAGGACAACACCACCGAAATTTATAGTGCGGTTTCGAACAGAA
Organism: Cynanchum wilfordii; assembly: GCA_025388415.1. Classification (NCBI taxonomy): domain Eukaryota; kingdom Viridiplantae; phylum Streptophyta; class Magnoliopsida; order Gentianales; family Apocynaceae; genus Cynanchum; species Cynanchum wilfordii. The sequence goes on along the minus strand of JAHSUH010002076.1, from coordinate 556,003 downwards.
ACAGAGCAAAATTCAGGGGTTTTCTTGAATCTTTTCTTCCTTTTTTTCTTTCTTTTAAAAAGATAATTTCTTTAAAAGCCGTAGACGAGTGCGTGCTCGGTGCCAGTCTGCAGAGTATGAAGATGACGGAGAAAGGAAGGAGGGAGGGATGGAGGGAGGACTATCAAGATTCACGTGGACGTGGAGACATACCTTGTTGACTTCTGTTACATTTCTTAAAATGATATATTTCCTTTTTTCAATGTAAATTAATTTATTATTACAGTATATTTGGTTGAGAAATTGAATTTTTATTTTCTATTAATATTATTAGAATTTAACTTTTGTTAAAAAGAAAACGATACCTAATTATTTACCAAAAAAAAAAAAAACGATACCTAATTGATATCGTATTTATACATACAACTTTTGCTTAATAAAAATTGTACTTACTTAGGTCCTTTATATATATATATATATATATATAAAAATGTCTAATAATATATAAAAATAATATAAACAAGTTATATTCCATTAATTATAAATTATATATCACAATTATTTAATTTAATAATTAAAAAGAAAAAAGTTTGATTCTAATTTTTTAAATTATTTGATCCCACAAAAAAGAATTTGTGCAGCTGACAAAAAACCTGCAGTTCAGACATCAGAATCTGCCTTACACACTACTTTTTTTAATTATTATTTTCCCTTTTAAACATTAGAAAGTTAATCCCAATTTGACAATTTTTTAAGGGTATTTTAGTCACTTCACTCTTTATTTTTTAACACTAAAATACAAACATCATATAATCCTTGTATTTCTTTTATTTATTTATTAAAGTCCTTCAATTTTACTAAAATTATGATTTTAGTGTAGTCATTTTTATTTATAAATTCTTCACTAGATTTAGGAATAGCGCCAAATTATCCGTACAGGACAAACCCGATACGATATCCGACCATATTTTGTTCGGACCTTCCACATAGAACTTAAACCCTAAACCCCACACAAGCTTCCCAAAGATTGAAGCTTTCAGAAGAAATACACTAAATCATCAATTAATCGGTTAAATTGTCCATTTTTCCTACTCATAAGATATGTTGCTGCGGTCTTTCTGTCTATCTTCTCATGGAATTGCTCTCAGAAATTTAAAGCTTGGATTTTTCATTCAATTCACAGCTTCAATTTCGAGCCTTAAGGTAGAATGGCGGAAGGATCGCAACCTTGACCAAGCAATCCAGAACGATAAGCAATGGAGACTCTGTGCAAGAGTTGTGAAAGAGGTATTAAACGAACCTGGTCAAGTTATACCTCTCCAGTATTTAGGGAAGCGACGGGAAAGGCTTCGTTTGCCCATTAAAATTGAAACTTTTCTTTCCCGAAATCCGGGTTTGTTTGACATATACAAGGATCGGATCAGACCCAAATCTGATCTCGTTTCTTTTCTCAGGCCGAGCGATAGGCTTAGGCAGTTCTTGGAAGAGGAGAAGAGAATTTACCTTGAAAATGAGCCGTTAATTGTTTCTAAATTATGTAAATTGTTGTTGATGTCTAAGAATAAGATTATTAGTGCGGATAAATTGCTGGAGGTTAAGAGGGAATTTGGATTCCCGAACGATTTTTTGGTTAATTTGGTTCCCAGGTATCCGGAACATTTTAGGTTATCAGGTGCTCCAGGTGAGGGTAAATCATTTTTAGAATTGGTTTCCTGGAATCCTGAGTACGGGAAATCTGTGATTGAGCAAAGGGCAGAGGAAGAGTCTAGGTTAACGGGGATAAAGATTAGGCCTTCATTTAATTGGAAACTTCCACCTGGATTTTTTATTAAGAAGGAAATGAGGGAATGGGTTAGAGATTGGTTGGAACTTCCGTACATATCACCATATGCTGATGTTTCAGATTTGGAGCAATCTTCAAGAGAAATGGAGAAGAGAAATGTTGGGGTTTTCCATGAATTGCTCTCTCTTTCAATTCATAAGCGAGTTCCCGTGCCCATTTTGGGCAAGTTTTGTGAGGATTACAGGTTCTCAAATGCATTTTCAAATATCTTCACTAGGCATTCTGGGATCTTTTACATGTCATTAAAAGGTGGCATTCAGACAGCAATGCTGAGGGAATCCTATAATGGCCCTGACTTGATTGATAGAGATCCACTTCTTGATATTAAAGATAAGTTTGTTAAGTTGCTGGCTGAGGGTCAAAGGCAGAGAGCTGAGCAATTGAGGCTAGAAGGAGAAATGCTCCAGAAGAAAATGGATTTATGGAAAACGAGGAACCTGTAGAATTAGATTGAAACTATGAAATGAATAGCTGTGATTTAATCTTTATTCCTGGAATTTGTGTTGTATGAATTAGAGGCAAGTGCTTCAGTAAGAAGACAAAGTGAAAACTATGACGTGATCACTCAATTGGATTAAGGTAAGAAGACTATTTGAACGAAAAGTACAATTGTGGAAATATATGAATACCATGGACATTATACTTTCTTCAGTTGAGATTAGGCATGGCGAGATTCAGAAGTTATTTTCTTTGCCATTGGTGGCAGTAAATTGCTTTGGATTTTTCTTGCTCTTTGCTTACAGCTTTTAATTTTTGGACGAGCACAAAACATTTTCTTTCAGTGGGCGTAGATCATGTGTAAAATCATGTGTGGAATCCAAAGTATCATGTGGTCTCTAAACAAATTTTGTATTTACAATAATTTTCTAAAGCATCTACACAGTTTCATGGAAATATTTGAGTCTTTTCTGGTTCTTTTTGGAGTCTCGATGTTTCATTGGTGGGAAGTTGGATGGTGTTTCTTATGTTATGGTGTTTTGACAATGATTTTCTTGTCGATGGCATCTCCAAGAATGTTAACATTCTTATTTTGTCATTGTGACTGTTTTAGGTAGATCCTCTAGTGGTGCCAGAGATCAGATTTTCAGAATGTCTTGAAATACTACTGCTGTAATGCCTTGGGAGGTAAATATTGCTGACTGATTTTTCTTTTCCCCATCCCCTTGTACCATTCTTGTGAAAACACAAAATAACTATACTTGCTTGATAATATGGATAAATTGTGATTTGTTGCTTCTTTAATATTTTATGACAAAGTGGAAAACTTTATTACTTGTAAATACTTTCAGGTGAATTTCCAACCCAAATTTTTAACTGCAGTTTTTTTTTTGTAAAATAATTATATTCTGCAAAAAAACACAATTCCTACCTACAACATTCCTAGTTCTCTTTTTTCAGTTTAAAAATTGATCCATGCTTTCTCCATGTGGTAGGTTACAGGTTGGCAATCCTACTAGAATGTAAAGTAGGTTTCCATTAGTCTAGAGATCTTCACAAAAATTATATGTTGAATTCATAAAACCTATTCATCTTTCAGCCTTTATTATTTCTTGTTGATTAGAAAAATTATCCAAATGAAAAGATTGTGAATGCAGTGATATATAAGTACCAGGAAGGATACCATGCTAGCTGAGACACAAGATTGTGAAGGCTGAAGCATGGATAGATCTTGCATTCTGAAATTAGTACTCTTTCTGGCATTCTTTGTGCTCCAGCCAGGAACAAAGAGCCAGTGGTTGTCATCAAAACCTCTTTGTGGATCCCAATTTGCACTAGTGAATCATGCATGTGCATTCCTACCATATATCCCAAGTCCTTCCCCATCCCCTCCATCACCGCCTTCCCCTTCATTACCACCACCTTTCCCTCACCCCCCATTACCGCCTTTCCCTTTCCCTCCATTACCTCCTTCCCCTATATTGCCACCTTTCCCTTTCCCTCCATTACCACCTTTCCCTCTCCCTCCTTTACCACCTTCCCCTCACCCACCAGGTGGACGAGGTTATCGCAGAGGTCAGAGAGAAGGCAGAGCTAGGTACTGGCATGAGGAAGAACTTGTTCAATCATATTGCTGCAAATGGTTGACTGAAATTGACAATCAATGTGTTTGTGATGTTCTGGTTCATTTGCCTCCCTTTCTCTCCAGGCCTGCCCATGAATATACAGTTCAAGTTGGGGATGCCTGCAATGTAACTTACCACTGTGGTTCAAGGATACTTATCTAGTAAGCTACTCATCATTGCCTCTTAATTATTATTCAAGTCATAATATGGATTATGTTATGTTTTCTCCTTTTCTATTAAACCACCACCATGTAAGAAGATTATTTGAGGTATTTGTGTTATAATACCTGTTAGAAGCAATAGCAATAAGAGTAAAACTGAAGTGTTTGGACAATATGTTTAAGTTTCAAGATTTTCAATAAAACTGAACAGACATGGACAAAGATGATGTTCATTAATTTTGTCAAAATGATGAAAGACAAGTGAGGAATTATGCAAGTTGGAACACCCAATAATGCAGGGGAAAACAAAAAAGAAGTCACCAAGAAATAAATTTTAAAAAGAGTGACAAGAAAGTGGGATGGGGATTGAGGAAAAGAAAGATTATTTGTCCTGGAAAGAAGTCATCATTTTTTTTTTTTTTCTCTGCCATGGATGAGAGCAGAGAGATGGGGCAAGAAAATACTAAATATAATTAATATTTATTAGATGGTTTGATTATATAAGAAAAAGGGTGTAGAAAGAATCTTGTTGAATTTGAAAGGGTATCAGCTTTTCTTGATAACGATTGATCTTACTTAACAAGATGATGATTGGTTTAAAAAAAAAAAAAAAAAGTCTCTTATTCCAAGCTTATCAGAATACGTCTTCTCAAACCATCAAGAGAGCAGTGTGGCGGTTTATGGCCCCATTTGGGGCTATATTGTATTGTATTGTATGTAATAAAACAAGTAATTGACTGCTCACCAATTTTATTTTTATTAAATAATATCTATTTTGATTCTGAATTACTAAGTTAGAGTAAAAACTTAGCTTTTTATTCTTAAAATTTATCTAAATTAATTGGAACGTTAAAAAAAAAAAATAAATAATAACTTTTTATTGTGTGGACACAATTCAAGGAATCTTTAGAATAATCAGAATTGTTACTACTAAATACAAATAAAGGTAAGGTGGAAGGGAGGATGGGATCAATTGAATATGATGAAAGAAATCACATCACGCATGTTGGTTTCAACAGAGAGATTTCATTAAGTGATGATTGATCTGAAATTTTGATTCAGCACTATAATACATATATATATATATTGTGTGTGTATTGAGGGCAGTCTTTTCCAATGGGGACTTTTGAATTTTTAATTTTTTTTATTAGATGATATAATTTTTGGATTCATCACATTTCTACGAACTATCGATAAACTTTTGCATTACTTTGCGTGACTAAACTGTACGACCATCAGTACAACCCAACGTCTGTCTCTCTATCTCCTTAGGGATGAGGTTTTCAGGCAGAAGCATTATTTATTTATTTATTTGTTTTTATTTCTTTCCAATTCCCGTGATAAAATAGTTCCCCCTTTGGAATCCAAACGGACCTCCTCTCCCATCTCCGTTTCCGTTTTTAATTTTGAAATTTGAGTTATTTTTGGCTTTAAACTGTCTCAAACTTATAATATCTATAAGTTATAAGTGAAACTGCGGTTAACAAAGTACGACACCATTAAATAAAGAGTTTTGAAATCAAGTGTTTGTGGTTGAGTTGATACAAGTGTACCTCCCAAGCATCCCCTCTTGTTGGATGACGAGGGTTCGACACCATGATTCAACAAAATGTTGTTAGATTCAAGTGAAGATTAATCGGGTTAATCCATCCCACTATAAAAAAAAAAAAAAATAAAAAAGAGTTTTGAAGGAGTAAAAAATTAAAAAAATATCTCCATAGGAGTTTGGCTAGGTAACTAAAAAGTGTCTTAATTAAGTTGAAAAGCCGTATGTTTTGTAGTAATCAATTGATTGACACAAAAGGTGGAAGAAAACCAAAACAAAATATATAAAGATTCTTGGCATATATATGTATATATATATATATATAGCACCACTTGGGAGCTTTTTTTTTTTTTTTTTTTTTTTTATTTATTTATTTATGGGACCTCCAAAATATGAAATTGCTCCTCTCAAGTTTTTTTTGTTTTAGGCATTTCTTGATTACAACTTGCTTCGTTCGTCCACTATATCTTTTTAAAAATGCTACAAACTTGTCCATTATATCTTCGTCCATTCTTCATCATTCAATAATTAACTATTCTTTCTAATTTTCTTATACACGACTTTTGAGAATTAATCATAATCGTGTAGAGTTTATAGCAACTTAGACAATCACTTAAAATCTCGTATTAGAAAACAATCTATTAATGAGAAAAAAGGCCCTAAAATTTTTTTTTGCCTTAAACCCCTAAAAATCTCTCGATCAATGAAATTGTTATTGATTAAATTAAATATTTTTTTTAATCAAATTAATTTAATATTAAAAAAATGCAAACTAAGAAGAAAAAGAAATTGTCACTAGATGACTTGTGGCATACACGTAGCATAGTTGACTTGTACTCTACAGTTTACATCCAAAAAAACTTCCTTCACTAAATAGTGCAATATATATATATATATATATATATGGGGTGTTATATTTTCAGTCATAATAAAACAAATATATAAAATATCATAACTTTATATGTTATTTAAAAGAGATAACTTTGATAAGAAAATAAAATAATAACATTTATTATACTTATATTGATGTAATAAGAAATCTTAACCATTTAAATTTAAAAAAAAAAAAAGAAATCTTAACCATTTTACAGTGAGTATTGATCTCCATAGAACAATATATATATATATATATATATAGGTAGCCGACATGATCAGACATCGTTATTCAAACTCTACATGAATAAGTGTACCGCTCATGAGTGATACATATATATATATATATATATATATATGTATGTATCTATGGCACTGCACCATTACCTACATACTGTTCTTACAAAAAAGAAGAATAAAAAAAGTTAAAAAAGACAAAAATGAACAGTCACAGTACTATCAGGCCCCACTAGAATATGATCGATCGATGGGTGAAATTGGCAGAAAAAAAATCGATGGGTGAAATTGCAAGAATTTCTTTTTTTTTTGGCGTGAAGAGATAATGAACGCATTTTCTAATATTGTTCTCTTGCCTTTCTGTAATATTTCCCGGCCTTTTTCCTCCATTTGTTTCATCAGTTGCAGAGAAAGAGAAGAAAGAAAAAAGATGGTTTTAAAAGAATTTGTTCTTCTTCTGTCTAGTGAGGAACTGCCACGTGTACGGCGGTTTCCATCATCCTCACCCTTGACGACGACGACGTCGTCTTCGTCGCGGAATAATGATTGTGAAGGAATTGACTGACGATCATTGTGCTGGGACCCACCACCAGATTCTCCCACGCTTTATCGGCTTCCTCGCCGCGTTTTCTGAACACATCCGTAGCGTCTAGCCTGTGTATCTTCCACCCTTTACAAATACGCAGTCGTATTATCTTCTCCCTCTGTCGACTTGCCAGTTTCCACGTGTTCCTCTTCGTCTCGTTTATAGCTTCCTCAAGTAGCCTACCTCGAGTTTCCTCGTCGGCAAATGATTCCGTTCTAAAAAACCGGTCAAACTCCGGCACTCCGATCGATTTCCTAATCCCTCGTGAATAATCCCGACAATCCGGACTAAACATTCTTCCTACTTCCTCAACCATCCCTCTTTCCACCATTCGGTCAACTCTTTCCGATACGAATGACTTCAGCACCGGCATTCCCACGTCAACCCACAAAAAACAGCACTGGAATTTGTTTTTTTCCACGTCATCATCAATCAGAGCCTCAATAAAAGAATTCGACCCGCCGACTATTAGCGGAAGCTTTCCTCGCCTGTAAATAGACTTGGTAGCTGCCGTAGCCATGGTACAGAAATTCTTAGCCGTGAAATCTAACACGGGGTCGTCTACGACTCCGAGAAGGTGGTGAGGAACTCCCCGGCGCTCCTCGTCAGTGATCTTGTTCGTCACGATGTCTAGACCTTTGTACACTTGCATTTTATCCGAATTCACTATTTCCGAAGGGAAACGTGTCGCCAAGTCGATGGACAACCTGGATTTCCCCGTTCCGGTTGCTCCTAGTACCACCACAACTTTCTCCGGCGATGTCCGTGGAGGACGTGGACAGAAGGATTGCATGTCAAGTCCACCTGCCGGAATGTGTGGCAAAGGTCGAGGTTTCTGTATCACCATTGACATTCTCATATTGTTGATTAAATCTATATATATGTATGTATGTATGTATTGTACGTACAACAAAATTGAAATGATGAGAGAGAGGATATATATATATTTATGACACGGACGCGAAAACTTGAAAACGTTTGACCCGATTTCCGACACGTGGTATGGGACATGCAAAGGGGGGAGAAACGATGGAAGAAGAGAGAATTGAGGAATGAAGGAGAAGGCGATGGAAGAAAATTAATTAGTAGTACTTATACGTACACTTGTTTTTGGATCTTATAGCTAATAATTGATCAGAAAATCTGGTAGGCAATAAACAAAAAAACAAAAATTAAAGAAACACACAGCTATGAAGATTCATGCACGAGAAAGAGAAAGAGAAAGTGAGAGAGATTTCACAGTTCACACACGTCTAGCTACCAAAGCAATTAGCTAAATAAAAGAGGAAATGGAGAGGAATATTTATGGTGGACTCTGATGAATTGACAAATTAGAGAATAGGGTATTTTTTCATGATGCGAAATTAGTAGTCAACTGCAACTTGCATCCGGAATGATTTTTTCTTTTTTTTTCTATAAATTCTATAGCCTAACTCTCTCTCTCTATCTATATATATATATATATATATATATATATATATATCTAATCTATTATACTTGTTAACTCACTTAAACGCGAATTTACCTTACTACACTACACCCACCATGCATCTATATGTATATATACTCGCACACACACACAATATATATATATATATATATATATATATATAGAAAGATATACATAAATTACGATTGATTAATATTTTTCGGTTACATTTCATATTATCTTATCCTCATATTACATTAGTGGTGACCCTTTCACTCTTTTACAGACCAATACATATTATTGATTAGATGAAATATTCTCTAATCATGCATTACTATTAATGACTTATATTGATTTGTAAACCCAAAGAAAATAGTTAAAAAAAAAAAAAAAAAAATTTGAATATATTGTGCAATTGGTCCATATAATTTACTTTACTTTAAAAAATTAATATAACTTTTTTCTCTCCCGAGTAGATTATTAGTTTAAAATATAAGTCGAATTTGATCCTATGAATTTTTTGATGTGACTTAATAAAATAATATATATATATATATATATATATATATATATATATATATATATATATATATATATATATATATATATATATATATATATATGTGGAAGTTGAAAGTGCACGAACATTACTACTAGTAAGAAAGCAACGGGAAGAGAAGAGAAGATACACTTTTTTATATAGTCCCGATGTCACTTCGATACTTCATTCCTTATCATGTTCTTATGGTACAACCAAATGGAAGAGGAATATATACGGATGCATATATATATATATATATATATATTTGTATATTATATGTATATAGAACTTGATTCAATTTTTGTCATCATCAATTGGTTTTTATTTGTTGGCAAAGGTCACTAATGATCAAGTTTCCAACTAATTAAGATAACATAATTAATTTTATAGATATAGTATATTTAATTTTCTTTTAGCAACTTGTTATTTTACTATATATATATATATCCTTAAAAATATTTTTAACCAAACAAATTATGTCCGATTCTTTTACTAATAACACATTAATCGTACTTTAAATTCCACTTATATTGTCTCGCATATTTGACTTTTATTTTTTATACTAATTAAAAGGGATGTGAGCCAATGAGAGGTGAGGAAGTACATTCTTAATTTTAATTAATCTTAAACATTACATTTAGAGAATATATAATAGAACATCACCGACCGTCATGATAAAGGTAAAATAATTAATAATAGTGAAAAGGAAAAAGTTTGAAAGTCAAATCAGGATCTAATTACTTAACCTTAATAGGGTTAATTAAGGTTAATTAATAATAATAGGGTTTTTAAAACTTAACCTTAAAGTTGACCAACTTATATAAGGTTATCCATGGAAAAGAAAAAAAAAAAAAAAAAAGTGATTGATTCTGGGAGGGTGTCAACATATGGATGGATGATTGTGGGGTTTTACCGTATCGGTTTCAAGATCGATTCTTTCTGCAAGTGGTGGCAATCCACATGAACAAAAGAATTTTGTATCTTTTTCTTTTTGTTATATCATCTTATAAAATAATTATAATTATTTTAGAAAAATAAAATATTTTGAATGTTATACGAGATTATAAGTTTGATATTCGTTATGAGCGTCGTATAAAAGTTAAATATGAGAACTCCAGAGTATAAGAGTTAAAAGTTTGTGAATGCAACTCGAGTTGAATTTGAATTAGTCGAATAATAGCTTCGATATTAGATGATTTAACAAAAACTACTCTTATTCCCGAAGGTATATGTGAACTAGTAAGGAATTCTCCTAACTTAAGGTGAGGTTGAAAGTTTGAAACTCGACTCAGTTGTTTTGCAACGAAAGTCCAACCTAAAAATCTTTTAAAATATTCACGAGTCAGTTAATCAATTTTGATAAATTAGGGTTTATGAGCAAAATAGTTTGTTAATTGCTTCACTATACACCAATCAAAATCATTCATTCCTTTGTATAAATTTTTCTCTTATTATATATATATATATATATATATTAGATACATATCTCACCAGGCAATTGCTAGTAGCAAAAAAAAGAAAAAAAAAATTTCTTCTAGAATGAATGATTGTGATCTTTTGTATATATATATATATAAAAGATATGAATAATAATATATAATTTTTGTGTAAGAGTAAACTGAAAAGTTTTATGGTCAAATATTCTGTAATATAGAGATATTTTATATATAATAATATTTGTAAAGTAGTTGCCTAAATAGTCAAAATGCACTCACTATGGCCTTTTGTATGTGAAGTAATAATAAAATATAATATTAATTATTTTCTTTAAAATATGTATTTTTTGATATAGTTATTGTGACTCAAACAATTCATACCTTTTTTTTTTTACTATAAAAAAAAATCATTAATTACTTTATTTCTTAACCAATAATATTTACTGAATTTCAGTATTTAGAGAATATATATATATATATATATATATATATATATATTTATATATGTATAAACATGACCTAAAATAAAGAATTATCTGGAGATAGAATTCATATAAAAAGAAGAACAAAGGATAAACAATAAAAGGTTGAACTGTAAGTTTGACTATCTATTGACCATGAAACCCCCACTTTATATTGTCAAATCGTTGGAGTTTCTTCCCATCTTTAATATATATATATATATATATATATATGATTAAGTATGAATAAGCAATAGTGATAATCATCAAAAAAATAAATAAATAAGCAATAGTGATAACGTAATGATTGTTTATCTCATTTTTTAACTATGAAATTAGTACACGATTATCGATAATAATTGATTGTAAGATAGAAATAAAATATATTTTGTGATCCTGTCCAACTGTCTTACTTAATGAGCCTACAAACCAGCGAGCGAGATTAGTTTGGACGTGGAATGACTTGAAGGTGTCGCCCCTCAATAACGGGACTCACCCAGGACACCCGTGTAATAAAAAAAAAAAAAATTTGTGACAATTATTTACTTTTTGTAAATAAGATAAATAAGAAATCATGATATATATATATATATATATATTTTGGTAAGTGGAAATTTAATCATTCAAATCATCGTGAAACAGTGGGTTTACATCATATCAGAGTTTGCCATATATATATATATGTATGAATGTAATATATAAATAGGATGTTTATCTTTATTGATTCATTGTACAATTTCTTCATTTAGAAAGGATGAGTCTTCTCGCAGGTTTAATCTTGCCCCTCAAATCTTAAAAAAGGTTAAAATCTCGAAAAATCCGGCGATTATGGGCATGATATAGCTCCTAGGGTAGGGATAGGGGCATAGGGCAAATGATCAATTTGATTATTGATGTTTACTGATTTGGATGAGTTTTTTTTTCATAGTCATTAGGTACTCAATTCAGTCTACTTCAAACCTATGTGTGAATCTTAGGCCATATATATATATATATATATAAAAATTGAGATGACCCGATATCTTCATTGATTAATTTGAGATAGATTTGTAAGAAAAGATTTTGAAGACTACGACATTTAACTAAAATTGCAGTATAAAATTGTTATTGACATGCGTCGAACTTAATTAGACCTCTCACTTAGTAGGTCAAATGAGACAACTAAGTAAAGTAAATCAAATCAACTGAGCTATCATTTTTTTATATCTTTCTATTATTCTTGTTTGGACAAACAAAGTTATTAATTTATCAAAATACATGTTTCAAAAGTCTTCTAAAAAAATATTTTTATCATTTAAAATCTCAATAACTAAATACGAGTATATATATATATATATATATATGAGTGTAGGAATAGACATAAATTGTAGGGAGATTAAGTCAAATAATTTTTATTGCAAGCTTTTAATATAGTATAAGTTCCACAAAGTAGTGCATGCTTTTATTGCATGGACAACAAATTCTTCCTTAGATTTTAGGATGATCCGCCAAATAGGACTTAGGATTCGTCTTTAGATCTTGCACTTCTTTATCTTTTTCTACTTTCTTTTCTTCATTTATATGCATACATATATATATATATATATATATATATATAGAAAAATAATTAATTAAAATTAGGAGTCAAGGAGATGAATCCTCCGACATGCCACTTACTGGGTTTGTATTGATCCAGAAAAAAAACAAAAAGAAAAAAAGAAAAAAGGTAAGGTATCCTTATCAATTTGTCCTCTAGCTTCCAGGAATTAATGCATCTGCCTTCTCTTGTCAAAGGGTAATGCAAATAACGCGTTATAAACAGTTTAATAATATTATTGGCTAAAATGAATTTTACGAGTTATAAACAGTTTAAAACGAGTTATTAAATAAAAAGCTTTGACTCATAATTAATACCCGCTTAGTGATACTACGGATCTCAACAAAATAGGTAAGTTTAATTATTTTTAAAATTTTAGAACATTAATAAATAATATTTTTAAATTATATTATGTTCATACAATGTTCATTTGGATGCAATGTCACCGACTTCCCCTCCCTCCGTTGGAAGAAAGAGCACCTTTTTTTTTTTTTTTTTTTTTTTATAAGCCACAATTACATTAAAGGAAACAGAACAGGATACAACAAAGAGCACCGACTTGGTAGTTAGTTAGGTTGTACAATTCTTTCATTAATTCAAATGCGTGTTTAATTATTGAAAGATTATATGTCATTCAAGGAAGGGTTTCACTAATTCTTAGAGTACGAGTTACATTCGTAAAACTAAATTTAAATTAATTAAAACAGTAATTTTAAATATTAGATAAAGTAAGAAAATAGAAGAAAAAAAAAGGACAATTGGATTAGTACAAGTACCTAATTTTATAAATTGGCTGCCGTGGACCACCGCACTTCTACCCTTTCCGGCGGTAGTCAATTCAGATTCTTAACATCTTGATCTCTAACTTTTGTTAGTTGCCAAACCAGACCGTCCAACTTTCTATTCTTATTCTTTATGGTACACAACGTACTTAGATGATATTCTTGGTGCCCTTTTCCAGACATACATTTTTTTTTTTTTTCCAACATTATTATTCAAAAATGAAAATAATTAAAAATTTAAACATAAATAAATAATAATAAATGAATTTATTAGCTAACAAAACCATAAAGGAGAAGGAAAAAAAAAAAAATCTCATTTTAGTTATGGAGATAGGAGGAAATGTAATAATAAAAAAAAATTAAAAATAAAGTAGAAAGATCACGGTTTTGAGACTGTGGCAGTAATTTTCACAGATTCCCTTCCAAAGGAGTAGAATATGTCCCTCCAGCTCATTTGATCATCGACCCAAGGGCAAAAGTTAAAATGATAAGAATAAGAATAATCTTATTTAGGGCTCTTATTATATATGAGTCCGCGTAGGTGAGTTGGGAAAGAGTTCTCTTAGTTTAAACTCTATTATATATACAGCTGTTTAAAATTTAGAGCTAGAGTTTCCTTCCTGCAATGGACCAACCCGATGTCTTCCCATAGTTTGAGACCTATCTTGGACACCTCGTGCTTAAGAAAAAACAAAAGTTATATATATTTTAAAAAGATAAATTTAATTTGATTTGATTTATTTATATAAGATCTCTTATCCTTTGTACAACCCTATTGTGTGGCATAAAATCAACCATCATGAGAATAATCTGAATTGAGATTAATCAAATATCGTCTGAATCATCTATGTCAAATATCAGTTTAAATGGTTGCTACTTGGGAATGTTGTCTCCTCTCCTTGAGCTACACGCAACCTCGCCTCTTTCTTTTTTTTTTTTTAGAATCATCCTAGATCGAATACCTTTCTACTACTACTAACAAGTCAGTGTCCAAGAATCTGAGTTAAAGAACGGTAGGCTTGGATGTTAAAAGTATGGAGGAGTCTGAGCCGTATATGTTAACAGCCATTTGTTCTTCTAAATGTTAAAATTACAAACAAACCATCACACACACACACACTAGTTGAATCTTGGGGTTCTTGAAAAATGTAAGGATTGCATGTAGACATAAAATCTAGTAACTATCCTTAAAATGCAGGAGATGCCAAAGTTTCATACAGTTCAAACTGTCAATGAACAGATCCATTTTCATTATGGTTCTTAATTAATTGAGAAAGCTAAAACTGCAATAATTAATTAATATGTCAAGACAAAATCATTTTGATTTCGGTTTTGTGGAAGAGCATTAGAAGTATATGGTCTGAGTAATATTTGATGGTTCTCTGGTGCATAAAAGAACTGATAGTTATGGTTTCTGAGTATATGGAAAGTTAACTAGTAAGACAGACCTCTTAATTTTGCCCCAAAGAATCTAGATTTGTGGAGGTAATCCTTCTGCCAAGGCTATTGGCATCATAAATAGGCCCTTGCTCTCTAACAGCTGGGTTGCTGCATATGGGTTTACCTCCAGTAACTTTCCTATCATCTCTTCCAGAGGTCTATTCATTAAACCATCGGACAGATGATAATGGCAACCCTGCAAATCAGAATGTGAACAATATATATGAATGGAGTGCAGAGGAAGTGTTTCCTTGATCATTACATTTTTCCTTTTTTTTTTTTTTTCAACTCTGCATATTCATTCATCTTTGTGCAGAGGAAGTACCTGATGAGATATGAGAGGTGTGCAAGATGGTTCACCTCCTTGGCTGCTCTGACTGAGGTCCTGTGTGGTCAGGTCAAATAGGCATAAGATTCAGGTTTAGTTAAAAAGACAGCCAAAAGGATCATCTTAACTCTTATAACAAGAACAATTAAAGCCAAGTCAGTTTGCCTCCTGGAAAATATTAGGCTTGTTTGAGCACAAGTCATGTAGCATTGTGGGGTAGCTCATTATTTAGGAGACAAAAATGATGCTGTTTTACAACCATGAATACAGAACATCCAGATCGACTCCTTGAAAATCTTAAGAAATATTTAGCTGCATTTTCACAATTGATATATATATATATATATATATATATATTTTCTAATCACTGATTTGTTTGCAAATATTGGGAGGACATTAACAGCTAAAATGATCCAGTCAACCTTTAGGTCGTAAGTAATAAACCAGAGGAAAGATGAACTAATTAGTCCTCAATGGATGTTTTTTTTTCTTTCCTGCAAATAGAATTTCTGATCTTTTCAATTCCTACCAATTCAATCCTTTTTATGTGTTTTGAATAGCTTAAATAGGACTAATGTTTCTCCAAGTGAAAGGATTAGAGACCATATTTGCAGAAAAAATCATTAAGGACAAAAACAAGAATAATTCCAAAAATACTCTTAGATGATTTGCCAGTATGATTAAAGCAACATTCACTAGATTAGTATTTTCTTTCAGTTGATTGGTTTTGCCTGTTTGCAATGACTGGCTTTGGAATTTGAAAAGCATGAGTTAGATTCTGAAATTTGGCAAATATGCATGTTCCCCAGAAGTTGCTTTTGAGGGAAAACTTGTGTATAGACTACGTCCTATTCCATGCAAGCTGAGATATATTCCAATCACCAACCAAAATTATGGTAATAAAATACCTTTAGTTGAGTCTTCAAATACTTGATATGCTCAATGATATCATCCATTGCAGATTCATTACTAAGCTGCAAAACAGAAGCCAAGGATTATTCCAATTCAAAGAGGACTTCCTAGTACTCTTAAATATTTCTTCCAAAACTCTCCAAAAAAATTAATTACACAAATATATATCAGCAAGTGAAAGCTGCAGAGTACCTAATGCAACTTTAAAACTTCAGTTTCTACCTTAATATGCTAAGGTTTTATGTACATAATGAGTAGTAAGTAGAATGGCTCTCATAAATATATGTTTATGAAGCACTTTGTCATACTAATACATAACAAATGCTAAGAGTTATCTGCAATTAGAACACAGAGGCCAAAGTTCAGAAGATATTATTATCTGGAATTTACTGAAGGCTCTGGCAGCATACATTAATACAGCAAAAGAACTAACCTCCTTTAAATGTGGAAGAAATTCACACATTGCTTCGAGTCTCTCAGCGATCTTTGTTTTGTGAGACTGCAGAAACCAGAGAATTGGTTAGTCTGCAAGTTCACAAAAGGGGAAAGCAGTTCAAAATTAAAAGAACATTGCCCTTGAGTTCAACACTTATATCTCACAAGGCTATCAAAAGAGACATGATGAGTTTTAGCAGAATATATTGCACAAAGTAGAAAATTAACACGGGTAAAGGTTATGAAGGGTATTCTACTTACATGAACAACATCAGACTTCCGTTTGGGCTTACACTTAGGAACTTTAGGAGGTAAAACTGGTGCAGCAAGGTTATACCCCTGGTTTGAATTCTGCAAATCAACAATTACCAATGCAGTCATTTCAAAATGCTAAGTTGGACGAAAACTTAAGTAGCTAATAGCACATTAGAGAACAGAGACTGGGAAAAAAAAAAAAAAAAAAAAAAAAAAAGTTTAGAAACTTAACCTCATAAGGAATCAGTTGTTCTAAGTCAGCCAGATTGCTCAGAGAAACCACATCATTTGATTGCTTGAGGCAAACTACCTCCTGAAAAAACCATTAAACTTATTTCAGTCATTAATACTGTTTAAAAAGGATACAATTATGTTCTGAAAATTTGCTCTCTGCCTCATAAAATTAGCACAACAAATTTGCATCTAAAAACAGCCTACATTCATCAGGATCATTTCAGCAAACAGATCTATACTGTACCTTGAGACCAACATTGTCAGTAGAAGCCCCAGAAGCCCACTTTGCTATATAACCTGATGATATTTGCCTTTGGAGTACAGAAGCCCCAGGGTCTGACCATGACTCAAAGTAGTTCTGAGGTGTTTGCTGGCAATAAACCCAGTTTGGCAGAGTAGTAGTAGAATCAAAAGGGTAACCATTGTTTTGGGCTGTAACATGAAAGTGGTGGCTTGCATAGTCTTGAGAATCACAAGAAACACCGGAGCTCCCACCAAAGAAGGAATTGTTATCTCCCTGCTTTTCCATGACTCCTGGAAAAACAACAATGGCGTCACAAAGAACTAACCAAAGTAAAACGAAAATATCAGATAAACGGTACGGTAAAGAACCATTAATTCTTGAACATAAAGATTCTAGGGCATGATCAACATGAAAAATGATAGAATACGAATCAAACAAATAAAACAGTAAAGAAGAAATATTTTCTAACGTGTTTTGACATAAAAATCCAAAATATTACACAAAAATGAAACGTTAAAACATTCTCAAAATCTGAAATCCATGAAAACAAAAAAAAATGCAAAAATCATATGTGAAACAACTACTGACTGAATGTTCGCGTAGGAGTGTTATCATAGGAAAACAGTAAGAGGGGCATAACAGAGAGAGATCCATGCAAAACTGACAAATAATGAACAATTTTATTATTCAAAAAAAAAAAAAAAAAAAACTTACAAGTGTATGATCTTGTAAGCTAGGGTTTTGGCGAGAAGATAAAAATTAGGGATGATTGAAAATGTTGTCTGAAATTGGAATTTGATTATATTGTTAGCGAGGGCAAAATGGTGTATGGTGTTCTTGGTGGCACGGCAAATGCTGCCTGCCTATTTCGAGTAATATACATTTGGATATAATACATTGGTGGCCAGACTATTCTGAAAAGTAAAAGTACTTTCCTCAATTTCTTTTGTCAGAATGTAATACTCTATTCTATATTATATATATATATATATAATATATATATATATATATATATTTATTATTAATTCAAAATATTATTTTTGTCACAATTATAATAATATTGTGTCACGACTCGGATCCGTAGGCCCAAGCCGCGACTATAGGTCCGGCAGACTCCAGAATTAACTAATTGGTGTTGTTCTCACTGCACCAAAATGGATACCCCAAGTTGACTATGAGTATCTAATCTCATTCTTATATACCATTACACATTTACTTATCATTTCGATGTGATATGGAGTATCACATATCAAGTAGTTAATAATGAGTATTACCGGGTTGCTAGACTTCTAAATGTTACTAAATTTAAATGTTTTATTAATATTATAATAAATTTATGATTTTCTAAATATTAATAAAATTTGCAATTTCTATTTATAGAAGCTCTATTTTCTTTTTCCTATGTTATATTTTCTCTCGCTTTTATGAAATATATATATATATATATATATCTTCTACCCAAAAAAATATTATATATACATCACATTTTATCTTCAAAGGGAGAAGAAAAGCTCCAATGCAACTTTATTTTTCTTTTATTGTTATTTCCTCTTCTCAAATTGGTATTTGTATGGAGATATTAATTAATTAAGAGTATAAAAATAATAATACTATTTTATAAATAATATAATAAATATTAAGATATATATTTTTTTAGAATTATAATTTGATTTTAATTAAAATTTATAATTAACAAACTTTATAAATATAATTTTAATTTTAAAAAGAATTATAATTTGATTCTAATTAAAATGTATAATTAGAAATTCTGTTCAAAGGAAGAGAGAAGAGAAATGTGATAATTAAAAAAAAAAAAAAAAAAAAAATCCCAAAAAGCATATACTTTTTACATTCCCTTAGCTTCCCTTGATCTCTTCCACTGTGTTGTGTTGTGTGGCGGAGTTCGTTCTTTGGATATCTGTTCAAAGTCTGATTCTTGTCTATTTTTGGTCAACTCAAAGAAAAAAGGAAAGAAACATCTGCATATCAACGAGCTGCCCCAAACCTGGGAAAGAAAGAGGACAAGAACTGATCTTTATTTACCTTTGTTCTTTCTGTCCAGATTCAATCATGTCGGCTTCTCAGATTTTGCAGAGAGAGGAAGATTTCCTTCTGTGGCAATCCATCTTTGAGAACCCAACAGGTTCTTACTTTTTATTTTATTTTGTTGGGAGGGTTGTGCGGTTGAGTTCTATGATTATATATGTTCTTGAATCCCTTTTTTTGTGGGAGAGGTGTTCTTTCGATTTACCTTACTGTAACATGAGCTTTGAATCGTTTAAAAGATTTTGCTTCTGTTGAGTTTCATGAATTTTGGAAATCTTTAAGTGATTTTTCTATATCGGATGATGGTTGCAGGAGAAAATGTGAAGTCTAGAGGGTCAGAGATTGAGAAAAGGATCGAGTTCTTGGAGAGCTTGACTGGAAGAGTAATTCCAAAGTTCTCCATCATTTTTTCTTTCTTATGCATTTTTTGAGACCAGATCTTTAAACATTATAAGGAAACCATAAGATGGGTTTCCAAATTCCAATGTGCATCCATGGGAATCTCATATTTCTATAAACAATGTGGCACTTAATTTAGCAATTGTATGACCTTGTCTTGGATCCTTTGATGTTAGCTATTTTCTTTGAGTAGCTTCTAACTTCTTTTACTTGTTTCCTTATACAAGATTAATATGTTGGAGCAGCTCCTAGTAATATTAGTAATTAAGGTTCATTTCCTGTCATTTTGATAGAAAGGAATTGCTGCTTTGATACAGGACAATAATCTTGAATAGTTATGGATTTCATAAATCTAATCATTCAATGTTACCAGTCTCCTCCCTAGCATATAAGTATAAAGATTCATTTATACAAACCATATATTATCATGTCATTATTGGATTTACATCAGTTATATCTTCTTGCTGATTATTGATAGTGGCTCTTTTGGCTATGGCAGGTTCGCAACCGAAAATCTCAAAGATGGTTAAATGATCGCCTGTTGATGGAACTTGTTCCTCGCTTAGATGCAGAAGAAATCAGAGGATTGTTTTCTCCACCACCTTGGGGTGAGAGCAGCCTCATTGAAATTGGTTTAGTATATTAAAATGATCATATTGTCATGGAATGGAAGGGATTGGAATTCTGGTTATCTGCTTTATGTAACTAGGATATTTTTTTGAAAAATGATTTTATGGCATCAAATAATAGGATTTTTATGCTGTAAGTTTCACTTCTTGAAGTTGGATTCACTTTATAGGTGAAGATGTACCTGTATCACCCTTTTGCATGACGAATATTGGAGAATGGGACAAATTTAGAGTTGTGGACATGGATAAAGAGGTATTTTCCCCCATCTTGCCATCTCTTTTATGTTAAAAAGACATGCACGATCTTTGTGTATATAAGTGAGCTTTTGCTAATAATAGTTCTGCCATTTTTAATGTGCTTAGAGATAAGATTTGTTGTTTCCTAATAGATTGAATCTTGTGCATGAATGTATAATCTATTGATACATTTTCCAGTAGATTGTCGAATATGTTATTGAAATCATGATCGGGTTTTCCATGTTCCTTCACTTCCTTGATTTTATTGCAACAAATGATAGCATCTAGTAATTGTAGTTGGATTATATCACGTGCACATTCGCCAGCAACTTTGATGGGAAGATTGAGATGTTGCCTATATTATATGCATTTTAAAGTAGTAATTTTCTTCACTTTTGGATTGAGGATAGCTCATTATAGATGATGCTCTCTAGCCACTGATATTTTCGGGAAGCACAAACTTTAAACAATTGGTACTGTTTTCTGCAGGCAACCATGATAGAAGCCCTTGCGGGCTCTCCACATAAACAGAAAGGTCGTGTGGATGCAGACAAGGTTGCTGTGCTTACTGCATGGCATAGAGTCAATTGTAGAACAAGGGAGGCTCTTCGTCGTAGCTTTCTATTAGACATGGTCAAAGGATATGAGGTTGGTTTAGGATAAAAGCATTGTCATGACACATTGTCAACCTGTTCATCTTTCTCTCATTAATTCCCTCTCTTTATTCTTTTGGTGGTTCTAAATTTTAGGAGCGTCTTCGGAAGTTTATCCAGGAGAGTGCCAATGGAGACTTTCTTGTCTTACATGTTCAAGATCCTTTTCATCGATTATTACTGCATGGAGTTTGTGAGGTATACATACATAAGTGGATTTCATTTTAAATATTCTTGATAATGCTTATCATAAATTTTATGCCTTGACTACAAAATATGAAGGTGTTTTGTATGTGTATTTGAAAGTATGGTGTGTGTTTGTGTGTTCTTCCATTTATAATCCGATATCCATTCAACTTGCTTTTCTACAGTTCTACGACTTGATCTCAGTAACGACGACTGAATCTGAATCTGAATCTAAGGGCAGAGAGACATTGAATGTGACTACAATAAGGAAGAAAGCTAGAGTTATTGAGCTTCCTAACATCACTCTCTGCAACTTCCTTAAAATGGCAAAAGAAGGGAATTGGTGATGCAGAAAACCTTCAACAACAACACCCTTTGTACACTATAGGAACAAAATTTGTGTTATCTCTTAGTTTAGTTTAGTTTAGTTTTTTTTTCTTTCTATTTCAGGAAAAAAGTTATTCATCCCACACGATGAAACAACTTGTTTCTTCATGTTGTTTTGAATAATGATTCATTGGATTTCTTTAGAGTAATCTAAAAATTTGATCTGATTTTGAAGAGTGATTATTTAGAGTAATTTAACAATTTCAAATCGAATTTGAAGAGTGATTTAGAGTAATTTTTAAAAGATAATATAAAATAATTAATTATTGGTTTGAAACCGGATCAATATATAAAAATATAAAACGAGAGAACAGCTGGACAAATGTACATCAGGAAAAGGCCTGTACAACCATCCCTACCAACTAAATACCTGCTTAGGGCTGGACAGAACAATCCCAAGCAGATAACAACTTAAAGATTTTTTCAAAAATTCTCCTAGCAATAGTAGCAGGCTTCATACAAACATCAATACTACCAAAAATCTCTAAGTTGCGATGACGCCAAAACGAGTGAATAGCTTTCCTAAATATATACGACCAACAGGGAAAATGAGCAAAAGAATCCCGTGGTCTGTCAAGATTGAGCTTCAGCCAATTGCTCGAGAGAACCACAATTCCAAAAACTCCGAGTCCGGTCCGGAGGGATTAGAAGCATCCATGTATGGCGAGGGCGGATGCAATCCCGCATAGCATGTAAAGCATCTTCAATCGGGTAGCCGCAGAGAGGGCAGTGGGCAGAAAGAGAAATCTTCCGATGAGACAGCTGTTGCATGGTTAGCAAGCGATTATGAGCTATCAGCCAGAGTGTCATCGAGGGATTAGAGGGACCTTTAAATCGCCGGACCCGACTCCAACTCAACTCAGCAGGATGTGGCGGATCCGGAACAATCTGATCCCATAAAGAACTTGAAGAAAAACGGCCCGATGCACCTAGACACCAAGTGGGAATACCAAAGGTGCTATCTCCATGTTGTGCCGGTGGGAACTGAAGAAAGTCCTTTATCATATCAAATCCTTGGAGAATACTCTTCCATGTGTGGGAACAGGATGGTCGTCGACGCAGCAAAACTTGGGTATCCAACTTCCCATACTTAGCCGTAAGAATTTGAACCCATAAAGCATCCGGATTCTGAAGAACCCACCAACACAATCTGGCTAGATTGACCAAATTTGTCATGTGCAAATCCCGAAGGCCCAGCCCCCCGTCTTCCTTTGGAGAACAAACTCGTTGCCATGCCATTGGACTGCAGTACCGGCTTTGAGTATCCGAGCCCCATAAGAAGGCCCTATTCACCCTATCAATTTCATTCACTACTCCTGCTGGGATAAGGGCTGTTTGCATGGAATACGCCGAAATGGTTGACGTAACAATTTGGATCAAAAGTAGCTTGGCACCCCTGGAGAGTATCTTGGCCTTCCATGTAGACAGCTTTCGTTTAACCTTATCCACTAAGTAGCCAAAGGTTTTCTTTTGGACCCGATCATGGTGAATCGGCACTCCTAAGTAGGTGCCTAGTTTTGAGGTGAGCGGCATACCCACTGCCCCGCTGATTAAGTTGGCGGTTTGGTGGCTCGTATTTGGGGAGGCCCAAATCTTGGACTTAGCCAAATTTACCTTATGTCCGGATTGATCACAGAAAGCCCCTAGAATAGTCTCCATGACTCGAGCTTGTTGTAAAGAAGCTTCACCTATCGGAAGCGGATCATCTGCAAAGAACAAGTGCGAAATGGGGGGTCCCTCTTTAGCAATTTGGATAGCCTTCCCAGTCCCAGAATTAACAGCCCGCTGAATTTGTTAGCCTAATGCTTCCATGCATAAAACAAAGAGATAGGGGGAAAGGGGGTCCCCCTATCTTAGGCCTCGAGTTGGTGTAAACGTCGAAAGTGGTTTCCCATTCCAAAGAACCGAGAGGCTAGCTGAAGAAATGCAGAACATAATCAAATCAATGAGAGAGGTAGAGAAACCTACAATTGAGAGGACTTGTTTCAAAAAAGTCCAATCGACCCGATCATAAGCCTTTTCGAGGTCTATCTTTGCAATCAAACCACCTTTCTCCCCTTCCGATGCTTCAACGAATGAACCACTTCCTGGACCAGTACGATATTATCCGCAGCTTGGCAGGATGGGACGAAACCGCATTGGTTTGGAGCTGTCAATTTAACCATGAGAGGTCTCAGTCTGTTGGCTATGACCTTGGTTATAATCTTCACAACCACATTGCACAAAGAGATGGGTCCGAATTGAGACAAGCTTTCCGAATGGGCTAGTTTCGGGATCGGGCTAATAACTGTTCTATTCATATCAACAGGAAAGGAGGATATTAAAAAGGTTTTCTGAACAAAATCCACCACTGAATTCCCAACTAGAGGCCGGAACTTCCGGAGGAACCCCGCAGAGATTCCATCGGGACCAGGAGTTTTCCGACCATCCATATCAAACAGAGCTGATTTCACCTCCAGCTCGGAGACTCCCCTATTTAACCACCGTATATCTCTATTACTTAGTGATGGGAAAGACCACGCCTCCGAAGGTGTCGACCTTACCGAACTGCTCGTATAAAGAGTAGCGTAAAACTCATTTGCCATGTTTTCAAGGACTGTCTGGTCAGTCACCCATTCCCCTGTCGAATTCTTAAGTTGGGCAATACGATGCTTGTTACGCCGGATTACTACAGACTGGTGGAAATATCTCATGTTTTGCTCTCCTCCTTGCATCCATCTAAGACCAGCCTTCTGTTTCCAAAACAGATGCTCCTGAAGAAGGACTTCATTTAATTCATCCATCACCTTCACCTCTAGCTCCTCCAAGTAACGCGGGTCCCGGTTACAAAGGCTGCATTGAATACCTTCCAACCGTGCTCTACACCGGGCTTTTCGCTGAAACAGATTACCAAATACCTCCCGATTCCAGTCTTGCAATGTCTGTGGGATAAGTGAAAAGCAAGTCCGAAGGTTTCCCCGTCCAGCTTCCCAAATTCTGCAAATTAAGGGTTCAAAGGTGGGGTGGCGAAACCACATATCCCGCATCCTAAAACCACTCCCGGTTCCACCAGAAGGTGCAACCAAGTCACGAGGATTCGAGATCAGCAACGGATGATGGTCGGATTGTAGACGCGCCAAATGCTTCACATTATGTTCCGGAAATTTCATTCTCCATGCATAATTGCTAACTGCTCTGTCTATCCTTTCTCAAATTTTAGCCCGTCCTTTTTTGTTGTTCGTCCAAGTGAACTTTGGGCCAGAAAAGCCCGGATCAACCAATCCCGAATCATTCAAAAAATTCCACAAAGGGGCTGTGTGGGTCCAAGAGATTTTCATACCACCAATCTTATCTGCCGGGTCTAAAACTTGATTGAAGTCTCTTGCAATTAACCAAGGTGCTTTGAGAATTCGACCCAAATTTAGCCAGGTAAATCCAGAGTTCTTCTCGCAGGGGTCTATGTGGTGAAGCATAAACTGCAGTGAAGATCCAATCCACATAAACGCCCCCATTAACCGCCACGGTCAAGCACCGATCATTACAGTCCAGAATTTCCATACCTTTGAAAGAGCTATCCCAAAGGAGCCAAATTCCCCCAGAGAAGCCTATTGCTTCCACAACAAAGAGATCAACAAAATTTAAAGGTTTTAAATAACTCCTCGCCCGATCACTATGGACCCGAGGCTCCAATAACACCAAAATATTAGGTTTATACTTATGTACCAAGTCCTTTAAAGACACCCAAAACTTAGTAGAGGCAGCCCCTCTACAATTCCAAGTTAAAATCTTTGGATTCATAAATGTAAGTGAGAAGGATTACCCGGGGATTCCCCCTCCACCTGCATGCTCTCTTCAGTGATAAGATCACCCGACCTCTGTCCAGAATTTTCCTCCTGCACACCCACCACTGCTCCACAACCTGGGTCTGGGGGATGCCGTTGCCATGCTTTTGAGAACTCACCGACTGGGGACAACCGATCTGGAGGTCGACCAATGTCACCTGAGTTAGACTGCTGAGCCGGAGGTTGGACATCACAAATGGCCGAATTGTTGTTTCCCAGCCGAGGGGACCCCTTGATCGGGACTTGTTTGAGATGAGAAACAGTTGTAGAAGGAGCAGAATCAGTCCTGGCCGAGTGACTCGGACCAACTCTGGATTTGGATGAACTGGGAGGTTGGGCTGGGTTCCGGAGCCCATGACCTTGTCCAGATAACTGGTGGTCCGACTGTGGATTAGCAGCATACATATGAGTCTTAGTTTTAATATTTTTGGGTTTAATTCCCTTGGCTGGCCACCAGGGGTGGGATCTGTTTAACCTTTTCCTTTAGTACTGCAATCTCTTCCAACTCCAAAGCCTCTTCTTCTAAATCCTCCAAAGCTGAAAATCTGGACCTGCCCCTGGGGGAGTTGGGCTGTTGGGCCCGGTTACTTGGACTAGCTTGATGTTCCGTTCTCGGGCCGGATGGGCCTGTCTACTATTCACTGAGCGGGCTCTCAATCCATCCCTCGTTTAGGGTTACGATGAGTCTCGGTCGCCCCTGCCATTGGTCTCTGCCGCTGACCTCTACCAGGAAGCATCCATGGTCCGTATTTCGTCCCCACCGAATAAGTTCCCTATCCCGAACCTCCCTGGTTAGCCTCGGTCCCCTCCCCATTAGATGTCATCGGTCCATTGGTTCGGGAGCAGCTCTCTTGACGGTGCCCATATTGTCCACATCTAAAACAGATCTGGTGAAGGCCTTCATATTCCAGCATAAATTCCTTGCCATACAAGGTAAGTGTGGGTATTAATGGCTGGTTCAAAGGGAACTCCACGCACACTCTAGCATACCTACCTCGGACAGCTTCCCTCGTTGTGGTATCCACCCGTATAGCCCGACCAACTTTGTTGTCTAGTGCCATTAATATGGTGTGATTAAAACACTCCATGGGAACATTAGGTAATCCGATCCATATCATAGTCTTAGGGATGACGGCAGCTGTGGGGTCGAAAAAAGGCTTCCACTTTGAAACCGTTAAGTAGTGGCCAAGAATGACCTAGGGACCATTTTCTAAAACATAAGGGTAGTCTTCAGGACACCGAAATCCGGCTACAAAGAAGCCCTCCTCTAAATCCACCAATTCACATCCCCACTGGAGATTCTAGAGGGAGTCCAGTCTATTCTTCAGTACTCTAAGACTAATATTCTTCCCGAGCAACTTGAGAATAACCGCTTGTTTCCAAGGTATCATCGCCTGTTTGTACACCTCAAATGGAACATGCACTTTCGGACTTCCTTCACTCTCTGTCCTTCGAGCAGTACTCTCCTCATTCAAGTTAAGGATAAAGGACAAATCGATATCATCATATTCATCCACCTCATCCTCCCCCGTGTAAATAGGTGGTTTGGGGGGTCCTTGCCTCACTTTGTCGGCAAATGTGGAGCTTTGCCACACACCCGGGTCCACAGCCATATCTTCCGCAGGGCATTCAGCCGTCCCCCATCCATAGTCCCAGTTTCACCGCCTTCTGCTAGGGATCTCTTGTATTTCTTGATACTCCAGTGGAGTTGGTCCAGTTCTTATTGTGATGCTGCCTCTACAGAGGCAGCCGTGACACTGTTCATCTAGAGATGGTTACAGAAGTCAATTTTTAGAGAGAGAAAAAGCGTTAAAAATTGGGTTATAAAAAATAATTAATTATTAATTGGATAGTCAAATCGCCCACAAATAAAAAATTGTCCATTTTCTAAACTCCTGATTTATAGATACAATCAGATTCATTTGCGCTTTAGCCATCCATCAAATTCCTGAAGTTGGAGGATTTCTTTCTGTAATAATGGCGAAAATTCCTGTCAAGTATTGCCTGGTAATCATCTCATTTCATCTCGTCTCTTACCTAACTTTTCCCCCAAGTTTTCACAAGTTATTTATTTGTTTATTTTTTGGGTAAAAAAATAAAATTAAAAATAAAAATCAGGTGGATGCGTTCACAGACACAGCATTTAAAGGTAACCCAGCAGCTGTGTGTATGCTCTCAGAGAAGAAAGATGAGGAATGGCTGCAGTCTGTCGCCAGTGAGTTCAATCTCTCTGAAACTTGTTACCTGACTCCGATCGTTGATGTTGACTCAGAGTTGAAGAATGAAAACCCCACATTTCAACTTCGCTGGTTCACTCCTGTGGCTGAGGTTAAAAAAATAATCATGTTTTTTTGCTTCAATGATGAATTACCCATATCCTTCCTTTGTTAGGTTCTTATATATATATATATATGTATATTAGATAATAGAAACCCAGATGATAACTCCTTTGTATGGTTAACATTGACATATGGGATGATGGAAGATACTGTTTCGACCTAATTTATTTAGTTCTTAAGCTGTTTATTTATTTTTGTTTTATTATTATTATTTTTTTTTTTTTGGTGTGTGTGTGTGCAGTTACAAGGATCTGAAATTTATTTTTCATTGATCTGTTTACTCTGAACCCTCATGCCTGATTTTGATTTTAAAATTTCATTTTCCCTACTTTGTTTGTGCTTGAGCCAGTTTCATACTTATGTAGGCAAGGTTAAGTTGAACTGTACTTCTGTCTATGATGCTTTCAGGTTAATCTTTGTGGACATGCAACTTTAGCAGCAGCTCAATATCTCTTTGCAAATGGTTTAGTGAATTCTGATAAAATTGAGTTCCAAACACTATCAGGAGTTCTGATTGCCAAGAAAGTACCAGATGATGAAATTTCTGGTGCTATGCAAGGATTCTCTATTGAATTGGATTTCCCAGCTGTTCCCATTGCTGAAGTTAATTCTGCTGAAATTTCTGCAGTTTCAATTTCAAAGAGCCTTAATGGTGCTTCAGTGGTTGAAATCCACAAGACCACTATTGGTGACCTCTTTGTAAATATATCCCTTCCTGTTGGATCTCTATTTCTTTCTTTCTGCCAAATGTTAAAAACATTAGTTGCTCTTTGTGCATGATTGAAATGCTTAGTATTCATGTTTTCCCAGGTTGTGTTAGCATCAGGGAAGGAAGTGGTGGAAGTAGAACCTCAAATTGATGAGATAGTTAAATGGTCTGTAAGAGGGATGATAATTACAGGAGCAGGTCCTCCTGGTACAGAGTTTGATTTTTGCAGTCGATACTTCTGTCCCCAGTTTGGAATTGATGAGGTAATTCATTTCTTCTGGTGTTACAAAACATTATAGTGTCAAAACCTGCAATTGAGAAGGATCTTTCTAGCTCATTTCTTGATGGCTCTGATATGTATGTATTAAAAATATCAAATGACCTGCTCTATGTTTTTCAGGATCCTGTCTGTGGAAGTGCTCATTGTGCATTAGCATCTTATTGGAGGAAAAAGCTGGGGAAACATGATTTTGTTGCTTATGCGGTATCCTATTCATCTCTTTGATATGTGTTCTTCTTGTGAAATCTTGATTAGAAAGAAAACTATTACTATAAAATTGCTTAATTCTCTCTTACTGCAGGCATCTCCGAGAAGTGGTGTTATTAAGCTCCATTTGGATGAGGAAACTCAAAGAGTGTGTCTGAGAGGGAAAGCTGTTATTGTGGCAGAAGGATCTCTCTTGGTCTGAATTTGTGCGTGTGCAAGACAATGTAATAGATCAATTTGGAGTATGCTTTAGAACTTGAACTCGAACTTGCAGAAAATCCCCTGTTGAAATTTCCTGTATTTTTTCAACATACTAATAATTCTGCATTGGTATCTGCTTCTTTGTTTACACTTCTTGCTTCTTTTGTTATTTCTTTTATATATATATATATGTCATACCATATCATATCAGATTATGATTAACAGTAAAGTTGAAATTTGCACACATACTATCTTGAACCAAAACAGAGGAACTAAACCCCAGCCGCTTGGACTCAAGATCAAATTGAAGTAAATTATCCACCATCTGGTGACCTCCGATCACTACCGGTGTTCTAGCTTTGATCCCTCCATCAACAAAAGCTAAGCACCAAACATCCACTACTCCTTTGGATATCCTCACCAGGGAATTTGATCCGTGAACTCTCCAAAACACGTCTTCACTCTGCATCATGAAATCCACAGTCGGCGCCATAGGTCCCAACCTGGAGCTCGAAACATCACTCACGTCGTAACACGCACTGAAGGGCTTCACCGGTCGTGTTACAGTCAGGTTAAGTGCAGAAGATTCTTTTACGAATGCTTTCACCAGTGGCTCGTAAATGGAGGAATGTAACGTTGTGTACGGCGTTCTCGTACTAAGCATTGCTCGACGAAAATCCTTCTTGGGGTAATGCATTTTCATGTCGTCGAATTGTACGACTTTGCCGTTCACTTTTATGGCGGTCAAATGGATGAAATACTCATCGGAAAGTCGGGTGAATGAGGCGCTACCTGCAGCGTGGTGATCTTCTTTCGTGAACAGCGGTGTGTAGGTTAGATTTCTCGAGAGATCGGTTTCGTGGTGAAAGAAGTAAGGTCCTCTAGTGCCGAAAAATGCCACTCCAGGAGCCGACGGTGAACCGGAGAGACACAGAGCAAACACGCGAGGAAATGAAAACGCGGCGCTAAGCTGTGCGATGAGGGAAAAATTGGATTGACCTAGACCTACCGAACCGGTCGCGCCTTTCAGGCCGCGGTGGGGGTGGTGATGGTGATGGCCGTGGGCGCCTTTGAAGAAGAAATCAGAACACGAAAATACGAACTCGGGGACTGTGCTGAGATGACGACTAGGATTTCGGCCGTTGGTAATTGGTAGAGCCAGAGAATCAACTAATGCCGGAGTCTTCTGAATTTTAACTACGCCCTTCCTTTTCCCAAAAGAGAAAAAACACGAGTTGTTGGAGCAAACGTGTGAAGAACCGAGGGCATGACAAACAGAGGAAGTACAGGGGAGAGAATGATAACTTGAGGAAGTATAGTTCCGAGTGCAATCAATCCAACTGAAAGATCCACCGAGATCTAAAAGAAAATTCGTAGCCTGGAATGGAGTTCTAGTATAAAGTGAAAGTGAGTACAGACGGGAGGATCTCTCTTGTCGGAGAGGCGCTAGCACCGCTGCAGAACTGCCGTGGAAATCAACAACAAAGAAGAAGAACAAGAAGAAGATCATCAAGGACCTCAAATGGGAAAGCATCTTACGTTGCTGAGCCATAACTTTTTTTGCACATTATAGATCGGAACTCAATAAACAGAGAGATTTAAAGCCATGAATACCGGTGGTACTTAAGAACCTGCCCTGGATACACACACATACATATATATATATATATGTATATATGTCTGAAGAAGAAAAGAGTGATATGGATAGAGAGTTTAGATGATGACGAAGGACCAAGTATAACGTCTGGCACCATTTCAGGATAAACCGATAAGCTCAAAACAGTGTTTCGAAGAAGACAACCGGATTTTCGTGGAATGATGACAATCGCTTCTCGTCTTCTTCTTTTGCAGGTTTCAAGGTTCTTCTTCTTCTTCTTCATGAATCATTCCCCCTTGCCCTAGACTCATTTCAAACAGATTTTTTTTTTCCCCCAAAAATTAGGGTGGGAAACAATATCAATGATTAAAATTTTAAATTTTAGGAACATATTTAAATACTCCTGAACTATTACAATTTACAAAAAGGAAGAAAGTATACTTTCATTTATAGTAAATTGATGTGTTTTTATTAAAATAAAAAATAAAAAATGGAAGGATTAGTAAATCTATGGTTTTTCCAAAAAAGTTTTATTTGACCAATGACCAAAAAAAGGAAGTAAAAAATGAGATTAGGATGAAGTAAGTTGTAGCAATTGAATATGAGCTAGCGTCCAAGTTGCATTGCATAAAGGGAAATAATTATATTCTTTTGTATGAAATTTAGTGAGATGATTTTAATGTTGTCTTAGAAAAATCCAACGCTACTCTTTTATTAGTTACAAACGTTAAAAATTAATAAAATTTAAGATTTAATTCTCTATTTTTATCCTTTTTGTAATTTTTTTTTTTTTTTGCTTAAAAATTTTGAACTGTCTACAAAATCTCAAATTCTAGTTATATTATTGGGTTTTTTAAAAATTAATTTGGATCACATTTATAAATCTAACTTTTTTATATATAAAAATGACCTACTCTAAATATATCTATATAACATAAGATCTCATATTATAAATAAACTTTTATATATATAACATAAGATCTCATAAATATTCTCTACCAAAAAAAAAAATAAATCCTCATATATATATATATATATATATATATATATGTGGAAGAGAAATAAAACATTGGTCAAAGTCAAAATAGCAATCACCTCCCTCCTTCCTTCGTTGCTGGTTATGGATTGATCTGTTGCTCTAGCTGAACTCTTTGCTGGTTACATGCACACGTTTTTTCAGAACAAAAAAAAACCTATAAATACTGCTTCCCAATCCCTGTATTTCCATCACAACTCAAGCAACGTTTCCAAAACTCCTGAATTCCATCTGAAATGGCTAATTCGTCTTCTTCCTCAATCCAAAAACTTGTTTTCTGCATTTTCCTTCTTTTCACCATGTGCTATGCGCAGCGTTCTTTCCGTCCTCGTGCCCTGGTGCTTCGGGTTTCCAAGGACGCTTCTACCCAGCAATACGTGACCAAAATTAATCAAAGAACTCCTTCTCTTGCTCTGGACTTGGTTCTTGATCTTGGCGGTCAATTCTTATGGGTCGATTGTGAAAACAACTATATTTCTTCAACTTACCGTCCTGTTCGATGCAAGACAGCACAATGCTCACTTGCGACGAGATCCACCGGCTGCGGAGATTGCTTCAGTGGACGTAGACCAGGATGCAATAACAACACCTGTGGTTTGTTTCCGGGAAACACCGTCACCCAGACTAGTACCACTGGTGGGGAGCTAGCAGAGGATGTTGTCTCCCTGCAGTCAACCGATGGCTCAAATCCTGGCCGTTCGGTTACAGTCCCAAGATTCCTATTCACCTGTGCTCCTAATCATCTATTGGAAGGCCTAGCTAATGGGGCAAAGGGCATGGCCGGACTCGGCCGCGCTCGCATTGGACTCCCTTCACAGTTCTCCTCTGATTTGTGATTTCAGCTTCCACAGGAAATTTGCCATTTGCCTGTCTTCTTCAGCAAACGGCGTCGTATTCTTCGGTGACGGTCCGTACAGATTTCTCCCAAATATCGATGCATCTCAGCTTCTTACTTACACACCACTTTTTATCAATCCGGTTAGCACAGCAGGACTTTCAATCATAGGGGACCCATCCTACGAGTACTTCATCGGAATCAAATCCATCAAAATTGGCGACAAATTAGTACCATTAAACACATCATTACTGTCAATTGATAGCCAAGGCATTGGGGGAACAAAAATAAGCACCGTAAATCCCTATACCGTACTGGAGAGTTCAATATTCAGAGCAATCGCCGATACATTTACTCGAGAAGCTGCAGCGTGGAACATAACCAGAGTCGGCGGCGTTGCTCCATTTAATGTGTGTTTCAGCGGTGACAACATGCTATTTACGAGAGTTGGGGTATCAGTTCCGTACATCAATCTGGTTCTGCAAAATCAAAACGTTATCTGGACAATCACCGGTTCAAACTCGATGGTTCCGGTTAAGGACAATGTCTACTGCCTTGGATTCGTCGATGGAGGAATAGAACCAAGGACTTCAATCGTGATCGGCGGTTATCAATTGGAAGACAAGCTTTTGCAGTTCGATCTGGCAACGTCGAGGTTAGGGTTCAGCCATACGCTGTTGGGCATGCGAACAACTTGCGCCAATTTCAATTTCACGTCCGCCGCCTAGGCGGCAAGGGGCCCTGTGCAGGAAAAAGGGATTAATTGTTTTGCTTGCTATAGTATTTTCTTGTTGACTATAATTGGTCAAAGTTTGTTACAGGTTTATAGATAGAATTTTCAAATTTATAATAAAATGTGATATAGCATATATTAATTATTTGCCCATATGTCCTCGCACTCCCTCCAATTTAACATGTAAGATTTTACAATTCTTAAAAAAAATGAACTTTAAGGCATTTTTTAAATTAAAAATATTAAGTATCTTTTAATTTTTTTTTAATAAAAAAATTAAAAATTATAGCAAATTTTTTTTGATACTTTATTTTACTGGAATATCTCTTTTGTTGGTGGAGGAACTAATAGTTACTCGAAGGATTTGGGGATGGAGAGTCAATTAAGAAAAAATTAATGCTACAGATACGGAATAAAGTAAAATTTGAAGGTGATAATTGTAATTTACTTTAAAATAGGAACGAGAAATTCAGATTCAGTACAGTAAAGTGCACGACGACAAAATCGGGTGAATAAGGCGCTACCTGCAGCGTGGTAAACAGCAGTGTGTAGGTAGGTTAGATTTCTCGAGAGATCGGTTTCGTGGTGAAAGAAGTAAGGTCCTCTAGTGCCGAAAAACACCACTGCAGGAGCCGACGGTGAACCGGAGAGACACGGAGCAAACACGCGAAGAAATGAAAACGCGGCGCTAAGCTGTGCGATGAGGGAAAAATTGGATTGACCTAGGTCTACCGAACCGGTCGCGCCTTCCAGGCCGCGGTGGTGGTGGTGGTGATGGTGGCCGTAGCCGTGGCCGTGAGCGCCCTTGAAGAAGAAATCAGAACACTCAGATGACGACTAGGGTTTCGGCCTTTGGTAATTGGCAGTGCCAGAGAATCAACGAATGCCGGAACGTTCTGAATCTTAATTTTAGGTTGGCAACAGGTACAACGAAGAGTGGTGTCGGAAGAAAACAGATTCGAGATCAGTGTGATATGGATAGAGTGTTTGGATGATGACGAAGGACAAATTAAAGCGTCTGGCACCATTACAGGATTAACCGATAAACTCAAAACAGTGTTCGAAGAAGACAACCGGATTTTCGATGATCGCTTCTTTTGCAGGTTTCAAGGTTCTTCTTCTTCGTGATTCATCCCCCTGCCCTACACTCATTTCAAACAGATTTCCCCAAAAAATTAGGGTGGGAAACATTATCAATGATTAGATTTTAAAATTTTTTAAAACCTATTTAAATACTTCTATTTTATTTAATGTTATTGTAGATGATAAAAATTTTATTTATATATCTTAAATACATAATTATAATTTTTTTAAAAAAAATTTTAATATGTCTCAAACTCATAATTTTTATATTATATATATTATAAGTGAAACAGTTAGAATTATATCTTCTCAACAAATACATAATTATAATTTTTATATTTAATAAAAGATTCATTTCTTATATTGTAAATATATGACTACTTAATAGCCATGATTCGTCACACCCATTTATAAATAAATGGATGGATAATGAGATTAAAAAATATCGAAAATCGAAGTTGAATTTATTCCAAAAATCTTTGCAAGTTTATTATGGGTCTGTGGTATTTGGCATTCAAGGAACCTGCTGGTCTTTTCTGGTAAGAGATTGGATCCGGAAACTGTACTGGTAAGCCCTTTGGGTCTCCTAAATTCTTTCCTACAGTATCAGGAGAGGAACAACGGTCCAACAGTGAGGAAGCAGGAACACCCTTCTCGGTGGCTGCCACCAGATGTGGGCTGGCTCATGCTTGACACGGATGCTTCTTTTAGTCTGTCCAGTCGGGATACGGTTATGTGCTGCGGGATCATCATGGTAAGGTGCTTGTCTGGTTCGGGACCAATGTATCATTTGATGAATGCAAAACATGCTGAGTTATCTGCAATTTAGAGGAGTTTTGTTTAGGTGAAGGAGTTTTGGCACATGCCCATTATTGTTGTAACAGATTTTCAAACTTTGGTTCATCAAATAAACGGCTCGGAGAATAATCTGGCAGTTTTAGGAGGTATTTTAATGGGTCTGCGCAAGTTACTGGATCAGGCCACTGGATGGAAAGTACAGTTCTGTCCAAGATTAAGCAATGAGGTTGCTCATCATCTAGCCAATATTGGTCTCTCTAGATACTTTTGTGTTTTGGCTTTTATCATCTCATCCTCATGTAATGGATATGTTACACTCACAGATTGGGTTGGTAATTAATAATATGATTCCTTTTGGTTCTCAAAAAAAAAAAAGAATTTATTCAGAGATAAAGTCCCTTGCTCCATAATAAATCAAATACCATTAGATTGATATTAAGCCAAAAAAGACTCAAATTCTCGAGATTGAATTTTATAAATATAATTTGTTACAAATTTTTTTTTTTTTGTAATTTTCAATTTTAGAAAGAAACATAGTTTATAGTTATATTCTCACAAAAGTTTATAATAATTATATAATACTGTTTTACTAAAAAAAAATCTAATGCTAAAGATAAATTTCACAATATTAAAATGAATTTTTATAAATGATTTATAAATATTTGATTTATTATAATCTTTACTAGTTAATTTTTTTAAAAAAATTTAGTTTAGTCGAAAATCTTTTAAGAATTATTTTATCAAATTATTTTTTATCCTAAAAAATTATATATATTATATTATTTGACTAATGACCAAAAAAAATAGTCAAAAACGGATTTAATGAGATTAGCATGGAGTAAGTTGTCGCAATTGAATATGAGCTGGCGCCCAGGTTGCATGCATAAAGGTAATAATTTCCCACTAAAATTAATATTATATTTTTTGGGTGACTCAGTATTCTTATCGTCTAATTCGAGAGAAATTTGTGAGAAGAAACTTTTAAGACTACAAGATAAAAATCATCTCCCGATATGTGTTGAACTCAAATTCATCACTAAGTAGGCTATGTGAGATATTTAACTAAGAAAAACCAAGCGAACTAATCAATCAACTTTTCACAATTAATATTATATTTTATTTTTAAAATTTTCGAGTAAAAAATTTAAAATGATTTTATTTTTTTTTTTGTTGGAAATTATGTGAGATGATTTTAATGTTGTCTTGGAAAATTTATTTTATTTTATTTTATTTTTTACTTATGAATGTTAAAAATTATTAAAAAAATTGTAAAATTTAATTCTCAACCTTTATCCTTTTGTTAGAGTATCAAAGTTTAGTTAAATCTATTAATTTGAATTATATTTATAAATCTAAATTTTGTTTGATTAAAATTTTTTATAAATTCTATATTCTATTTTGCTTAGATTTTCTAGAGTTATACTTAACTTTTGTCGTAAAAATGTTTCATTAACTTACACATCCATGACACTCATGATGATGTCATATGTAACATCTCGTGTATATGAAAAAGAAATAAAACATTTGGTCAAAGTCAAAATAGCAAGCACATCCTTTCTTCCTTCCTTGTTATAGATTAATCAAAAACCGGTGGCTCTAGCGGAACTCTTTGTTGCAGCTGTATAATTTTACATGCACACGTTTTTTCAGAACAAAAAAAAACCTATAAATACTGCTTCACAATCCCTGTATTTCCATCACAACTCAAGCAACGTTTCCAAAACTCCTGAATTCCATCTGAAATGGCTAATTCGTCTTCTTCTTCAATCCAAAAACTTGTTTTCTGCATTTTCCTTCTTTTCACCCTGTGTTATGCGCAGCGTTCTTTCCGTCCTCGTGCCCTGGTGCTTCGGGTTTCCAAGGACGCTTCTACCCAGCAATACGTGACCAAAATTAATCAAAGAACTCCTTCTGTTGCTCTGGACTTGGTTCTTGATCTTGGCGGTCAATTCTTATGGGTCGATTGTGAAAACAACTATGTTTCTTCAACTTACCGTCCTGTTAGATGCAGAACAGCACAATGCTCACTTGCCACGAAATCCACCGGCTGCGGAGATTGCTTCGATGGACCAAAACCAGGATGTAATAACAACACTTGTGGTTTGTTTCCTCGAAACTCCATCACCCGGACTACCACTAGTGGGGAGCTAGCAGAGGATGTTGTCTCCCTGCAATCAACCGATGGCTCAAATCCTGGCCGTTCGGTTACGGTCCCAAGATTCTTGTTCACCTGTGCTCCAAATTTTCTGTTGGATGGCCTAGCTAGTGGAGCAAAGGGCATGGCCGGACTCGGCCGCGCTCGTATTGGACTCCCTTCGCAGTTCGCTTCTGCTTTCAGCTTCCACAGGAAGTTTGCCATTTGTCTGTCTTCTTCAGCAAACGGCGTCGTATTCTTCGGTGACGGTCCGTACAGATTTTTCCCAAATATCGAAGCATCTCAGCTTCTTACTTACACACCGCTTTTCATCAATCCGGTTAGCACAGCAGGAGTTTCAACCGCAGGGGAGCCTTCCGACGAGTACTTTATCGGAATCAAATCCATCAAAATTGGCGACAAATTAGTACCACTAAACACATCATTACTGTCAATTGATAGCCAAGGCAATGGGGGAACAAAAATAAGCACCGTAAATCCCTATACCGTACTGGAGAGTTCAATATTCAGAGCAATCGCCGATACCTTTACTCGAGAAGCTGCGGCGTGGAACATAACCAGAGTCGGCGGCGTTGCTCCATTTGATGTGTGTTTCAGCGGTGACAACATGCTCTTTACGAGAGTTGGGGTGTCAGTTCCGTACATCAATCTGGTTCTGCAGAATCAAAACGTCGTCTGGACAATCACCGGTTCAAACTCGATGGTTCCGGTTAAGGACAATGTCTACTGCCTTGGATTCGTCGATGGAGGAATAGAACCGAGGACTTCAATCGTGATCGGCGGTTATCAATTGGAAGATAAGCTTTTGCAGTTCGATCTGGCAACGTCAAGGTTAGGGTTCAGTCCTACGCTGTTGGGCATGCGAACAACTTGCGCCAATTTCAATTTCACGTCCGCTGCCTAGGTGGCAAGGGGCCCTACCCTGGGAAAAACGGATTAATTGTTTTGTTTGCTAAATTATTTTCTTGTCAAAGTTTGTACACGCTTCCGTCAATAAATGGATAAGTAAATTGACTATAGATTGAAAATTTCAAATTTTTAATAAAATGTGATACTGCTTTTATTTATATTATTTTTATACTAATTTTTATATATGATTAAATTAAATAGTTAGTATTTTTATATATTAAATAGGTAAATAATTAATTTTTAGTGGATTAACTATTTCAAAATTATATATGTATTACTTATCAAAAAAAAAAAAAAAAAAAAAAAAAAAAAAAAAAAAAAAAAATTATATATGTATTATATGGTGAGTTAGTTAACACAATTAATTTTAATTTAGTGTTTCGTATTTTTTAAGATTTAAGTAAATTAAACATAATTATTTTAACTTAATTCAATACAATTACACGAATTTAACACAAAATTGTATATATATGGTTAAGAAAACTAAGGCAAATTGGCCAAATTCATCCCTTACATTATAAATTTTTTGCGATTTCATCCTTTTTTTTTTTTTTTGAAAATTTCATCACTTACATTATAAATTTTGGCCAATTTCATCCTTTCTTGTAATTTTTTTCGGTCAACCGTTTAGTCAACTTATTTTTTAAAAAAAATTATTTTCTCGGGGTAAAAATGTCATTTTACTTCTTTTTTTTTTAAAAAAAAAAAACCAAAAACCTTAAAAATTTTAATTTTTCTTTTAGTTTGACATGACAAAAAAAAAAATCAAATTGGCCAAAAAGGTCCCTTACATTATAAATATTTTGCGATTTCATCCCTTTTCTTTGTTTTTGAAAAATTTCATCCCTTATCTTATAAATTTTGGCCAATTTCATCCTTTCTATTAATTTTTTTGGGTCAACTATTAGTCAACTTGTATATTTAAAAAAAATATTTTCTCGGGGGTAAAAATGTCATTTTATTGTTTAAAAAAAAAACCAAAACCTTAAAATTTTTAATTTTTCTTTTAGTTTGACATGACAAGGAAAATTATCAATTTTAAAAATATACTTAATATCATATATTTTGGTCAAAAATATCTTTTATATTTTTTTATTTATATCAATTTTCAAAGATTTTAAATGCTATTATATTAGTTATTTGGAATCACTTTTTCACTTATTAATTTGGCTTGTTAAATAAAAATGGACATACTTAGAAATAAATTTGTCATTTACATATATTTTTTCTTTAAATTCTCCCTCAAAAGATCTTAAAATTATAAAAAAATTGAAACTCCATTTATTAAAAATATTTTAACAATCGTAATATTTGTTTGCAAGTTTTATATTAATTTGAAAAGTAAATAGTTAAATTTATATATATTTATTTATTAATATTTGGTTTGACATGTTTTGTCAAACTAAAAGAAAAATTAAAAATTTTAAGGTTTTGGTTTTTTTTTTTAAACAATAAAATGACCCTAAACCCCTGAGAAAATAATTTTTTTTATAAAATAAGTGTTTATATAACAAAATAAATAATAAAAAAAAAAAAATTGGCCAAAATTTAAAAGATAATGGATGAAATTTTCCAAAAACAAAGAAAAGGGAATGAAATCGCAAAATATTTATAATGTAAGGGACCTTTTTTGCCAATTTGACTTTTTTTTGTCATGTCA
The DNA here is from genome assembly GCA_025388415.1 of Cynanchum wilfordii. Classification (NCBI taxonomy): domain Eukaryota; kingdom Viridiplantae; phylum Streptophyta; class Magnoliopsida; order Gentianales; family Apocynaceae; genus Cynanchum; species Cynanchum wilfordii. Next base: position 515,742 of record JAHSUH010002076.1, on the reverse strand, counting down.
AACTAAAAGAAAAATAAAAAATTTTTTTATTTTTTTTTTTTTTTTTTAAAAAAAAATAGTAAAATGACATTTTTACCCGGGAAAAAAAAATTTTTTTTTTAAAAATATAAGTTGACTAACGGTTGACCAAAAAAAAATTAACGAAAGGATGATAATTGGCCAAAATTTATAATGTAAGGGATGAAATTTTCCAAAAAAAAAAAAGGGGATGAAATCGCAAAAAATTTATAATGTAAGGGATGAATTTGGCCAATTTGCCCCAAAAAAAATTAACAGAAAGGATGAAATTGGCCAAAATTTATAAGATAAGGGATGAAATTTTCCAAAAACAAAGAAAAGGGATGAAATCGCAAAATATTTATAATGTAAGAGACCTTTTTTGGCCAATTTGACTTTTTTTTTTGTCATGTCAAACTAAAAGAAAAATTAAAATTTATTTTTGGTTTTTGGGTTTTTTTTTTTTTAAAAAAAAAAAAAGTAAAATGACATTTTTACCCCTGAGAAAATAATTTTTTTATATTTTAGTTGACTAACGGTTGACCGAAAAAAATAAAGGAAAGGGATGAAATTGGCCAAAATTTATAATATAAGGGATGAATTTGGCCAATTTGCCAGAAAACTAATGCTACGAATAAGAAATACAGTAAAATTTTGAGGGTGGTAATTGTAATTTACTTTAAAATAGGAACGAGAAGCAAGAATTCAGATTCTGTACGTAGAGTGCAGGACGACGTCGTTACATTTCCTTTTGTTTTTTTTTTTTGACACACATTTCCTTTTGTTTTAAACACACTGTTATACACTTCACCCCGCCGAGTCCTGCCCTAAAACCCTCGCCCCAGTCCATAGTGCTAGAGGCCTCGCGTTTCCTTCACCCTCGAACTTCTGAGCCCTAGCAACCGGCTTCTTCTCTTCAGCAACAATGAAGCTCGTCAGGTTTGTTTCTGCCGATTTTCGATTTCATGTTCATGTTTGTTTGTCGAGAATTGTGTCGTAATCTGGTCTTCTCATTTGCAGGTTTCTGATGAAGTTGAACAATGAGACGGTGTCGATTGAGCTAAAAAACGGCACAGTTGTTCAAGGTACCATTACAGGTATATTTTTTCTCCATTTCTTCTCCCCTTGCATCTGCTATTTTGGATGTGTTCCCATTTTCGAAAATTGGGGCTTTACTTATTGAGATTGGGAGTTGCTTACGTGCTCCTTTCTAGGTTATCATGATCAATAGAATTTGTTGCTGCTAAAGGAATTGTTTCTGGTTGAATTACTGCTGGTTATTATGTATTACCGGCATTAGATGCAAATTTTTTAGGTTGGTTTTTTTTACATAATTTGCAAAATGATTTTGTGTGATCCTTTTTTTTATGGGAAAATATCCTGTTAAGGTGTTCTTATTTAGCATTTTTTAACCTTTTGGAAATCATATTGTTGGGATTTCCTATATCTGCTACTGCTGGTATGTCTTTTTCTTAGTGAACCTTGAACTTTGGTTATGATACCCTGTCCTTGGCTCTGGTTTCCTCTCGCATATGTTTTGTTTGCCTATACTAGTGATAATATTATTGGCCCTTGAAGTGAAAAGCTTGGTGACTTCTTAGCAAGGTTAACTTCTATAGCTTGCTCTAATAATTTGAATCTTAGATAACTTCTGAAGTTTTATACTCAGGGAAGATCAGCTACTTGATATTCATAACATTCTTCAATCCCATAAATCTAGTCATTCTCAATGTGTATTCTTATTTCTGTTTCGATTTCTTTTCTCTGTTTTTAGAAAATTAGGTCCTCGTCAAAAGCTGTCCTTCCTCACTGGAAAGGTTTGCTATAAAAGCATGTAAAGTGAAGGAAATACAAGGTTTGAAACATGTATACATACAGGAATTCTTTCTTGAACCCCGTATTCACATAAAGCTGGACTATAAGCTATTCATCATTTGAAAAGAAACCGGAAATATGATTAATGCCCTTTTTTGAGAAATATTAGGATATCTGGTGGTTTGAAAGTGCAAATTGGAGACATTTTTTTAGGTATCCTCTCATTCTTTGTAGACCCCTCACCAAAGTACCTATTTAGTGGATGAAACAGATTTGGTTGGGTGTGTTGTGCTTCAGATTCTAATTCAATTATTCCTGCTTTTAAGATTTGACTGCAGTGTTCAAATGTTTTACTTTTCTCTTATTGCTCTTCATTGTGCCAAAAATTCTCAATGCATTTTGAATTTCTGGAGTTCTTCATTACCCACTGAAACTTAGAAGGTTCCCTTACATATGAAATACATCAAGGTTTCTGTATAGGGTTGTGATATACTTTTTAGATTTTATCGCTAATTACTGAACTTGGTGTAATGAATTTTATAATGATCCAAGTTGTCTTTGTGCAAAATAATTGCTATTAATGTCAAGAGTTTTGTCCTTAAGCTAAACATAGTTGAAGCAGTTGTGTATTTTGCGATGAGTTACCATGCTGTAGGATTTGCTTGAATGAATTGTTGCTTAGTTGGCTGTAATTCCTCATGATAGCTCCGGTATGTTCTTATAGGTGTGGACATCAGTATGAATACCCATTTGAAGACTGTCAAACTTACTCTAAAGGGAAAGAATCCAGTGACATTGGACCACCTGAGTGTAAGGGGTAATAATATTCGCTATTACATCCTTCCAGATAGCTTAAATCTTGAGACGCTGTTGGTGGAAGAGACACCAAGAGTGAAGCCTAAGAAGCCAACTGCAGGTACTATAAAATCTTGTGTGCTGCAGTTAGATATGAGTTTTGTTGTTAATGCTCTCTACTTCATCTATTATGTTCCCCATTTTCTCGATTCAGGAAAGCCTTTGGGGCGGGGACGGGGCCGTGGTCGTGGACGTGGCCGTGGTGGTAGAGGCCGCTAGATTTGATCCACTGATTTCAATTTTTGTTGCATCTAGTTGTGTAAACATCTGTAATGAAGAGCGTGTTAACTTTGCCAATGCCCTCCTGAATATTGTATCCTGAGAGATTTTGTGAATCATAGCTGTTGACTTTTTATGACTAGGGCTCTTACATATACTTTCTATATTTTAGCATTCTGCTGCTTTATGCCATCTTCGGTTCTAAAACTAGCTGCTATAATATGCCATTGTTGGATAGAACTGTGTCCCACTTTAGATATATATATATAGTTTGCTCTTTAGAATGTGAGAAAATATTGTTATTGCAGCTCTCATCAAGAGGGATCTCTGCCCTCTACCTAGTGTATGTTTCTGTTACCCTAAAACCTCACCGGGACAGAAGTGCAAAATCAAGATTTTTCAGTTGATCAAAGTGTTCTTGTTGCCTTTTTTTAGATGTATAAATATTTTAAAAATCATTATTATTAATTTCTTTTGGTTAGGCTATTATGTAGAGACAATACTCTAATTAATTTATTTCTACTCAAGCTATCACGATTCTATTTATAGCTGAGTGTATATACTTTTAGACACCCTTACTAATTTAAATTTAAATTCAGTTCAAGTATATGATACTCATGAAGAGTGCATACTCTAATTAATGCTCGACTTTGTTTATCATTCACAGTTTTGTTATTGTGAAAAGATTCTCCGTTATAACTCGTAAACAAAAACTATCGTCTGTAAAACTTTGATTTGATTTACAGAAAGTCGCATTGTGAAACTTATATAAGCATGTATCCGGACACCTCATGTAGCATTTACCTTCTTGTAACAAGCAAAGGAGTATTGTACTTTTTGACAGCTTTTGTTCAGAGCCTAGCCCACTTACGGAAAAACCCTTATCATTTGAAATGATATCTGTTGGCCCAAACCCAATTCGCCTAAATACGGTATATATACTTGCATACTCACCACCGCACAATCAGATGAGAGAGTAAAGGAAAAAATCTTCAAATTTCGAAAGAGTTTCTCTGCTCCAACCAAAAAAAGAGAAGCAAAATGGTGAAATATGTAATATCGGCAGCGGCGTTGTTCGTAGCCGTAGCAGGTGCGTGGTTGGGGCTTGAACTGGCTTTCAAGCCCATTCTCGATAAGGCTCGCTCTATTATGGGCAAATCCGATCCAGCTAGAGACCCTGATGACGTTGACGACGAATCTCCGAAGCCGTCACCGGATATTGCTAAAGCCTCCTCCTCCGATTCCTCTACTCGTGCCTTAATTTGAGTCCTAAATTTTTGCTTAAAACCCTAATTAGCCCCTTTCTATGCATTCGTAGTTTCATTCTTCTATTTCTATGCAGACGATTTACTTAAATGTCGGTATTATCCCTGGTTTACATCAATTTAGCGCTGTTGGAGTTTTACTCGAAGTGCGGGTTTGTTTTGTCATATTAAAGTGGGAATTATTACTATTTTTAGCTTTGCAATTGGTATTTTAACTGTAACAGTACTAATGATTCCAAGGGGTTTAAACATATATCAGGAAACATGGAATCATATAAAACATTTGCAAATCATAACTATTGCGTCTGAAAAGGTAATAGTAATCATAACTACTACTACTAGTATTCAATACCTATTTCCATGAGTTTCATATTTTATCAGATATTGGAATTGGTTTGGTTGTCTTAAATTATTCATGGTCCCTTTTGATTTGAGTTATAATATTTAAACCTAATAGTTTATATAGATATCTCTCTCACTTTAACTAAGTTATGATACTTTATTTGCAGTTTCAGAAGAATGCCTTAAATTAAGGAAGCTAATTTTATTTTGAATGTATGGTATGGAATAAAGAAGAGGATATTTGGGGGATAAATATTTTTTTTTCACTAATGGCATGAATTGTATTATATGAGTACTGTCCATATTTGATTTCTCCATTTCATTTAAGTTAAAGAATGCTATTTATCAATTCATTTGTGCTCTTATAATTTGTGCTTTGAGGTTATGAGGGTATTTGAACAGTTTGGCTCTCTTTTCTTAAAAAACTTCATGATTATATTATTATTTTTATCTGCATCATATCATATACGTTTGACGCATATTGATTTGAAATTGTAGATCATTTTCAAACATGGAGATTTTTTTTTTTTTTTTTTTTTGTTTTTTAAATCTGGTCAAATTCCTGGATATTTATTATGGTTTCTCTTGTACAATCATGGAGGGGGCTGAATATTCAACTTTATCTATCAATGATCCTACTTGCCATGGTCGATCATTATTGCTCTACTGTGGTACTTCTTTCTTTGTTGTGTGGGTAAGTTCTTACTATGAACTCCCGGTTTTATTTTCCGTTAAAAATAAGTTATGACTCTAAATTTTTATGAAAGACTGCATATGTAATATGAGTTGAATTTGATTCAACAATCTTATTTAATCTATTATAATTATATACCAGTTAACCTTATTCATTATATTCATCAATTGTATATATCAATTATATGTATATATATATATATATGTATTTATGGTTGTCCCGTTTAATTCCAATAATTGGCAAATGGTTAGAGGTCATTTTCTTTCCTTGAGGACGTTCTCAGTAGGTCACCTAAAACTTAATAATTCAGACTTCTAGAATTCTGTCCAAACTCTCGTAAAAATATCATATCAAGGTACCTCGTACTCCATCACAATAACATTGTATATTCATAAATATTGTTCTATTAGACAGTTTATAATTTTTTTCTTTATTTCTTTATTATTTTTATTATTATTATTATTATTTTGCATTTATAATTTTTTTTTTGTAAATAAATAAAATTTTATTTGATGAAAAATATAAAAATTGAAAAGAATATAAAATTAAGGGTGCTTGTAACTTGTAAGTAGCGGATTCGAGAGAAGATAGTGACAGTAACTAATATTATTATTTATTTCTGATATAATATATAATATAACAATATCAAGTTATTGACTATAAATGACAAGTTCAAGTTCGGGTATTGAGAGTTATAAGCTTAATATTAAATAAAAAAAAATATAAATTTATTAAATATTAATAATTGAAATTGGACAGGTAAGTTTTGGATAAGCATGTACATGTATATATTATATATATATATATATATATATATATATATATCATAAGTTGCATTGTATTTTTTCCAGTATATTATTTTATTATTAAAATTTGTTTTAGTTATTTGGTCGCACTGAAAAATTGAAAGAAAAAACACCATTCTGGAAATGATCTTTGTTTTTGAAGGTTCCAAAGTTTAGCAATAATGCCAGCGTTACGTTGGATTATTATCTGTTCATCTAACCACTTAAAAAAAAAAAAAAAAAAACATTTTTAACATGTGTTGAATTCATATCAACACTTAAATATGAAAAAAAATAAATCAATTAAATTATCATTTTTTTCACGTTTTATTATGTATCTATATTGCTTTTGGAAAAATACATGTATTTCACCTGTGAAAAATTTTAATGAAAAAAAATCATAAAAAATATATTTTTAAAAAAAAATTAATATATAATAAAATGGGAGCAAGAGGCGCTGAAGATTTTTGTAATCACGAAGCGCGAGGACCCGCATAGTAAAGTTCGACGGATGCTGCCCCTATTTGACTTCTTACGTGTCACTGTTTCAAGATAATTATATTTTTTTATTTTTTTATTTTTTTTTTTAAAAGAGGAAAAATCGTGCTTGACCGTCACCGCGTCGGCCAATATATATATATATATATATATATATATTAAAGATACTAAAAAATATACTCATCACTTCACCCCCATAGTCCTCCTCTTCTTCTCCTATTCTCTCTCTTTTCGGCCCTGCGACCAACTTTGATCTCCATTTTTTCCGGCTCCCTTCTTGTTTACTGAATTCTGGACCAAGTTATTCCTTTTTTGGTTTTTAAGTGTTTTTTTTTGTTTCTCCAATTAATTTTCGTTATTAGATCAGGCAACAGCTAGCTAACACTAATACTACTTGCTAGCACACTCGATTTTCTTCTTTGTTTTTTTCCTTTTTGACCTTTTTATTTTTATTTTTATACCACTGATTTTCTGACCCTTTTCCTTGAAAAATCTGGGTTTGTGAAACTGGCTCTCATAATCTTGATCTGCTTTTCCTGTGTTTCTTCTCTGATCAGGTGTGTTCTCCGTCTCTTTTAATTTCGTCGTTCTGAAATTTTCTGAAGCTGTGTGATTTTGTTCATTTTCGCTTTATTTTGTAGTGCCAAATCTTTGGTTCTTCTATGAATTAAATTAGTATTTTCTGATCAGGTTCTTTATATGAAAGCAAGAATTCCCCCTCCTCCTTTGAAGGAAGAAATGTGTTTTTAATGAACATGTGAATTCGAGTTAACTTGGGATAGAAGTGAAATGATTTCAAACATTGTCTATATTTTTGGGAATTCGTATGAACACCGGTAGAAAATGTCAGATCAGGCGTTGAATTTCTTCTCTCGTTTTTCTTTTCTTTCCTTTCCCTTTTTTGGTTGAACTGAAAACTGTATACCTGAATTTCTGTGATTTTTTTTTTTTTTTTTTGGGAGGGCCTAAAGTGTTTGGTGATTCTTAGGTTGGTGAACTTAGCAACCAATCTAGTAGTTTAAGCATGAACTAAGTGGCTCACCTAGAGGAATAATTTAGAATTTTATTTATTTATTTATTTATTTATTTTTTGCTTACATCAGTTATTTTCACTTTGAAATGTATATCCATGGGAAAAGGGTTCTTGGCTTTTAGTCTAAAACCACTTATAACAAACCTTCATTGGCAGTAATTGCTTTTTGCTTTTTCTGTTCAAGTTTGTCTGAAGATGGAGCACTCATAGTTAAGGCTGCTAATGTTTAATGTGTTAACTGTACCCATTCTTCTTTCTAACCATTGCCCCTTGATCTGGTTCTTGTGTGCTTTGATCTTTCTTTATTCTTCATTCCCTACGAGTGTGAACTGTGAAGTTATCTTAATTAAACTCATGGAATTCTTAAATATCATTTTTATGAGTCTAATGATCAGTCTTTTTTGCATTAAATGGGAAAGAAGATATCTTTTCTTTTGTACATTGTTTCTGTGCCAAATTCCTGAGGTAGGCATCATCAGAATAGAACTTGGAAGCATAAATAAGCAACTCTCACTTTAATATCATGTATAGTTCTCCTTTTGAGTGCTTCTGAGAAAATCCCATGTTTTACCTAGGATGTTCTTTATCTTTGTTGAGAAAAGTATATAGAATATGAGGCATCTTGAAGAAGTTTTTATGTAAAACGAAAGAAACCAATTCATGATTCTTTGAATTGGAAGGTGGGAAAAAATATGGAAAAGAGTAAAAATTCTGTGATGCTACTAGTTTTTGGTTGTGCTAACCACCATAGCAAGTGAGATCTGTGTTGGGTTTCTTTTGTCTTGTGATGGTAAGTGCCAAATGATCTCTGAAAACATTTGTCATCTGAATGTTCTGCATTGGTAGGATTGCTTCTTGTTGGATATTCTTTATACTCTAATTTGTCTTTGACTGTTCTGCTTCGTTTTGCTATTCAGATGACCAGATAACAACCCAATGTCTGTTGCCCCAGTTGAAAGTATGGCATCATTGAGCAGTGACTTATGCTATGACATACTCAGGCGTCTTGATGGTGCAACCTTGGCAAGTGCAGCATGTGCTTGTGCTGCATTCAGCTCTATATCAAAGGAAGAGAGATTATGGGAAAACGTTTGCTGTTCTATGTGGCCTTCAACGAGCAGGGATGATGTCAAAAGTTTGATATCCTCGATTGGGGGATTCAAAAAGTTCTATGCAGATTGTTTCCCACTTATTGTGAACAAGGAAGTTCCTCAGTTCAGGCTGAATGGCTATTTAGAGTATCCTGAAGAATGGAGTGAAGTTGATTACTACGGTGATGTTGATGAACTGGAAAATATTTCAGCATCAGATTTTGTCTCCATTGTTGATATAAGATATAAAGACAAAACAATCTGTTCAAAAGTACTTTGGGGTATACCAAATGCTAATGGCGTCAATGGTTGGTTTTACAATTGTCCTTTCCGAATTGATCTGCCTACCAACTCTGCCCGAGATGATGATCATGCTAGTGAAGTTACACTGTCAGTTTCTGATGGTCTGCCTCCAATTACATCAATGGAGAAAGAGAGGAAAGACGGGAAGCTTTGGCAAGATCTACGGGAAGGAATTCGCCTAAGTTGGATTGTTGTGAACAGAAAAATTAAGCAGGCTGCTAATCTCTCGAGCTGGTGTTCTCTTGGAGGACAGAGACATTGGCCAACAGACAAGGATTTCTTGATACGATTTGGTTCAATTCTTCCTGCCAAGGATATCCTTCTATGTCAAGCAGTTGAATGCATCCTCATAATGAGGTTCAGAGTAATCCGCACTGAAGGCGTAGGTACTGAGACAACCCTCAAGTTGACAGAACTAAGCATGCAACTGGGAGATATGGAAGGTGCTCATGTAAACGGAAGAAACAGTTTGCTCGTCCTCAAAGAGGCACTGAGCTGTCGGAGGAGCAAGAACTATAGCGAGGCCCTTGAGTCTTGTCTATTATACTCAAAAGTTCAGAACGAACTGAGGGAGGAGAAGATGAGGAACGAAAGCAGGTTAGATAGACTGTTTATCTTAGGTGGCATTGCAGCATGCATCACTTTGTGTTACTACTTCTGTTGAACTGCAAAGCTGGAGAGATGGATTGATTCCACTTGGTTTCTTAGTGTTGTCACCTGCTGTAAATCCTAGGTTTTCTAACAAGTGTTTGCTGGAACTCTGCTCTTGATGTAAGACCTAGTTTTGTTAGCTAACTAAAAAAAAACTTCTCCCAACTTTTGCAATCTAATCTTTGTGTTGGGACATGACTTGATATCCATCCATCTGGGATGGTTGTTAAAAAGTTTTTGCCATTTCTTGTTCTTCCTCTTTCTAATTCATCACTTTGGTTAGTTAGATCACACTTCTCTGAGGGAAGATTTTACCTTAATTCATCACTTTGATAGGTTCCATGGAGGAATTTCTGGGGTCCAAGTTTCAATCAAAATAGTGACATCTTCTAATTATGTGCATTTTTTCATGATCTATACTCACATGGCTTTCTTTCCACCATTAAAAAAGGAAAGTAAAGAAAAGGAAAGAACTTTAATTTTGGGACGGGTATCCTCTTTATCAAGAAACTTAGGTCAGAGAAGAAAAGATAGAAAAAAGCCCCACTTGAAAAACAGCAATGTTGAATGATTCCAAATAAAGCCCTTTTAATCCCTTTCGAATAATTTGAAGATAATTCATCATTCAAAGATTCAGTCTTATTTATACTAATTTACCAGTGCCAAATCACTTTGAGACTAATTCTGTTTGAGCCGGGTTGGTCTCTTTGTGGAAAGAAAACTCCTAACTTTATTTAAGGTAAGAAAACTCTTTATCAACTTACATATATTCCTTAAGTTTATCATTAATATTGACATTTGTCCCACATTGAAAGTATAAGAATGAACATATATATATTTATAATTAAATTCGTATACTTTTTTTTTTTTTGATTCAGTAATAATGGTACCAAATCATTAAATATAAATTATAATTCCAAAATATAGGTGAATTGGTAAGAAACTTAAGTTTATATGAGATACCATGTTTAGGCCTAAAGCCCAACAAATTAACCTCTTTTCAAAGTTCTTGACTGGTATGGTTTGACTTTTTTTTCTACTCGTATTTCTATTTATAGATTTGCAGAATGTGTCTGTAATGTTTCTCAATTATTATTAGTTTTTCTTTTCTTTTCTTTTTGGGTGGGTAGTGTTTCTAAATTTAATAATGCCCGTGATCAATGCTTACACTGGTATTTTTGTCGGTTCCTTTCCTTCCCCACTCCCCAAATTTTCAATTTTTGAAAAAAATAAAGTCCCACTAACCGTGAGAAAAACCCCACCTTGAACTCAACTTCTCACGTTTGCTAGATTCTCTCTTTGTTCTTCCCCAGCATGTATCACATTTCTTCATTCTTTCTCCCGTCTTTCATGCAATTAATCCCGTATATTATTATTTCATCAAAGTATAATTATCATAATTATAATGAATTTAAAATAGATCTATTTTAGTACAACAAAAGACAAAATCTTTAACCATGTTTAAGATTTTTGACAATCTTTTATCAAACTTGTTTAGTTTGGTGTGAAAGAAATCCGTTGTGTTTTGAATGTAATTGTATTAGTGTCAGTGTCATGTCCACAAGACAAGAAGAGAAAAGGACCCTACTTCATCATCATCTTCAAAATCTATCTTGATTTAGCCCCACCTTTCTGAATCCTTCCTTTTATGATTTTGTTTTTCGTCTTTTTTTAATAGTAGTATGAATACAATTACAACAATGACCCACATTCACTACTGTCTGCTTCTCTTTTTCCTCTTTTTTCTTCCTTCCATTGTTGGGTTTATTCATCATTGTCACTTCTATTGTGTTTCGGTATCATCATCCCTGTTGTCTTTTCTATTGCAGCACTCTACTTTCCTAAATTAATAAAAAAAAAATTAAAAAAATTCTGCAGCTTTGGTGAGGGATTGGGTGAACTGTAGTACTGGTTTTAGTACGTACAACCAACACTGCACAAGAAATACTCAGATAATCTATCTTTAGTCAGAGAAAAAAAAAAAAAAAGGAAAGAAAAATGGAAAGAACTGATGAGCTTTAAAGATGAGTGAAGGGACTAGTCCTGAAGGGTTTCAGACTGAGACCCACTTGGAATTCTTCAAGAAATTCAAGCGCTTGAAGTCTAATATTATTGGGTTTTCATCTCCGGGTATTCTTGGTTGTTTCTTTTTCAGTTCATGCTTAATCTTTTGTCTCTTTTTGTTGGATTACAGAACACTAACCAGAGGCTTCCACTTCCGTGGGCAGCCTTTAATGGTTAGTTGGTTTGGGTTCAATGATTCTTTAAAATCACTCTCGGAGGAAGGGAATGGGAAAGGGAAGGTGGGGTTTCTTGAAGAAAATGGTGGATATTGTGATATCTTTAATGGTAGTTGGGTTTGGGATGATAGTTATCCACTTTATAGGTCAAGGGATTGTACGTTCTTGGATGAAGGATTTCGTTGTTCTGAGAATGGTAGGCCTGACAATTTCTATACCAAGTGGCGTTGGCAACCTAAAGATTGCAACTTGCCCAGGTTCAGTAATAGTTCATCTGTGTTCTGATTCTCTTTTTGCCTGTTTTATGAAATCATCTCTAAGAAAAGAACAAGAAATAGTTTTAATATCTGAATTTATCCAAATTTCTGGACACAGGTTTGATCCAAGAATTATGTTGGAAAAGCTGAGGAACAGACGTCTTGTATTTGTAGGGGATTCCATTGGAAGAAACCAGTGGGAATCCCTTCTTTGTTTGCTGTCTTCTGCAATTGATAATAAAACTTCAATACATGAAGTGAATGGAAATCCAATTACAAAACACTTAGGTTCTTTAATCTTTAAGTTCAAAGATTTCAACTGTACTATTGAATACTATAGAGCTCCATTTTTAGTGCTTCAGAGCCGTGCACCTGCTGGTGCTCCTGAAAATGTGAAAATGACTTTGAAATTGGATCAAATGGATTGGAGTTCTTCCCAATGGAAAGATGCAGATGTGCTGGTATTCAACAGTGGGCATTGGTGGAATTATGAGAAAACCATTAGAGGGTAATGATGATCTGTTTCCTCCCAATCTTTTATTAGTTTTGGCTTTATTTTCTGGATTATCTTTATCTTAACCATAGATTTCAAGAATAGGGAAATTGCAGAACATGGAATTTAATTGTTCTTGAACTTCTGATTGCTTCCCACAAATGAATAAAATCCATTAAGATAAAAGGAAACTGTGATTGCAGTTCATTCCCAAACACAGACATTTGCATTGTGAACTTATCTTTGCAAGTAAAACTCTTTACTTTCTGCAATTTCTTTTTCTGTTTAACTGCTGCACTATTTGATTTGTGGGATTTTAGAAACAAAAAATGGGATATAAACTTTTGAAGGCATATAGTATTTGGATTGCCTTCTCCTTCCTTCTCCAGGAGGGGTTGAGAAATTGCATGTAGTTTTCTGGTCTTACATTTGATATCACTATCTTATTTTCATGTTTCATTCTGTTGTTCATTGTTTGTTTTAACCTTAATACAATGGCGATTTCTGAACTTGGATTCGTATTACTTTGTCAGGGGCTGTTACTTCCAAGAAGGTGCAGAGATCAAGATGGATATGAATGTTGAAGGAGCGTTCCAGAGATCCATTAAGACACTAATTTCTTGGATAAGCCATGAAATTGATACGACCAAAACTCTTGTAGTTTTCAGAAGCTATGCTCCTGTGCATTTCAGGTTTGTTGTTTAATGATCCACTTCCATGAAAATTTACCAAACCTGAATTAACATGTCTAAATGAATAATTTGTCCGAATTTTCCTCCTTTAATCTTTTTTGTGTATGAAAAATCCTGAGAATAGTTCTGCATACATGGGATTGACATTATTATAACTCACCCCATCCCACCTTTTATTGAGGAGTCTGTCTCAGACCATCTATTCCATTATGAAAATTATGAAACCATTGGTTGATTTTTTCTTGATATCACAAATATGTCTACCGTTAGATACTTATTGTCAACTCGGAATATTTTTATTGGTAAAGTGAAGATGATTGTCAAGTAGTTGACTGACTGTGGGTGCTGCTAGGCGTATAGTCGTGTTGTGGGCTCAATTTTGTGACATTTCACTTCTTACTTTCTGTGGAATGTTTGTACCACAGTGGTTTCTTTTATCTTTCAGCAAAATAATTCACTATTCTCTTATTGAGTTTAACCAGAGGTTATGAAATCACTTGAATGAATGAACAGGGGTGGAGACTGGAAAACTGGTGGTAGCTGCCATCTCGAGACATTACCCGATTTGGGACCATCACAAATCTCACCTGAAACATCAACCGGATTAAAGATGATTACAAACGTGTTGGTTGAACTAGCAAATCAGCCTCAACTACAGCACGTAGAAATATTGAATGTGACGGGTATGTCCTCTCGTAGAAAAGATGCTCACTCATCTTTGTACTATTTAGGTCCCAAGATTGGACCAGCTCCTCTCCACAAACAGGACTGCAGCCACTGGTGCTTGCCTGGTGTTCCTGATTCATGGAACGAACTTCTGTATGCGATCTTCCTCAAACACGAGTTAGGTACTGTACATAATTCAGCATATTAGTCTTCTTTCTTATACCATTATACACTCTGCAAAGCATTACCTGCTTGTCATTTGGATGTTATCTTTAAGTTCATAACTGATACATGTTATAAAAGATTTCTTGACATTGTTTTATCTGATGTACATATTTGGATGGAAACTGGAAAACTGTATACTGAGAAGTGATACTGTATATCTTTTGGAGTACCAATGAATAAATGAATGAATTCAAACTTTTGATTGTCCTTTTATCTCTTGTTACATTTTTTGTTGCACTTTCTTTTATTTTAACACGAAACATAACAAATATGGTTATTTTATAAGTGATTTAAAATAGACGAATTGAGAATGTAATAAGATATTTTGAGGGGGTGGAAGATAGTTGTTTTTACGTGCATAATTATGACAATGAACCAGAATTGTGGCTACATTCTGTCGTGTGTTGAGTCCCACAAATGTTTTCTGTCCTTGACAAGGTTTCCAGATATAGAAATAACAGAACCCTTGGTCATGATAGATACTGCCAAATAATTTTTTAAAATTTATTTCTAGTTCTTGTTAGGCATCTCCATTGAAATTGATCTTTAGCCGTTATCATTAAACTAAAATGGATATAAAAAGTTGATCATAAATGCTTAAACTCATTTTTATGTTCTATCATATAATTATATATATATATATATACTTCAATACTTGCCAAATTATACTTTTGTGGGATCTACTATATCTACCTTCATGATTGAATCTTTTACTTGATGAATCTAAAGTTTGGTCCGAGACAAACAAATAGGCCAGGACACAGGACTAAGGACAGATGCCAAAATTAATGTTGGAGAAACCAATTAATGGCTGTAGAACAGAACAAAACAAAACCAATCAGAGGAAAACTTGTAAAGAACAAAACTTTCATTATTTTGAGAGACATAGAGAAAGAGAGAGAGAGAGATGGGCCTTCTGAAAAGACTCTTCTTGGTTGGGATTGGGATCCTATGGCTATGTAATAATACAGTAGTTACAAGAAATATCCCAAACACTCAAAGTTAAACTCAAACTATGCAGTTCAGAGGTGTATTTCAAAGGCGACCCTTTTGCAGTAAGTCTAGAATTATGTTATTTCAGAATTAGAAAAGTGCAAAACCGAAGCATTGAATATATATATATATATATATATATATATATATATATATATATATATGTATGTATTATGTAATGAATACAGAATTCAAAATTTAAACAACAGAATATTCCACGGGAGAGTTTCTTGATTTCATTGTTCATCATTAATATTCATGAAAAAACTAACCAAACAAATCCATATTATATGATATGCACAACCAAGAATTTGAACTTTTCTTGAAATATTATATATGTATATAATGTAAAAATATTTCTCATATACAGAAAATATGATCCATTGATTAAATCACTCGCCCAAGCTTACAAAAGTGAGCATTTTTCACTTATTTTTATCCTATATATTATCCCTTATAATAATAATAATGTATCTATTCTTAGCACAGCCAGAGCACATCGATAATGGATAATGGAATGCACACTCACTTTGTTCTGAAAAGACCACATTTGAGAGAACTTCTAGAAGGGATGCATGTATACATACATAAGTATACATAAATATACTTTATATATATATATGCATGCTTTACTTTTGTGAAGCCAAAATTTTTTTTCTTTATATATATTGGTTTTCTTTTGTTTCAACTAAAGAGAGGCAAGCTGTCCAAAAATTTCAACTTTTTCCACTAGAATTTGTGCCTTCTCTGATATCTCAGTCAAAAGGAAACCGAAACTAACGGTTGCAAAATGTTCATCTGGATCCATCCCTTGTGCTGTTTGCATTACAGAATTCAGCAATCTTAGCTGTTCTTTCATGGACTGATGTTTTGGTACTATCGAAACCTTGGATTCACATTTTTTCATTTTCAATATGCTTTCTCCAAGTTCTCTTAGAATCCATGTTACTAATAATCCTATCATCTCGCATGGTTCTTTTATTCTTCTTCTTTCTGTTGGTGCCGGCTGATCACACCAGAATATACATACAGAATATTTTAGTCTTTTCAATTAAAAAATACATAATTTTTTCATGGAAAGATGTAAATTTTATAGTATATTACCTGTCTGGGAGACTGAATGCACGTTTGCAACAAAATAATGATTGCAGCAAGCTCTCTAAGAACTTCCCCTATCTCTAAATACTTTTCCCATGGATGAGAGAACCCGAACTTCCCATGCCAGGGCTCCCACTTTGCAAAGTTTGCCTGTATATATATATATATATATATATAATTAAATCAGATATCAATTGAAGCTATTACAAGAATATATATATATATATATATATATATATATATTGACAGTATAATATATACGTACCAGGGTTTCATCCTTGGATTTGGAATGCAAAACTGAGTTGCAAGCCTGACTAATAGTATTCACGTTTGGCTTTTCCTCTATGTTCTGTGTAATCAAGTATTCCTCCAAACACACTACAAAAAAATTCAATACAGTGTCACGATTCCAACCCACAAAACTCGCCATCAGATTAAAATATTAATGTTTAATAAATTTATATTTTAAATTCGAACCACAAATCCATAATGCTATTAAAATATCCATGTACGTCCAAGTACGAAAATTAAATAGCATATTCTAGAATCTTTGGTGATGGTGATGGTGATGATAGTGATGTCGTTTTCCATTTTTGAAGAGGACAAGAAATTGCGTTTTCATTTCTTTTTACGTGACACTATATGATTTGCAGCAAGAAGAAATAATATTATGTGGTCAATCTGTTGCAACTTTTTTTTTTTTTTTTTTTTTTTTTTCAATAAAAAACATAACTTTTTGAAGGTACCGGTCAGCCTACCTTCAATGGAAGATGCAAGTTTTTCAAACTTGGTGGCGGTGGAACAATGGAGTTCATCACTAGCCCACATGGGAAAGATGAGTAAGCTTGTGAAAATACATACGAGAAATCCCATACCAATTGTAGAGAGACGTTCTTTAGCTAATTTCATCACCGTATCAGCACGCAAACCCGACACGGCTACGAGACTAAACGTCAGAATAAATATCATTACACCGTAATCGTATCTCCTTTTAACCTTCGGGATCAATCTCGTGTATGTTGCAGCTGCTCCTGTTACATTACATACATATATATATATATATATATGTCATATATATTATTTAACATATATATTTCGATGGATCAAACGTTAATTAATTAATTACCAACGATAAAAACAGAAGTGCCAATCACGATTGCATTGCCAATCTGTCCAGCTTCATCAGCCAATATTGCAGCTAGGCAACCAAGTCCACCTCCAAATATTGTGCCAATTCCCCTGTTTATCCCTTTGCTAAGCGTTGCACCTATATTATTATTATATGTGCATTAACTTACATAATTACTTACTCAACATGCATCCAATATATATATATATATATATATATATATATATATATATATTTCCTACAACTATATAAATTATTAGTTTATATGAGAAGTTACCTGCGTAGAACTCGAAAACAACGACGACAGTCATGATAGCCCACATAGCATTCTCTCCGACTTGCTTGAAAAGGGGGTCGAGGAGATACAAAAGTGAGACCAAAACCAAGGCAATCCCTACCTTGATGCTGTGAATCAAATTTACATCAGCAGCAGGTAAAATCATCATCAGCAGCTGGTTGCATTTATTCATAGAAACTCCCTTCTCTTTATAATTATTCATTCGCTGCTTGGAATTATACTTTGGAGGACAAGAAGAAGAAGAAGAAGAAGAAGAAGTTGCAGTAGCAGGAGTAGTAGTTTCACCATTTGGAATGGATATGACAGTACACTCCATCTCTACTGCTGCTAGCTTGCTGCTTTTTTTTGCAAGATTACATACAGATGCACATATATATATGCATGTATATCCGAAGAGAGGATTCACCTTGCATGGCATATATATAGTAGGGTTAAAGCTAGAAGCAGCCAAAAATATCACTATTGAGAGTTTAATTTGTACCGTACATTATTTCTTTCGTGACCATTATTTATTTTATATTAAATGAAAAAAATGTAGATGAACTAAACATGGGAATCCTATGTTTCTACTTTTATATATATACATATATCTATATAGTAATATGTATACATCAATGATAGTGCTTATTATTTCCACCAAATTAACTATCTAGCTTAATATGTATATATTAAGGTCTTTTCAAGAAGGTTTATTTCTATTTCCTACTGCTTTAAGCAAGAACTAAATTGGCATATCACTAGGTATTAATACATATAACCACCACATGCTTAGATGGTTGGATGGTGATCACTCCAAGCTATTTTATGCATGTATATATGATTTCACAACTATAGCCTCACAATTTAGGTTTGTGAGTCCGGAATGCGATTATGGTCTAGCTAATAATACTCACAATCAACTATTTGATATCGTTCTTAATTTACAAAAAAGATATTCCGAGATTAACTAGTTGACATTCGAGACTTTGTTGGTGGGTCCCACACCATATATAGTGTATAACTTATCTCTTATAATTTAGATTTATTACCTTTTCTAATACTAATTATTATAACCAATACTTGCAAGCTCGTGACATGACTATAAATTCAATAGCATCTACGATCAATTATTTAATATCATTCTCAATATACCAAAAGTGATATATCTTGATTAACAACAAATACTTAGACCCACCATTATATTTCATAACTGATTCCAACATATTTTAGATGTGAAGATGAAATAATACAACTAAAGTAAATATTTTCAATTTTAGATAAAAATTAAAGATGATGATTGAAAAATAAATAACCTAAGGATTTTCGAAAATATATATTCACAAAAAGTAGATTTAATAGTTGTTATTCATGTGATTGTAAAACTTGTGAATATATATATATATATATATATATATATATATATATATATATATATATATTTTACATATATGTAACTATTGGTTAAGTTAGAAACTCTAATTCAAACACCCACATTTTTTTTTATTGGACTTGTATATATATATATATATACATATTGTAGTGGTCAAAATTTAGGTCAAGAATGATGATACTTTGACTTTACACGGATAATCACCAAACTAAATAAGGAGACATATGGGGGACCTTATTGTATTATCTAGAACCCAATCTTCTCTTCTCATAAAGTTAGGTTAGGATGAGATAATTAGCTAATGACTGTGCTTCCAAAATTTTGCCTGTCTGCTTTGCCATCATTTTTGGTAAGTTGACTAACACACGCATATTCCTATTATGTACACAGTCATCCTACAGTCTCTCTGCAATTATATACATAAATAACACAATATACACAAATTACTATTTCGACTAATTTAGATTCGACTTAAATTACATCTATAAAATTTAATTCTTATTTGGGAAAGACCTCACATTCATTCTTACATGACGTTTATAGTAAATATCGAGCTCGTAATTTTAATATAACATTCACAAAACACTTATGTAGACTCTGGAAGCCGAGTGTATGACTATAGTCCCGCACAAGAATAACATGCACAAATCCATAAAGGGTAAAAACTAACATGGAATGAAACTAATTTGGACAATCTTTGATAGAGAAACACTTTTTTGAAGTATAATCCCAAATTTTCATTGGGCAAAAGAAGTTGTATAATCCAAGATTTCATCCATAATTAAGAAATATCTAAATATATATATAATGGTACGTTTCTCCTACAATGAAGCTAGCTCCATAGATGTTTTATACTCCATCTATGAGACATCTTTTAGGTATGCATGCCATTAACTCGAAATTAAGTTTTCATTTTCCAACTTCTCTAAATTAAAACGTTTTTTCCTTTCTCTCTCTCTCTCTCTCTCTCTCTCTTATATATATATATATATATATATATATTTGTGTGTGTGTGTGTGTTTTCTCTGACGAGCTCCAATGGGCTGTGATATTTTTGTAAACGACAGAAGTGAAAGAAGTGATGATCGACATTACTACTCATGATATATATATCGAATTCACGTACGTATATATATATATATATATATATATATATATATATATATATATATATGATATAACTGGCACGTCTATATATATGTATTTGGTGGATCACTTGTACTGCATGCATGCCATTAACATTCGGGTCATCTGATTTCAAGGTGACCTGCTTCCCATTGCGAACTCTATAAAAATCTGAATCCATTATATTGAATCTGTCTGAATATATCTGATCTTTGATCTTAGGTTTATGTGTATAATATTATATATATATATATATTTAATTTGTAATCTCCTTTTGAGTGTGGAAACAATTGAGGTGGTAGTAGGTAAAGTATGAACTATTCCTTTGGTTTCCCAACTGCTGTAACTAGGTCTAACAATAGACACGATTAACTACTTAATATTATTTTTCCTGTATCAAATTCAATACATCATTTACCGGTAAAATTATTATTAATTGTATTACAACTACAAATCTTCTTAAACGATGAGACGAGAAGATAAGTCATTTTATATATATATAAAACTTACCATTGAAACTAAGCCACGTTTAAGTTTCTTGATTCATGATGGGAATAAAGTAATAATTAATTAAACAAATTAAAAGTGGAGAAGAAAAAGTATGAAAGAAAATATGATTAATTAAGTTTAAGCATTTTTGTAAATGGGTTGTACTGAAACCGTACATATGATTAATTAATTAACCTAAACCACAAATCCAGAGATTTGCTGAGGCATTATTAGTCAAAATAAATTATGATTTAGGGTTTGAAAAAATTATTATTATATATGTATTGTAAGTATCAAAGCACACGGTTTGAACACGCCAGATTTCCACCAAATTAGTGATCCCTTCATCAGGTGTTTTTTTTTTATTATTATTTTATCAAATTAATTAAAAATATCCTCCCTCTCTCCTAAACCCATTAACCAAACCTAAAAGTTTCTTGTCGAAGAATCATTTTCTTTTTTAGAAAAAAATAAAAATAAATTCTTCCACTAATTTGTTAATCAAACTTATCATATATATATATATATATATATATATATATATTTATATAACATGATATATTCACAAAACTAATTCTTGTTTGAATCAAATAAGTCATTTACAGAAGATAAATTATAATTTCAAATTTTAAATGATTACATATATGAGTAGAAGTAACAAATGTTTAAAGAAAAGAGTTTCTTAACGTGAACTGTAAGTTAACTTATCATTCCTTTTTGTTTTCCTTTGAAGCTCCTAATCAAGGAAATTGCCGTCATGATTTTGAATTGGCTAAAAATGAAGCGCTTTTAGCTGAATTAGGTCAAATTACTTGTTAAATCAAAAAAAAAAAAAAAAGATCTATTTGTTAATATAAAAAGATTCATTTTTCAAGACAAAAGTAAAAATAAATAAATATATAAAATCGAGATAATATTTATTACAATACGTTTTTGAATGTATAATATATATATATATATATATATACACCGATTGAGCTCGTTGCTTCTATAGGTTTGAGTCGCATCCTCACCTAACTCTACATTAATATGATATTGTCCACTTTGACTTTCCCAAAATGTCTCAAACTAATAGAATAGATGAGCCTAATCTTCTGATATGGGACTTGGGTTGACACCA
This sequence comes from Cynanchum wilfordii, assembly GCA_025388415.1. NCBI lineage: Eukaryota > Viridiplantae > Streptophyta > Magnoliopsida > Gentianales > Apocynaceae > Cynanchum > Cynanchum wilfordii. The sequence continues at coordinate 494,000 of JAHSUH010002076.1, read as the reverse complement.
CAACCCCAACAATCCTCCCCTCAAACCAAGGACCACATACCCACTCCACATTAGTATGATATTGTCCGTTTTGGGCCTAAGCCGTCACGATTTTGTTCTTGGGACTTCCCAAAAGGCCTTATACTAATAGAGTAGGTGAAACTCCTTATATTCTAGGCAACTCTTGCCTAATCTTTCGATGTGGGAGGTTGACACCACAACCCCAACAATCCTCCCCTCAAACCAAGGATCGCATACCCGTGGGCCTCCCCTCCAACGAAATCCGCTTGCACCTCCGGATCACCACATACCCGTGGCCTCCTTCTGGAACACACCGCAAGACACCACCATCGTTGGATATCATATTGAGGGCTTGACTTCTCCCACACCGAACATATGCAACCCACTTAACCTTGGGCTTTGATACCATTTGTTGGGCTCGTTGCTCCCATCAAGTTTGGGTCGCCTCCTTACCTAACTCCACATTAGTATGATATTGTCCGCTTTGGACCTAACCTTCACGATTTTGTTCTTGGAACTTGCCTAATCTTCCGATGTGAGACTTAGGTTGACACCAACATACACATTGCGAATAAATGATATGGTGCATGTGTTCAATCTTCACATTTCAAGATTCTTCAAGAATTCTGAACCCTTTAAATTTAAATTAATTTATTAATTATTTATTTATTATAACAAAAATAATTATTAAACAAATTGTTTGAATGATGAATTTGCAGACTTGAACCCTTTTGGTGGGTGTGTGGGCTGAACAAGAAGAAACGATGATGATGTTGATGGAAACCTGTGGCAATGAATTTCAAGTACAGATATCAAATCCGATCCAACTTCTTGGAAATAGAACTATATATATATATATTATATATCATATATCATATATGTATGTATATGCGTGCGTGTGTGTGTGTTTTGAGTGCGTTTCTTATATTTCCACCATCTTTTTTTGTTTTTTTTTTTAAATTTATTTTGGGAATTAAAAATTTTGTCTTTGTCTTGGAAGTATTTTGTTCCGTTTGTTGGAAAGTGCGTTTAATTTAGTTTATCACTTATTCTTGCGGATTCAACTTCTCCATACAAAAGTCTTAGTGGACAGATTCTGAATATTGCTGTCTTTTCTTACATCTTTAACTATCTCAACGTGGCTTAGGTTTAATTTAGTTCGATCCCCACAAATGATCCCTTCTCATTTTATTTGTAATAATAAATTTTAATACATCTTTATATATATATATATATATATATGTGCAAAATGTGTAATTGTCCATGATATTTGATTTTTGAGTTTTCTTTTTATATATATATATATGAAGGGATGTTTTACCCAAAAAAATATATATATATATATATATGAAGGGATGAAGCGGGCATGCAAGGCACACGAAAGACTGACAACTGACAAGTGGAGGCTGAACTACCACTCCATTGATATATCTGAAGACTCCGGTGGTGGAGATGGGTGGTGGGTGGTGGCGGGGTATGGTGGTGAATGAAATGGTGATTGATGACTTAATTTCACAAAGGCGCACTTCTATTTGTCCCCATTTTTTTTCTTCCGACATGGGCATCGCTAATTGGTCACACTTTCAAAATATTATTACAAATGTTTTTTTTTTTTTTTTCCAAATTTTGAGTCTTTTTTATCTTCAAATATCACTATAAGAAATTCTTATCACAGTCACTTTAGACTCTAACTAATTTAAAATCGAATTGTGTTAAATATTTCTCTTTAAACAATGTTCGAATTCGAGAACTTAAATAAAAATAAAATAACGCAAATGGGGAGTCCTTCAAAATGGGCCTTCCTTCCGTGTAGAGATATTCTAGACGGGTTCTTCAAGAAAGTTTGGGCCCGTAATTTGGAGTGCGGCAACATAATTAATGAATGTACGAATTCTCTAATTTGGGCTAATATGAAAGCCAGCCTTAGTGGTCTTTAAAACCCAAATTTTGATAGGCCCAGCCCATATACGTATTTAATTAGTTTCCAAGATCGAATATGTACTACAAATATTTAAATCTTAAGGTTATAATTTATCTACTGTAATTGAGATTAATTTGCAATTTGGATGTAAATATAATTTTAAAGGCGTCCAAATTTATTTTGTGATTTCATATTTTTTATTTGTTGCATATATATATATATATATATATATATATATATATAAAAAAAAAAGAATTTTTTTTTTTCTAATAGCATCCGGTATCCGAATCCACACGGGACGACTAATCCAGATTCGGAGCGGGTCTAGGGATTACGGATTTAAACTCCTCCCAATCGCGGTTGTGGGGGATCGAACCATGGTTCCCCTACCAAGCTCATCCACATGCGCCACTGAGCCAACCAACGATTGGTTAATGGTGTAATTTATAATATGACTAATTGAACCCGGTAGCTTGAGGGAGTTGGTAAGCGAACTTCTAATGCTTCCTCCAGGGAGGATGGGTCGAGGTTTCGAATCCCCTGGGTGGTTAGCGTCATATTAAAAGCTCTGGGTCATACCCTAACCCTCGAGTAAGAGTTGAACTTTGCGAGCGCTCCGCAGGTCAAGTCCGGATTAGTCTCACTGAAAAGTGGGGACACCGGACACCCCAAGTGGGTACAAAAAAAAAGACTAATTGGAATATCTATTTAAGAAATTACCAATTTTGGGCAAACATATTACAAACCCTATTAATAAGAAGAATTCCAATTAATTAATTAATTAGGGTCCAAAATCCAATCAAGATTATTTTTGGAAAGTCTTCCAGCTCACTTTTATTCATATCGAAATATCCATATATAACTCATGTAATTAATATCTTCACCAAATTAATCTGATGAAAGTAACCAATAAAACTGATATATATATGATGGCCCTTAAAAAAAAAAATTTATATTCCTTAGGCTTGATATTACTATTAATTCAAGCCTCCCAGTTAATAGAGTTTGACTTGACAGGACCTAGGGTCAACTACTTGATATTGTCTAAATTATATCAAAATGATATTTCGAATTGATTACGATTACTTAGGCTCATTCTTATATATCATTACACATTTACTTGGAACGAAGTGACCACAATTTTAATAACAGAATATTTTTTGTCAAGCTTCAATGGTAGCTTGTAGTTGGAATATATTTTCCGGGAAGGAAATAGAGTTGTCAGATGACAACAAAATGAAAAACCTAGATATATATATAAACTAGTTTTGTTAAGAAATTATATAAAAGTATTTTATTAAAGGGATATCATTTAATTATAACTTTATAAAAATAGTTATTTACATATATGTTATTATAAAGTTTTGTAGATAAATTTGTGAAAAAGATTTTTTACATTTTAGATTTTTTTTTTCTCTCTTATAACATGACTCCATATATATATATATATATATATGACTAACTTATTGAAGATTAAATTATCCCAATCTAGAAAATAGATGATAACCTCATTATTTAGTTATCTCTTCTTGACTTGTCTGAGTGAGAGATCTTAAGTTCGACTTATGTTAAAGAAAATTTAGTTGTGCATATTTTTAGTAGTCTTAAAAGTCTATGTAGTATAATTAATTTTTATCTCATTCTAAAAATCCTTTTATCCATATATATAGAAAAAGAGTTCTTAAAATTAGAACGAGATCGAGACTAATCTCTTTCTATAAATCTCTTGAAATAATCAATAAAGATACTAAATTATCAAAAACAATCGGCAAAATCTGAATCTACACACACTGACAGGTAGCTAGCACCAACCAGTCAAAACAACTAAGTAGATCATTTGCTCTAAATATCATGCGTTTATAATATTATCTCTCGCTGTAATGTACACATTCTTCTTCCTCGCACCCGGGAAGGACGTACGGCCGGGATATTGTATTACTATTCACCACACTATTTTGAAACACACTCCAATTTTCCTCTATTTCTTTTCCCAGGAGTTTTCTGATCAAAGTACGTATGAATGAATCTCTCTCTTATATGATTATTTTTCTTCATCGATCTAAAATTCTAGAATCTTCCTTGGAACTCGCACCATAAATTTTTATATATATATATTTTCGATCACCGGCACCGGCTATTAGAGATTCTAATTACCTTAGAGAAAGAATTATATCTTTTCTTAAAATGTCTGCTCTATCTTCAAGTAGCCAGTTTCAAAGCATGCTGCAAAGATCAGTGCAAGCAGTTCAATGGTCTTACAGTCTTTATTGGCGGTTCTGTCAAGAACAAGGGTACGTATGTAAGTTAAAAAGTTACACAAAAATTAAAAGTAAAACATACTGTAAAATATATATATATATATATATATATATATATATATATATATGTATTTCAAAACATGATGATCAAATTAAAAGTTTGGGTGCACGTACTGTGTGTTTGTGCGTGTGTTTTTTTTTTTTTTTTTTTTATATTTAAGGATTTTAGTATGGGCGGATGGTTACTACAACGGTGCGATAAAAACAAGGAAAACGGTGCAGCCAATGGAAGTAAGTGCAGAAGAGGCATCACTTCAGAGAAGTCAGCAGTTAAAAGAGTTGTACGAAACCCTTTCTGCCGGAGAAACAAATCAGCAGCAAACAAACCGGAGGCCAACTGCGGCATTATTGCCGGAGGATTTAACGGAGTCTGAGTGGTTCTACTTGATGTGCGTCTCCTTCTCATTTCCTCCGGGCATTGGGTACGTACCGTTTAAAAGAAAGATACCGTTTTGCCATTTTTGAAAGCAAGTCATTGAATAATAATGGCAGGCACTGAGTTTTAGAATTGATTATACCATATCTAATTAAGGGAGGGAAAATGGAAAGGTCTCCTACGGTTGTTGGCAGAATTAAAATTGAAGTAGATATGAAAAGGAAATTACATTTGAAAAGAAGATGCTTTTAAAAATACATTATCTATACATGGGAGAAAAATTCTTAGGTAAATATATATATATATCTATATATGTATGTATTTTATTTAACAATCTCATTAGTTATATATATATATATATATACATATATGATCATAGATTGCCAGGAAAATCTTACGCTACGAGGCAGCATGTATGGCTTACAGGCGCCAACGAGGTCGATAGTAAAGTTTTCACTAGAGCTATCTTAGCGAAGGTACGTACCAGCAAAAGGGTTTTCCATTGGATCTTCATAATTTCCATGCTTCTTACTGACTATTGCCTTTTTTTTTTTTTTTATATATATATATATATATATGTATATTAACTATCATGCTGAAATAGAGTGCTCGTGTACAGGTAAACTTTCTGTTAATTTGGAAGAAAAAGAAAAAAAAAAAATAATAATGATAATAATTCTTTAATAATATAATAATTATGGGAAATCAATTTTGTTGTTGTGAATGCAGACTGTGGTGTGTATTCCTTTGCTTGATGGTGTAGTTGAACTGGGAACCACAGAAAGGGTAAGTATGTACGTAAAACCAATAATATATATATATATATATATATATATGCATGGATATATATATGGCCATCACTGCTAATTAATTAATTCGATCATTTCTCTTTATATATATATATATATATATATATATTTGTTTAGGTTGAAGAAGAAGTAGGGTTTGTGAAGCAGGTGAAAAGCTTCTTCTTAGAGCTTCCGAAACCAGCTTTATCTGAACACTCAACTTCAAGTCCAGCTGCTGCTGCTTTCCACTCATCTTCCAATATTGTTTTCCATCATCAAGCTTCAGATGGTACCAATCAGATGGAGGACGGTATACCAGAAGATACTGATGATCAGGAAGATGATGATAATGATGATGATGATGATCAGGAATCAGACATGTATAATAATAATAATAATAATCATAATAATAACAGTACTCTTCTGTCTCGGTCCAGATTTCAAAACCCTAGCACCGTTATTACTACACCTCCTCAAACTGAAACAGAGCACAGTGGATTAATGCTGCTTGATGATATGTCTGAGGATGTAATAATATTAACAAGTCTTGGATCACCGGATGATGGTTCCAACAATTTAGAATCTGAATATCATCATCATCACCTGTTTCCCGGCAGCTCATGTGAAGTTGTTGGTAATTATCTTCAAATTCAGCAATCTCCAAATGCTGATTTAATTGACTGATTGATTGATTGATTTCTGTTATTTTATTGTACAGAATTGGATGAATTGATGACACCAGAGGACACTCACTATTCTCATACAGTTTCCACTCTTCTCCAGCACCGGTTGGACAGATTTTCCGATACTTCCACGACCACTTGCTCCTCCGCTTACTCCGCCTTCTCCAAGTGGTGCTCAGGCCATGACCGCCTCGGTCGTGGTGGTAGTGGTGGCTCCTCCCAGTGGCTGCTCAAGTACATTCTCTTCACTGTTCCATTATTGCACTCCAAATTCCGGGAGGAGAGCTCAGCATCTCAATCCCGCAAAGCTACGGTGACGGTGACCGGCAGCACCGCCCAAGAAGAGCTCAGCACAAACCATGTACTGGCGGAACGGCGTAGAAGGGAGAAGCTCAACGAACGGTTTGTAATATTGAGGTCTCTGGTGCCCTTCGTAACAAAGATGGATAAGGCATCCATTTTAGGGGATACGATAGAATACGTGAAGCAATTAAGAAAGAGGATACAGGAGCTGGAGGCAAATGAATGGTCAAAGATTTCCGGTAACAGAGAAGTCAAAAAGTGTAAGGAGAAACTGACCGGTGGGGTGACGGAGCAAAGGGAAGGAGTGGTGCAAGTGGATGTTTCTATTATTGAAAACGATGGTTTGATAGAGTTGCAGTGTCCAAACCGAGAGGGGTTCTTGTTAGATGTGATGCAGATGCTTAGGGAGCTTAGGGTAGAGATCACTACAATACAATCATCTATTAACAATGGGGTTTTTGTAGCAGAATTAAGAGCTAAGGTATGTGCTGCACTCTCTCTCTCTCTCTCTCTATATATATATATGTATATGTATATGTATATGTATATCATAATTTGTAATGCCATCCCATCATGGTGCAAAACTGTTGGACAGGTGAAAGAGAATGTGAATGGAAAGAGAGCAACCATTACAGAAGTCAAGAGGGCAATACATCAAATAATTCCTTAGTACTCTGTACTATAGTCTATATGTCATCAATGACTAATAGATAGAACAAGACATATGTACATTTCCGATATAACTCAGCCAAACAAAAAAAAAAAAAAAAACAACCAGATTGCTTTTTGACAAAATTTCTTGAATTAAGGATATGGTAATAAAGATCTTGAAGTTTCTTTATGACAGGCACCAAGGAACAAGAATACCCTGCTTCAAATTGTTCAAGAAATAATAATATAGTCTAGAACAAGTCCCCAAGAATGGCGTTGCCCATCTTCTCCAGTTCTGCTTCTGACAGGAGTGTTTTCTTACCCAATGAACCAGTTTTATCATAAGGCTGGGCCATCTTCTTCAGAAACTACAGTCACAAGAAAATAAGAGATTGTGAAGATTAAAAAATCTGCAAATAATGCGTCACTTTTCCCCATTTACAATAAAAACAAGAAAAATAATTTGTCAAATATCATCATGCAGAAGTTAAGAGCAAAGAGAATCATTAATATGGTGTCCCTATCTGACTGTATCTATCTATTGAAGGTAAATGGGGAGATAGGAGTCAGTGCAGGAGGATACTATAGTTACAGAAGCATACCTCTCTTGCAATATGAACTGCCATGTCTGTACTCAAGTTCAGGTGAGCATCCCTTAAATGTGACAAAATCCAACCAGGCAGTTTAGAGCGCTTGTCAGGACGTGTATACCTGGGCACATTACAAGACAATATGAAGTTTTCATGCAAAAGCATCAAAGAGAACTTAACAGGTTAGCACTTAGCAATAATAAGAGGAATCTAACTGCTAATTTATGGGAAAGATGAAACCTCTTCCTTCAGTGACTTTCCATTACTATTTTTCAGCTAAGAAAACAGAAACAGAAGGCCTTTGCACATTTAATTTGTCAATTTCTTGCCAGCCTTTCTATCTATATTCCTTTAGCAACTAGAGGCAGTTTACCAAACAAATTTTTTTAAATATATACGTACTGTCAGAAATGAGATATCATATTTGACCAAGCTACTGGACTGTTATATGGTTAAACAATCAGTTACAAGGGCAAAAGTTGTAGCAATCAGCACATTAGGCAAAGTTTAAACAGGCTTTTTCAGTTTTATAATATAGCGAATCACATAGTTGCAGACCTCTTGTCAGCAAAAATCATCATTCCATAATCTGCTTTAGAACGGATAACTCGGCCAACACATTGAGCAGCTTGTCTCTGAGCATGTGCAAAAATAATGGTAAGAACACAGAGGTAGATACCACCTAAAGATATATCAGATTTGGATGAAAAGTACCAAAGCATCAAAAGTCAGGAAATCTCCCTCTTTTATCTGGAAGGTGTCCCTTAGATACTCCAATCTTGCAAGCAGAATTCTGGTATTTTCAAAATGATACAAGTCAAAACCAAACATGAAGAATTCCTCATTACCAAATCTACTGAATACTATTAAGACCAGATTTTGAACTAATACAGACATCAGAAAAATAATTCTGTAATCTCATAATACAGTAAAGAAATTTTATCTGTTAAAAGATTATTAGGAGATTTAGCAAACAAGAATTATAACCATAGTAGACATACATATTTGGAAGAAATAAACATTTCCGAAAGTCTTTAATTCCCAGTTTTTGTATTCCTTCCACCTTTTCCCGTCACCTCTTTCTCTTTTGCTCCCTTCCTTTGTTCACTCTAATTCCCCATTGTCAGGTATATATGTAGGTTTTCATAAGGGTGTTAGAGGTTAAAACAAGTTTTAGTGTTCCAACACTCAGTTTAACATTATCAAATATCTAGAAGTCCTAATACTTTCTTCATAGCCTATCGCTGCAATCATGTAACTAAGAAATAAATCAGGAATGCTAATCATGAGAGAGAAAGAGAGATTTTAAAGATATGGAGTCACAGAACAAGATGATGATTATCAAGGGATTTAGTACTTAACAACCATGGGCCATTTCTACATACACATGTGCATGGGTCCACATTCAAGGAGAAAACACAATTAGTCAGCACATTTCTCACAATGGAAAATGAAATCCAAAAATTAGAATGCATACCTGCTCAATGTGTACTGGAATGGTACACCAAACATGATTACAAGCCTGCCATAATGCCTATCAAAATCTATACCTTCTGCCACTTTGCCCCTACATTATAAAAAATGTATCATTGGACATAATCATCAGAAAATGCTTCAGAGCATGCCTAGTTCTTACAGAAATCTTCATTAGTTTATGCCACTATTACTCTTCCATATATCCTAAATTGCATGCTAAAAGATACCCATACATTCTAATTAAATCATGCAGATGATGATTTCCCCACTGGTAACTTGAATAACATATTTTAATCATTTTCTATATTTGAAAAAAAGAGAGAATTGAAATGTAACTCTCGGACTACAGGGCATCTCAAACATTATCACTAAGAAAATTGTTTGAATAGGGATTGGAAACTTTGATCTGCAGGTGCCACTCTTCCACAAAAAAATTTGTGGATGGGGGCAATCAGTACCCCATTTCAGTTCATAACAGAGAACAGTGGAAGATACAATTCAAGATTTGCCACAGGGCGAGGTCTGGGTGATCTAAAGATGCTAAGTGAGAAAAGAACTACCTGGCAACAGAGAAAAAGACAGCACCTCTTCCACAATCACAAGCCTTGCGGTAGTTGTCCAAAGCCAATGTAGTTTCAACAACATCCTGAGTCTCAATAAAGACTAGTTTGTGTTGCATTATTTCCTGTGAAGTTCAAAGCAGAGACCAAACCAAACTAAAAAACAAAAAAGAAGAAATGGCTAACAATACATGCACCAGCGGACTAGTTTCCCATGTGACTTGCAGTGCAGCAGGAGAAAAAAGAAACTAAGCAATAAAATTGATGGATCCTTCTTTTTAGGGTTCTAGTGTGAAGAATAAAATGATCTAACACTATCATTGGATTACCTTTAGAAGTCCAGTTTCATGCCAACTATTAACAATCCCATCCATATAGGAGTAGCTGACGAAAAAGCAAACAATCCCATCTGGGACAACTGAAACCATCTCAAGCAAAAGCTTCCCGTAATTTTTTTCAACACCAGGATCACTTCTTAGGTCATATTTAGTGCTGACTGGAAGCTGATCACTGATAAGCAAGCAAGAGGTGTAATGCATATAAGTGCACAATCATGTTTCAATAATAACCCCAAAATGATTTGTTTCTTTGTTTCTCTTTTTTTTTTTTTTTTTTTTTTATATAAATGGCTCTTGTGGCATGGAGAAACAAGGTCAGAGATACAAACTAAATGACTTACCTTCCACGTGCGAGGACCATTGGGCATATGCAATCCCTAGTCAAGGACATAGTAAAGCTCCTACTGACCACTGGGTTGAAATTGAGAAGACGAGGGTAAAGATCAATTGGGCTGAGAGTACCAGAAGTTATAACAACTGATTGGAATCGTTCAAAAACAGGCTTTATGGCAAGAGAGGCATCATGACAGCATAGCTGAAACACCAATGTAAATATTAAGAAGCATATCATATTAAGGCCACACTGAGGACAAATACTAAACACTGATCACACTTTTTATTAGATGATGGCAAAGCAGACCTAGAGCTGCTTCTATTGCTTCATTCTATAATATCAATCACACCCCAGTATTACTGATTAAGGTTAGGGGAAATGAAAAAATATAGGAAGAAACAAATGCTATGTTCTGCACTTGTTAGTCTAATAATCAGCAGCCAGATCTGATACACAACCACAAAGTGACATATAACAACATGGCATGTTTCATTAGATATCAAGAAAATGCAATCCCACAGCCAAGGGAACAAATTAAGTAGGGAGATGAGAAGACCTGTAGTACAGGGTCAGGAATATGAGGCATTCTCTCATCATAAGGTTCAATGATAATTGAAAATCCTCGGCTGTATGTTCCAATAAGTGTTGCAAAATCACAGATAGTTTGAATGTGTAAAAATTCATCTGTATCAGTGATCTCCAGGGTCATCATTAAAGAGTGAAGTCTGTCATAACAAAACCTCAACATTTTCTGATCTATTCCAGCTTGTGCACTAACAGATGCAACAAAGGCCACAGGACCCTCTTTCTCAACATTCTCCGCCTGTAAGCGGCCTTTAAGATACTGAACTAATCTGCGAAGGACAGCTAAGAAATGCTCTGCCCGCCTTATATTACCAGGTACTGCTTCCTTTAGTATATCATTGGGCAATGCAGGATTTCCAAGCCACGCATCCGAAACTAAAACAAAATAAATAAATAAATTCTAATTAACATATGTGTCACTTCAAAAGGTTAGTAAAAAGAGGATGATAACCTGAGTGGTTAATATAACTTACTTGGTAGATCTCCCCTTTGTGCCAAACCCTCAACAAGTCGATTATATTCAGCACGGAGTCGACCAGCATCAGTTGCCTTAAGCCTTCCTAGCAAATCAACAAATTTTAAAAATAAGGAAATGGTCAGACACTGAACTGGTGAAGGAAGTTTTACTTCTTTCCATCCTTAACCAATCCAGCGAAGAAATAAAAAACGACTCTTTAGGCTTAACAAATGCTAAAAGGGTAGAAAACAACATATTTAATATATAATTTAGCAATTGCAAGCAATTAATTAGCCATCTGCATCATTAGAGATGGATACAACACGTAAATACTGAGCTTATTAGATAGACATGTATATACCTGTCTATCTCTTGAGACATCCTACTGATATTTCTTGTTGCACCTTCCAGTGTCTGATGCCTAACACTCACACTAAGTGCCTCAATGCATACATTATCAATGTTATGGGCTTCATCAAATACCACAACAGATTCTCTCTGCATCTCCTTAGATATAATCCCTGCAACCTTAGGATCCAGCAAATATTGGTAGCTATAAACCACCACATTTGCACATTGGACCATTCTGCGTGCTAAATAGTATGGACACCACCCTTTCTCCTTTCCAAAGGTCCGAAGGTCCTGTTTAGTTGAAGAAAATAATACACTTAAAGTTTGAAAATTTTCAAAATAATATAGTTCCGAACATTATCCAAAAAGGAGAATTTCAAAGGAAGATCAACACAAACACCATATAATAGGCCAAAAGTAAAAGAGGAAAAATCAATAGGAACCTGCAGGGTATAAACTCCGGAAGGCAGAATGGTATCCGAAGAAACCTTCTCATAATTCTCGAAAAACGAGCAAGTAGGAATATCAGGATTTTCAGCAGCGAGCTCTCGGACCCAACTGGCAGTGAGTTTCCGGCAACCCGCATCAACAGAATCTCTATTCTCCGCCGACATAACACTTGGATTAATACACAAATTCTTCCTAGAAGACAAACCTATGGCGAGGATCCTTGCACTGGGACCCATATGTTTGAGTTGATAATTGTGGAGAAATTTGAGTTCAGCCAAAGTCTTCTCCATCTCGTGAACAGTACGAGTACAGTAAAGAAGTTTAACCGGATTGGAAGGCTTGGAGAGGGCGTAGCTAGTTATGAGAGAAAGTAAGGCAATGGTTTTCCCAGTGCCAGTGGGCATTTCAAGAAGACAGTGACCCTTAGCATCTAGGGCACGCTTCAGTTCAACCATGTACGCATATTGTTCCGGGTATATGTTGTCATAGGGAAAGTATACCGTCACGTCTTCTATTTGGAACTTCATCTCTATCTTCTTCTCCGGCAAGATTCAAAGCTTTTCTTGCTCGCTCACCGGCGCTGGAGTTTCAGACAGCGACCACACCACACTGCTTTCGTCCACCGTCCATTTTTATACGTTGCATTTCATATATAAGTATTACCCTACCGTGGGTTCTAGATGAACGGTGTCGTTTCTAACTCTTTGTAGTTTAGTTCACCCGGAAACCTTGCTCCAACCCAACATCTTCTGGCCCACTTTCAGTGGAATTCAGGGCCATTTTGCGGTAAGGCCCAAGATATCACTCATATATTAAGATGAAATTTTTTATTAAAAGTTAGACTAAATTAATTTGAATATTAAATAATTTAATAAAAAAAAAAAATCCAATAGATCTTCCATAATCCATAAAATTTTTGTTACCACTCTAATTACAGTGTTAATAAGTGTTACAAAGGATGATATAAACCACTGAACACATCCCAGAACCTGTATTTTAAACCTACAATCATGTATTAAGGAATTTGTTACATGGATAACAAACTTTTTCCCTGATATCCACTCCAAATTCTTCAAACTTCCATAATAAATCTTGTTACTCGGATGAGCAGAGAAAAAAGTGCTGTATGATCTTACAAAGTTGAAAGCAATGGCTTTTTTCGTGTCGACGAGCTGACTTTACTACACAACACAATCAAACTTTGTACAAACTTGTATCTCAATTTGTTTGGGAAATTTTCTTACATCAAGGTTTCTCCTGACTTGAAGCCTCTCTCGGACTCCTCTTGAAGTTGGATGGGATATGCAGGGCATAGTCTTGGCTTGTCTGAAGTTTGGAAGACCTAAACATCAATCTTCATTAGAATTAGATGCTTCAGAAGCCAGTCCCTTGATTACATGTCGACACTGAAACCTACAAAAAGAAAGAGACATCACTCTATAGATGGACTTAAATGTCAAACATCAAAATTTTGACCAATGTAAGCAATTTCTACTAGACTGGAAAAAAAAGAAAGAGAATACTATAATCAGTGTGAAAAGGAAAAAATCCCTCAGCATATTCAGGTTTACATAGAAGTTCTAAAGCTTATTGGATAGCACCAAACGAACATCAAGAGAAATTTGAACTTTTGATAAGCAAAATTCACATTACCTTGGTTCTCAATTCTTTTCCTTTTGACTTGCAATATGACTAACTTGCTAGGTGCATCTACAGTTTGTATACAGGTATAAGAAAAGAGGTGATAACTTAAATTTTTACCAATAGGAAAACCTTTTTCAGCTTTTCATCAGATGGAGGAAGCCTCCAACACTTTGCTTCAAGCCCCTTTCTCCCACAACCCAAAACAAAAAAAAAAAAATTCCTCCCTTCCCCTCCCAAAATGTTGATAAAGGGAAAATGATGGGGATATTTTAGAGTGGAAAAGTGAAAATAAGTAGAAATTAGATCAGTAGGATATCATAATTGCAAGATAATAAGTCAGAATTTCATTTGGCAAATATTAATGTTTCATGGAGCAGATAGTATTACTGCTGGTATAAAATGTACCATATGTTATTGTCTGATGATGATTCTATCAACAAAGACCTGGCAACTTCAGAATCACCAGATTGAGCATCTGCCCCTACATGATGGTTTCTGCTCTTAAATCGCAATTTGAATGGCACCGTCTGCAGCATCACATACAAATTGTTAGCAAACACAAGACCTTTTGTTACTTGATAATAAGGGAACAAAACCTCTTTCCAAAGCAACCAGCAGAAGGAGAGCATCTACATTTGTTAACAGCAAAATGAACACCTATCGGGTATTAAAGGAATACTACTTACTGCTATTGGCATACTAAGCAAGCTAACCAATTAAATCATTGCAGTAAATTATTACCTTCTTATGGTATCTAAAGTCACGCTTGGGAAGGAAATGTGAAGGCAAACTCAGAGAAGCCGGAGCTTTAACCAGCAAAAATAGCTTCGATGGACCTAGAATTGTTCCAATAAGATCATCTAACTGCATAAAAGTCTAGTCTTGGAAGTATATATTAAAAAGAAACCTCCACTAAATACCAGCAAATGAATTTCTATTAGAGCCGGCACCCATTGAGATCAGTGTTCGAATGGCCTTCCAAAACATCAATGAATAAAAGAAACAAAGTCAAAAGATAAGCACAAATTCAAAACAGAAAATTAAAAGATTTAAGAAAAAAAATCACGCGGAAAATTTAAAAACCTTTCTACATAGCCACTCAGAAACTTTGGTTTTGCCAAAATCTGAGGAAACCATTCTTCCATGTGAAAAGTAGAGTTCATAAACATGAAGAGGCCTCAAGGGACTAGGTCCAAGGACCAGAGTTACTCTTTCAATATGGGGAATCTCAGTGATCAAGTGTTGAACGGCATCCTTCAAAGAAGCTATCATTTTCATTAGCTTTTCGATTCTTTGCAAGCCTTGTTTCACCTCTCTCTTTCTTGCGAAATGTTCTCTCCTCAAAGAAGCCTTCATCTCAGGTTGGAAAACAACTGTCTCCTGATACAAATGAAATTCACAAATTTTCCTAAAAACAATAATAAACAGAATCTCAAATGCAAAGATATTGGCCGCAAATTCACTCACCAAATCCTTGTACTCGTTCTGCAATTCCTCAAATTCGAAATCAATATCCTGTAATAAGCTAATTTCAATTCGAAACATAATTTTAGGTAATAGATCTAGGGAAAATCTAATTTTCCTAACCATATACTATATTTATTCAAAAAAATTTCATTCACATGAAAGCAAAATGGAAAGTGCCGGAAAAAAATAACGGCTTACTTAGGGATTTGTTGGTGCATGTAGAGGACAAAAGCAAGGATATCAATAATGACATGGAAAATGACGGAGCTAGGAATGTTATCTGAGGCTGTCTCGACGTCTGTAAACTCCATCTCTGATTTCCCTTCTTCTACAGCCGACTTGTCCATTACTTCTTGCACGGAGCAGCACTCTCCAGAGACTTCAATCTCCCGTCTCCGTATTTTCCTCCAGAATCAAAATTCAAATTCTAACCCACAGACACAATGTTCGGAAATGCGTTGTCATTAGTAAAGTCTTCGTACGGTCACCAAATTTCCACAAGTGAAGTTCTGTATTTTTAAAGATTAACCTGTCCTAATATTCCTCGTGTCAAATAGATATATTATATGTAGATATAATATATATATATATATATATATATATTATAAGATTCATAGTATTATAAACAAGATTAAAACATTGCAAATTGCTCAATATCTCAACTAAACTAGTGTAATAAAAAAACCAAAGTAGTGATTCAAAATTCTTGCAAATGCAGAAAAAGCATACTCATCAAAACTGATAAGGATGGATAATTTTACTTCTAACATACAAACATTCACCATCTATTCTATGTTACATTGGACCACCCCATTTGTTTTTTACAGCCAAAAATGTTGCAAAAACACACAGCTCAAATGGTTTTCTCAGTTGCTCGATAGCTTTGAACATCATCTGGAACAGAAATGGAATTTGCCTCCAAAAACTAGCCCTCTTCTTTATCAGCATTTCATACGTAATAATTCTGTTTAAAGAACAGAGAAACGGTTTCATCCACTGCTGCATATCCGTTTTATCCGGTCATCTTATACTCCATAGCGCCTTAATGCCTTGCTTAGACTTGGCATCACATTATAAGCTTGATAAGATCTTCTCAATTCGATGATTGAACCCACCTAGAAATGAAATAAGATACAGGAATGAATGAACATAGAAACTTCAATATTTTCGATAATGTGTGTGTGGAATAACCATTCAAGTTTGTCAAAGTTCAAATGTCTAACGGGGGCAGATTTCAGCCTCTATCCAAGAAACAAGACAAATGAGCAGACACGAGAACTCAATATCCTCTAATCGTCTTTTTATCTGTTATCTTTCCAGGTGGTAGGAGGGCTATTACCAATTCAGATATTTCCCAAAGGAATCCCTCATTGGATAATAATAACAATGCAATTCATAATGGATACAAAGTTTGCAGGGTTTTTTGTACTTGACATGAGTTTTTACTCCATCAAAAGTGAACATATCTAAATATTTAGGTAGGCAAATGAGGGACAAAAATAGGATGATAAATGAATCAGAGCAAAAGTTCAGAAAATCGAAAAACTCACAATGATCAAGACTGAAGTGAACCCTATGGAAAATCCTTGATTCATGTGACGAAGATAATGATCAAGAATTGAAGATGTAGTGGCTAAAATACTTAGCAATAAACCACCTGCACAATGTTCATGATATTTCATGTCAAGCCCACATAAGAAAAAACAAAAAAAACAAAAAATCTAGAGAAAAGATCAGACAAAGGAGTACCCCAAAAACGTGTTGAAGCCTGAATTTTTGTTAGGTACTCAATTGTAGCTTTTCCAGGCTTTACATTTGGAATTCTAGCACCCATCTTGTTCAAATAATCATCTATCTCCTTTGGCATGTTTGCCTATAGATGAGAACCAATCAGAAGAAACGGAAGGAATTTGAAGTCAGGAACTCTCAAATTCATCATAAAAAATTGTAAAGCACCCAAGAGATAAAAACAATAGAATCCTTAGCATCCAAAATTGGAGCCTCATTGAGGATTACAGTAATACAAGGGGAAAAAAAAAATTCCGCAAGCTACTACAGCCCTTTCAGAATACAGATCAAAAACTAGGTTCTTTACCCACTGTAAGCCTAATTTTGTCTTCATTTTAAATTTTCATCAAAAGCCACAAAAGAGAAAGAAATAATTGATTTCTATACAATCTTTGCTTTGCAATACTCTTTGGAATGAGAACAAAATAAATCCTTGATCGTCACAAATATAAAGGAGAGAAAGAAGTGAGAAAACTTCATAAAGAGAAATAGCAAACCATGTTCAACTTACAATATCAAATATGTTGAATATGAAGACAAAGAATGCATAAGTTGCATAATAAACCCATGGCTCTGCACCAAGAGAACTTTCAGGATTCAGGATGTTTTTCACGTGCTCCAAAAAACGTGAACCAAAGAGGCTGTTAGCAAGCTTTATATTAGATTAAAGCAGATACAAGATCATCCAAAAAATAGATAAAAGAAAAGAAAGTTGCACCATGCAGGAGAATCCACCACTGATATATATTGTGATTATTTATAGTACTCAATATGAAGTGGAAAGAGATAATATTGAACAATTACTAGATTAGGCAGAAGCAAAAGCATATTAAGTAACCTTGCTAGGATGCCTGGAAAAGCCAACAGATAGGAAGTAGTTAGGATAGGCTGCATCCCAGAAGGATTTATATTGAATGGGATGTAGGGCTCCACCTCAGTAATTGGAGAATCTCCCCTGTCCAGAATATCAATTTTTCAATGAAATGTTTGCACCAAAAACCAAAAACATTAGACATAATACAATACCTGACAACATTTTCATACATTAAGCAAGGACATCCATCCATATGTAAATTAGTTTAGGTGGAGAAACCAAAACATGTTTAGCAACCAACGTATGTTTGGGTGCAAGAATCACCCAGTCAATAGCAAAAAAAATTGATAGCAGGAGATATCACACATACCAAATGTTAATTGGAATCCCAAATCAACCAAGACTAACTCCCTCCCTGTCCTGGCCACCCCCAACCCAAAGGAAAAATAAGAAGTCCTCAACCTAACATTATCACGCTTCAGTTTTTTAGAGCAAATCCAATACATACATTTATCAGTTTTCATAGGAAGTTGTTATTAAATTGTATAAAAGTAACAACTTTTCAATTGAACCTTAATTGTGTGTATTATGTCAATGATACAAAAAGGCAAAGCAACAAAACCTTGCAGAAGAAGCAAGTTTGAAACCATAATATTTAAGCATAATTTTCCTGCAGCCTTCAGTCACAACAACTGCCCACATGGTCATCACAGTAAAAGTAGCACATACTGCCAGCACATAAGGCCAAAAGCTTGAACCACTTCCTGCAAGAGGTAACAGGTGAACAGAATTAGATAAATATCTTGCATTTAGTAAACAGTAAAATATCAGTAAACTTTTAGTTTTTGAACAATATTTTTATAGAGATCGTTTCTCACAAGCATCTATTTTCTAGAAGGTTTATAATGAGTGTAGCCACAGAGGGTTTACTGGTTTGGTAACCAAGGAAACCAAAGTGATGGTAAAAGTTCACTTCCATTACACAAGAAATGGCTCATTTCGTAGGAACCCAAATTTTCATGTGATTGTAAAAGGAAATGTTCAAAAGGACTGTTATGCATCCATACCATCTCTAGCCAATGTAACATAAATGTATCATGTAATAAAGTGGTGAAAGAGAGGATAAAAGCTAGAATACCATACATCTGAACTCATTCGTTACCCACCTGAGAGCTGTGTCAGCATTTTGTATAATGTATCCATTTCCCCGTTAAAATTCCCACGCATATAACCAAAGACGAGCCTTGTCCTGAGCCATGTGTGAGTGATCAGATTACGGGAAATAATTGTTAAGAGGAAAAATGAAAAAGTACTAAGACAATTACTAGTAATTCACTACTCAAATAATAAAGATCACAGGAAAAAATACTATCATTCAAAGGAAAACTTGTGCTTAACGGGGCTTTGGTCCCATGGACAGCAGGAAATTAAAAATATATATTTGGCTTCACAAATGAACAAGAATATAATTTTAATAATAAAAAAGATAAACAGACTGAAAGGCTATTCATCAAGAATTACAGAAAGAATCAAATAAATAAATAAAAAAACGAAAAACTCCAATCGAATTGCAGAAAACCCCAGTGAATAATAATCATGAGACATATATGAAATATCAAAAAACATACCAAACCCAGATTCTGTGATTGTGTCACAAATCCATGTCATAGTCATTGCACCACATACCAAAAGCAAAGATGTAACCATAACATGCTTTACCCTGTCAAAATGTAAATCTATCAGTATAATTACTTTCCTGTGAGAAATTAGTTAAACACATACAAGACATTAAAAAAAAGAAAAAAAAAAGAAAAAAAGCTATAGTGCTAAATGGAAAATACTAAAACACCTCTGACTGGCTGCATAAATGGAATATGGAAGCGAATAACATGCTAGAACCAGAGCCCCCATTATTGCAAAGCCAAGAGAAACCCACCATCTGAAATACAACAATAGCTAAATAAAAGTCCTTAAAGTTTGTAGATGGTGATGATAAGTGAAGATGGTAACAAAGTAAATAAATATGCAAGAATTTCTTCTCACTGCTTCAAATAAATAACCACACACACATATAACTCTTAATCTTCTCATGACCATCCAAGCCTTCCTTTCGTAACTTCACCAATGAAGGAATGATATGACAAAAAGCCTGAACAGAAGTAAAATAATTAGAACAGGACCTGCAGTTGTACATTCCAAGCAAATGGACCAGGACAAGAAGACAATATCTAGAGAAGGTAAAATACATAACTTTTGCAAAAACATCAGGGCATTTTTATTTGGTCGGTGGTAATGTTATATCCAAATAATATTGCATACTACATGATATTGATATCAGGCATGTGCTGAATCCACTGAGAAGAAAAAATACTTTTATCCACCAAATTCTCTAGAGACTTCATAAGTTTTTGGAACTAAATTTACAAAAGAAAACTAGTAAATGCATTTAGTATCTTCACACTCTATAAAATCAGAACTTTATACAGCCAATTTACAGGAAAAAATTGTGATGGAGCCCAAAAATTCAACAGACCTGCATAAGAATTGAAGCTGCAATTTGAGGACTGATCCCTAGCTGGAAAAATGAAAGCTTAAGCTCCGGACTCCAATCACCTAGTTCATCTGCAAACATGAAAAGATAGACAACAGATTGATGTGATAAAGGAATACTTATCTTCTTTCTTCAGGTAAAACATTCTCCACATCCATTTACATAAGCTTCTCAAGGACATATAAAAGAATAAAATGGCAAAGAACACAATAAAAACCAATGCCAATGGAAACAACATGCACAAAAGTAAATAAAACATGACTTACCAACAGATCCTGAGGCAAAGCTCAGATAGTTCTCAGGTATCAACCGTCTATCAAACCCAGGAAGAGGGATGAAATATCCAACACGACTTATCACGAGGAGCACAACAGTAACAAAAAGCCTTCGACGTATCTCACTTTTGAAAAAAGATTCAGCAGCATTATTTAATACCGACCCCAGCTTAACAAAGTTCAAAAATCTATTTCTAAAAGCAATGTTCTTGTGCTGCACAGACTCCAGCCCACTAGCTTGTGAAACAAACCCTTCTTCCACAGAATCAGAGGATGATGGCACAAACCTTTTATAACTAAAAGACTCTGCAGCTTCTGCCCTAATTCTAAATTTACTTCCTCGATTCTGACCATTGAAATCATAAGAAATGCTTTTACTTTTCCCATATAACCAAAACTGCTTTCTACTATATTCTGAACAATTTGATTTGAGAAAAGAGTTCCTAGCAGATGACTGACTACAGAATTTAGTACTACAGATAACACGCTCTCCTGCAGTGAAATTTTAGTAAAACAAGAATTAGCCAAAACATCAGAATTATCCCATTTTCTTTTCAGAAATAAAACTTCAACAAAAACAATCTATAACCCTTCAATATATATACATATATATATATATATATATATATATATAAAAAAATAAGAAACAAAAGATAATCTTGAAATTCAAATGACATTCCTGTTTCTCATTCTAGAAATTTGGCAGCAAAAGAAAGAAAAAAAAAAAAGAAAGAAACAATTTCCATAACCAGAAAGAAGAAAGACATGACAGTATAAATAAGGGAGGATTGCCTTTAAATTTCAGCTGCCTCCCGGCGAAGAGCTGAGGACGAGGCCCGAAAAGAGTTGCTTCCATGGCTGGCTGTAGCGCCAATAAACTGGCTTTGAGCTATCGGGCTGAAAACCCAGCGTCAATGTGAGAGGGTTCTACAACCTCCTTTCTAAGATCGTAATCCTCCAAAAAGAAAGAAATTATCGCATACAACGCCGCTCCACATATCCATCTGTGGAGTCCTATGTCTTTGATTTCTTATTGGTTTATACAGTGATAGAAAAGCCAATATAGAAAAAATTGGTAACGTGTCGGTATATTATTGGTCACTTTTAGGAGAGTATCTGTAATGCGTAGTATGTAAGTAATGCACCTTTAAGTTTCTCCCATTTTCCAAATTTATTTAATCTCGTATAATTTTTAACGTTAATTAACATTAATTTCTCGAACATATATAAATTTATGTATAACAAAAAAGTAATAAAAACATCACATTACAACAGTGTGCCTTTTTTTTTTTCTTTACTGTGAAAATTAAATTTGAGGGGGAAAAAAAATTATTTCTAGACAATTATTTCATTTCCTAACTTTATATATATATATATATATATATATATATGCTAAATATTATTTAGATACATTGAATAAATATGGAGTTTTAGGGTTGCAGTTGCCGTGGCTGTGGCGGTATGGATGGAGTTCGACCGGCTGCCGGTGGAGTTAGATAGTAATATATATATATATATATATATATATAATATATAAGCTAATAAGTCCATTCCTTTGGAAGGAAAATCTCCGGCGAACAATATTTTGCTGATGATGCATCCCTCTTCTTTTTGTTTCTTTGCAAACTGCAGTCCACGTTTCTGTGCAATTTCATAGGTTGTTCTGCATGTGTTGAATATATATATATATATATATATATATATATATATATATATATATATTCATTAGCAATGTTTTTTAAAAAATTATATTAAATCTTTATACGATGATCTTTTAATTAAAATATATATATATTAAAATTTAAAGAATTTTAAATTCAATACTATGATTTTACCATTAAGTTGTTCGTGTTTATCTGCTTGATGCTTAACTTGGAAGCCGATCTCGTGGACATTAAGGTTGAGAGCTTGTACTACACGAGCGGGTAGGAGAACAGGAGGACAAGCTACAACGCATAATAAAAAATAGTTTAAGATGTCATAAGTTATATTTAAAAATGGTAGTTTTTTTTTTTTTTTTTTATTTGGAAGTGATGTAAAAAATACACGTACCTGGCTTAACAGATGTTTGGGAACGGATGGTTCCAGCACTCCGGGGAAGGAAAACTCCGGTGCCGCCTGATTTTTGGGGAGAATCTAGGAACACGGCTTGCATTCCATTTCCAGGTCCTCCAAATCCCATATTGTTGGAAGAAGCTGCTGCTGGTGGTGGTGGCGGCACCTGGTACCGTCTATTACTACCTCTTTGAAGCCTTGAGGTCGTGGATTTTATTAACTTCTGCTAATCAATTAATTAATTATTTAATTTCCTGCGATCAAATTTAATTGTGATAGTAACTATAAACAAAATGCACACAGAGTAGAGATAATTTTTCTTTTCTTTTTTTTTTTTACCAATTGATGAAATATTGGGTCGACGTCTGCCGCCACGGCCGGTGGTGGCGGTGGTGATGGTCGGAAGTTGTGGCGGTACTGCAGATACCTCGGATATTTCAACTCGTGATCCTAAACAATATAGGTACGAGGATTATATAAATATATATAAGTTTATATAAATGAGAAGAGTGCATGAAATTGGAAAGAGAGAGAGAGAAACCTTGCAATGGAAACATGGCTGGTCATCAAGAACGTGTGGAGGAAGCCATGGAAATCCATCTTCAAAGCAGAAATCTTCAGTTTCAGCCATTACTACTAGTACTACTGGGTAGAAAGACAGAAAGGCTTTATTGGAAATGGTGGAATTCCAATGTTATGAACCTGCAATGGATCTAACTAATTATAGTTATTATCATATAAGTGAGTGCAGATATATATATACAAACACATACATCGTGTATATACATATATATATATATATATATATTTGTATAGAATAAATATTTATAGTTAAAAGAAATTAGTTGACCACTATGTGGAACAGAAAAAAAAAACTTTAAAACATAGTAGTGATCAGAGGATGAGACGACGTGGGTACGTGGATAGGTTGGGTTGGGTTCGGTAAACCTCTTTTGCTCTTAGGTTGTTGTTGTTGTTGCAGTTACTCTCTTCACGAAAGAAAATGTTATCATTTCCTGTTTTTCTGATATTCAATTTTTATATTTTTTTATTTTCCTATGATTCAATTTAGCATTAAAATCAAATATTTAAATATAAAACAGACCCATAATGATCGATTGAACTATTTCGTAACATAAACTGAAGGAAAACACGTGTTCGTAGATTTAGATACTAAAAATGCTAAATGGAACTCCTAACTGGAAGACTTTGCCACACGAATGCACCTAAACTAGGAAGCAGATATGTTATATATAAACAGATTTAATAATTTGATCAGATGGAATTGGAGAAGACAAGTAGGGACTAATGACTAAGCATATCTACAAAAGAGGAAAAGAAAGAAAAAAAAAAAAATGTAAACTTTTTTACACTATTATGTGAAATGGCTGGAATTGGGTCTTGAAAGCCACTTCTTCATAACCACCACACCAAACCATCAGTATCTTGAAATGTTCGGTCATGTTTGGTTTAGGAAAGTGGGTCCTTTCAACATCTGAACAAGGCAAGCCAAGTTCTTGATCTGCCACTTTTGTTGGAAAGGAAATAACTCTATGAACATAACAAATAACAGCTTTTTTAAGTTGCTAAACAAAAAAGAGACACTTTATAATCTGTTAATCTCCATCACTGATCATGAAGATTGGATCTTGTTTTAACTCTCAAAACAATGTCAAATACAGCAAAAAATAGATTAGTTAATACAAAAACACTGCAGTAGTTCTGAGTCTATGAAGTACCACAGATTTGTTGCAGCAATATAGCAAAACAAAGATGCAATAAAATATAGGATAAGAGTTAAATAAACCTTGAACATCAAAGATGGTCCAAAAACTAGAGAGGAGGGGCTTTCTTCTCCACCTCCAACCGAGCAAGAAACTTCACCTCTTAGTCTCTCTATGCCTGATTTGTTTTACAACCTTCTATACCTTAACAGTTCATGGGGTGATGATATCAGCACAACCGCATATCCTTCTGCACTTCATCTTATCAATGGTCCTGCAACTTTGGAAAAGAAAGTGTTAAGGTGAGACATCTGCAACAGGGATTTTGTTAATGTCCTGAGGTACCAGCTTAGAACCTCAGACAACCTTCCCCAAGTCTCATCCCAATACAATTTGATCAATGTTCACAGGCCACAGCAATGAGGAACTCTTGGTATTGTGGGATACCCAATATGTCAATGAACAGAGAGTCTATCCCACGATCTGGATATAATTATGCAAGTGTACATTACATGGCAAATATTGGTCAACACCACAATTTCAACCATGCACCAAAATATTGATCCAGATAAAAAAGAATAAGATTAAATGTTTATCTGGAAGCAAATGAAATTGGAATTTCCGCTATTTGCATTTTACTTGTTAGCTTTATTAGCTGATGAGTTTCATCATTCAGCTTCACATTATCCTTTTTCATCCTCTCTGCAATTATAACCGGCATTTTACCAGCTTTTGCATAAGTTCGAAGAACTGAGTTATATATCTCCGTAGTCACATATCCAGCACGTCGAAGTGTAACTAATAATTCTTCAGCTCCCTCAATATAGCCATGCTCTATAATTATTGCAAATACTTTCTCTACCATGGTTTCATCAGGTTCCCATTCCTTCACACTACCAATTGCTCTCTTGAAAAACTCAAGAACCTTTTCCATCTGGTTTTGTTTCAAGTAGCCTTGAGTCAGAAGCTCCAATGTGTTATAGCTTGAAGGCATGCCTTTTTTCACCATGTGGTTGTAAAATTTTTCAGCCTTTTCCATCTGATTTGTGTTTATGTAAGCTGAAAGAAGTAAGTTCGGTATCCTAGGATCTTTAACTGGAGAAACAGACTCCCATTCTGTATAAACCTTCTCGGCTTTGTTATGTTCATCAAGTTTCAATAAGGAAGCTATCATGCACATATACTCCAAATTGTTCAACTTTGGAAATAGTGACTTCATCTTCTTCCAAACCCAGTAAACTTGGTCCTTATTTCCAAGACCTGTATGCAAACTAATAAGAGAAGAATAAGCACTACGATATCTTTTAGAGATCCTTTTCTCCATTTCACCCAAACAGGAAGCTGCTTTTTGCTTGAATGAATTCTTAATATAAATATTAGCCAATGTACTGTAAGTAATCCAATCTGGATCTATTCTTTCCTTCTTCAGCTCCAGATAAACTTTCTCTGCACTTTCAACATCATTCTCTACTGCACATACTGACAACCACAAGTTGTAAGTGACAACATCTGGTGAAGTATTCTTCTTTAACTCCTGAATCATTCCTGGAACCTTCTCCAACTGTTCTCCTGAGATGTACAGAGTTATCATGTGGTTGTAAGGGAGAGGATGATTCAAGAAACCACATTCTGACATTGTAGCCATCAAAGCTTCTGCCTCATCACACATTTTATATTGAGTATATGTGTGGAGAAGAGCAGTGAAAGTTGTGTGGTCTTTCATTTTATCAGGCAAATCTTCAAAAAACTTTACTGCACTGTTCAAACCTCGAACCTTTGCAATCAAGTCTAGGTGGACAGCGAAATCCCCTGATTGCAACTTAATATCTTCCTGCTTCCTCATCCACTCACAGACCTACAAATTCTCTAATCAAGTTAGTAATAATTGAGACGAAGTAGAATGTGACATAGCTACTTTTCAATTGGTCATGCACTTTTTTTTGATAAGCAATTGGTCATGCACTTAGCTCTAAGGATAGTGTGTAAATTATGATTTCAAAATAAGGAAACACTACTATAATAGCATACCTGTGACTAAGAACTGTACAGTTAAGTATGGAAAAAGGGCAACTTTTTCATCCAGAATCATTCTTGCAGTAGATATGTTTTGCTTTAACTAAAAGTCATCTCTACTTACTATAATATCTCAATTCTATTCATCCACAAACTGGTTCATTTGCATATACTGAAAATCAGTCCATACATCATCTCAAACAATAAATTAAACTTTTAAACAAAGCATACACATCTCAACCAACCTGCCGGCTGGAGTGAACAATAAAGTAAATGACTAAATGACTAAATGCAAATTATAGACAGAAAAAGGACAAATTTTAAAAAGTGAACCTCCAGAGCATGTTTGTAACGCTTCAATCTTCTGAGCTCTCGGACTATGCGGTTGAGTTCGTACTTCTGTACCGGGTGACCTTCCTCCTGCCATTTTCGTATGGTGATGACCGCGCTGCGCTTCGTGAACACCAGACTCAAGAGTCTCCTTCCTAACGTGTCTCTGCCAACGGACCTTACCGTCTTGCCGGCGATTCCATCCAACTCAGTAGACTTCTCTATTGGTACGGCAGCTTCCGCAGAGAAACACCGCACGGCAGCGAATGATCTACGCATCAAACGAGGAAACATCTTCGATATTCAAATACTTACAGGGGAGGCTGGCTTTGAGCAGCGGCACAGGCACTGAGTAACGATACCACAAAACCGGGTTGGCGCCGATCCAGCTTATGAGAGAGTGTGCTCGACGTGAAAAAACCCTTGAAAGACAGTTTTTTCTTTTTTTTTCTTTTTTTTTAAACCAAAATATAATTAATTTTAATTTTTTAACAAATAAAATCTTTTTACTTATAATTCTTTTGCCAACAAAAGACTATTTTTCATGCAATATAATATACTACGAAAATGCACTAGCTTATAGTAGACTTTTTCATCAAATGAAATGACACGAAACTAATTAAACATTCACAAATTATTCCGACTATCAAAATAAAAAAAAAAATTGAAAAAATAAATAAATCACAAATTATTTAAAAAATAAAAAAAGGAAAATTGAAAATTGACGCTGATATCAAACTCCTTCCGATGCCCAATCGGTTGCATCATTATCTCTGTAAGATAGTCCAGCCGGAGCCGGCGATTAAACAGACATGATCTGCCCAATTTCTCGACTATTTTTCCTCCAAGAAAACACGTACTGTTATCCATAGATATTCGTTTGCGTGCAACCATCAACGGAATCAACATCTGGCCTATTCAATGCCGAGTGGTTCAACATCTGGTCTTCGCAATCATGTACGAGTTGTCGTCGTCGGCGACCGAGGCACCGGTAAATCAAGCCTCATCGTCGCCGCTTCCACCGAGACTTTTCCCGACGAAGTTCCACCTGTACTCCCTCCCACTCGACTTCCCGCTGATTATTACCCCGATAACGTGCCTGTCACTATCATCGACACGTCGTCCAGGTTATTTCTAATTCTGTTGTAGGGTGGTGGTTCGTAAATTTCGATTTTGTTTCTTTTCTCCTTTTTGATTGTGGATTAATTGAACCTACTGTTGTTGAATCACGTAGTTTGGAGAATAGAGGTAAGCTTGCCGAAGAGTTAAAGCGGGCTGATGCAGTGATACTGACCTATGCATGTGATCAACCTTCTACTATTAATCGACTTGATACTTTTTGGCTTCTCGAGCTTCGACGACTAGAGGTGTGATTTCCTATGTTCTGGCTCTACAGTTTTTTTTTTTTTTTTTTTTTTTTTTTTTTTTTTTTGTGGCTAAACATGTTGCTAAGTTTGTATATGAAATTGCGTTAAAAAAATGGCTCTATTGACTACAGATTTATTGCGAACTTGTATTTCTATTCTACTGTCATAAATAAAAGCAATTCTACTAAAATTCTATTAATCAATACCTTTGTGTATAAATTGTCAGATAAAGGCGCCCGTTATAGTGGTTGGTTGTAAACTGGATAGGCGAGACAGAGACGAGCAGACGAATTTAAATCAAATCATGGCCCCAATTATGCAACAGTTTCGAGAGATTGAAACTTGTATAGAATGCTCTGCCTCAAACTTGATTCAGGTCCACTGCATAGGTTAAATTTTGTTCTGCTTTCTTTCTTCTGTTTGTTTTCTTCCCCAAATTGTACTAATGATGTACTTTGACTTCATTTTCAGGTTCCTGACGTATTTTATTATGCCCAAAAGGCTGTACTTCATCCAACAGCTCCATTATTTGATCACGAAACACAAACTCTCAAACCTCGATGCATAAGGGCATTAAGGCGGATTTTTGTACTTTGTGACCATGACATGGATGAGGCCCTCAACGATGAAGAGCTAAATGAATTTCAGGTTGTTTTTTTTCCAGTGTAAAAGGGTTTTGTACTGCTGGGTTGTCCTTAAAATTTATTATGTTCTTTTAAAATTTGTGTTTTACAACATTTGTGAACAATTTGAAATAGGTAAAATGTTTCGACGCTCCACTACAGCCTTCTGAAACTGTTTGTGTGAAAAGAGTTGTACAAGAGCACATGCCTAGTGGAGTCAATCAACTTGGGCTTACACTGAATGGATTTCTTTTTCTGCATGCTCTTTTCATAGAAAGAGGTCGACTTGAGACGATCTGGAATATCTTAAGAAGATTTGGTTACAATGATGAAATTAAACTCAGGGATGAATATCTGACAATTCCATTCAAAAGGGCTCTTGATCAGGTGATTCTTAGAATGTAGTGGGCTATCATGACCAAGCCAATCATGTAACAGCTGGGATATTAGCCATATGGGATCTATAAGCAATATTTACCTATCTTATTTACTGACCTTTAAATAGACAAGTATCAAATTTAGTGTGTTCATGGAGATTGCTGTTATAATCCATTCTATTTCTGCACAAATCAGAAAGGAAATTTCATGGCCGAAATCTATGTCTTTCCTTTCCAGCTCTATCAGCTCCTCGTATATATGTAGATTGGAAGGAATAGTAGGTCTAATGAAAAATTGTACACCCATGGTTCAAAATTTTCTAGATGTTCTTTTGTGTTTTCTTGTTTTTAATGTATATTTCTTTCAAGAGTCTCTCTGAACGTACGGAATTTTATTGAAATAATATGTTAAGAATGCTGTTGTCTTCTTACAGAGTGTGGAACTGACAAGTGAAGCTATGGAGTTCTTGAAGGGCATCTTCAGTACATTTGATACTGATAAAGTATGTGAAACTCATTTCTCTTTATAAGAATTATGGTTGTGATTATACTGATGAATTTGAATACGGCTATAGTGACTGAAGTTTTTTTATTGGAGATAGTGATATACCCACCTTTTTTTTCTTGTTGAAAGTCAGTACTATTACTCCACCTATAACATGGGAATCAAGGAATTAATATATGTTGGCGTAGTTTGTATTGTATTGAGATATCTTCATTGAGAACTATTTGTGCTTGTTGAAGAAGAATATTTGATATTGAAAACATGTCTTTTTTCTAAAGTTCTTATGCTTCATTTAAACATTCTACAGCCAATTGGATCTAGCTTTAGATGTAATAGAATTCAGCTTTGCAATCAAATTGCAGACGTGGTTGAGATGGCTATATTACCATGTTATTCGGTTTTCTTATCCAACTGTAATTATATGTACCTCTAAATTTGATAGGATGGAATTCTTCAGAATTCAGAGCTCGAAGATCTATTTTCAACTGCACCAGAGAGGTTAGTTCTGACAATGATTTTTGTCATTTTTTCTTTCTGGAACTGAATTCATTATTCCTGTACATTCTAAATTTCACCCAAGTATTGGCTTTTATGGATTGTTTATGAAGGATACTTTATTTTTGCAAACATTATTTCTGAATTCTTAGTCCCAAATATTATGCTATTTTAACGGTTTTTAGTACAGTAATTACTTCTTTGGCTCAACCTTTCTTTTGTTGCATTTTTTTTCTTGGCATTGTCTCTTTGTTTCTCATGTTTGCCTATCAAATGATTCCATCTTTTCTCAAGTATTGATAGAATACAAGAACATGTAAGCATTTACTTCTTAATGGTCAATATATCAAATGAAAATTTTTTGTCTAAGAGAATGCTCAGTTAACACTGAAATAACCATGCCAGCTTATTATAGGTTATGAAATATGCAATAAAAATGAGTATCATATGCTTACGTATGTTACATCTGCTTTTTACTAGGACTTGACAAAAATATTTTGTTTTAGTGCGACCTAAGGAAACTATTTGAATCTAGAAATATTTCCTTGTTCAGTTTATTGGCACTATATTATTGGAATCATGTACCATGCAATTGAAATCCTGACTAATAAAATCAGCAACTTCTGAATTTGTTTAATTTACTACAGGAATCTTTAAGTTCGTAACTTATAGTTTAAGCGTTGATCTAACAACTTGATTTTAAATGCTGAACATTACATGGATTATGTTCTTCATCAGCAGAACTATGGTAATCATGCAGTTGAATTCCTTGTTTTCTTCTAAGGAGTTCTATATGTTGAATATAACTTCCCAAATCTTTGGGCCCGTTATAGACTGCATTAATTAAGTTCTAGGAATATATAGTAGTGATTTATTGTTAAATTATATTCTGAAAATATAATTCCTAACTGTTCATAGTTTACCCTTAGAAAGTCTTTATCTTCTTTGTCTCTTTTAAGAATTTCAATATCCCTGTACTATTGACTTTCTTTTGTGGTATCTCTTTCATGTTTTTGGCAAGTCTTATAAAATGTCCTTGAATTGTTTCAGCAAATAATAGTTAGGTGGGGAAATGATGGGCTTTAATGATTAATCAACATCTGATGCACAGATATATCTCTATGTATGCTCTTGTCATGAGATTATTGTTAGGATTGCAGCTGTTACAAGCTTAGTGATCACCATACTACAAAGTACATTTCCGCATGATTCACTAGTTATGGCACTTGTTTAAAGTAGATTTCATTTTATCTATAATGCTGGGATTCATGATTCCCCATATAGTCTTACTTCGCATCTATGCCTTTTCCTTTTAGTCCATGGGAAAATGCTCCTTATAGCAACGCGGTTGAGAGAACTCCATCGGGTGGATTGTCTCTTTCTGGTTTTCTATGTGAGGTACGTAAGACACAAGCTCCCTGGTTCAGTATTGCTCCCTCAAACATTTTTCCTTTTACTGAGTTTGGCATTTGTTGTAATAATTTCTTGCTATATGCTTTTGCTTTTTAGACAGCTATTATTGCTTTATGTTTTCCTTTATGCATCAAAATGTTCAACTTCAGATTCTTAATAATAAATATTGCAAATCTTACTATTTTATGATTGGATAATGTATTACCTTTTGCTATGAGTTCATGAAATAATTTCAGTTTCACCAAATCTTATGTTCTTGGATCTCCTTTTTTGTTTATTTCTCTTTTCCTATAAAATTATTGCTTTATCAATCAATTTTTTTTTGCTGGTGTCTGGATCTTCTGCTACAGACCTAGATGGGTTCTACATTTCATAGATTTCTATAGATGACTCACACAGAGCACATGTTTGCAGTGGGCTCTAATGACATTGCTAAATCCTACTGATAGTTTGGCAAACTTGAGATACATTGGATATAACTGCAATGCAGCATCGGCACTCCAAGTTACTAGGAGAAGATCAGTGGACCGTAAGAAGAAAAAAAAGAGAACGAAATGTTTACCAGTGTTTTGTCTTTGGACCTAAAAATGCTGGAAAATCTGCATTGTTGAGGTCATTCATTGGAAGGTTTTTTACAGCTAAGCTCAGCATAAATTCTGGTTGATTTTCAATCTCTTGAGACTGTTGATTTTTATTCCATTTTGCTCCTTTCAGGCCTTTCTCTGCAAATTATACCCCAACTGGCGATGATTGGTGTGTGGTCAATGTTGTAAATCGACCTGGGGTGAGTTGTATAGGCTAAATCTCATGTCAGACTGTTAAATTGTTAGAACCTGTTTCTGTTTCTTTATGAAATTTTCTGTGAAATGGAGAGACACGCAAGTCATATAGATGCATTTAATGTTCATGCACATCCTCATGACATTGGTGACAAGCAAGAAATTTAGTTGAATTGAATGCTTTTATTTATGTATTTTAAGACCTTAGACAAAAGAATCACTTTAGTTCTGTATAGTAGAAACATCAATGACAGCTCAACTTGAGAGGTTACTTTCTGGTTCTTTGAAATTCAGTTATAGAGGCATGTCTGTGACACAATATGTAGTGCAGGGAACCAGTAAAACTCTTGTGCTCCGAGAGATCCCTGAAGATGGACTTAAAAAGTTCTTATCTACTAAGGAATCTTTGACAACCTGCGACGTAGCAGCCTTTGTTTATGACAGGTAGGCATAAATTGTGATAAAACAGTTTGTAAGTAACTTTTACATGGTACATGTCATGATATCCACTTTAGCAGTTTAGCTGATAATGTCTTTTTCTGCAATTGGCTATGGAACTCTTGTTCATTTTGATCTTTAAGCCACATTTCTTAACTGTACAAGAAGGAATTTCCTAGTCTTTTCCTTCGATGACTTTTTCCCTTTTTCTAGTCAAAGATATTGCTAAAATATATATGCTCATGATTTTCTGATTCTTCAGCTCGGATGAATATTCTTTAAAAAGAGCATCGGAGTTGCTTATGGATTTTGCTAGACTAGGTGAAAAGACTGGCTCTGGGGTGCCTTGTCTCCTGATTGCTGCTAAAGATGATTTGGATTCATATCCGATGGCAATAAAACATTCAGAAAAGGTATTTATCACGTGATAATTTGAGTTCGTTTGCATTTTACATTCATGGGCAATTACTATCTGACTACTTTTCCTTTTGCTTGCAATCTTTTAGATTAGATTTCAAATTAATATATAATCAGAGAAGTAGATTTCTCCCCCTCTCCCTCTATTTCCCATGATACCATCGCTTCTACATGAACACAGATGATGGAGGCAAACAAATTTTAATTTTATGCTGCATTTTTGTTTTAGATTTGTCAGGATATGGGAATAGATGCACCTATTCATGTGAGTACAGAGGAAAGGGATTTGAACAACGTTTTCCTGAGACTTGTAATTGCAGCTGAGCAGCCACATCTGAATGTTCCTGAGACTGAAGAGGGACGGAGCAAGAAACAATTTCGCAACATTGTTAACAATTCTCTCATGTTTATTTCAGGTATACCTTTTAACCCTTTGGATACCCATGCTGATATAAAGGTAAATTGTGCGTTTCAATGTAGCATTGCCCTCCTCCTTCGAAAACACATTCACTACGGGTCCTGATAGCATGTCTGAGAAATATCCTTTTGAATCTTTTTCAGCCTTGAATTTAGCCTTCATAATTTTAACCATGATGAACTTAATAGTTATAATCTTATCTGCTTTAGGCTGCCTTTGAAATTGGTCATAAGTTGACTGTATGTACTACCAAAAGGAAACTGCGAAGATAAAGATGGGGGTGGGGAGGGGAAAAGCCTTGCTTTAAGCAGTGTATTCTATATTTAATTTCTTTTGACTTGTCAACCTTTCACTGCAGTTGGTGTTGCTATAACGGTGGTTGGACTGGCAACATATCGTACTTTTTCTGCAAGGAATAACAACTCCAGTTAGCCTTGTTCTTTTTTATCAACCAACCATGATGCTTCACCTAAATGGTAAAATTGATAGGCCGACTCCATTCTGTTATTTCTAATTGCTTTGTAGTATTCGAACTAAATCTCTTGTACATGAAACATCTTCAGTTTTTCTTTATTGGCAAGTGAAGATCAAATTTTTATGAGGTAAACATAATATTTGATCTCTTCTGTCTATATATGTATGTGTGAGTGTGTTCTACTGTCTTACTAGTGAATGTAGCTAACTTCTCAGAAACTTTGGGCTCGCCTAATAAATTTCTGATTTATGTAACTTGCAAAGGTCTTGCAAGCTTCCTTTTTGGTCCCCATTACACTTCTTCTTCTTTAACCCCTGTCCTATGACCAACGACGTAGAGAGTAGTTTGTCTGACATGTAGACTGAATTTGAATTCTCGTATCCTATTGGGAATACTATCAATAGGGTGTTGTACAGAATTAAACAGCATGGTGATTGTGATTCTTTTTCTTTCTTTCTTTTTTTCAAAAAATAAAATAAAATTTATTCTTTGCCAATCTAGTATTTTGTGGACTTTGTGGTGGACAATTTGTTGGATTCAAGTGAGAAAAGTTGAAGAAAAATCCTCTGCTGACAAAAGTGTATCATGATGATTCTGGATTTAGAAGATATAACTAATGCAGGAGGCCACAGGACTCTATTTGATGTAATTATTGTCCTTGGTGTTTGTGTAAGGAGAGAATTGGAGCCGTTTGAGGGGAAAACATGGATGGAAAAGTAGTCTTGAGTCCCATGATTGATTCTCTCATGCACGATTTGTGGAAAGAAGATCATATCCTCCAGTCGAGGTCAACCGGGCTACCTGACAGGCAGAAGAAGTAGGGTAACATAATAATGGAAGGGGAGTGAGTGAAGTGAGTGCTAGGGAGAGTATCTGAGCCCCGGCGGATACGTTGGGATTCACCTCTCCCAGAGTGAGTGGGAAATCCATATCTCCGGTTGAGCCTGCTGTTTCGGTACCAAACTCAGGTTCTTTGCTTCATAAGGGCACGTCCGTGGGATTTGTTTAATAAATCAGAGACATGGATTAGTCGGCTATGAATTTTAGCATCTTCAATTTAAAATGAGTTGGTGTACTTGACAAGAATGTACAATTTAGTTATAAATTCATTTCATATATTATTTGGTAAGTTAAGGTTGGAGTAAAAACAAAAAAAAAAAAAAAAAGAGAGAGAGAGAGAGAGAGAAAAGAGAAAAAGGTAAAAAGCAGACCAAAGACAACAAATTAAAATGGTCGCTGAGATGAGAAAGTCTGGTGTCTCCTAGTGAGTGGGTCCCTTCTTTTTTTTTTTTTTAACCACGCTCGATATCCTATGTTTTAGGTAAGACTAATCTGGAATGGACCTGAATGGACCCCTTCAGTATCCTGGTAAGATCTTTTGTTCTTTTTTTAAAAAAAAAAACAATATCCTGGTAAGATCCTTTAAGACCATAATAAATCCACGCACGTGGACTGAGTATGGAAATGGCCGTCTTGTAAAATGTCTGCCGTTTTATTATTTTAATTATTTATTTTCCAAATTTCAGTCCATAATTAAATGTTATTACATTAAGTGTTTCAGCTGTCGTCGTGGCCTGCAACTTCAGAACAGGAAAAAAAGAAAAGGTCTGTGTGAAGAGAAATTGAAGGGGATAAGCATAAAAAGATTCTGGTGGTCATGGTTGAATTAAGGCATGATGATGATGATGATGAGTCATACATATGGTATGGGCCCTTTTTATTCCCTCCCTGAAAACCTTTGGTCCTCATTTACTAGCTACCTAACCAGCTACTCCTATAACCTTCATTTCATTTCTCCCTTTGAATTATATGTTCTTCCCATCAAGAATCAGCTATATATTTAGAAATAGAAATATAAAGATGATCAATCTCTATATAAAATATATATAAATGATGCAAAAATTGTCTAGCCTATAAGTATTCTATCTACTCCATTAATATAAAATATTTTAAAAAGATACTCAAAAACAAAACAGTTCAAAGTGGACAATATCATATCATAGGAATGAGGTGGCCGTCCAACAAGGTGTTGGATCGGGGCTAACAATAATCCATACTCCACTAACATTAATTACTGACTTTTCAGGATCTATATGTAGGTAGCTAGGTAGTTCTCTGTGTGACTGTGATACCACAGTCCACAAACATAAAAATAATAATAAATAAATAAAGAGAGAAAACGGGTCAGGTTAAGTAATTTTGCAGAGAGGATGAAATAAAAATAGGGAATACATATATATATATATATATATAAGAGAGAGAGAGAGAGAGAGAGAGAGCGAACTTGTATATGTATAGGTTGAATTGAGTCCATCGATTTACTTGTGGAGTAGAGAATATATAGAGAACTTGAAGGAAGACAAAATGGCCATGCAAATACAATTTCCTCATCATAATCAGTTGGATTTGATGTGCTGCATATATATATATATATATATATGGCGCTGGCCCGCCCTATATCCAATCCGATCCCAATTCTCATCAATTTTCTTAAATATATGTATATATATATATATATATAAATTGTTAGGTTATAACCACTTATAGATTAGTTAATTAACCGATAAATTTGAGAAAATAAAATTAAGAGATATTAAACGTGAAAAATTCTTTAAAAAAACTTTTAAAACAATCATAATTAAAATAATAATTTTTAAGTATCTCTAATCTTATTTAAATACAGAATCCTCTATAATCTTCCGGAATGACGGTATCAAGAAACTAAAGAAGTAAACACAACTATATATATATATATATATATATATATATATATATATATATATAAATATTGACAAATCAATATTATAAGCTTCATTTTTTAAAATTTGTAAAAATTATATAATTTAAGAAAATTGTAACAAGTTTTCTATTTGATTCCATTCCATTTGAAAACTCGTGTGCATGTACTAATCTTAGTAAACTTGCACATCACTCTCGTCTTCTCTTTAAAATAAAACTATACTTTTTATGGCTCACAAATTTTATAACATTCAGTGATTAATATATAACACAATATATATATATATATATATAGCTGTCTTTGAAATGGATAAATAAAAACTTGTTAGTTTTTGTCTCGACAAAATTTTACGAGGCATAGAAAGAATATTCTACGCAAAACGTAAGGATGAATTGACAGGAATAATTAGACATATATATAATTGGTGCAATTTCCTATCGTTCTTCAGGTGCCTAACAACTCAATATGTGTTACATATACATACATACATATATATATATATATATATATATATATATATATATATATATATATATATTATATATTTTGTAGATGGTGATCCAGTAAAGAAAAAAATAAGATAATAATAATAATAAATTAAGAAAGGGACAGATTAATCTTAGCCATTTGAAACGTCAATTGGATCCACCAAAGCTAAACATTTAGATTTTGCCCTTGGATATATGACATTATATATATTTATATATATATATATATATATATATATAAGCTAAGCTGAATGGGCGTGTGATGAGAGATACGTCAAATTTGTCTCATTTTTTTTAGTATAGTAATATATATATAAAAGCAAATTTTATTTTATGTCCATTGTTTGGTGGACAGATATTGCGGTGTGTAGGATGGATTAGACGTCTATTTTGTTTTCTTAGGACCAACTGATCGCAAAACAAACTTTCAATTTCATTCGTGATTTGCATTACCATGCAATTATATACGTATACATACATACATATATATATACATATATATATATATATATGAGTCATCTTCCTCTAAGTAACCCACACGTACACCAGTCAATATATATAATTCTCTCGTTATGATGAATCTTTATGCACCTCCGGGACAGGAGGAAAAATGGAATAAACTGGAAAAGAAAAGCACCTACACAACATCCCGCCCCCCTACGAACTAGGAAAAAAGGACTTAGATTTGGCCTAATTAATTTGTTAGTTGTTTTCTTTGCGGATCTTCAAATTCTGTCTTCACTTATATAACCAAACTATATGTATAGATATATTTAATCTCGAATTCTTATCCTTGCTACATTTTAATCATACAACGTATCTCAAGAATTATGGTAATCATCATGGTTCTCTTAAATCTATAACGTTATAATAAAACTATTATCAATTGAGTTGTATCTTCTTATCATCATTATCATTCTAATTATAAAACGATTTTATACTAGTAAAAACTCTGATTATGATGGATGAAACGTTAATTAAATATATAGTTAGAAATCTTCGGATCATAATCTCTTTCTAGCATCAAAATTAATTGTATCATATAAATATATATATAGAATCTTAGAACACGATCCTACGTTGATCATCAAGAACGTAAAGATCCATATATCAAGTACGTACGTACCAAATTTCACTATAAGGATATTCTTTGGAAGTGCCCGAATTATACTTTGGATAAGGTTGAAATATTTTAGCAAGACATGCAAAATTCTGCAACTAATAACATGATATATATATATATATATATATATATATATATATATTGTGTGTGTGTGTGTGTGCGCGCGCGATATATATCGAAAATTGATGGAAGCTATATGGTATAATGGACCAGGATTTCTGAGAAGCACATGATCGATGCTATCATTTTGCATATACAGACACAACGATCAGTCTGTATGTATGCATATATATGCACGTTGTCTTTCTCTCTTCTCTGCGCTTTTTTTTCCACAAGTAATAATCTTGGTGTGTATGGAAGAACTACCTCCACGCTATTGCATTACCCTCCTCTTTTAATCCAAGGAAAAACCAATATATATATATATATATATATATATATATATATATGCTCATCTGGTCCATACTCCCCACCCCCCACCCCCCCCCCCCCAGAAAAAAAAAAAAAAAAAAAAAAAAAAGGGTATGATTCTCTTACATATAAATGAAGAAACTTCCGACCTAGTACTCATTCTTGGAGGAGGACCACCTCAGCTCGTCCTACAACATTGAACATCAATGATATCATCATCTTTACTTTGCTAAGTTTTATATCATTCCTTATCTCACTGCATGTGTCTAGCTCTATGCGATTTTTAGTACTCCACCGAGCTTTGCTTTTTTCGTAAAACTTGCATCCATTATATATAATTGCCCATATATATATATATATATATAATCATTTTAAAGTATTTTAACTTTTAATTTTGACTTCGATTAACTTGATGCTCGAGTTGAATATCCAAGTGGAGCAGCAGTACCTGTACCTGATCCCAACAACAGAGCAACTAGCTATTTCTACTCATTCTTTGTCGTCCTTTCCTTCGACAGATGCAAGTTGATATATGTATATATATGTATGTATGTATATGTATTTTGTTTTTAACCATTGTAAGGTGTCGTGGACGAATGAGTAGCCAATGCACATGGTCTGCCCAACCAACAGGAACTGCTTATTAATTAACCCTACCTCCATTGGTTATCAAATATGAGATTGTACAGAGTAAAACAAATCGTTCGTACGTACGATGAGATACCAAATCAGTACTGGCGACGTCAAAAAGCACAAACTTAAGGGCCGGCCGACCTTGTGTCCTATCCCATCCCCATTAGAGTGCTGTGTAAATTTGTAAAATTGATGGAGAAATGATGTAGACATTCACCTTCAATTCCTCCCATGTTCTTCAATCCAGTCAAATTAATTTTTTTTTTCCCCTCTTTTGTATGGTGTCGCATTATATCATAAGTACATGAGAAAGAAATTGTCATTGCAACTCAAAATATCTCTTTAATAGTGGAAAGATAATATTAGTTATTACACGGGTTCAAGCTTTAAAGACTCAGTTCATAATACGGAAAAAATTTTATTGAATATATTTTAATTTTTTTTAATATAATGTAAGATAATTAAAAAACAAGGAGAGTAATAATAGTAAATGTATACATTATGCATTAAAGATTACATGACGTACGGCACGGACGGCGTCTAATGACTGCACGGCACGACCGGATACCTGTCGTCTCGAATAAACCATAACCATAATAACTACCATTTTTTTCCGCATAAAAAAGTTATATGGTACGGTGAAATTAAATGTTGGTACTAAAATAAAAAACAATTCAAGAAATAGCCACCCAAACCGGTTCCCAGTTAATAATCCCTCTGTTTTCTCTTGGACCTTCTTCTTTGCACCTGCTGCTGCTCGGCAATCTTGCAAATTCTTCAGTATTCTCAATTTCACACTCCACTTTTTTCCCACCACTTTCTCGAATGCGTTCTTCTTCTTCCTCTTCCTCTTCTTCCTCCTCCTCCTCCTCCTCGGTATCATCATCTGTGTATTCCATAGCAGATCTTGAATCATCTCCGTTACGGTTACGGTTACCGTTACCGTCGTTGGACAAAGAGAAAAGCTTAAGCCTACCGTCAATACGCTCAGCTCGGAAGCAAGTGTTATGGGAAAAAGCAACGGCTTTTAAAACTAATCGGCCCCCTTCACGATGAGGCCTCAATTTTATACCATCTGACCCACGAATTAAAGTTAACGGCGGTGGGAAACTTCCCTGTCTTTCCATTTTCCTCGGCCGTTGAATAAGCCTTCCTCGCCGAGTATTGCTAGTACTCGTCGTACTACTCTGTAACTCGCAAGAAAGGCAAGATAAATCGGCCATGATTTCGTCGTCATTGTTGCTTCCGGTTTCGCTTCCGAGACCTTCTGTACACATTTCTAAACTCTGCGTACTCAGTTGGGACGAAGATCGCTTTGCCAGAGGATGAACATAAATTTCTTCTGTTGTTTCTTTCTTCACATTTTGGCTATTATTACTATTGAGTTGTATGAAGCTCCAGCAAAATGAATCTCCATTGTTATTCTTGATTTCTTCTTCCTTGTGTTCTTCTTGGGATTCAAGATTGGGATTTTGAGAATTTGAAGAAACATTTGCCAATTTATCAATTACGGCACCTGGTTCTAAGAACCCGGGTTCCAAACATGACTGCAAACCTTGACAAACCATTTTAGTACAAAGAAAAGAAACAGTGGAGGAAGAAGAAGAAGAAGAAGAGAAGGAGGAGGAAGAGGGTGTTTAAAAATCTATCTTAAACAAAACAAAACTAAAAAAGAAATCCTTAAATTTGGGGAAATGGAAGATGTGTCAATTTCATGTCATGAAACAAAGGCTTAGGGGGAAATTAATGGATATGTGTGTATATATATATATATATATATATGTATGTGTAGGTTGGGTGAAAGTAGACAGAGGAGATTTGGTTTTCTTTGTAATAGAGGTGATTACATGAAAGAGAAGTGACGGGGGAAGGTGTGTATTTATAGAGAGAAAAAGTATGGACATGAAGAGGATTTGATTTTTGTTGTATAAAAGAAAGATGAATTATATACCCTTTTTTTGCATTCATGCCCACTACAAATTCTCAACTTTTTACATTTGCCACAAAAATTAATTATGGAAAGAAATAACTTTATTCCTATAATAATTTTTTTGTTTTTTTTATACTCACTTGGGCAGCCCGGTGTCCCCACCTTATTTAGTGAGACTAATCCGAACTCGGGCTGCGAAGCCGCTCACAGAGTTCAACTCTTACTCGAGGGTGAGGATCTAGCTCAGAGCTTTTTAACATGACGCTAACCACTCCAGAGGATTTGAAACCTCGACCATCCGTTGAGAGGAAGCATTATTCATATATTTGGAACAAGTCCCTTTTTTTTTATTATTTATAAAACATTATAGTTTCAAAACTCAAATCATCAAGACTTACCCCAAAAGGAATAAACAGCCTCAAATAACCAAACAAAATTGCTACACTTTCTATTTATATATCCACTAATATCCAAGCCACACATTGAGAAATTATGTATCTCTGCATTTTAACTATTGTTCAAGTATGAAATAATTCATAGCTGAAAATTGAATTTTAAAATTAAAAAAAAAATATAAATATCAAATGAATTAAATTTTAATAGATAAATAAGTATTAGATAGTAAAATTTTATAAAAGAATCCAATGTAACTCAATTTTAATTAATTATAGTTTAAAATAATTATAAAATCTTAAATTTTTATGAATAATTCTTACTAATTCGATCATACTTGACAAAAAATATATATAATATAAAAATATCACTTACTCACAATTCGTCTTTTTTTTTTGACTGAATGTAAGGGTGGGGAATTGTTCATGGAAAGTCGACACTTTGTGGAAAAGATCAGTTTGATTCAGAATCTTCTGTTATTTTATATTTCGATAAAGAACAACCAGAATATATATATATATATAATATATGTATAGGCTTTTCTTGTTCTTCCCCCCTTGGCTATCCTTTGTCTTCAATCTCTTTTTTTTTTTTTTTTTTGGTTTATTATTAATATATATTTATTACTGTAATGGCGTCTATTCGGCTGCTGCTTCTCCTTTAATGGTAGTATTAGCCAACAAGTAAATTTGGTGCTGACTCACTTAACACACTCCATTGTTTCATCTACAACCAATCCTAGCTTGCTCCTCTGTTTTGAGAATTAGGGTTTTTCTTTGTTCTACCATATTTGTTTTGGGGTAGTCATCAACATCATGCGTGTTCAAACATAATTCTTAATCCTCTAATGTTGTTTAAAGACATTAATTCATATTGATATTGGCGACTTAAATAAATTTGAAAAAATACTTGTTTTTAAATTAGTTAGTTGAAAAAAATATATATCTGTAAAAATTCACTCAATTCATCTCTTACCACTAAAATAAAGACAATCTATTTGAGTCACAATCAAATCTCTAAACCATGTGTTTAAATGCATGGCTTAGAACAAATAATAAGCTTGTGAATTTTAAACGATATTATGAATTTAAGATTATGTAAACACTTATAAGAATCAAGATAAAATTCTATCTGTTACAAAAGTTAAACTTTATGCATAACTTGGATTGGAATTGGATAAATAAAAATAGTGGAATGTTCAATCCAAAGGCGTAGATGAGCTGATAAAGAGTTCTCATAACTTTAGTGAAGTTGTGTTTGGTTCAAACCCCAATGAGTTTCCTCCCGTAAGGGATCAACTCAAACAGAGATTAATCTATAATTGTGAATTTGGCTTAAAAATATTCTTTCATAATTTGAGACTCATACCTCATGTCAAAGAAAAAAAAAAGAAGAAAGAATAGTGGATGTTCTAACTAAAAAGAGATTATGCGTGCTAATCCAATTTATGATCTGTTTATGGTTGATCAGTAATTGTTTTTTTGTTGATTGTTCAAATCTAGTATTGCACCAACAAAGAAGGTAAAGAAAACAAACACTGTTATGATTCAAAATTGATTCTTAATTAGACAGACCAATCAGTCTTTCCTCCTCTGGGGGACAGACAACAAAAATTTATACATTCAGAAGTGTTTCATTCTGTAATCATTGTATTAATTTGATTATTACAAGTAAAAAATGCAAGTAAATAAGAAATTCTGTGAATGATCGAATTAACATCGAAGAAATTGGTGTTAAGAAAATTTGGATAGCAAAATTCTTGGCTTATCAGGGTGTGGCCTTCTCCATACACAATCCATATCAAATATGGATTAATCGAAGATTCGAATAGCAGATCAGTT
This sequence comes from Cynanchum wilfordii, assembly GCA_025388415.1. Taxonomy (NCBI): domain Eukaryota; kingdom Viridiplantae; phylum Streptophyta; class Magnoliopsida; order Gentianales; family Apocynaceae; genus Cynanchum; species Cynanchum wilfordii. The sequence goes on along the minus strand of JAHSUH010002076.1, from coordinate 450,292 downwards.
GCAGATTCTAGAGAAAAACAAAATGAAATGAAAAGAGGAAAGAAAGTGGAATAAAACATGAGCATAAATGCTAGTGATATTTGCTGGTGGACCGGGATGATCTTTAGTAGTAAGCAAGCATTATATTAACTTTTTTTTTTTTTTTTTCAGTTGGTTTTTTACACGAATTGAAGGCTTACAATGCCATGTGAGTATTTGACCTATAAAAAGAAGGCCTGAAATAGAAAGAACAAGTGGGCATAAATTCTTGAGAAAAATATCCTTCCTGGACTCTGCTAACATGAAAAAGTACTGCATTTCCTACCACAACTTTTTTTTTTCAAATATCTTTTTGCCCCTCTTCCCCCAAAATCTAAGAGAGATTTGCAGAATGTGGATCCATTACTTTGTGGGATTTCTTACAAGTCTTTCAGGTTTCATTATCACATCGAATAGATCTCTCTCATGAATTTGCAGTATTACAACCAGAAAGACTCCATGAATTGTGCCTAAAAAAGAAAAAAGAAACAACTTGGACAAGACACACATTATCTTTACAGCATAAACCATTTTTATCCAACAAATCTGTGAATCCGAGATTCATCTTAAGCATGAAGGAAACAAAAATAATTACTCCAACAAGGAAATAATTTTTTCATTTTTTTTTTCTTTGTTTTTGGAAAAACAAGGCAAGACTAGAGTTTTTTACAGTGTTCTGGACTACCACCACCATAGCTTAGTATAGCATGTCCCTTTGCGAATCAGTACCCACCCTCCTCTCTCCTCTCCCCATAGCTCACAATTGCAAAATCTTATAGCCTCATCAGAACTGTCCCAAATAATATCCTTCTTTATTTTTGCGTGTTTTTGCTTTTTCTTGCATGTTGGCCGACCAAAAACTTTGTCAGTTTTTTTTTACTAAATATGTCTAATGATACCACTACGTGTCAACATTTTATTATCCTACAAGAGAGCTTAAAATATGGGTGTACATCCCTCTCCCCACCCCCTATAGTGATTTTATATTACACTAATACGATTATACTAATACTAAATGCAAAGATAACAGAAAATATAACAAAATATCTCTAACTCCTTATGTTATTTGTTCTTAAAATTCTAAATTAGTCATAACAATGTCAACTCCAACTTACTTTAGCACATTAAAATAAACTATTACCATACTTTAAGACCTATAGCTAAGAGATTAGATTAGCTAACAATATGCGCTAGGCTACCTTTTGACCAATTTTAAGAGCAGAATTTTTCTTCCAAAATCTGTGTGCCTGTGTTACCTATATGAAATATAAAGAGATAAAGTACAAAAAGATGTCTTAATCAAACAGTTAATATAACTCAAATAAAAAGCCCAATCACCATAAATTAATCAAGGGGAAAACTTTATAAGTGCAGTTAAAGTAATTAGATTGAGAGACTCAGGGCAAACCTTTTTAAGGGAACCTCAATTTGTTGAAATCAAGACCGTCCTAGTTGATGATGCCATTTCTGAGGTTTCAGTTCCTGGACAACAATGATGCACAAGTAGTACAGAACATGAAGATTGTAACCCCAAAGAGAGCCACCATAACAGGTAGAAATCCATCAAAACAATGGATAATAATAGCAATAATAATAAAATAAAGAAAAAAATACAAAAATCATTATGATACATGGAAATTTTGAATTTCCATTTGTAAGGTTTCGAGGTCGTTTTCAATGTCAGTTAATTCCTCTAAAGTGTGGGAGAGTTTGTCCAATCTTTGTTGCATTTTTTCTTTATATGGCTTGGCAATAAACGTTACATACTTCTCTAGATTCTCAATTGTTACCGCGAGATCTTTCTGCATTGCCTCTTCAAGCTCACGAGCTAATGCATCTACTGTTCTTTTCACTTTGTCCACCGCCTGTTGCCTACGAGCCGGGAAATTTGAAACTGCTAATAAACTGTAACAGATCAATCACAAAACAAAACAAAACAAAACAAAAATGTTGATCAGGATATGCATTATGGTTATACTGAGTATGAGCAAACTTAAAAGTATGCACAACTATAAAAAAGCAGAAATACTTCACAATTAATACTCATTAATATTTTTTCATGCAAGATCAAAACTCATAGGATAGTTTTTTTTTTTTTTTTTTTTTTTTTTTTAATAAAAATAATATCAGTTTTAGCATTTTCTTGGACTAAAAGAAAATGCAGTACCCTCCAGTAGAACAAAGGCCCAGAGCAAGGAGATCCTCCAATGTGCTTGGTAGTACAGATGTTAGGAGGGATGCTGATAAACCAGCTGCTCCGAGTCCTCCAAAAGTTCCAATGAACTGAAAGTGAGTTTGTTCATTAGCTTCAACCTTAGTAACAATATTGCATTTGAAAGAGCATAGTCAAGAAGTGGCTAAAGCCTAAAACACATAAAGCATGCCATTCTTGGCAATGAAAGAGACCAAATAGTGTTGATGTAAAAGACGAAAATGGCACCCGAATGTGATTCCCAAGAAGTAAGAAAAAGCCCAACGAACTCAACTATAGAAGCCAGTATCAGAACAGCTACTGAACCCTTAATAGACATCATCTGAATTTACTAATATGATACTAAAAAGCATTAGCTAAGTAGTTGTTGATTCATATAAAGAAGAACTCAGCCACATCATATTTTTTATGCTAAAAGGAAACTCAAGCAGCAAGCCACGAAAATAAACTTTCTGAAGCCCAAAAATATAAAAAGCTTACCACTTCACGAATTTCTTGCTCAAACAATTTTGAAGCAGCAGCAGCACTGAAATCACCCAGCACTTTCACGCTTGATTCACATAATTCCCATGGCAGTCCATTTTCCACAAGTAGAGCCTGGTTTAGAGGATCACCAAGTGAAGGCCATCTTTCCTCGAAGGATCCTTTATATGTTCTTCCTTCAAGACTTTTTCTTGTGTGTAACCATTCCCTATATTTCCCAAGCAGGTTCTAAAATGTCCAACACAATTCACAAATAACGAAACATAAAGGTCAAATATGGTAACTCAAGAGGATTTCCCCAAATAAAATTAAGAATGAAAATGAAGAAAGATTGGAATAAACAGAAAAGAAAAATATAGAATTGTAGCCACTCCATTACTTGGCAATATTTCAATTAAATAAGGTTTAAATTATTGAACAAAAGAAAATCTGAAAAGTTAGTCCATAAAAGAAAATACAATAAATTCTAAAGACTGAAACATAGAGAAGGTGTTAGTAACAGTTATTTCAAGAGGTAAAGAAACTTTCCTTCTATTTTTCTCATTGACAACTAAAGCTCGGAACACAAAGACAATCCAGATTGTTTATCAGGTATAAGCTTGAGACAGATCTCCATTTTCACCCAGATGGTAAGTAAAACTTTTGAGCCCCATACTGAAATCATAGACTATAAAATTTTTAGTTCTTGAATAGTAGCATCCATTTCGTATGAGGCTCAGTTATTCACTTTAATTAAAGCAACACCTTCAATTCCTTTTCTATCTCTTTCTTTGTTTCAAAAGGTACAGAAACATCATTTTCTGCCTAAGACATCTTTTCTTCCAGCACAACTATAGATAACTAACTCAAATTTGGTAAATTTTCTTTTGTGAATGAAAAAAAGGCACCGCAGAAATATAGTAGATGAAAAGCTCTAATATATGGTACGAGACACTTCTAACATAGCTGATATGGACTCACTTGTACTTCAGAAAGAGCAGGATCAATGATGTCATTTCTAACAACTGAGGTAACTGGCATGGAAGCAGAACTTTCTCCCTTAAAAATGACTGAGGTCACAATATTCAGATTTGATAACCGGAGAGTTGATTCTACAAGCTTGATCACCCGTGCCTGTGCTGTATTAATCTGCATGAGTAGAAAGCAGCAATTTCATGAACAACTTGGAAACATACACTCAAAACAGAAAATAAAGGAAAAATATCACAGCGACTATACACCAATGCCAATAAATGCTCATACCTGAGACATCACTTGCCTCTCCCAAGAGATACTCTCACTTTTCATTTTCCTTGAACACTCCTCTACACTGCTAAGAAGTTCATCCACCAAAGACAAATCTTTTTTAGCTTCCTGGCACTCTGCTCTAACAATTTTTTGACAAGAATAAAGCAGTTTTTCGGCAATCCTAAGTGGTGTCCCTAGCTTAAGCTTCATTCTTTCAATCCCAGTAGCTGTAGAACCATCCAAGAAGCTGTACAAGTATTTCTCAAGTTCATAGAAGCTGCTGATTTTCCAATCCGAGTTTGTCCCAAGGTGTTCACCATAATTGCCTAGAACATCAAAGGAATCTGAAAGTTTTGCTTCAAGAGCACTCCGTGCAGAGATGGGATATAATGCCACAGTTTCAACATTCAGCAGTTTCCGAGCATTTTCTTTCACAAATGCAATAGCTTCTTCAAGCTGCACCAGGCATAGAAAATTCAAACTAAGAAGCTTATGATTTTAGCTCTTATTCTCCCTTATAGTAATGTAAGCTTGCAAATATAAATCAGCAGATGATGAAAAGGATGGAATATCAACCTCACCCATGCTTTGATAAAGGTCAGACTTATTCAGCACGAAAACAACTTTTTTCTTCCACTGTTGAATATAACGAAGAAATGCAACCTGTAAAACAAACAACGCATCATCAGCATGGTGGAGAACAGATAACAAGGAAGATAGAAAGAACTAAATCCCTTCATGCAATACAAGAGAGGATGAACTAGCACATATCGAAAGTTACAAAAACAATTCATAAGAAATCCCCAATTAACTATTTCTCTCTCAATTTCAATAAAAACATTTATAGTGTGGAAAATTTATTAATACCGAATACTTGTTTAAATATAATCCAAGACTAATAGAATGACACTGTAAGATAAAGGTCCCCAATTGGAAATAAAAAGAAATTAAAGGCTAACGAGCCTCTTATGCATTATCAAGCTTATGTCCTTTTGTAGCATAATAAAGACAAGTAATTCCAAAATCAATTTCCACAAAGCAAAGGGAAAAAAACCACAATTGATATCAAGTTGGGACTCTTTGTACACAATAACCATGGCTTTGGAATCATACCTCACTTTCACTTAATGGCCGATCAGCAGACAAGACAAAAAGTACCAAATCTGCACGCGGCACAAATTCCTCAGTTAGACGTTGTTGTCTTTGAAGAATCACATTAGTTCCAGGGGTATCAACAACAATCATCTGCTTTGAAGGCAAAAGAGAATAAAATCAAATAAGTTGCAACAAGAAAGCTTTTAATGTTTTCATCTCCACACATGTAGCAGAATCAGAACAAATCCCTGAGCAACAAACCCACATTAATCATACCGAATGATGAGTTACTTATTTTCTTCTCTTCAAATACCATGTCATATTACTCAACACCCCAAAGTTAGTTGCTTTGGATATTCTAAATTTTCAAGACTACATGGCAGCATATAAAATTTCTAGTATAACACATAAAGTCCACTTAATCGCTTTATGGATGTTACATTTATAAAATGGCATTTGAAAAGAACATCACAAGAGAATAATAAAGTCTTTAGCGCAGCTTCAAAATGTAATTCTAAACATGGAACAGAAAGTGAGAGGACAACAATTGAGGGAGTAACAGATTGTGATCATAGAGCAATCACAAACCATTCAATCAAATTTTCACATCTGCATGTTCATGATATACATCCATAACCAAAATTCCAACTGATGGTTGCATTAACTAAGTAGAACAACATATTCAGACATAACTTGCTCATCATTTCAAGTTTTTGGAGTACTGGTAGCCATTCTTAGATTAAACCCCAGCGCATTTTAAGTCTTACTATAAAATGCCCTTTTAACTACTATTGAAAAAATTCAATGTATCACAATCTACTAGATAAAATCTGAGAATATATGTGGATGCATAAACAATGCTTCCAAAATGAAGCTTCAATAGAATTCCCCATTAAACAGCAGGGAGCAGAAAGAGAGCTCACTTCTTTGAGAATTGGAGCAGGAAGATAGCAAGTATATTCACCATCTGGATGCCTTTCACAATGCTGCTGCTCAACATCCATCCCAGAGTAGCGTAAAAACGTGATTTCATTGGTTGTAGGCACAACTCCATCTGTTAGGTACTTTTCTCCAAGAAGTGCATTAATAACTGAGGATTTACCAGAGTTGAACTCTCCCTGAAAGAATCAATGAATATGAATGCATCAAACCCCTCAAAAGGACACATAAAAGGTAAAGAAAGATCAGTCTGTCAAAGAAGTCACAAGACAAATTAAAAAGATCAATTTTCGTTTTTCTTTTTAAAACTTGTCACATTTAGGAGGTTTTCTCATTTTCTTTCTAAGCATTGAATTACTTACCTAAGAGTACTAATTAAAGCTAATAAACTATTTCAGTAATTAAACTTTATCAGGAAATGAAAGTTCAACCTAACTCCATTATATTTGATAATCCATCTCAATAAAACCATTCCGTGCATACTAGAGAAGATTCAATTAAAGCAACATCAGGAAAATTAAGAAGGATAATTTTCTTAATGTGCATGGGGCGTTTTCAGCACCAATTCTGTGTTATTATTAATGATCTCATCAATATATGGTGCTCATCCAAAAATATAACAATAGCTGGTAGATGAGAAAAGTTAATGTTGCTCTAGAAGCTATTCAAAACGAATAACCACCAAGCTAGAAAACAGGGGAGATTGGTTTCTCTCATAAAGATGGACCAATACTTGTAGTAACATCTCTCATAAAGATGGACCAATACTGGAAGAAATAGATAGGTATACAAGGAAAGGAAAGAGGCAAAGGAAATAAGAGGACACTGAAAAAAATTGTAGTAACATTGATACAGATCCTCTTCAGCAATATGAATGAATGTTTTTTTAAATACAGCACTTCTCACAAACTAAATTATTATTAAATGAGTCAAAAACTAAAAATCTACCAACTAAGATACACAAGCTCCCAGTCCAAGAATGAAAAAAGACTAATAGATATCTGTATCTATCATGATGGAGAAGAACATTGATGATCAGGTAAAATACTCCAATAGATGGACTGTGCTGATGAATCATCCTTTACAAAAACGAAAGGAGGAAGGACCCCAAGACAAAGGAAGAAAACAATAAACAATAATTTTGCTTTATCAGAACATAAAATAGAACAAACACACTAGATATATGAGTGGAGTTATGCATGTATATGTGATATTTCTGATAAACAGTGTTTTTCGCCAAAATTACGTTTCAATATAAGACTCAATATAAGACTCAATAGCATCAATGTCATCCAAGTCAATCAAATTAGTAAAAAGAAGCTACCAAAGATAGAAGCCTTGACAAAAAAACTGATTATGATAAAGGTAAGGCACTCAAGGAAGAGCATAAAATCAAAGGGTGCATTTGAGAGAAATCATGAATTTTAGCAAATTTCCATCTTTCCAAAAAAACAAAGATGCACTTAACATCATAATCCAGTGAGCAGTAGTTTGCATGGATCAATGAGGGAAGAATCAATTTAGAGCGGATACCAATGTATATTCCTGGTACCAGAATTTGTTGAAGACACAATTACCACTATAACCAGTAAAAAGGGATCGTCAAGTTGAGAAACTGCATCGATGAGAAGGGAGACTTCCTCCATCTGCCATGTCAAGGTTAACAATATCCAGATTATCAACAGTCCAGAAGCATAAGCTAGAAATAATTGTCAGAAGAACTTCAGCACCAAATTTAACAGATTAAATGATCACCAGTGGTGCAGCTTGTTTGATAGCATCTATCACTTCCAGCAAAAATGATCTTTCAGTTTCTATAAACTGCCGTTCTCTTTCTTTCAATTTAGTGAAACCAGCCACCACAGGCTTTCCAGGAACACCATTATTTACATCCAATACCTTAGGCTCATCAACATCTTGAACTTCTCCGTCATTCCATTTATTCGGCACGTAAGTAGTAGTAAATAGTTTGCTCAAATCATCAATGCCGAACACCTTTAATTCTTGCAAGGAAATTACAAAGCCACTAGCTCCTGATTTAAGTATATGAGAAATTTTATTAAATGATTTCTCGCTGGCAAGTGAATCAATCATGACAAAAGTTGGAACTCTCACATTCTGAAACACAGAGCTCTCTAGTTCCTCAAACTGCTTATCCCCAGAGACTCTGTATATAAGAAAATCAGCACCTTCAGCTTTAGATGCATCTAAAGCAGCATTCTGTGACTGAACATTCCTGGCTACCAAAGGTAGGAAAACAGATTCTGATTTTGAATCTACCATCATATTCCTCGCAACAATTGCAGGAAGGCCTGTTTTCAAAAACAAGAAGTTTAACCTACAATCTATACATGAAATCCATTTTTTGACCATGGAAATAAATTAAAGCAAATGAAGTAATGTACTAAACTAAGAAAGTTATAACTTCGACTGTGAGATGAAACCAATAATGGTTTCAAAGAAAATAGAAATTACCTTGATCAGAGAGCAAAACCCCACTAGCGTTTACCGCCGCAGCAATATCCACACGCTCATCGATAATCAAGTAAGCCCGCTGCCTGATCACGGATTTCAATAACAAAGCGGCCTCATATAACTTTCCACCGCTTTCTCCTCCACCACCAGTGAGCACCACAATACCAACCTGGTTGGCCACAGCCCCATCAACGACATCAATAACTCTTTGATTATCCTTCAGTACCTCTTCAGAACTCAACTGGAGTACCAAACTAGGTACTTTGATTGAAGGCCTCTTGAACCCACCGGGAAACAACGTTCTCGGAGGCTTCTGTTGCGGCGGTTGATCTAAAGAGTTAGAAATACAAGAAGCAGCATGAGGATTGATTGAATGGGAGATTAATGGAAGCGGAAAGCTACGAGGAGGAGGACGGACATTGAAGCGAGGCGGAAAACGGTGTTTGGAGTTGAAATGGAAAAGAGGATGATGCTGTAGGGGAGAACGAATGTGGGAAGTTAATGATACCATAGATAAGAAAGTGAAGATGGCAGCAAACAGAGATAATTTGGATTGACGGATTTTCTGTAGAAACAGGAAAAACAAAAATGGTGGTATAGAGAAGAACAGGAATGGCGGAAGAGAAGTACCAGAAGAAGAAGAAGAAACAGAACCTTATCTATAAGATTGTGAATTCAAATCCCATTGGATATTTTTGGCTCAACAAAGATACGCTTATTAATATATATTTTTAATTTTCCGCTTTTTGTATCCTATGAATAATAATATTAGAAAAAAGTATTAATAAATATAATTATTATAAATTATAACTTGAAAGGAAATATATATATATATATATATATATATATTTTTTTTTTTTTTTTTTTTATATTATTAATGATAACATTTTTCCATTTTTTATGACCAAGATTTTTGTAGTAAATGTACTTTGTAAATTAACTTATTTTGTAATAAAAAAAAATACAAATCATGAATTAATTTAAATTAAGTAATTTCCAATACAAAATCATATATTAAAAAAATGGTAACTTTCAAAATTGTGTTTCCAAAAAATAATAATTTCGAGGATTTCCGAGGGCAATTTCGTCATAAAAAAGCAATAGAAAAGGCAAAAGTTTTAGGGGGAAAACGGGGGAGTCGGAAAGTTGAAAATTGATGAGTCAAATCAATTGGTCAAAACACGTCTTCACTAAAGAACAACTGCTACTACATAACACACTGATAAAAATCTTCTCCTGGTCTACTGTTTCCTTTCCGCTGTGCTTTGGAAGATTCAGGAAGATAAACTATTGCCATTTTTGTTCCTTGTGTTCTGCGGGCAATGGGAAGGAAACGAAAGTCTCCATCGGGGGAAGGACCCTCTAATCCGGTATGCATTTGCAGTTTCTTTCCTCACCACCCCAGTTTCTGTCTTCCTACCGTTTCATTTTCCCGGAAAGAAAACCCACACGGATCTTTCTTGGGTATTTTGGTTGGTTTTTATGCGGATTCTTGGGTTATTTTCAGAATGGAAGTTTTTCTTTTCCATGCATGCCTAGAAATGTGGGTGAGATGGTTCTGGTGTCGGTCCCTTTATCTTCTTGACTCTGTATTTTTTTCTTTTCGGTTTTTCTTTCTGGAAGAAGTAAAATGTGGGGTGGGGGTTTGGCAAACAATTCCAGAGCTTTCGAACTTGTTGTGGGGAAACAGGGTTCTTGGAATGTGTAAAGTCGAACGAGAGTTTTTGGTCTTCTGTTGATGAAAACTGTAGTATCACTAGCCCTTTCTTTTATAAGGATAATTGATTGGAGACTTTGATCAGAACTTCGGATTAGGGCTAGTAATCAATCATCTCTAACATTCCACCCTTTTTCGGTGGTTGGTGTCCGAGGAATATTCTTCATATATATATATATATATATGTCTTAGTGATTGTAAATGAATGGCATTGGATTTGAGGAATTTAGGGTGCAAAGTATGAATGAATATATATATATATATTATATATATATATATATATATATATATATATATTTTAAATTGGACTAGAGACAATGTCATCTGGTTGTATTGCTTTGCTTCTCTTTTCGAAAATATCCTTTACTTTTGTGCATTGGTGTATTTTTTGAAAATCTGTCTTCTGACTTTTTACTTTGCACCAGACTGATACTGTTTCTCCTACGGAGATTGTGAAAAAGGATCAGCACAAGGAAATTTCTGGAAGTTCACCTGCAAAGAAGAATGCTAGAAAGGACATGAATGTTGTTAGGAGGCGATCTGGTCGGCTTAAGAATGCTTCGTCATCCGGGCCAATGAAGGAGGTTGCATTAGAGGAAATAGACCTTGTTGAAAGTGATAGACAGGAGGATACTCGTGTTAATGAAGAACCACCACATATGGATGAGTTGAGTTCTGAACCGAGTTCTAGCCGTGGAAACATGGAAGCGAAAATCGACTTTCTTGTTCAATCTGCTAAAGTTGGTATCTGAATCACTTAGTTTCTGTTCATAAATTTTTCCTTATTATCATCCTCTATTGATACTAATCTGAAGAAACTCTCCAAACAAACAGAAATCTGAACAAGTCAACTTCACAGAGTTATATATTGACTCACGAATGAAGGTTTGTATTTCTTTTAATTTCTATGGCTGGTTACCTCATCAACTCTCTCACTATGGTAATTTATATACATATGTGATGATTTTTTTTTACTCTTCCGTAGATTGATTCCTTAATGAAAGAAAATCAAGAACTTACCAAAAAGTTGGAGTTTGCTCGTGGGAAAGTTGAAGCAGTATTATTTCTTGCACTAGCTTATCAGTTGCATAACAAAACATTGTTTCATAGGAACTGTTTAATGTTTACTGGATGATGATTTAACTTTTTGCAGTTTGAGCAAATGAAGGATGCTTTTGGAAATCCCAATTTGGCGAAGGTCGTTGAAGCATTAGTTAATATTTCATCTCCAGCAGCAAGGTGTAACTTGCCTGTTGTTTCTCCTACTGCTTCTCCTCCTCCTCCTCCTCCTCCTCCTGCTGCTGTTGCTCCTTATAGTAATTTTAGCAATGATAACTTACCTTCTCCTACTCCTGCTGCTAATGTTGATGAACCCATGTCTTCTCCCGAGAAAAGCCAGCGTGGCAGGAAGAAATCAAGGTGATATAGGTTAGTGTTGTAGCTCTTCCTCTAGTAGCTCTCATCTACCTAGCATTAACTTTCTAACAGAAGCTGAAGTTCTCAAGTAAGATTTCTTTGTTACTTTGTGGAAACAGATTCAAATGGTTTGGATGATTGTTTAGAACATGTAGTATTTTAGTGTGACATCTTGTTGTCGTAAAATTGGTCTCTTTGCTTCTTAAAATGGTTAGATTTCTTTGTTACTCTGTGGAAACAGATTCAAATGGTTCATATGATGTTTAGAACATATAGTATTTCTAGAGTGTGACACCTTGTTGTCGTAAAATTTGTCTGTATATCTCAAAATCTTGAAGAGTTCTTTCTCTTTGCTTCCTTCAATTCAATGACATAAGAGAAATTTGGCATGCATTATATATATTAATTATTGTTGTTACATATGGGTTTAAATACATTGAAAATGAATTAAATCCTCCATATGGGGAGAAAAAAATTGTGTTGTCATCTACTTCATCTCTGTATTACACATTACTGTTCCTCGAAGCATTTATCCAGTGATTTGGTGAACCCCAAAATTTCTGTCCGTGGTGGTGTCGTCTCTCCACCATTTCTGTTGCTTTGATCTTCTTCTTCTTCTTCCGGTAGAGGAGTTGTGGGAGATGAAAAATCTAAGCACATTCCACTTATTAAGTTGTCATAGGATGCCGAGAGATCTTGTGAGGTGGCCTGGTGGTATTCCACTAGCTGGTGAAGGGATCGGTTTTCCCTGGACAAGTTGGCATTTTCATTTGCCAGTCTTGATTTTTCAGCAAGAAGTGCTTCAAGTTGAAGCCTCACCTGGACACAAGTAGTAAAAATGTTGTAGAAATTAGACAATGAGTCTGATTGAAAAAATCAAGTAAGGAAATATATATATATATATATATTGTATGTATATGTATGACATACAAGATCACCTGGACACAAGTAGTTTAAAAAATGTTGTAGAAATTAGACAATGAGTCTGATTGAAAAAATCAAGTAAGGAAATATATATATATATATATATATATATATATGTATGTATATGTATGACATACAAGATCATCTTCTTCTGGTCGCATCCCTTTGTCAAATCCATCACGAAGTCTCTTATTCTCCTCCTCTAAGAGAGTACAGCGTTCTTGCATGAAGCACAAGTCTGATTTTATTGATTTCAGTTCTCTAGCCATTGCAGCAGCTTTTGTCGCCATGGAAATTGCTAGCTGCAGCAAAAACAATAACAACAAAGGATATAAAACATTCAATACATATATAACACACTGTTTCTGTTTACTGATTGATACTCAGTTGATGATACTCACATTTTTAGCCTCGTTGAGTTTCCCCATTTGTTTCGAATCCTTCAAATGTTCCCCATTTGGATCATCTGCTTGATTATCAGAGTCAGAGCATTCTTGATGATCCAACTTCCTCTTAAGCCCCCTTTTTCCTTCTTCAATTTCATCTTCATCTTCATCTTCATTTTCCTTCTTCTGTGGTGGCGATTCCTCATATTTAGCCTTCTCCATCGTGCATTGCAGAATTTCAGTCATTGTGGGCGGTCTAGCAAGATCTCTTGCTCCCTGTCAATGTACACATTTTCCTTATATACATTTCTTCCCAAACTAAATTTAGATCAAATTGGACAGTAATAATGGACTAAACTATTTAGAAAAAATCAAAACCTGAAGGGCATTCTCCAAACTATTTGACAGTTGAGACAGAGTTTGAGCTACAGAGTCGAACCCTCTAAGCAGAAGCATCGAGTCTTCCTTCAATCTCTTTGCCCCTTCCGTCGGTCCGCGGCTCTATTACCCCAAAAACAAACGAAAAAAAGCAGACATTCACAAACACGCATAAAAACAGACATATAACCACCCCCAAAAGCAACTACATAAGAAAAAAAGAGAGCAACGAGTAATAGGCACCTGATGGGGCAACGATAGATCTACGGAACTCCTGTTCTCAAGGAGAGTGTCAATTCGGCTTCGAAGAGTGCTCCAGAAACGCTTATCAGATGACGGAGTAAAGATCGGAGAAGAAGCCATGAGAGCTCCGGAGCCCTGAAATTACACATTTTCTGAGTGTATGATTATCTATTATATACATTAATTAGCTAAAAAAAAAAAAAAAACATTCAGAAAGGATTTGATTTCAAGGAAACAAAACCTTGTCGATGGAAGCAAGAGGAGAAGGAGAGCAGAATGATTCCTCCATAGACGTTATTGCCATTGAGTTCTTCTTTGTTGCCTTTTGGATTCGGAAAGAGAAAAAGGGAACGAAAAAAAAGATTAGGAAAGACGAAAGATTAGAGTGAGAAAAGCCGAGTTCGTAACGGCTAGTTACGTGGAAAGTGTGTTTAAATAGATGCGTTCCGCCGATGCCCAACGTTCTGATTATTGATGGGTCCCTTTTACCCCCAAAAATTACCCCAAAAAATATATATATATAATGTGGGATCCACAATTTTTGTTAGGAATTAGTCAACTGGTTGGATAATAAATGGAGTTTAATTTTACTTTTAAGTTAAACCCTACTTGATTAATTCATTAATGTGAATATATATATATACTAGTTGAACATTCCGCACCAGGTGCGGAATTATCTATTTTTTATTTTTCATTTACAATAAATTATTGATTTAAAAATTTTTAATATTAAAATAAAGTATATATAAATAAATTGATAAATTTTATCATATATAATTATATTTATCTATTTATTAAATATTTATATAATTAAAAATTAAAATTTTATTATATAACATAGTATTTTAAAATTATAATAAAGGATACATAATTGTTCAAATTACTAATAATGGTTACTTTATATTTCACCCATTAAATTATTAAAAAAAATTAAAAATTTAATATTTAATAAATAACATAAATATGATTAATTACATATAAAAAATTAAATTTAAAAAATAAAGTAGAATACCAATGAAAAGTTTTGAAAGTTAAAATTTAATGAATTAAAAGAAACCAAACAAAAGTAACATAAATTACAATTAAAATGATATTAAAAATATAAAATATAAGAAGACAAAGATATAAAAAGACAATAAAATTCAAAAAGTTAAAAAAACTTACAAAATCATGCTATTAGAAAACTTATTAGAGAAGAAATTAAAAAATGTGGATCAAAATATAAGGAAATCTGGAGAACCAAAATAGAAGTTTGATGATGAAATTTTAAAATAAAAAATTAGGTTATTGCAAAACTAAAACTTAATAATAAACGGAATTGCAAAATTTTTATTAAGTTTAAATAAAAATTTAACAAAATAACTGAATTGCAAATATTAGTTAGCAAAAATATTTATTAAATACAAAATTTAACAAAAATTACTTTAAATATTTAATACCTTAATTTAACCAAATTTACTTCAATTTAAGAAATATCAAAATTTGCTACCACCTTAATTCTAGAGATTTTGGGCTTGAACTACTTTTGTTTCTTACATAATCCATTACATCGGGGCAATAATCAAGCCCCATGATTTTTTTATAGTGCATAAAACAATAAAATTTAAAATAAAAAAGCAAAATTATATAGAAGTATGGATTAGAAAAAAAAAAACATAAAAATATAAGCAATAAAAATAAAAACTTAAAGTTATATAGAGAAGAAAGACAAATATTGAAAAAAAAAAAAAGTATGACTTGAGAAGGAGAAAACAAATGCATGTATATATATATATAAGATGGTAAGTTTTAATGACATATATTTTGTAAGTTTCAGACGGACTAAAAACTCATATCTCTAAAATCAACAAATGAAATAATTTAAAAGTTAAAAATAATTAAGTGATAATTATTTTTATCAAAGATACTATTTTAAAAGTTATAATAAGTAATAAATTAATTAAAGTTAAAAATATAAATATCAAAAAAATTAAAAGGTTGAAAAATATTAAATAATAAATAAAAACAATTAAGAGTTAGAAATAATTAGAAGAGTGCCATAAAAAAGTCAACTATTGTAATCTTAAAAAATAAAAATAGATAATTGATTACAAATTATTAAAAAAATAAAAAATAAATAAAAATGTTTAAAAATAATATTAAAAAATATAAAATTAAGATAAAAATGTAGAAAAAAGTTATTAAAAAAAAGTCAATTAAAAAATTAAAATTTATTAAGCATTAATTGAGAATTAAAATATAAAAAACTAAAAGTTTAATTTAATTACAATTATGACAATAAAATAAAAAATTAAGAAAAAAAATAAAAGTTATTAAGCATTACCTTTTATATTATTAAATTATTTAATGAATCATAAATTTAAAAGTCAAAAAAACATTGAATGAGACAAAAAGACCAAAGAAAATTAAGCAAATTACAACAATGCCATCATTTACCCAAAAAAAAAAAAAAAAAAAAAAGAGAAAGACAACAAAGTCCAAAGAATTGGACAAAATTACAAAATATACGCCATTAAACTTAGCATCTTATATATATAAGATATATATATATATTTAATGATTTTTTTTTAAGTTCTTCAAAATTTAAAATAAAATGAATTATTATTATTATTACAAAGAGAAGAATTTGATTGGTTTTTTACCCATGAAAGAATGTTTTGAGAGTAAATATTGTGAGATAGGCAAAAAAAGAAAAAGAATACGCTGCTTGACTTGTCAAAATGGAAAAATGTATTATTTAGATATTCGTTTATGTATGGGTGGAGCTTTTAATAATTAAGATTTAAACTATTTATTTAAATTTAAATTAGTCGGTGCCACAATAACTTATTAGCTTGTTAAAAAAAAAAAATTAAAAAAAAAAAAGAATGAAGAAGAAGAGGCCATCCATCATCATCTTCTATCTTCTTTGAATGAATAATAATATATCAAAAACTGCTGGTTCTGATTCTGATACGAAATCAGAGAAGATCAATAATGGCCACTCTTGCTTCTTCTTCCTCTCTCCTCTTCGCTTCTCCTCCATCTTCCAATTCTTCTTCTTCTTCTGCAACTTCTCTTTTCTCTTTACCACGTCTCTCCTTCTCCTCTAATTCTTCCCCTTTATCTTCTTCTTTCTCAATTTCTCCATTTTCCTCCTCTGTTTTTCATCCTCACTCTCCACGCCGTGTTTCTTCTATCTCTGCTTTCACTGTCATCAGAGCCAGTAGTGCTCAGAAGAAAAAGGTTTTGATAGTCAATACTAACAGCGGAGGCCATGCGGTTATCGGTTTTTACTTTGCGAAGGATCTTCTTAGTTCCGGTCACGAGGTCACCATTCTTACCGTCGGTGAAGAGAGCTCTGACAAAATGAAGAAGCCCCCTTTCAGCAGATTCTCAGTTAAGATATCAATTTTTTCTTCTTTTTTTTTTTCTGAATTTAATTCTTCGTGCTATTTAATGCTGTTTTTTTTTTTTTTTTTTTTTCAGGAAATTGTGAGTACTGGTGGTAAAACAGTATGGGGTGATCCGGCAGATATTGGGAAGGTTTTGGAGGGGGCTTCTTTTGATGCTGTTTTGGATAACAATGGCAAGGACATAGAAACCGTGAGGTTAATAAATTTGTTGATTGATTCTCCTCTATACATCTAAAAAGTAGTGTTTCGTTTGTTATGATCTAAGAAATTTTTTACTGCTCTTAGGCCTGTGGTAGATTGGGCTAAGAGTTCTGGTGTACAGCAGTTTTTGTATATCAGCAGTGCCGGAATTTACAAGCCCACGGATGAACCTCCCCACATTGAAGGGGTAAGTTGTATGATCCATCCCATCTATGGAATGAGGTTTTTTGTCTTCAAACTTATTCCCCGGATAATAATTACAGGAAGTTGTTAAAGCTGATGCCAGTCACGTTGGAGTAGAGAAATACATTGCAGATGTCTTTGAAAGTTGGGCAGTTTTCCGTCCTCAATACATGATTGGCTCTGGCAATAACAAAGATTGTGAAGAGTGGTTTTTCGACAGTAAGTTCTGATATGGGATTCTGTTGTTGTTTCTTTTGAGAAACCAAGTAGTATTATTGTTAATAAATAACCTATCAAAACTCTACTACTAAGGAATTGTTAGGGGAAGACCTGTACCGATTCCGGGTTCAGGAATGCAGCTGACTAATATCTCCCATGTCCGGGATCTATCATCCATGCTTTCTGCGGCTGTTGAAAAACCAGATGCTGCAAGTGGAAACATCTTCAACTGTGTTAGTGATCGTGCTGTGACGCTGGATGGAATGGCTAAGCTTTGTGCTAAAGCTGCTGGCATGCCTGTTGAGATTGTGCATTATGATCCTAAAGCAATAGGGAGTGATGCAAAGAAAGCATTTCCTTTCCGGAACATGGTAAATTAACACTTGTTTTCTAGAATGATCTATTTTTTATATTGCCATTGGCATTATGATTCTTGAAATACTGCTGTATTTTCTGTGCAGCATTTTTATGCAGAGCCAAGAGCTGCAAAGGAGATTCTAGGATGGCAAGGCACTACAAATCTTCTAGAAGACTTGAAGGAGCGATTCGATGAGTATGTCAAGATTGGCAGAGACAAGAAAGTGATGAAGTTTGACATAGATGACAAAATTTTGGAATTGCTCAAAGTACCTGTAGCTGTTTGAATTGGTTTAGCCAAGCAAGTGGAAATCAGTTCACAGTTTCGTTGAATTCATTTTTCTGCTTCTACTATTTAGTCTAAGATGTCAAATTTTGGTGATTCAAACATAATGATAAAAGAAGAACGTGATTTCCAATACTTGGAGATGGAGAAGATAAGCAAACACAAGACCATAATATCAAACAAATATAATCCCAAATCAAAATCTCCAGCCAGAACAACTTTGCTAAAGCCTCTTGCAAACAATATAATGATATTAGAAAAGAATACAACAACAGAAATGGAATCTGCTAATTACTAGTTCTAACTAGCAAATGAAGTTGCAACACAGATGTTTGTCCCGTTTTCAATAGATTTGCAAAATAAAGTCATTGTATAATAGCATTCCTCCATTTTATTTCCTATTCAACATGCTTGATGTCAAGGCCCTTCAGTTTACTCTCCAATTCATCATGATTATTATTACTCTCTTCTTCTGCATCTTCATCATAGTCCTCTCCTTCAGGATCATTCTCATCTAAGGGTCCAAGGACAGAAAGGGAATTCTTAAATATCTCCGTAACCTCATCAACCCCCTCCTCAGATACAAAGTTACCGTTGATGTTGAACAGTTTCAGTTCAGGCTTATTCACAACAGCCAGAGCCAAGCACCGGGCGCCAGCTCTTCTTATTGAATTGGTGCTCATATCAACTTCAATTAATTGGCCATGTCCGTCTTCCAGAGATTTAGCAATAATGATGGCTCCTTCATCTTTCAGTTCATTCTCGGCTAAGTTTAATTTGGTTAGGAACTGCTTTGTAGATATACAGGCAGCTAAAGCTGGAGCAGCTTCTACAGTAACATCATTTCCAGCCATATCAAAAACTTCCAATGATGGAGCAGATGCCTTGAGAGCGTTAGCAAGGGCTTTAGATCCTTCGTCCCCTAAATTCAAATAGCTGAGGAAAATCTCAGTCAGACCAGAAAATTCTGACAAAGTCTTGTTCAAAGCAATTCCAGCTTCCTCACCAAACATATTGTCACGTAAATCAAGCTTCTTCATATTATTGCAACTACGTAGTGCTTCTGCCAGGGCGACACCTCCTTCAGATGCTACCCTAGTTGATGAACATCGGAAATCCTCCAGGATAGGAGAATGCTTAACTAAGTCAGAAATAGCCATTGCACCCTCATCACCAGTCATGTTATTATGAAATTGAAGAATCTTAAGCCTGTTTGTTGAAGGAATCAGCTCGCGTACTGCTCTTGCAGCTTCCTCTGAAATGCCATCATTCATCAAATATAGCTCCTCTAGATTATGTTGTGATTTTAGAAGTCCAGCAAATGCTCTAACGCCTTTCTCACCCAAAGCATTGTTTGAAAGATTGAGATACCTGAGTTCACAACCTTCAAGAGCAGATGAAAACATAGTCATAACTTCTAAAGCCTCAGATTCAGGCCTCCCTGCAACAAAATCTGACAGGTCAACTTCTCTCAGCTGATGCTTGAGAGATGACAGAATTGGCTCAGCTACACGGGCTGCATCTAAGCCAAAACTCCTATTGCTGAAACATATCTTGTTATATTTGTTACCAGGCACACTTAATGGCTTCAACAATTCCTTGGCCTCTTCTGCTTCAACAAAAGCCCTACGACCTCCAGATATATCAAATACAGTTTCAGATGCTTCTTTAGTTTTTTCAGGAACTAAAACCTCTCCATCTTCCTTAACTTTAGGTCCTCTTCTGATGACTTCCAGCATAAGCTTGCTGGATTCCTTTGCATAGAGCTGCACAGCAGAACTTCCATCTCCATCAGGCTCCTTCATAAAGTGTTGGTTTGCAGCAGCAAAAGCAACAGCTTCTATTTGCTTGGCATCCTCCTCAGCTTCTTCTTTGCTCAAAGGACCATACTTTCTAGACAAAATGGATGGAGTAGTAAGATTCTTTGTCATTCTCTCTACAAGCATTAGCCTGGTGCTTTGGCTGGGAGGCCAGAGTTTAATGGACAGCGACTTAGAATCCATGTCAAGACACCTGTAGGTATGCATGACATCAGGATATCAACTTTAAGGAGACAATACCAAACTTTAGAAGCTAGATATGAAAAGAAATATATCAGGATCACATTCAGAGCAATCCCACAAACTTTCTAGTTGTTCCTTCGATATAAAATCAGAAATTTCTTGGACAAAATATATAACTAAAGGACCTCAAAGCTAAAAGATGGTATTCAGGCTTCCTACAGACTAATCCCAGATCTTCTAAATGATCAGAGACATGCTACTCCCTTCAATATAAAAGTTTCCGATCTGCCACACAGTAATACATCTCCAACCACCACCAGTTGCACATATGTAAGAATACAAGACTTCAATAAACGTTAATTAACATTCCACTCTATCACCATCAGATGAGGAATGAATAGCTGAATGGTTAGCAAATGATGAACAAGTAGTGAGTATTCCATAGGACAGGAACAAATCATACTAATTTTTCAGCCATTTAAGGTACAATTTAATTTTCAAACTCAGAGTGCACTGAGTTACTTAAGAGGCCCTGCGTATCTATTAGACTGCTACTGTTAAAACACCATATCGGTAACTGACATAGCCTACTAATGAGGTCAAAAACTTCAAGGGGATGTTAAGAGGATTCGTACCCAGATAGGTTATAGGGTTTAAAATCGCCTCCTGACAAAGACAGTAATTGTGCAAATTCTAGGTCAGACAAACAAAGTTAAGTGGATTCTATTGCGCCATTTTCTTTTATTCAATAAGATGTGGTTAGTCATAATTTACTATGCATATATTAAGCACAAATATTGAGACATAGACCTTTCTTCTTTACAATGCAGCAAACCTTATCATATCAATCTTCTTGTGGTACAAATATACACTGTTACTGTATATAACAAAGCATTAAAGGAGATCCAAATATCCAGGACAACTTTGGACAACTGAAAATAAGAGTAAATTGAAGTCAAGAACTTCAAACAGATCCACAATGTAATCTGACAATGCATTTATCTAGATGTAAACAACATAGCTGCAGTAAACTAAAAGCATCATAAAGATGTAGAGGTTATAAGAACCAAAACTATTGTTGGTGGGAAGGAGGTCTATGAATCTCACAAGCACAAGGCGAAATAAATTTCCTAAGAAAGACAAAAGAAGTGAACACTCCCAAATAACTTGCCTGGAAGGGTATTTGAATGAGTGAAAGTGAAAGAAGAGCAAATGCACTGTAAATTCCACGAATATGATCTCAGCTTCTTGTCCAATACATTTGAGAAACATATAAGATTGCTCAAATTTTAATGTTGATATTAAAGACCATATATATTGATCATTCCCAAAAAGAATGACAAAGATAGATTAACTTTTTGGCTCCTTAAAAGAAGAAAAAAGTTAGAGAAGCACACTGCTAAAAAAATTAAACGCCCGATCTAATTTTGAACTGCTGGCAAAAAATGCATTCCCTGTTTCATTAACATTTGCCAAATATAAGATAGAACTATTGCTAGTACTACTAGTCTGGCTTAAATCCATTGATTGGTATGTAGGATTACTAAAATTTCAAGTACATTATCCTTTTATATATTTTTTCTTAATCATTCAATTTCATTTAATTAAAAGATAACTTCAAAGACTACCGAATCGGATACACCCAAACGAATTTTATCAACAAGATCAAACCCCTCCTTAATATGGAGAAGGCAAAAAAAATCTATGGCCCACAATGAAAAGTATTTTGGGATGCTCAAAGTGATAGTTCTTCTATCTCTTTCAAATGGATAAGTAAAAATATCCAAATAATTCCAATTCAGGTCCTTTCACTAACAGCAACCAGAGAAGTTTTCTTTTCTCCCCCTCACCCCAAAACCAAACCTAAAATGACAAAATCCACTTGTGAGAGGCCCAAGAAGATCGGAACGGAGATAAAAATGAAAACGAAAGCACGTAAACCCATGAACTCGCATTAAGTGGAAAAGGAAAAACCGAAAACTGTTTTTCAGAAATTAAAAATTCAGGAGAAAAAATAAATAAACGTAGCAAAAGCAACAACAAAAAAACAAAATAAAAAAACGGTGAAAAAAATTATTAAAAACAATTCAACAAACGAGAAAATGTGATATATTTTCAGGAGGCCAGGGGGAGGAGAAATTAATAAAAACTATAAGCAGAATTACCGTCAAGTAGAACTCCACAACGGAATGCGAGAACGATTGAAGACACAATTGCAAAGGAAACCCTAGAAAAAAGCGAAATTAAGAAGCGAAATGAAGTGAAGAGGAAGGGATTACTTCCACCACCATGAATATGATTAATCTATATCTTTCGAGGCACTTCAAATGGTAGTGGTGGCGGCGGCGAGTGTAATAATTGCAGTTTCATTTGATGGAATCGGATAAGGTAACCGTGAGAAATTGAAATTTTGGAGGGAAAATCATCAATCCTTGCTGTTCTTACCCAACTTTAAAAATTAAATAAAAAAATTAGTGGGAGCGGACGGAAGCCGTAGAGATTCTGCCTTCCATTATTATCAATCCTTTTTCTTCCCCTTTTTATAGTTGCCTTGTTTGGTAGGGTTAGTTTGTGCAATCACCGTACGGCAATTAGATCGGGTATTAGTAACCAATGAATGTTTGCCACCTCACTAATTTTATCAGAGAAACTCATGTAATTTTAAAATGTTAAAAGTTAAATGGCCCAACTGAGTTTATTGGGCTATAGATACCTTACGGTGCTTTTAATGGGCTTTTAGTAAGACATTCAAGAAGTTATCTGCTTATGGTCTATTTATGGCCCAACTTGTAAAACTTTTTTTCCCTTGGTGTCTTAGGTGGGTCCCGGGTACCTACCATTCAAGACTCGGACTAATCATTTTTTCATACTCAAACTAATATTTGAAACTTAAATTATTGGTTAAGAGAGAAGGAGCCCCTAACGCTCCACCACATGTCTCTGGTTAAATATATTATTTTTTATTAGATAGTATTATTATATATCGAGATAATATAAACAAAAGAAAGAATTGTCCTTTTTATGAGACCCCATTTGTGTCATATTTGTCGTTTTGTTTACACTATCTCGCGGCATATGATAATACAATCCTTGAGTGTTTATACTGCTATGTAAGAAGGAGTGATATGTACTATGCGTAAAGAATCGATAAGTATTCTACCATCCATTTAGTGAAATCATCATTTTGTCACAATAAAAAAATGCTACACAGGATCGATAATTTAATATTCTCTAATAATATATTTTTATTCACAAGTAAAAATCATAAAGTTTAATTAATTTTGAAATCATGTATTGATTTATTATTGCAAATACAATGTTCAAGATTTTCAAATATAGTGAAAGATAACTTATCCAAAAATAAAAAAATAAAACATAACATTTGCAAAGATATATTTAGTTTTATAGTTTTTTTTTTTTTTTTTTTGCTTATCGCAAGAGTGTTTTAGGTGAGTCACGTCACTTAGGGCAACACCACTGCATTCATTCCACGCACGCTAATCCTTATTATAAATTTTGTAGAAAATTTTTTCATACAATCAAATTTGAAGCTAAAATTAATGAAACGAGAATGGGATTTTTTTTCCCCTCCCCATGCCTCTGGTATAGTCTTATAAATTTTGTAGAATACATATGAGAAGATTATGTGTAAATGGGACAATAAAAGGAAAAAAAAAAAAAAAAGGAGTACTGTCTTGTCTGGCGGGAATTACGCCATTAAATTAGATAGAGAGAGGACCACTACCTAATATTTTGGAAGCAAATTTTATTTTTTTAAAAAAATACTAATATTTTTATTGAATTTTTAAGAAAGTCTCTATCCTTCTTAATAATAAAACTTTAAGTTCGTATTTAATATTTATTCAAAAATATTTTCTAATCTAGAATTTTTTTTTATTTGATAAATTTTAATTTCTATAATGTTTTAATTCATTAAGCTTTGATATCATAAATAAAAATATTTAATAAACTAACTACACTCTCCTACCTCTAATGTAGAATTTAATTCATAATAAAATTTATTTATTTTTATTAATTTTAAAGAAAAAGGAAAAAGAAAAAAAGAAATTGAAGGGTGTGGGACCGTGACAGGCTCGTACCGCAAGGCAATTAATTAATTAAGAAGAGCTTTTGTCACATTCTTCTCCAAAAGTGTCAACTAAAAAATAAATAAATAAATCTACACTCTTTTGTCCAAATAAAAGGATTTTGATTCTTTATTAGTAACTTATCGAGTTTCGAAAATTACTTATAGAGAAACATGTAACGGGAAAGCTTAACCCAATAAAATTCAATGCGAGTTAAATTCGATTTAGTTGAACCAAAATGTCTACGTAGACACGAATAAATTAAAAATAAATAGAGAAAAAAAAAGCAGTATAATAAAAGGCACCGACGCCATCCTTCCTCCCACAATATTCCTTTGTGAGAATGCAGAGATGGATGCACTGTCTTTCTCTTTGGTCAGACTCGTGACTGATTTCTTCCAACCGATAATGGAACCTTGGAAAGAACCGCACCCCAAACCCCTCCCCCTCCATTAATATAAAAAAAGAAAGCAAGTTTCAGATTTAGCAACAATTCATTGTTGGGATTTTATTTTATTTTATTTTTTTTGTTTTTTTCTTGTTTATTTAGAGTTTGTTTTGGAAGGGGGGAAAGAAGAAAGGAGAGGGAAAGAGAAAAGATACTTATTACTTACTTGTTCATTGAATAATCTTCCATTTTTTTTTTTTTTTTGGTTTTCCCTTCATTCCTTCCTGTATCCCTTTTTCTATGTACCGAAAGTGAAGAGGGATTTTTGTTTATATTAATTAAAATGCCATGTATATCAGAGATATCTGTAGTATTATTATTATTGTTCGCATTGCCCACCTCGAGATTTGAATGAATAGATGCGGTGTTCTTTGTCTATTTTTTCTATGTTTCTTGATCTGATGCAGCTTGAAGTTTCATTCCTTATCTTATCTTCATCTAATCTGGTGCTCATGTAGTGGAAGATTCACATATTAATTCCAGATCTCTCCAGAACTTAGGTAAGTTTTGCTTCTTTTTTTTTTTTTTTTGGTTGATTTCTTGAAATGTAATGGGCTATTGTTTCTCTCGTGTTATCTTTAATTGATGGTTTTTTCTTCTCCGCTGTGGTAATCTAGAGGTTAATGGGTAGGATTGTTTGAGATGATAACTCGTATTCATGTCAATTGACGAGCTTCCCTGTTTTTCTTTCATCAGCTCCTTTTCTTTTCCGGTGTTGTAAAATTTGTTCTTTTTGTTTCCTGTTGGTAGCTGGGCTTAGTTTCTGTTTCTGTTAATTGTTGTATAATTATTCTTCTACATTCAGCTGAATGGACGATCTGTCTTATTGCCTTTTCTTTTCTTTTTTCTCTGTTTCTGAAATTTGGCCAAAAGATTAGATACTAAAACCAAGGAGATTCTGATTGAACATTTGACCTTCAACGATCTACTTATGAAATTCAGCAAAGTCTTGTTCATTTGTGGGAACTGATTGTCATTATTGTTGACAATTCAATGGATATCTTTAGGCAGACAAAATGAGCAATGAATAATGTTATAGGGAGTCTCAGAAATATCACTGGGTTCACAGGCATTACCTATATATATAGATTAGAGCAATACAGACTTAAAACTCAATGTTTCTCTAGCAATTGAAGGTGTTCTAATATTATTGGTTAATGTGGGATTTTTGGCATCTTATTCAATGGATGCTTTCCACAGTTCTTTCCTATTAATCAGAATTGCAAGAAGTTCTATATTTTTTTTTCAAGAGAGCTTCATCCTCCTCCCTAATCAGAATTGCAAGAAGTTGTTTCTTCTCTTTTCCCTTGTGTCCACTTTGTTGGATTGTGATGCAGAATGAACGGTGGTGGTTTATATTTCTAGAAGTACTGATTATGTTTTGGCATCCACATGGTTAATACTGATACCATTGACACATATAATTTTTAGTTTTAGGACCTTTATTAGATATTTGTTGCACATTCTATTTGCTTAATTATCGTTTTCCCAGTCTTAGAACTCTCCGTTATATTTTTCTTCCCGGGATTTTAACAATTAGTTGTTTGATGTTTAAGTGGAATAGCTTTTTGTCATTCCATTCTCATTTCTTTTTGTGAACCTAGAGTTGGCTACATTTGTCCTATACAACGGCTTCTACTGGTTTTGCTTCTAAAAATCGTAGCTTGAAATATGAATTGAGGCCCTTTATTTTCCCCTTTAATCATGTATAGATTCACCACAAAGTGTTAATATTTAATGCTTTCTATTTTAAGTAATTGTATAAGTAGTTTATATCATTATTTCACAGTGTTATTCTTTTATTTCTGTGCAGCATTTCATCATTTATGGAGACTTTAGGTCTTGAAGCTGAGGATTCACTCGTAGAGACTTACTTACTATTGGGCCTCCGCGAAACAGGCAAGCAAAACACAGGGAAACCTGTTCTGTTATCATACCTTTCTTTACTTCTTGAAAGGTCAGTTCAGAAGAACGAGAGATTACTTGAGACTACATCTACACCACAACTAAAAGATGTTATAACAGTATTCCACGGTTCAAGTGCTCCCTCCCTCACCATTGGACAATACATCGATAGAATTTTCAAGTATTCATGTTGCAGCCCGGCTTGTTTTATTGTTGCACACATATATATAGAGAGATTCATTCAACGCACAAATATCATTTTAACCTCCCTTAATGTTCATCGCCTTCTAATTACCAGTGTAATGGTTGCAGCCAAATTTGTTGATGATGCGTAAGTTCTCCAACCATAGTTAATTAATTTTGTGTCTAAACATTACTTTTTATGAAATTGTAAATTTTTCCTTTGAATTGCTGCAGGTTTTTCAATAATGCGTATTATGCAAGAGTTGGAGGTGTAAGCACAACAGAGTTGAACAAGTTGGAAATGAAGTTTTTGTTTAGTTTGGATTTTCAACTTCATGTAAGTGTTGATACCTTTGGAAAGTATTGTTTGTTGTTGGAAAAGGAAGGTAATGAAGTTCATCAAATTGAACGTTCGATACAAGCATGTCGAATTAAAGAAACCTGGTCCGGTAAAGATGACTCTACTTTGTACTACTACAATTGCTAGATACATACGTATTCCTCTCTTTTTTCTTTTTCTTTTTTGGTTATGATGTAAAATCTTTTAAGTGTTGTTAGTAGAAGAACCAACTTGTTCTCGGTGCCACGAGAAACTGGTTTCTTTTTTTCTTGTTTTTTGGCCCCCAGTGTAGCATCATCATGTAGGTTTTTCCTCCTCATTGTCCGAAATTTGTTGTGTTGTTGAGTTTGAGAGAGTCTTTATTTTGTACAGACAAGTTGTTGATGGAAGGATAATTATATTTTTAAGTAATGAAATTCATGCACACAGTCATCATTCTGTAGCAATTGTAAAATTTGTAAAATTTTCAACAGTGAGAAAGTTCAACAATTGACCTCAGCTGAAGTAGTAGTAGCTCTCCTAGCTTTTGGCTCTCATCTTTTCTAAATTGGGTTCAACGACAAAGGAAAAAAAGGTCATTAATGGAGGTCAGTTTATATACAAAATACAAACAAGTATGAACATTTTCCAGAAATCAGTAAACCACCTTTTTACTTTAATTTGGTTCCTAAAAGAAGAACCAGTCCTTCCAATTTGTCCAAATTATACAGAATATTTCCAGCACCGACACGGGGTTGAGAGTAAGAGGATGATTCCTACTGATAGCAGTTTCCTATAACGCTATTTTAGTGGTCTTTCCAAGGCCATCCAACCAAACTTTCCCTTGCGGAAATCTGACAAGATGCGGAATGCAGCATGATGATCGTCTCCATTAAATAGTTGACGTGCTAGCTTTTGTACATATCTGAAATTTGGAAGTGAGGGATGCAAATAAGTCTGAAAATAAACTTCCTTTCTTAGAAGTAAATGGGACATAAAATATCACAGGGCTACAAAGTAAAACTTACATTTTACCACAGTCACCATCCGTAGCAATCTTGTAACGGTCGTAGAAAACTTTACTGCCTGTCAAGAACAAGGAGCATATGAGCATAAGAAACTGAAACATAAGTTTTTCTTTCATCTCTTATTTTTATTTTTCTACCGACATGGGGTGTAAAAGGTAAAACCTTCAAAGAAGTCAACCAAAGATTTAATGAAAGAAGAGGCGAATAAGAAACAGTAAATATTTAAGAAGAAAGAAAACATGAGGTTGGGGGTGGGGAAGTCTGCAAGCAAATCAACGTTTAGCAATTTAATTGATGCAAAAAAATAAAAATAAAAAATAAATTAGAACAGACCTGCAGTTGGGATCTTTGAAAGCATCTGGACAAGAATGGATGCAACAGCAACAAAATCATAAGATCTCTCCCCAATGTCATCACAAATAGCAAGTTTTATGGCTGCTGACTGATCACTGATCCTCATTGGAATTATGCCAGGTGAATCAAGCAACTCCAAATCACTTCCAAACCGCACCCATCTGCAGAAAAAGAGTCAGGTGAATTCCAGCACTATTCCTCTCACACTTCATGCAATTGCAATTATCTAGATTGTAACAAAAATTGATTCATGTCTTGGATGCATGACTGTCTAAACTGAACACTAAAATTATAGGCACATAAGACCTACTTCAGCTCTCTGGTAACACCAGGCCTGGGAGCAGCAGCACACATTCGACGCTTGAGCAACCGGTTTATCAATGATGATTTGCCAACATTTGGATATCCAATTATTCCAGCTCGGACCTGGAAATAATTATGAAAAGGTGTGATGTAGGAAATAGATAATGCAATCTCCAATCAAGTTTTTTTGGTAAGTAAATCTCCAATCGATGTTAACTACTTAGTTATCTCTAAAAAGCAGTATCGGGCATTATATCTCATTTGATTTGCTATATCATATTAGAGAAAACCCATCAAAACAAATTGTTTGAAGAGTCATCCTAGAAACTCACCGGACGAGGAAGTAGTCCTCTTGCTTTGCGTTTCACATTCACACCACCTGCTAATTCCTTTGCCAACCTGCTTAGCTTCATGGTCCCCTGTTTGGACAAAAGATAGTACATCTCCAGTTATGATACAGTGGATGGATAAGAACCATGACTAGAATGTTGCTTCAAGTACCATTCCGAGCTGGCCATTTGAGAAAATCACTTTTATGCCCTGCCTGGCATAATGAGTTGCCCATGCATTCCGATCAGCAGTGGATATCATATCCTCTCGATTTAATACTAAGATTCTTTTACGATTTCCGAGCCATGAATCCATCTGCTCATATTAATACTTGTGAAAAATAATAAATGGGAATATATAGAACAGAGAGACATTCAACAGTTTCAGAACGACATCAGAAAACTCTCATAAACATGGAAGATGCTTACTAGTTTTCCAAAACGGGAAAATAGAAGTTATAAGCATTAGTGAATTTCAAAGAATTAAAAATGAATGATTTATTATTTTCCTTTTTTAACATTAAAGAGTAAACAGTGCTCCAGAGTTTTGTCTACAAGGACGACAGTGAATTAGGTGGACACAGACAGACTTACAGTACATGTGATACTATTTCAGTGGAAGGTTAAGAATGAGCATTCGTAGCTCCTCCTGGAATTGACATATTATCACAATTTTCTTCAAATGAGAACAATATGCCTTATATTTTGCATCTCATGTACTGAGATGTTTACAATTCACCTCACTGTAAGATGTCTGGAAAACCATGATACATGTGACATACATCTATTCATCATGAATTATCATAAAATGCTATGATCATTCAATGGCTTACCTTTACTGCAAATTAGAAGACTTCAACAATGAAGAATGTGCCACAAAAATAAATATTATAAATGCGGCATGAACGTATACAAATATATGAGAAGACCTTTCTTCGTTTTGACAGAGAATCTCCTAAGCGTAGCCAACACATAGATTCCTGAGGAATGGCTAAGAATGCATTTCAATAGAAATATGGTTTTCAACATGATGAATTAAGCAAACCTGTGGATGGCTAGTGGATGCCGGAATCCTTGCATCTCGAACCTCTATAACAACATCCATCAATTTCAGTTGTTCCTTGAGTTCTTTTTGAGTTTTAGCAATATGTCCTGGAAACCACTATCAAATCCCCAATCCCCCCATCACATGAAAATATAACCCAAGGTAAGATGATCAATCAGCATAAAGGAAAAGAAGAGTAAAACTACGACGTTTTTGCATGTTAGAATTCTAGTATTGAAGTCCACGCCTTGAGCATACCTGAACAGGTCGCAACGGCTTAGTCCAGTGATAAAGATCATTTTCTAAATCGGACCAGTCATATTCTTGTTGGGTACTCTCCAAGCTATCACAAGATCTTAAACTCTCATCTGATTGCCATTTCAAAGTACTTCCACCAACAACCTGCAAATCACTCTTTTACAAACACGCTCTAAAAAACATAACATAATTTACTCAATTTTACCAAAACACGCAGAGTAACTCATAAAACGAGAGTTCTAAAACTTTCTTTTCATAAAATTTTTTGGCCCCTAATTGGGGAAAGTGGATAAAGCATTAATATATATTCGCCAACCAATAAAAGTAACCGCTTCCCAAAACAGCCACGGTCAAGTAATTAACTGCTAAGCTGAATCAGTTTTAAAACCGCCCATTGGTGCACTGAGACACCTCAATTCCTCAATGAAAAGAGAAAAAAATTTTACTTTGCTGAATTTGTCGCAGTGATTCCTCGAGCAAAATAAGAAAATGAATAGCAAAACTTGCCTGGATGGTGGACGAAGGGAGAGAAGAATTGGTCGCAGAGAAAGCGGAGGGCGGCGAGCTGCTCCGGCGTTGAAGTCCGCTTCTGCCGAGTCTAGTAGTAGGGAGGTTGGACCAGAGGCCGGAGAGATGAGCTGCCATTTGTCACTCCAATACTCCGCAGAGATTTTCCGGTATTCAGTTTATAAGGCACACTCAGGAATGGCGCGTTTCGGTCTGCGTCATCCCAACGTTAAAACTTTTACAAAATGAAAAATTATTTCATAATAATATAATCTAATAAATTAAAAAAATATTAATTAATCTTTTATTAGTTATTTTAAAATACTATAATCTTACAAATTAATAAGAAAAATTACTACTGTTGTATGTTTTTTCAATTTAATAATACATTACAATATTTAAGAAAATTAAAAACTTTAAAATTACTTTTATTAATTAAAAATTCAGTGGTTCTATAGGCACTTTATCCAATTCAGCATTTTAAGTTCTTGATATATTATCAGATACTCAATTAAGTTATATTACTAGATTATACTCAACCCGAACACATGGATGTAAGCAAAGAAAGCCAGATTTTACTAACAGCAATCACTGTCCTCATTTTACATTCCAATACCCATTCGGGCACCAAACAATTTGGGCTATGTAATGAGTGAACCTAATCAAGGTTGATCATCACTCTTTCTGCAAATCCTTCTCTGGAAAACTTGTGACCGCCAATGTGCAGCACCAGTTTTAAGCAGTCAGAATCTGGAGAAGTATCCATACATGTACGAATTACAGATGCTTCCAGATCAAGACAACAAATGATTTCCTTCTTGTTTTGCTACTCCACTCTGTACATTCTTCTCATCTGTCAACACATCTAAG
Source organism: Cynanchum wilfordii (assembly GCA_025388415.1). Classification (NCBI taxonomy): domain Eukaryota; kingdom Viridiplantae; phylum Streptophyta; class Magnoliopsida; order Gentianales; family Apocynaceae; genus Cynanchum; species Cynanchum wilfordii. The sequence goes on along the minus strand of JAHSUH010002076.1, from coordinate 418,498 downwards.
TCAAAAAACAAAAATCGCCGACTATCTATCTCCTAAAGTCAGCTTGGTTAGGCCTGGTAAGAGTCTTTACAAAATACTCGCGTGTTTCTGGTAGAATGCGTTGAATCAGATTTGAATACCTGCATCACACAAAAACAGACATTGCAAACTTTTAAAATAGAGAAGCATCATAAATGGAATGACTAAAACATGAGAAGGCAACACTAATGGAATGACTAAAATATGAGAAGGCAACACTAATAGAATGACTAAAACATGTGAAGGCAACACTAATGGAATGAATGTAGTCTAATCTACCATTTGCCCAACTATAAGAACTTAAGGGTACCAATCAAACAACTATGAATGTAGTCTAATCTACCATTTGCCCAACTATAAGAACTTAGGGGTACCAATCAAACAACTTCCCTAGGACCCAATAAATTGGAAAGGTCAGAATGGCCTTTCCTTCCCTGAACGCTTTGGCAGGGTAGGATGTGGAAGTGTATGCGCACGTCCGTGTGTGCATGTGCGCAGAGAGAGAGGAGACGGCTTCATATCAGATCAACTTACCAGGGCATGGCACTTAGTTTGTCATGGTTCTCCAAGATGAACAAGATAGAAGCATGTCGCAGGGAAACAGCATTAAATGCTTCTGATAGTTCAAACATCACAGATACATTATCCACAGAGATATCCTGTCAAACACAAAGGAGAAAGATCATCACACCATAAATTTCATGGGCAGTTTAATCATAACATGAAACTATACCACACTCTTAAAGTCACCTGAGCAATGGAATACTCGCATAGCCGCTTAAGTCCTTCCAAGAGATACTGGTCTGCGGCTCTCAAGAGATCTTGTGCAACATCTAAGTTAACATTAACTGAGCCAGTGTATATATACCTGCAATCACAGGAGGAAGGGGAACTTAATCTAAAGCATCTTCGCTACGGGTAAAAAGATGCAACTTTTATTTCCTCCTAAAGGAAAGTGTTGCAAGCAATTTTTTTCAAATATATACCTCATCATCAACTCAAAGACATCCCATCTAATGTTTGGAATCTCTATGTCCTTAGCATCCCGCTCCTGCAGTGTCAAAGATCAGAAGTGTTGATTATTCATTAACATCAATCAATCCCAAAGCTGAATCAAGTTTCACATACACCATCAGACAAATGATGATCCCATAAAATTCGATAAGCAGACAAACAATGAAGTGCAATCATTGAACTCACCCTATAACCACCATCAAACATTGCTCTGAAGGCATCCGAAGAAGCAAGTAAACATATTCTGTGAGCATAGAATCGCTTACCTGAAATATCCACAAAGAGTTACTAAATGATAAGAAAATCAAATCCAATAACTTGTGATCTTATATACGGTACAACTGTGAAAAAATTTCACCTTCAATTAAAAATGTCACGTCTGACAATGTTGGATTGTTTACATACTGCTCACCCAAATACACCTGCCAAAACAATAAAAGCACACAATCATTACAAGTTTATGAAGTATACAAATAAGCAGAAATAGTAATGATAATAACCACCTAAGCATGATCCAGATAATACTATAACATTATCCCCATACTTCCACATAATTCACATTTTAGAACTTCCAAAAATGCAAAAATAAAGAAGCTTTAATTACCAAGAAGGCAGTAACACTAAGGAAACAACAAACGAGGCAAGAAAACCCAGAATCAGACAATTTGGCATGCTCTCAAACCTTGTTTGAAGGAGATAATACATACAGAAAGGATATGAGAAACTAGCTACTGAAGCATAAAGAAAATAATCATACAGGCCAAAACAACAAGGTGAATGGAAAAATTTTCAAAGTCAAATCACCTATAGTATGGGGGAAAGTTTAGATGTTACAACATACTAGTATCATAATTAAACATATCACAAAGACAGTTTTCAAGTTATGTTCAGCAAAAAGTAGCTTAGGTATACAAGGTGAAATTAGAATGCCCAAGATTTCAAAAAGATGCAACCAAAAATTGATGGTATATAAAAAACAAGAACAAAAGCAGAAGATATCAAGGACCAACCACCTGAAATAACCAGTAATATGTAAATACTTCACTAAGATGAATTAGAACACCAACTAAATCAATTAAAACCACATGAACGACCTGAGGTATTGGAGATGGTGGAGCTGCATCTACAGGAGAGAGCGTGCTTGCTTTAGCAGACAATTTGCACAGAGCCACAGAAGCATCACTTTGGTATTTGAGGTTTGTTGATTCAAGAAGTTCCAAAAGCAGCTCAAGACCTGCAATGGCAAGTGAAAAGCAGCATTCAATTGCAAAATTTGAGATAGCATTGCAGGTGTGGTTTTACAAGAGCATATTTAAAATAGAAACGCACTGAACAAATTAAGGTGAAGAAAATGTTTTACCAATATTATCAATAAAAATAGTTCTCTGATCATCAGGAGAACAAAGATGTGCAAGGGCCAAAGCAACACGTCTTTGAACAACTTTCTCTCCCACACGCATCAAATATAGCAAATGGCTCAAAACCTGCATGATATTTGAAAAAATATAAAAGCAAATACATTAAGGAGAGCCAACATTCATATTTGTTCATGCTCTACAACAGTCTACATACTCAGAGAGATCCATAACCAGTATGTGCACTAAAAGCACGTAGCCTAAATAAACTTTGAATCACTGTCAATTAAATTGGCCCATTCAAGGAGAGAAATATTTATATTTTATTAGTTCAGAAATATTCCTAAGTTGACAAAGCTTAAAATAGATAAAATGAAAACAACCCTCAACTAACTAATTTAGTGTTCCATCTATGCTAATATAACAAAATATTAAACATTTATTGCAGGAACTGAAAATGTAACTCACTCTTCCATGGATTTTCTCCTCTAATCTCTTCAAGGTTTTGGCTACACAATCTCTAGTGGGCTGCAAATATAGAACTTAATTAACAAGAGAGTTGCACATCCAAATGCTCAAACTTAAATAGTTAAGTGAAATTAACATAAAAAAGGTAAAATATAAAAAACAGACTTGGACAATGAATTCTCCATCTTGAAGTTTCTGAACGCCACCAACCCTGATTAGGTCTGCAACATTATCCTAAAAATAAAGCAGGCATAAATATGATATGAACTGGTTGAAGTTCAAAAACTGAGCAAGCCAGAGCTTTGGATACCTCATTATCAGCAAGACCATAGAGAGCAAATGCAGCATTATGCTGTAAGGATCCATTTTTTGAGTCAAGGAGCTTCAGCAATGGCACTATGCCACCACTATGAGCAATACCAGCTTGGTTGTGTGGATCCTAGATAGCACAGAAAGAAAAATTCAGGGAAATAAAATCTAAGCAACTGTTTCCTAGAATGCAGAATATCTGGTAGTTTGGGATAATCTAATTCTGATATCCTCCAACCCAGCTGAGTAAATAAAGAGACTCAATTTCAAAAGAAGGCATTAATGTTGCTTTAAATAAGAAGATCACAATGGCATGCATTTAAGGGAAAGAAAATAAATTGCAGCAAATAGCAAAAGAAAAATACCAAACAATGACAAAACTTAAAAAACCATGTACCTGTGCCAACCTCCCAAGGGCGAAAGCTGACATTTCCCTAAGTTGAGGGTCTGGAGATTGGAGCATGTCAATCAAAGGCCGAACAGCACCTCTTTGGACGATGTGGACCTGCAAAACAACCATCCAAATAAAGAGAGTAAGTCAAGAAATTAACAGATTAGATAATCTAAAGCTATCTAAGATCAGGAAATTGAAATGCTTCCATCAACCTTACAGTCTGAATCAGTTGCTGCAAATTGCCCCAGCAGTAAAGCAGCTTCTCTTTGACTTTCAGAACAGCAAGAACTTTGGCCAGAACAACATGCAACAAGATTGGAAATTAGAATAAACAAGCTTCAAAAGCAAAATAATAATAGTAATACAACAAAATTTTAGAGAAAAAAAAACAAAAAAAAATAGGACATTATCAGACAAGTAAAAATCAGAGAAAACAGTCACCTCAATAATCCAATGACAGGTTGCAGAGCTCCGGCAAGAAGAACTTCTTTCTTGATGTTTGGTGAGGAGTGAACCAAATTCCCAATAACACCAACCTGATAAAGTCATCCATTAGTCTTGCAGAAAAAGTTGTCCACAAAGAATATACATGCATGCAAGTAAAATAGAAAATAATAGTTAACTATGAGAAGTCCAAATAAATAAACAACCGCTTCATAGTGGATTGCAGCATCCTCAGACCGAAGCATCAAAATTAGAGTGGGTAGAGCATTGCACTCAACTATCTGCCAAAAAAAAAAAAAAAAACTGATACATGAATAAAAACAACAAACAATATAGTTAAAAAGCAAATAACTCATGTAAAAATGTGATGAATCAATCATATGATTAACCTGATTTTTGTTCTCATCATTTTTAAATGCAAGTGTTCGCAGAGCTCCTGCAGCTGCTCTCTGCACCTTTGTATCAATGAACTCAAGCAATTCAACAAGTGGGGGAATGCCACCTTCAACCCTAAGGACAAGAAATGAAGAGATGGAGAATAAGGATCAAACAGTGGAAATAACTGCACAACCATGAATTGTACAAAAACCCACCTAACACGAGATTTTATGCTGCTATTCTCATGAGCAAGATTAGTTATAGCATCAGCTGCCCTCCTAATTACACCATTGACTGCCCTAGAGCTCTGACTATTCCTGTGCCTCTTTAGAAGATCCACAAGATGAGACAGTGCTCCAGCATCAACAATGAGTTGTTGATGCTCTGGCTGTCAAAGGAAGCAACACATGGCAGCAACTTGAGTAAAGCTCAAAACAAACAAAAAGAAGATGCATTTAAGATGTAAATAACACAATCACAATCCCTCAGTAACTGTTCTCAACTTTGAACGTTCTTCTACAATTATAAAAGAAAAGGAAAATAAAATAAAATACAAGAAAGGTAAAGCAATAAAATTATACTCATTAGGCTACAAAGAGAAAGCACTGTCCTTCAATATCAGAATACTTCTTTGGACTTTCTACTCTGTTGAAGTTTCAATGACGTTTCAAGCTTGAAAATATTGCAAATCCTCACATGATAACCCATTTACTGGTGTCATTGGAATACAAATAGATCCTAATGCTTTCAGATGCAGAGACATGCATATATCATAGAATCAATGAATTCTACCTCCACGAGTAATGGCCAACAGCTATGGCAATTATATAAATTCAACTAAAAACTGGATTGCCTATGCCAGCCAGATAAGAATGTAAGGAACTTAGGTGAAGGAAAAAGGTCCAGAAAAGGAGAAAACAGCATGCAGTAAGCATTCCCGAAACAGGAAAAGAGAGTATCTCAATAAACAAGAAGCAACAACCACAATGAGTTACACGTTTCTATGCGGTCCAGTAGTAACGTCATTGTGCAATCTCATAGTGAAATGAGCAATGGAAAAGGAAAAAAAGGTTAAAAAATTTAAAACAAAACGAAAATTGAAGATAAACACACGTCTAAGGGGGAACTAACTTGAAATAAAAATCAACTATAACTACTTAATCATGAACAACAAGTGATAAAAACATTAAAAACTAAAAAATTATATATATTGTGTACACGCCTACTTACTTTAATGGCAAGAAGTCCAAGCGTGAAGGCACTTCCTTTCTCAACCTCGTGCTCGTATGGTTTTAAAGCGTCTCCATCTTTTGCCGGAACCGGCACCGGCACCGGCGCAGGCGCAGGCGCGGGCGCTAGGAGATGCCGCACCAACGCCGGAACAGCGCCGCAGTCCACAATTACGTTCACAATTTCCTCTGTAACAAACCGGTAACCCTCAAAACTTAAAACCTCATAAAAGTCGTGAAAAATAAAACTGGCAAACGAACCTCAAATCTAAAACATGCACGCTCATTAATACCCAATTTAACGGGAGTGAAATTAAAAAAATAAAAATAAAAATAAGAGTTCAACTGTTATGGCGCTACCGTTTTTAGCAAGTTCAGAAAGAATCTGAATAGCACGCTTAGCAGATGCTCGATCTGCTTCAATCGCAGAGAAAGTAGACTCGAGAATCTCAACTTGTGTCCGCACCTCGCGGACGAGATCTTGATTAACGTCGCCGGTAGACACGTCCTCGATCTTGCGATCGTCCTCGAAATCTTCGTCTAGCTTCCTCTTTAAGCTTCTCCTCGCTGCTGAACTTGAAGGCAATTGCTCGTGTCGTTTCTGGCTCTGGTTCTCCATGGAGAGAGAGTAAAGAGAAGGAACAGAGAGAACAGAGATGAGGAAAGAGAGAAAGAAGAGAGAGAGAGAGAGAGAGAGAGAGAGAGAGAGAGAGAAAACAGAGGTTTGTGTGCGCGAGAGCAAGAATGGAAAGAACGAGCGTGGTTGTACGTGCGAAGGGTATATAAGTAAAATCACATTAATAAGGGATAGACAGGATTCGTCTCTGTATGATGTCGGTGTGGATTTTATCCCATCTTGCCCGCCATATAAAAAATAGTATAAAGATTTCCCGGGCATACCGCCCCGCCCATCACAATTTTTTGATTCAATTCGAAAATTTTCACAAAAACACAATTTTATTTTTTTTTAAAAATAAAACCACTAAAACACAATTAACAATCAATTTTTTAATTTAAAAATATTTGAAAAAGCCTTTAATTTTTTAAAAAATATATTTATAATTAACTAAAATATTACTTGTTTCAAAAATTTATTTCAAATAATATAATTTATGTAATAAAAAATATATAATATTTTTAATTACTTACACGTTAAAAAGTTTATAATTAAGAAAATACATTAAATTTATATATATTTTGGAAAATAAAATAAATAGTAACTATTAAACGATATAATCCCAACTAAAATTCGAGTTTTTCGTTATTTACTAAATTTAAGTTTAAATTTTCAATTCTAAAAATAATTACTTGATACATTTTTTCTTTTAAATAAATAAATCTTGTGTATTGGCATTTAAATTTAAAATTATGTCTTCATGAATTAATTAATTAATTAAATTTTAATTGCATATAATATTTCAGTACAGTTAAAAACTCAAAATTTAAGTTATTAAATTAATGAAATATCCAAATTTAGTTCTTTATTTGACAAAAAGTTGAATATTTGTTACTTTTAAGCATAAAAGATTCAATGAAGACTTTATTAATATTAGACCAGAAAATTAAAGGATTTTTTTATTTTTTTTTTTAGAGTACATAGAAAGGAATTAAAATGAATTATTCAGAATTTTTTAAAAAAATAAAAATAAAAAGGTTGGTGGATTATATGGGCCAACGTGGAAATAGACAAAATTACAAGTTGGGCCAATTGATAAATCAACTTCTTACAGTCCAATAAACATAATGGTAGCAGCTAAAATCCTTTTACGAATATTCTAAACCTATTTAAAATTCTTATCCATTGAACTATGCGAACACTCCGCACGCCGATTTCGGATTAATCTCACCAAATAAGGTAGATATATCAACGCTTCAAGTGGGATATATATATATATATATATATAATAAATAAATAAAAATTCTTATCCATTCAAATTACTAATGTTAATTTTTTATTTCGCGTATATTGGGTCTAGAGTTGTAAACAAATCAAGTTGTTCTTAAACAAATTTCGTTTGAGATCGTTTATGTTATGTTCGAGCTTGTTCATTAATTGAACAAATCAAATTCAAACGATTTTTTAAATTCAATTAATTTTCAAGTCCATTCAACAATTTTCGCGAACAAAATCAGAGGTTTTTTAATAATTTATAAATATTTTTATATATTATATATATTATTAAAAGAAAATCTCTAATATTTAAATTAGTTATATATATATATAAGTTTTTTTTATCATTTTTCCTAATATAGTGGCTGCTTCCTTTTCTTTACTTTTTTTTAGAGCCCAAACTAAACTCTTCTTCTATTTCTTTGAACCCAAAACCCTAAACCAAGTTGTTTTGAAACAAAGCTAGTTTGAGCTTGCTCCGTTTGAACTCGTTTATTTATTAAACAAAATTTATAATAAAAATTAAACAAAATTTAATGACACTAATTTTAAATTAATAATAATAAATAAAAAGACAATTTGGCCGAGTGGTCTAAGGCGCCAGATTTAGGCTCTGGTCCGAAAGGGCGTGGGTTCAAATCCCACAGCTGTCATTATTTTTTCAATTTTTTTAGATATATATGATGAGTATAAATTTTATTTATTTTAATAAAAAATTTTCTAACAAACTAGGGAACCGCGCACTCACGAGTGAGGGAAAATAATATATATCTATATATAAACACAGTAAGAAGAAGACAATTAGTGTTATCTTTTTCACCCGTGCCTATACACTATACTATATCAATATGTATATATATTGGTACGCCTATTTGCAAACGTATTCCATCCTAGTAGTGAAGAATATTTTTTTTGTTGTTTGAAACCGGATTTGGCAGCACTGTGGCTAAATTGGGTGTCGAACTCCAACCTTTAGATTGGAAGCATGAGTACTGACCACTCGACTACAATTCATTTAACAGTAGTGAATAATATTAGTTATACATATTCTCTGCCAAAGAAAAAGAAGAAAGAAAGAAAAGCCAGCTGTTGGTGACGGAGATTTCAGAAGTAGTTTTACTACTACTACTCTCAATCTGTATCGAATAATTTATAGAGTGCGTATTCGTACCCAAGTCAGAGCGCGCTGCTGCATCTGCCTCTCTGCCCCCTGCAATTCATTTCTACTTCAACTACTATTCTATCTATTCCCTCATTGTTATTATTATTAAAAATTGCGAACCAAATTTTATTATTAATTAGTCCAAAATTTTGGTAAATTGGTCAAAAAGGTTCTTTACATTATAATTTTTTTGAGATTTCATTCTTTATTTATTTTTTTTGGAAAATTTCATCTCTTATATTATAAATTTTGGTCAATTTCATCATTTATGTTAATTTTTTTGGGTCAACTGTTATATTAAAAAAAAATTATTTTTTCAGGGGCAAAAATATCATTTCACTGTATAAAAAAAAAAAACCAAATTCCCCAAACCCGACCCATTACTCCCAACCCTTCTTCCTTCTTTCTTCCCCTCCCCCATGGCTGGTTTCTCCAGCACCAGCACTTTCACCTTCAAGCCTCTTCCTTGCAGTTCCCGCCAATCCTTCATTACTCATCCCTCCTCCTTTTCTTCTTCCTCCTCTCTCTTTGGTACCCGCCTTCGCATATCCGCCACATCCATTTCCCTAACCACCACCAGTGCCGCAACTTTTACTCACATTTTTGCTCGCCATGGTGGTGGTGGTGGTCCGAAGTCCCGAGTCGCGAAGATCAAGCGCTTGAATCTGGTGCTTTTCCAACCGCATATGACTTTACTAATACGGTTATAATGCATATTAACTTTGATGTGTCAGTTTGCTAACAATGTTTTTTTCACATTTTTAGGTTTATGGATTCCGATTGGAGGTGTTACTGTATTTATCACGGTGCTACTCTATATATGCATATTGTTATACAGGGAAGAAAATTTCAGGCTTTCCCGAGTGAAGAAAACTGGTAATTAATTTCAATTCCTAACATCTCCAAATAGGACTTAAAGAAAAGAAAGATATTGTACATTAAGTTTCTCTATTTTCTACAGGTTCTAAACGTGAATTGCTAAAGGAGTCTTGTTACTTAAAAGTCACAACAAAGGAAGTATATTCTGCCACAAACAATTTGAGCAAATCCAATTTACTTGGTGAAGGGACAAAGTAGAAAGAAAACATCTGGGGATGCCATGCCTGGGCCACTTCCCTCATGTAAATATCTAGTCGGACTCGGACTTAGGCCACCACCACCACCATGGCGAGCAAAAATGTGAGTAAAAGTTGCGGCACTGGTGGTGGTTATGCGAAGGCGGGTACCAAAGAGAGAGGAGGAAGAAGAAAAGGAGGAGGGAGGAGGGAGGAGTAATGAAGGATTGGCAGGAACTGCAAGGAAGAGGCTTGAAGGTGAAAGTGCTGGTGCTTTGGAGAAACCAGCCATGGGGGGGGGGGAAGAAGGAAGGAAGAAGGGTTGGGAGTAATGGGTCGGGTTTGGGGGGAATTGAGTTTTTTTTTACGGTGAAATGACATTTTTTTTTGTCCGGAAAAAATAATTTTTTTTAATATAACAGTTGACTAACTGTTGACCCAAAAAAAATTAATGGAAAGGATGAAATTGACCAAAATTTATAATATAAGGGATGAAATTTTCTAAAAAAAAAATAAGGGATGAAATCGCAAAAAAATTATAATGTAAGGAACCTTTTTTGCCAATTTGCCCCAAAATTTTTTATAAAAATTTATTTTTTGAAAAAGAAACGAGATTTTATGGTTGTGCAAAGGTTGAGGGTCGGGAAGCCCGAAATCGTAGCCTAAGACTAACCTTGTGGGAATGCAAGGGCACGAACATTGGGTATGGAGCAAATCATTCAATATATATATATATATATATTAGAATTTATGTTTTTAGAGAGGATGAAAGATTTGGAATTCTCTTGTAAAATTTTACTATAGTGAATTATTCTCTCATATGTCTTAATTATTTTTTCTAATATAGAATTTTCATGTAAAATTTGTATATTTATTTTATTTATTTTTTTATTATATCATTATCTTTCGTAATTTTGTAACAAATATTATTATTATTATTTTTATATATAATAATGTTTTTAAGTTATATTTATATTAATTCAATAATTGTAATAAATAACTTCTAACCTCAAAGTTTAAATGATTACATAAACTAGGTTAAAGTTTGATTTCATAATTTTATGAAAGTGAAAAAAAAAAAAAATTAGTAGCTCACATGGGTATTATATATACATATTTTTGCAAATTAATTTTAAAATATTATTTGAATAAATATGTAATTATTGTTAAAAATTTATTGATGATTTGCAATCCTCAATGGATTTCTAAGCGAAGTCAACGAAGAAATGTTTGGAACTCAGTTGCGGATAATGTGTGTCCGGCGTGTTAAGACGTTGAAATTATGATTATTATGCATTTTGTAGAATTCCAAACCTGAAAATATCCAGCATTATTTCTCTACTTATATTTCTTCCATTATATCACCTCAAAAAAAAATAATTCTTCCATTATATATATACATACTTTCCTTTTATATATTTGAAATTATGACTATTCCAATTAATTTAAATTGTATTTTATTTGTAAATTGTGATTTTTCATTTTAACTCTTACATAATATTTATAATAAATCTTGTATTGTATTGATGTTGCCACTTGTTTGAACTGATAATCATAAATATTTTAATTTTTTTAAACTAAAAAATTTTAAATTTTTATATTCTGATTATAGAAAAAAATAATACTAATTATTTGTCTCTCTCTCCATCTCATGATCATCTACAAAAAAGAAATCTTTACTTTTCCCCTGCCCATGATAAATTAAACTGAAATATTGTCTGTCTAAGCTTCACAAGATCCATCATAATCTAATAATATTTCATACTCAAGCTGCATGCATACAATATATATATATATTATGTTATCGTTTCATTTCCTATTATGTATATATTTATATATATATATATATATATGTAATTTTTTTCATGCGTATTTTTGTGTGATGGAGTGAAGTGAGATACTAAAGAGGAAGAAAAGGGAGGAGAGAGAGACTCAAAATAATAATGCATGATTCAGAAGACATGGGCGTGTGGAGAATATATATATATATATATATCTGTTGTCACTGGGTGGAAGAGATCTTATGAAGTTGTCGATCATCACCTGTGTATACATACATACATATATATATATATATATATATATATATATATATATTTAATTGATATCCATTTTGGATTTGTCCACAAGGTGTTGATTCTTATGGTAATGTTGTTGATTATCTTGGAATTTATTAATATTAATAATTAGATTTCCTCATGTTCGTTAATTTATGATGATATTTTTTTTTTAATAAAATATATAAAAATAATGTAAAATATTTAATAAAAAATATGTAACTCAATTAATAATAATCTTATTTATAATTTAAAACGTGATAATTGCAAATGCTAAAAAAATTAATATAAGCAAATTCATTAATTAAACGGTACTGGAATATATAATATAGAAGAACATCATAAATCAAATTTCCTTATCCTTTCTTTTACTCTACTCACAATTTCTGGTGGTATATATATACATATATATCCTCTATGATAATGAAGGTGTGATCATTATGCTAATAATATATTTACTCTTAACATTTTTTATCGAATAAATATTATTTTTTTAATCTCGGATTTTTATTAGTTTGTATGCATCAACATAACACTTATAGCAACTAAACCAACTCATAATATTATATAGCATTCACAATACATTTTTTAAGAAAACTTTTATTACTATTTTTTTATATATATATATATATATATATAAGACAAACAGACATGATTTTCTTGTACGGATGATTTCTCCAATAGAATTATATATTAATTATTATAATTATAATGCCTAAAAAGGAAAAAAAGTAAAAGAGATTATTGAATAATTAATAAAAGCAAAAGGGTTTTGTAGAATAGAATGCTTGGTTTGGTGGGATGGGATTGGAGATATGATTCGTGAAAATGATAACTTAGAATTACTTCTAATCCCTTCAACCATACACCACCTTTAACTCATCTTTCTTTTTCTTCTTCTTTTTTTTTTAATTATATTTTTAATATTTAATTTTGAGAATTTAAATTGATTATTTGTTATATGGTTTTATTTTTAGAATTATTATGACTTTGACTAATTTAGATTTGACTTAAAGTTTGGGTTGCAAAGTCTAACTTTTACTTAAGTTAATATCTCACGTTGACTCTTAAATAATGCATATAGCGAGTGTCGAACTATAAACCTTATTCACAATGTACTTTATCATTGATAACACTATCATTCACAATGCGCTTTCTAGTAAAATCAATTTTATTATGACTCTAATTCACCTGGATTACAACAACCAATTTCTTGCTAATTCGTTTCCCATTCAATTATCATTTTTTTTTTAAGATTATTTATCAGCAAATTAATGTTAATATAATTTTTATATTTTAAAAGATTAAAATATCATTAGTAATATTTCACTTGCACCACGTAGAAAAGTATAAAATTTACAATCCAACAACTTGGGGAAGTTGGTAAGCGGACTTCTAAAGCTTCTCCTCGGGGCGGATGGTTGAGAGTTCGAATCCCCCGAGGTGGTTAGCGTCATGTTAAAAAACTCTGGGCCAGACCCTCACCCTCGAGTAAGAGTTGGACTCTGCGAGCGCACCCCAGATCAAATCTGAATTAGTCGGGCCGTGTGGATTCGAATACCGGATGCTTAAGGAAAAAAAAAAAAAAAAAAAAATTTACTTTTGCTAATGTTTGTTAGTTTTGGGAATAGTTGATAGTAATAGTGGAGACTGTGTGAAGAATCTTACCATTTATCTTCTTTACAAAAAGAAAGAATCAAAAGACCGCCTAAAAATAAGCAAAACCCACAACAAACATTTATCGTAAAAAGGCTATATTATATATATATATATATATATATTATATTAGCTAGTAATAGACCAGAATCTATTCAACTAATTAAATTATTTGTTTATAGGTAATAAAAATTTAAATTGATATCAGAAAGAACGGTAAAGATTATATATATATATATAATCTTTAAAACTTGCTTTATTTATTAATTATTAAAATTTATATTTAAATTCGATAATTTTTAATTTTAAATCCAAATTTATTTTTCACAAATCAAATTTTTAATAGTTAGGATTCGAACTTTCTATCTCCTATTCTTTAAAGTATTTTTTTTTTTTTTTAGAACACGAGGTTTCTTAGATGAATTTTAATTATAAGAAAATATTTTTAAATCAATCTACATCCAAACTAAACCCGTTCGAGCTGGATTAGTTCTTACGAGAAAGAAACTCTAATTCTAAATTTTAAACAATTACATACACGATTAAGATTTGAATCCTTTGACTCCTCATAAACACGTAGTCTAATTTATATAATATAATAAATGAAACATACAGAAAATCTGCATGGCTTGGGTGCGTATACTTTTGATGTGGAGAGGTAAACAGTAGAAAGCAGCAGCGTATTAATTAATTAATTAATTAAAAGTGGAAGGGCACCGGAAAACAACTGAAAAACCTCGAGAGATTAACCGCACTTTTGCAGAGGTTTTCTGGTGATCATCATCAAATGTTTATATAGTTTTTCTTTTATTTTCTTTTTTTAATCTAATATCCTCATAACTAATTAAAAAGAAATTACGAGAAAGATATTAAAATTATAATTATACCCAAAAAAGTATTTTAAGTAAGAAGAATCCTACTTCTTTCCCTTTTTTTTTTTTTTTTTATACCTACTTGGGGCATCCGTGTCCTCACCTTATTTTGATAAGACTAATCCAGGTTTAGCTTGCGCCGCGCTCGCAGTAGCGCAAAGTTTTTTTAACATGGCATTAACCACCTCATAGATTCGAAACCTCGACCATGTGCCCTGTAGAAAGCATTAGGAGTCCGTACACTAACTCTACCAAGCTACCGGGTGTTGGGGTTAGATTTTCAACCCAAAGTCCCACATGGAAAAAATAGGCAAAGGATTTCCTACATATAAGGAATTCTCACCTACTCCATTAGTATGAGACCTTTTGGGAAAGTCTCAAGAACAAAACCGTGAGGGCTTAGGCCCAAAGCGGACAATATCATACTAATGTGGAGTTAGGTGAGGTGGCAGCCCAACCGGATGAGAAACGGGCCCAACAAGTGGTATCAGAGCCCAAGGTTAAATGGGTTGCATGTTCGGTGTGGGGGAAACCCTCTCAATGTTGATGCCCAACGATTATGGTGCCTTGTGTGTTGAAAGTCACGATTGTGGTGCCTTATGTGTCGAAAGTCTTCCCGGCAGTGTTTTGGTCAGGGCAGGGGCGGGTTCCGGAGGTGAAGCCACGAGGTATGTGTGGGGGGGCGGTGCAAGAGGATTTCGTTGGAGGGGGGATCACGGGTATGTGGTCTTTGGTTTGGGGGAGGATTGTTGGGGTTAGATTTTCAACCCAAAGTCCCACATGGAAAAAAAATAGGCAAAGGATTTCCTACATATAATATGGAATTCTCCCTCTATTCTTAGGCGGTTTGGGATCTCAAGAACAACCGTGGGGCTACTTCACTATCACCTTCTTTCTTTTTCTCATCATCAGGTGGTTTGAGCCCTTCAAGATGGGGCTAATGACCGCAAATATATATATATATATATATATATATTTAACGTGTGTATGGTAATTTTTGTAGTTGCAGAGAGGAAGAAGTTTGTGTATGTGTGTATATGTATAAATTATATGGCTGTTCGAAACTCCAAATTTTAGAAAGATTTAGTTTCATGATGTTATACGATATTCTTTCCACTTATATATATATATACTCCCTGTCATAATTTGTATGTAAAATTATGAGTTTCTCATTTTTGAAGGTTGCTGCAGTGTCAGTCGCATGACAACCTATGCCAATGTATCGATCAATTATTTCAGAGTTTTTAGGAAGAACGTTAATTTTCATGATGTTGATATATATATATATATATATATATATATATGTATATATATACTTGGTGAAGTACAGTAGAGAAACATAAACACGTTAGAGATTCCGTATCCTGTCCATTAATTTCCATTATGCAAAAAAAAAAAAAAAAAAAAAATTTAAGAAATAAAGGAGGGAATGAAATTTAAAATTGGAGTTATAAAATTAAATTTGAGGTTTGGACTGGAATAAGAGGTCCCCCCACTCAAAATTCTGTTCAGCTCGAGAAATTAATGCAGGGAAAGCAATATTGGTATTCTACCAAGTTGGACTGTGTAATACAGCCAAAGTTTACTTATGGATAAACCATTTAATTTTAGCTGTAAAATTTTGTCTTACTTTAGAGCCTCATGCAATATTGTGGTATATATATACACACTTTAAAACAATTATATGTTGTTTAAAATAGAAGAAAAGTAACAATAATTTAGAAAGTAAAAACACATTGATTAAGGGAGCAAATCAAGTAGTACAAGATAACTATCAATGGCTCAATCAGTCTTATTCTAGTAGCCAAAAAAATTTAAAAAGAAAGAAAGAAAGAAAGAAAGAAAGAAAGAAAAGTACGATTACTTAATAGCTACCAAACGCACCAACCAAAAGCAGTGGAAACAAAGAAATGGGGACTGATGGGCTCTCTCAAGACCTCAATACAGTAAATCAAAGTTTTCTAATTTCGGATTAAAAACTTCACCAACATTTATTAACTTCCCGACCATTGGAGTACTACTGTAGTACCACCCTACTTCTTTTATTATGACACACATTACACATACCCACTTTTGGCCTTTTTCTCTCTCACACTCTCTGTCTCTGACTCTCTCTCCAACTTGGTCACCGTGATTTCTGTCGTTTACTTTTTGTACATGTGTAATGCATATTTCTCAGTACCCAGCACTTCTCACAAAACAGGGGAAATTCTTAAGTGCACTTGGTATGCATGACCTTTTGCACATTTTCCATTCCACAATCTGTTATAACAGTAAGTTTTTCTCTCTGGGATAAATTATTTATTCAGACTCTGTAACTAAGGTATTACCCCCACAAAAATAATCAGAATTCTGATTTAAGATCTATTTAATATAGTAGTAGTATCTGATAAAAAAGAAATGGAGGTGTGGGGGATGGGGGATGATATTTAAGAAAAAATGAAGGGAGAATACTTAATTACTTTTAGGATGCTAAACAGCTAATCTCTTATTTATTGCGTGTACTAATAGCGCTAATCTCGACAATAGAAACAGTTAAAGTAATTCTGATCCTGACAGAGGCTTCTTAAAAAAAAAAATTTATATATAAAACAAAAGCTAGGGTTAATATAATAAACTGAGCCAAAAAAAAGAAAAAATAAAAAGAAAAGGAAAATCCTAGCTCCAAAAAAGGGGAGAAAGAGGGTGGGAGGGGAAAAAGTTTTAACGGCCTTTAGCGAGAAGGCTAACGGCGGTTTCCTTACACGGACTCGGCGGCACGCTACTCTTTCCCGATGCAACAAGGCGTTGCACAAAGCCAGAAACTCTCTGTCCGTTAGTTTCCGTCAGTAGGCGTTTCCCGCCAAACGGCAATGTCTCCACCCCTTTCGCTTCCATCACTTCGTGTTCGCTCGTTTCCACTCCTCCAGAACTACCGTAACCGTAGGCCTGTAAAATAAATAAATAAATAAATAAATAAATGAAACCGTTAATAACTAACTCCGTGAAGGGAAGAAGATAAAATTATAAAACAATCGTAACTCTTATTTATTTAACTCCGTTAGTTACCTGAATTCTGACGTAATCATTTTGGTTCCAGCAGAAGGCGTTCCCAAGCATTTGGTCAACTGTTTCAGATATGCCGTCGAGAGCAATGCCGACGATGGATGATGCGGAACAATCACCGTTTCGTTGCAATTTTAAGTTTGACGGAGTACTTGATGGACCGTTACCGAGAGAGAGCAATAAAAGGTCATCGAGGCTGGTAACGGAAGGGAAATCTCGCTTGTTGTGCAGTACGTGAGTGACGGCGGCAGCGGCAGGGTTGTTCATGACAAGGCCGCCGTCTACAGCCGTGCAGGAAGTCTTCCCGTCGACCGACGTGAGATCAAAAGGCTTGAACAAAGATGGAGTGGCGGAAGTTGCGCGACAGACCTTCCAGAGTTCGAAGTCGTAACTCGGTGACTCCGATGCGTCGGCACGGGAGAAAACGAAGGGAGCGGAACTCTTGAGATCAAAGCAAGGAACAAGTATAGGCTTACAAGTGTCTTTCAACGTCAACATCTTACCATCCTCTCTTCTAAAAACCTCCTTCAACACTTTATCCATACTCTTCCCAGAGAACCTCTGCTTCCTAGAGAAAACACCGATATTCTTCACCTTGAAGAGCATTGACTGTTTATCCATCACAAATTTAACAGCCTCCCTAGCCGTAAACAGAGGACGTCCATTACCATCGTCGGCAGTAAGCATTGCGGCATAAAGAGCACCAATGCCAGTACCAGCAACAATATCGAAGAAATCCACAATTCGAGAGTGAGAATCACCTGTCTTAGCACGGATCTGGTCTTCGAGAAGGATCAAGGCTGCCGCTGCAACAATGCCGGTTGTTCCACCACCGTCGATACTGAGAACCCTCGTCTTCTTCCCTTCACAGTGGTAAAGCCATTTCTGCTCCAGTTTAGAGAAAATTTCAAGCGTAACTTTACTAATCTCCATGATTTCTTCTCCCTCCTTTGCTATTATCAAATTATACTATAGCATTAGAATTTAGAAGGAGAGGCGAAGGTATATATTTAGGAGAAAGAAAAAATCCGTGAGAAAAGTAAAAAAAGGTCACGCGTTCTTACTGAGGTATATTAATGGCGGGCAATGCGTACAGCGTACTCTGATAGTGTGAGAGAGAGACAGACAGACAGAAGGAAGGGGAGGAGAGGGAGAGTGAAAGAGGGACTGAAGAGTGTGGTGATGGTTGGGGGAACGAGAGTAATGCCGCTGCTAAAGAGTTATATAGTTGGAAAATTTTATTTTAAAAAATTCTCAAAAATAAAATATCTACTTTTTTTTTTTGGATAAAATAATTAATGGAAAGAATATCTAAAGGAAAAAAAAATTAAGGAGTAATTTTTAGAGATAAAAAAGATTGATAATTAGGAAAGGGGAGGGAAGGGTCATTTTCCAAGATTACTTCATTCAATTTCTTTTACTTTACTTTCAATAACATTTAGTATAATAATAATTATTTTAGCAGCACTAAGCCTAGATTTGCCAAAAAAAAAAAAAAAAAAGGATGATTTTGTGCCATCGGGGATGCACGTGCAGGGGAGGTTTGGTGGTCATCGGATTCTAGGAAGCGTTAACCTCGGCTTTTTGGCCGGATTCAACCTTGGATTTCTCGGGCTTCTTCTGGTGTCTTTCGTTTTTTTAAAAGCTTTTTCAACCCTCCCTTATTTTTTTTTCTTGCTTTGTTTTATCGTAAAGAAAAATTAATATTTAATAGACCCTATGGTAGAATTAGATTTAGATTTTGACTCTCAACAATATTAAACTCAAAATCCGTATAACATTTATATTTATTTAATCTTAGAGATTTATTCAATAAATGGAAATAAACATTTGAGATTTGTAGTGTGGTTCACATGGTTGTCCACGGAATCTGTATAGAAATTTAAAAAAAAAAAAAAAAGTAGTAGTAGTTAGTAAATTAATTTTTTTTTTTTATTATTATTATTGTTTGCTCAACTTTTAAGGTCTCACATATTTGCCATGGCGATGAGAATTGTCGTCTACTGAATTGATTGATAGTTAGCATAAGAAAAGAGCTTTACCTAAATTAATCATTAAAGGGGAAAAGAAAAAAAAAAGAAAAGAAAGGAAAGCTTTGGACGACGTTTTTCCTTCCTTCCTTCCCCCCAAACAGAATAACGTCCAAAATACAAGAAAACAAAAAGTGTTTGTTTTCCCTCCTTTTATCATTTTCCCCAGAAACACACAGTAAGTCCTCTCCCTGTGCTTATATCAGAAGCCAACTGTTACCAGATTCTTCTCCTTGTTACGATTCCTTAATTTATGCTTCCAGAAATTTTGGTGTGAGTTGTTTTCTGCTAATGATCGGAGAAAAATGTCTCCTTTGTATCTTCGAATAGTCTCAGCAGCAACTTTTTTTGAAAAAAAAAAAAAAAAAATTTGATGGGGAAAAATAAAACAGGGCATGGAATGGAACCTCTCTGCCCTTTTCAAAGCCTCCAAACAATGCTGTGCTCATCCACTGTTCTTCTGTTGCTCTGATCTGATAATGTCACAAGAATATTTGGCATATTCTGAATGGAAACAAATATCGATAAACAGGAATCATCTGTAGTGAGCAATCAATCCTTTTAAGTATGGGCATATGATTTGAAATATCATAATCCGTTTACTGTGGGCGTGTTGGTTAACAAACAAACAAAAAACCAAAAAAATGAACAGGAGCTCAGCAGCCACAAAATTAATTCAGCCAACGTGTATATTAAACTCCACACCACCTCAATTTTATGGTCTCTATAACCAAGGACTGTAGCTGAGAGGACAATGCATACATATAATCATGAGAAGGAAACACAAGCCAAGCTCATTTTTTTAATTTTAAAAATTTTGACATAATATTAAAATAATAATAATAATAATTGGACATTACGGACAACTAGAAATTGCATGAATGAAACAAAAGTCTACAGAAATGACTGGCTACCAGAACTATGCTCATGACATATGAGGGGAGCAATTTTGCACACATCGTCATAATCCCAATACTTGGATAAGAAATCCACGAACATGATTCAAGAAAAGACAATCACTACTCACCAAGGACCTGCTCTGACAATAAACTGCATTTGCGATTCTGCAGATGGAATTCCAAAAACGTTCCATCTAACCCCCACATTCGTCCATGGCCAGATGGAGGGGCATTGCTCTCTACAAACGGGTGAGGTGTGTTGCCAGGAAAATAGCTGGAACATAAACATATAAAACATCAATGTGTGGCTGTTCTCACTTTCATATCAGGCATATGACTTCCCAGTCATTGAGGGGATCAGAAACTGGTATTTGGTGAAATGATTATCACATCCCAACCCATATAGTTCACTATCATTCTTCCTACGAGTCTATCCCGCAATCAAAACCAAAGCCGCACAGCACACCAACTTCTATATCAACATTTGCCATTCTGTTTAACAGACTTGTATCTCGCAGAAACAGCATCATCAGAGAACGTATCCCATAGCTGCAAATAATAAAGAGCTCATCAATGGGGAGAAGTAGAGAAGTACAAAAGAAAAGAATATTGTAGTTTTCAGTTACCTCCAATTTTCCCTTGGATCCAGCCATGGCCAGCAAAGAGGGGCAATCATTTGAGAATGAAACAGAGAAGACAGCACCCTGGCAAGAATCCAAATGAAACTTAAGTCTTGCATAAATCAAAACAACATACTCCCTTGGTTTCTTTTATTATTAGTCACATTCTGGAGAATCCCCTCCATTTCATTTTTTTTTTTGCTCATCATGTTTCAAGTATCACATTTTTTTCCACCATTTAAGAATACTAATTAAACTCGCTTATTAAACTCAGGTTCAGTTAACTGCAGGTGTGAAACCCATGAAAAGGCCATTTCTACGCAGAAAAAATAATAACTTTTTACAAGTAAAAAGAAAAATGGAGGGAGTAATTTAAAACCAACTTTCTACCTAATCAAAGGAATCAACTCCAATTCCATTGTCAGTCATAAATTTTGAAAAAGCTGATAAGAAAATAAGGCTTACAGCTTTTGGGTTTTTAGATGCAATACAAGAGGGTTGATTGTTGGACAAATCCCAAAGTTTCACCTGCAGTAAAAGAAAATCTGAGGAATCAAAATAGCCATCTACATTTGGAACATAACATCACAAAAAGTAAACATATATACCGTCTTATCTGTGGAACCAGTTGCTAGAAGCTACAAAATGGAATAAGCAAAATCAGTTTCCAAATTTAGTAGAAATTAAAAAAGCTTTTTTAGCAACAGGAAAACAAGACATACATTTGCAACCGAAGGATTGTATGAAATTGTAGAGACTGCCTTGTCATGCGCATGGAGAGTGAAACTTGGCTGTAGCTCAGAAGATTTATTAGAGCTAGAAGCACGAATGTCGAAACCAGTAACCATACCATTCTCAAGACTAACCTGAATCAGAAAAGCTAATAACTAAATTTGGCATCTTGGATGAAATTTCAATACTGAGGCAAAATCATAACTGAAATATAGAAAGGTCTTTGATTCAAGCACCCACCACAAAAGAGTGTCCAGTATGTGGATCCCATGCCAAGCTTTCCACATCAGCGGCAACAGCCCATTTTAAACCAGTACGTGAAGGTTCCCTTAAATCTTTCTGAATAAAAATGATAGAAAACCACAAAAGGTTGTTAGAAGGAACGGATACCATTAGAATCCAGGGGGGTGGGGTAGAGGGGGTGGAGGAGACCACTTACCAACACTACAGAATCATCAAAAGAACCACTGAGAAGAACATGAGGTGCAGAATGATTCCAAGCAACTGCTTGTACCTAGAATTAAGAAAGAGAATGAAGTTCACAAATACAAAGTTAGCAATTCCAGAACACCAAAGAGATCCACCAAAATAAATCCCAGCAAAATTCCCTTTTTTTTGTCACAGTTGACCCAATATTCTTTCTTATATTCTAAACAAATATCTATTGACATTATGCACCATCTCCAGTGATATAATACCAAATCGGATCACAAGCATGCAGCAGTGATGTACATGAAAGAACACCTAGTACTGCACCAAGTACTCCACTTGGAAAGATGAGGCCAACATTCCTTCTCAATCCTTTTAAGATAAATGTTAAAAGGTCAAATTGGATTTTCCTCTTAATCAATTTAAAAATTAGGCCTCATTCACCCAAAAAAAAAAAAAAAAAAAAAAAAATAAAAATTTAAAAATTAGGCCAGCTGGGGGCATTTATGAAAGACGCACAAAAGATTCAAGCTGGGAGAATCTGAACTGTGGGCAAGATACTTCATGGCAGGCAACTTGCATGTATCAATCAAAAACATTTCCAAATAAAAATGATCTAATTAAAACTAGAATTATAATAATGTTAAAACCACATATATACAAATATTAAAGTACATGTACATAACTGAATTCAGAAAAATTAATTTGATACATAATTTTAATGTTGTACCTTTACTACTACTGCAGTCAAGAAGTAGATATCTACTTCAGATATAGTTTAATTAGGTATGACTGATTCTAATTATTAGATATATATAATTTTAAAATATAATTCAATTCTCTTACATTGTAAATAGGAAAATCATATAAGGAAACGATTCCAGCATCTCTGTAATCTCAGAGCATCCGTGCTACCATAAAGGTACAGAATTCCTAAGTGCATTACTAAATAAACCTTGCATGTGAATAAATCATAAGATAGAGTAAACATGCCTTGTCTGAGTGGTGCTCCATGGTGACACTACATTTTTCTGTTGCAACATCCCAAATCTTAACCAATTTGTCAGCACTTCCACTGGCAAGTACATTCCTGTAAATCAAGATTAACAAATCTTATGGTTCATTTGGTCAAGCATTTTTTTATTTCCAAACAAAAATATTTTAATTTTGGCAGGAAAATGTATTTTAAAAAAATTTCTATAGTTAAATATTAAGAATTTTAATTAATACACAAAAAAAATTCATTGTATGATAAGTAAAAAGTTGGTCAAAATTTTAAGGAAAAAAAAAAAAAACAAATGCACCCTTAAATTACAGGGAAAAAGAGAATAAGAAAAGGTCCCAAAAATAAAAGGATCCAAATGCCAGAAGTATTTCATTAACCTGTATTCTTTGTTCCAAGCAAGACTGAGTACTGAATCAGTGTGACTGCCATCCTTGTATTTGATAGATTTCTGCAAACATGCACTACAAGGAATTAACAAATGGAAAGTTTACACCATGACAAAATCATACAATTAAATGGGGTCTTTCTCCTTGGAGAAAAACAAATTGTAGACAAGGATTCATTATGAGGCATTATATTTGAAACATCGTCACATGAACCTTCTTTCCATTCTTCCTCTTCTTCTTCTTCTTCTTCTTGTCAACAATGCCACCTAAGACAGCTGATGGTTGAACTTCATCCATCTGAACACAATAGAAGCACAAACATTTGATCAAAGTATCAGCATTTTTCAGCTACAAAAAATGGACTCGATAAGATAAGACCACAGACTACATACAATATCAAGGTCCCATATCTCAATTGCTGGGTCCATTGAGCCAACAGCCATGAAATTCCCTGTCAAGGAGTAAGCATGTATGTATATTAAGTTCAATACATTCTTCCAGAGTTGAGGTTAATAAGGTGATTAAACATGACCACCTAAATATAGAATATATTTCCATGATCATGAAATCGAATAGTATCATCACAAGAAACATTCATTACAAAAGTCAGGTGCAAGTGACCAATAGATATTGTTTGTGGTTTGGGAAACTGATCAGCAGAACGATAATATGAAATAAAAAAGATTTATCCTCCTTTGTCATCTAGTAGACCATGTCTCTTAAACGAAAATCTAACAAACCAACACAACTGAACATATTTTTCTCATCATAAGTTAAAAGAATTTTGCTGAAATGAAGTATGGCCTGCAACATTCACTGCCTCTTATGAGCACAATACAAAAGATATAACAAACTAAATATAAAGAATAATAAGCACAGTAGTAGCCAATAAGGTGAAGATGAAGGACACATTACTCTTCATGCTAGCAAAATGGAGGGAAGGATAATGAAACAATTAAAAAGCTTTTAAAAATTAAGGGAGCTACAATTGGCAGTTGTCATGACATGCTACATTACATGAACTGGAAGATAGAACAGCACAGTAAATAAATTTGCAGCGTAAAAATTTAGAATCTTGTGTAAAACTCACAAGATTCTCAAAATTAATCAAAATCTTCTGAGACACCAACTAATAAAATCAACAATTCAAGAGAGCAATACTAAAGCAGTTAGATCTTGAACCATCCAGAACTTTATGAGGAGTACCTTTTTCTCCACCTTTGATAGGGCAATCAAGCCATGCCAGACAAAGGGGAAAGTCAGGAATAATAATATCATGGTGAACATACATGTTTGAATCACTTTCTGAGTCCTCCAATATCCAAACCTGTTACAAAAGATAGATCTCAATATACGCATGATCAAATTAATAAAAAAGTTTAAGTAGGTATGTGGACAAGTATTACAAAGTCTAATGTCACCAATCTAACTGTTACATGCCTCTAGATGACTGACATCATCCTCATTTCGTGCACACACTATGACAGCATCTTCAGGTTTTATAGTCATATCGTCCAGGTCTTCAGAATCATCCTGAATTGACAACAAAGAAGATTGATTGAATGAAGGTCAAGAAAGCACATGCTCAAAAAATGAACAAAGAGCACAAATTTGGTAGTGCAACTTCACCATCATAAGAAACAGAACTATTAAAGTGAAAAAATTACAAGAAACTACATACATCTTTGTCCTTCAGATAGGGGTCCATCTCATTGCTTGTGTAATATAAGTTACGGAGTCCAGCACCAAAGAGGTCAACATCTTGAATTCCACACCCAAAAGGGAATAAATATTAAAAATTTGAAAATTTAGTAAAAAAATGGAAATGGTTTAATCCAATGCATAAGCTAGGACTATCTAGTATGGGTTGAATAATAATTTTCCTACTCATAGCCTGAGTATAATTGAAATGTAACAAAGATCATAAGATGTGAATAAGTAAGAATATATTAACAAATTCTGAGAGGAGAAAAGATAAAATAACAAAATACAATTTACCACTGTAAAGATCAATTATAGATAAAGATTACCGTCGTCTTCTTCATCATAATTATCCATGTCTAGTTTCTCCAAGGCCTCTGTAATGTGGTCAGGATCTGTATTTTTACTCTTGGAACCTCTGCCAAGGGCATCTGCTGCAACTAGTGCATGTGCAATATCTTCATCCTGGTTAGACATGCGTTCATCATCATTATTATCATCAACATCATCATCATCATCATTCTCCACAGCATCATCCACACTGCAACAAACAAACATTAAAGAATGGTAATGACATTAAGCAAAAAAAATCATTTCTTTCAAGTTTCCAATTCATATCAAGCCAGTAGCAAAAACTAAACCAAGTTCATTGGCAATAATGCACGACTTGTATGGGGGAAAAAAAAATCATGGTTTGCCATTTAATAGTCATTTCAATAATACTGACTAAGTTCTGAACACAGATAACTTACTCCGGAACATCACTCTTCAGAATCTCTTCAATCTCTTCCTTTGAAGGCGGTTCGGCAACTACAGGTACAGATTTTGATGCCCCTTTCGGGACCCAAGAAACAGCCGCTATCATTCTTCAAACTAAGTAACTCCACTAAATACAACGTACAAGATGAAGAAACAAAAAATTCGCCTGGAAGCCATTAAAAAAATTAAAATGTTAAAAACAACAGATGACAATCTTCAAAAGTATGCACAGAATTCCCAGGGCATATTTCCTACAGTCTAATAATACGATACAGGCAGTAGTATTTCAATACGCAAATGTAATTAAAAAAATAAATAAATTTAAAATCTTCTCAGACTCAGTGAGCAATTTGCAGAAAATTCACCTCACAATCAAGTGTCCGGCAGCTTCAATTGGATGACGGCAATGCACTCTGGCGGTTTCGGTACGAGAGACGAGTTCAGGTGATCGGTCACTAATCTCCGGCTCCGATGAGAATCGCTGAGAAATACTAGGGTTTAAGCTTAAACCGCGGAAGAAATATTTTCGGCAAAAATTGTTGACATGGCTTTATAGGGTTATAAACGGCCCAAATGGTTTAGGTAGTTTCGGATCGATTTTTTTTTTTTTCCTCCTTTTTTAAGGTGCATTTGTAAAATAAAAAATATATATATATATATACATACATAAATATGAAAAATTAATTAATTTGGTCAACTTGACAAGTTCTTCTTTATTATTTTTCACTAATAATGTTCTTTTTTTTTTTTTTGTTTAATATAATGTTCCTTTTTAATAAAATAATTCGACAATAAAATAATTGTTTCACTAATCGAGACTTAGAGCGAAAAATAATAATAATAAACTTGTTATCAAAGGAAAGCTTAAAAAAGGACTAAATTGAATATTTTAATTTCATTTTTATTTACCTCCAAACTTTCTGTAAAGCTTAATTTTTGTAAAAAACCAATATTATATATTTTAAAATGTTTTAATATAATATACCAAAAACAAAAAAGGTTTATCGAACTATAAATTAAAATTTTTATGTATGACAACATATGCGGAGAACAAGTTCTGCTGGATAAGAAAGAAATCCTTGAACAAGATTCAGTATCCATCAAGAACTTGCTCTGACAAATAAACTGCATTTGGCATTCAGCAGATGAAATTCCAACAGAAACATAAAAATGTGACTTTTCTCACTTTTGTATTATCATATGCCTTCCCCATTTCACCTCTTGTATCTCGCAGAAACAGCATCATCAGAGAACGTATTCCATAGCTCCAAATATTAAAGAGCTCGTATATGGGAGAAGCAGAGAAATACAAAAGTGATGGAATATTGTAGTTTTCAGTTACCTCCAATTTTCCTTTCTGTCCAGCCATGGCCAGTAAAGAGGGGCAATCATTTGAGAATGAAACAGAAAAGATAGCACCCTGGCAAAAATCCAAATGAAGCATAAGTCTTGCATAAATCAAAACAACATACTCCTCCTGTTTCTTTTTTCACTTATTACATTTTGGAGAATCCCCTCCATTTCTTTTTTTTTTCTTTTTGCTCATAATGTTTCAAGTATCACATTTTTCACATTTTACCCTTCTAACTGCTCCACCATTTAAGAATTCTAATTGAACTCTCTTACTAAACTCAGTTCAGTTAACTGTGAGTGTGAAACCCATGCTAAGGGCATTTCCGCACAGAAAATATAATAACTTTTGACAAGTAAAAAGAAAACAGGAGGGAGTATTTTAAAACCAATTTTCTACCTAATCAAATAGGAATCAACTCCAGTTCTATTGTCAGTCATAAATTTGAAAAAGCTGATAAGAAAATAAGGCTTACAGCTTTTGGATTTTTAGATGCAATACAAGATGGTTGATTGTTGGACAAATCCCAAAGTTTCACCTGCAGTAAAACAAAATGTGAGGAATCAAAATAGCTATCTACATTTGGAACATAAAACGACAAAAGTAAACATCTGTACCATTTTATCCGCGGAACCGGTTGCTAGAAGCTACAAAATGGAAAAGGCCAAAATCAGTTTGCTGATTTGGTAGAGTTAAAAGGTTTTAACAACAGGAAAATAAGACATACATTTGGAATCGAAGGATTGTATGAAACTGAAGAGACTAATTTGTCATGCGCATGGAGAGTGAAACTTGGCTGTAACTCAGAAGATTTATTCGAGCTAGAAGCACAAATGTCGAAACCAGTAACCATACCATTCACAAGACTGACCTGAATCAGAAAAGCTAACAACTAAATTTGGCACCTTGGATGAAATCTCAACACTACCAGTGAGGAAAAATCATAACAGAAATATAGTAAGGTTTTTTATTCAAGCACCCACCACAAAAGAGTGTCCAGTATGTGGATCCCATGCCAAGCTTTCAACATCAGCTGCAACAGCCCATTTTAAACCAGTACGTGAAGGTTCCCTTAAATCTTTCTGAATAAAAGTACAAGGATAGAAAACCACAAAAGGTAACATGTTAGAAGGAACATATGCCATTAGAATCCCGGTGGGGTGGGGTAGAGGGGTGGAGGAGATTACGTACCAATACTACGGAATCATCAAAAGAACCACTGAGAAGATCATGAGGTGCAGAATGATTCCAAGCAACTGCTTGTACCTAGAATCAAGAAAGATAATGAAGATAACAAATACGAAGTCCGCAATCTACTTTCTTATATTCTATACAAAGATTTACAGACATCAAGCACTGTCTCCAGTGTGATAATACTAATTTTGACCAATTACTCAACGCTCTAACAAATCTATGACCACAAGTTTGCAGTAGTAACGTATATAAAAGAACACCTAGTATTGCACCTAGTACTCTCCACTTTGGAAGACTGCTGAGATTCCTTCTCTATCTTTTCAGGATAAATGTAAAAGTTCAAAAGTGGATTTTTCACTTTTGTCAATTTCAAAATTAGGCCTCCCAAAGCCATTGATGAAAGACTCACTAGAGATTCAAGTTGGGAGTATCTAAACTGTGGGCAACAATACAACAAAGCAGGCTCTTTGCATGTATCATTCAAAAGCATTTTGCAAATAAAGATTATCAAATTAAAATTTCTACCCTCATAATGTTAAAACCTCAAACATAAAAGTACATGACCATAAATTTGTAAAAATTAATTAGACATATGATCTAAATGATGTAACCCCTCTACTGCTTGAGTGGATAGAGTAGCTATATACTTCAGATATAATTTATTAGATACAATGGTCATCTATTATTATTATATATATGATTTTAAGAGACGGTGAAATTCTCTTAAATTGCAAATAAAAAAAAAAAACGTAAAACAAAACCAATCCAGCATCCCTGTAACCTCAGGGCATTCATGCTACCAGAATTCTACAGGATTCCTAAGTACATTGTACTAAATAAAATGCAAGGGTGAATCAATCATAGGAAAATATAACTAACCTTGTCCGAGTGGTGCTCCATGGTGATAACACATTTTTCTGTTGCCACATCCCAAATCTTGACCAGTTTGTCACCACTACCACTGGCAAGTACATTCCTGCAGATCAAGATTGGCAAATCTTAAATTCCTGGCAAAAAATAAAATAAAATAAAAGGATCCAAATACTAATAGTATTCATTAACCTGTACGTCTCGTTCCAAGCAAGGCCAAGTACTGAAGAAATGTCTTTGTCATCCTTGTGTTCGACAGATTTCCGTAAACATGCAAATGAAGTTTACATCAGGACAATTCATAAAATCATTTGGAGTTTTTCTCCTTGGACAAAAACAAATTGTTCAATATAATTCATCAAACATTGTCACTGAACCTTCTTTCCATTCTTCTTCTTCTTCTCAACAATGCTACCTAAGACAGCTGATGGTTGAACTTCATCCATCTGGACTCAGTAGAAGAACAAGCATTTGGTCAAAATATCACTATTTTCAGACAAAAAAATTGGACTCTAAAAGATAAGACCAGAAAACACGAACAATATCAAGGTCCCATATCTCAATTGCTGAATAAAATCGGTAACCCACAGCCATGAAATTCCCTGTCAAGGAACAAACATGTATATTCAATACATCATATTATTCCAGAGGTGAGGCTAATAAGGTGATGATTAAACATGACCACATAAAATAATATAGAATATATTTCCATCAACGTGACAGTATCATGACAAGAAAAGTTAATTAGTAAAACCAGGTGACAGTGACCAATAATATCATAGTATGGTATTGTTTGCGGAATAATATCATAGTAAAACCAGGTGACAGAATCAACAGAATGATAATATTAAAAACTTGATCCTTCTGTCCTATTTCATTTAGTAGAACATGCCTCCTAAACAACAATCTACTCGATGCCATATTTTTGTCATCATAATTTAAAAGATTTTGCTCAAATGAAATATATGACCTGCTATATTACATACTGTCGCTTGTGTGCACAATGTAAAAGCTATATAAATACATAGAATAATAAGCACAGTAGTAGCCATTGAGATGAAGATGAACTGCTCTTCATGCTAGCAAAATGTGGCGAAAGGAAAAATGAAACAAAGGACACAAACTTAAGGAACCACTGACATGCTGCACTACACAACTTGGAAGATAGAACTGCATAGTAAAATATATTTGTGGAGTAAAATTAGAATCATCAAAATCTCAAAAGATGCAAAAGTCAATCATAAAACAGTTAGATCTTGCACCATTCATTCAGAACTTTAAAAGGAGTACCTTTATCTCCACCTCTGATAGGGCAATCAGACCATGCCAGACATAAGGGAAATGCTGGAAGAGTAATTTCATGATGAACATACATGTTTGAATCCTTTTCTAAGTCCTCTAGTATCCAAACCTGTTACAAAAGATTTATCTCAATATGCAGATAATCGAGAGTAAAAAGTTTTATGTAGGTATGTGAACAAGTATAGCAAAGCCCACAATCATTGTAAATCAAACTGTTACTTGCCTCGAGAAGATTGACATCATACTCATTCCGTGCACATACTATGACTCCATCATCAGGTTTTATAATCATATCCTCAATTTCTTCAGAATCATCATCCTGAATTGAAAATAAAGAGAATTACATATATGGCTAGCAAGCACATGGTCATAAAAAATTAACATAGAAACACAAATTTGCTAATGCAATTCCACCATCACACAAGCACCAGAGCTATTAAAGTGAAAATGATGACAGGAAAAAAAAAAAGGCATTACCTCGTGATCGTTCAGATAGGGATCCATCTCGTTGCTTGTGTAATATAAATTACTGAGTCCAGCACCAAAGAAATCAACACCTTGAATTCCACATCCCCAAGCGGAAAAAATATTAAAATTTTCAGAAATTCAGTAGAAAAATCGTAAGGTATATGTAAGCTAAGACTACTTACTACCTAGTACTCGTAATCATAGACTGAGTATAGTTGAAATGTAAGAATACATTAACAAATTAAGAGAAGAAAATGATCAATTATAGGTAAAAGATTACCGTCGTCTTCTTCATCATAATTATCCATGTTTAGTTTCTTCAAGGCCTCCGCAATGCGGTCAGAATCTGTATTTGTGCTCTTTGAACCATTGCCGAGTGCATCTGCGGCAACTAGTGCACGTGCAATTTCTTCGTCCTGCTTAGACATGGTAACAACATCCATGCCTTCATCATCATCGTCATTCTCCACATCGTTATCTACACTTCTGCAATCAAATAGATGCATCAGCAAAGTTTAAAAAAGAAAGAAGAAGAAGGTAATGACAAACGAAACAAGGGTTCAGAGCACAGATAACTTACTCCGGAAGAACAATACTCTTCAGAATCTCTCAAATATCTTCGTTTGAAGGCGGTTCAGCAGTTTTAGGTACTGATTTTGATGCACCTTTTGGGACCCAAGAAAGAGCTGTTATCATTCTTCAAACTAAGCAAAAAAATAAATAAATAAAATAAAATAATTTGCATCTTTTCTTTCTAATAAAAAATAAAATTACTTTTTTTTTTTAATAAATTTTACTCAAATTAAAAACAAGCAATTTGGAGAAAATTTACCTCAGAGTCAAGTGTGCAGCAACGATAAGGGAGACGTGTTAATCACGCTTGAATTTGTATTAAAGATAAAAAATATATATAAGTATTGTTTCTAGAAACACTAGAAATTTAAATTTATTTATTATCTTATGAATATTTTATTGAAATATAATATATATATCTATATTTAAGATTATGATAGTTTAATTTTATCTTTTTATTTCTAAACTAAATAATAATGTATTTTTATATCGACGAATGGAAGAATAGAAATACATAAATTTCAAAATTACAAATAAAAAATACAGAAAAAAAAACGAAATAAAACAGAAATATTTATTTAAAATATAATAATTACTCTAAATACAAAATCCATAAACTAGTGATGCTAATACAGAAACGGGCAATCCGAATTTACTATGTAACAAACCCTTGTACGAGGAAAATGCGGCTGAACTCGTGGGACTTGGGGCCGGGCCGGGCCTGGACACTGGTTCTCCAAGGACTCTTATATCGACCCTCTGACCCGATTGACAATGGTCCAGATACCCGGAAATGAAATAGAAGTGACCGGGCTTTTTAATCGTGAATGTATCGTTGCCCGTATGCATGGTATCGTACGGTGCCGTTGCATTACATAAGTTGAAATTTTTGTGAGTCACTCGTACCACGTTGTTGCTTTGTTCGTACTCAAATACTGAAAATAATAATAATAATAAAATAAATATGATCAAGAACAGAATAAATCATTGACTGAACATAATATAATAGAAAAGTCGCAATCGAAAGTTTGACACTCGTTGTAACTGTCATGTAAGAGTCAGAGTAAAATATTTTGTCAAGTAAAAGTTGAACTCTACAGATGCTACTCGGGTCGAATGTGGTAATATCTTGTTGTGAGTATAATGTAAGAGTTAGAGTAAGATATTTTATCGAACAATAGTTAAACTCTAT
This sequence comes from Cynanchum wilfordii, assembly GCA_025388415.1. NCBI lineage: Eukaryota > Viridiplantae > Streptophyta > Magnoliopsida > Gentianales > Apocynaceae > Cynanchum > Cynanchum wilfordii. The sequence continues at coordinate 385,639 of JAHSUH010002076.1, read as the reverse complement.
AAACAAAATTTAAGTTAAATCTTAATTAATCGGAGTCATTATGCCCTCCGGAAACTACATGATGCTCATAACGACATTCAATCAAGTAAGAGTTGAATTCTACAGACACACAACTTAAGTCGAATGTGGTCTCGACCTCGTTATAAGCATCACGTAAGAGTTTTTTTCATGAGTAAAAGTTGAATTCTATGAATAAAATTTAAATCAAATTTAAATTAATCAGATTATTAATCGCTAAAAAAAAAAAGGGAATAAAATGTAATGTGATTTTCAACTTACAAATCTTGTCCCCGACATGAAAAGTCATGGTTGCGGCCCAACTTTTGTAATCAAATACAGGAATATTTGCCCAACCAATGAAATCACCTACTTTATATGTTTTTCCATTGGATTTTTCACAAAATACCATGACCGAAAACAAAAGAATCATGATGTTTTTTGACGAAGCCATGATTTTAGCATCACAAATTCTAAGTTTTGAAATTATAAGAGAAACTGTGTGTGTATATATATATATATATGTACAAGTGTTATTAAAAATTTATTGATTTTCTTTTTCCATCTTTTAGAGTAAAGATTATTACATATTTGTAACTGAAATATATTTTTAACTAATGGCGATTCTCTTACCATAATGCCATGCAATATTGCAGTCATGATGAACATATTTGCCAATTTCTTACAGATTTTCCTTTTTTTTTTTTTTTAATAGTAATGGTATCCAGTTTTTACCCGACTATTCCAACATTGGGATGATTACAATATAGTGGAAAATGGGGTGTCGAACTCCCGCCCTTTGGACAAGGAAAGTGTTTGGAGGGCAACATTGCTGCCAATTTGACCACAAACACTTAGATCTTACAGATTTTCAAACTTTTTTCTAGCAACAAAAATCAATTTTTGATAAAAATTTTAACCAGCTGCTTATTTTTTAAATTTTTTTTTTGGTGCTTATTAATTGTGCATTTCATTGGTAACTAGTCAAATATAGAATGAAATCTATAACAGTAATTATAGGAAATCTCTATTTTTGACAAAAATTTAAAGGCAAATTGGCCAAATTCATCCCTTAAATTATAAATTTTTTGTGATTTCATCACTTTTCTTTTTTTTTGGAAAATTTCATCCCTTATTTTATAAATTTTGGTCAATTTCATCTTTTCCGTTAATTTTTTTTGGTCAAACCGTTAGTCAACTGTTACATTTAATAAAAATTATTTTATCAGGGGTAAAAATGTCATTTTACTGTTTTTTCTTTAAAAAAAAAAAAAAAAAAACCCAAAATCAAAAATTTCCAGATACCACCCTCCTGCTTTAATTTGCTCAACAACTCAAGCAATTTAGTCTGAGTGGCAGCAGGAAATTGCTGTAATCCAGTCCACTCTCTCCCAATTTGAGACGCCATTGATAGCTGCAATGCCAGTCCAATTAAAATTGAAATTAGACCCGAAGATGTAAAAAAATTTGCCCAATAATCCCAAATAAATGCACACTCATTTGCTCCACCACTGATCCCAATCCTCTCAACCCTAATCAACAATTATGGGCTTCAAAGTTAATCAACAACCCATTTACAACCTTTTAATGCAAAGAATTACGTTGACAGAAAAAGAAGGAAAAAAGGAAAAGAACAGACCAAACCCCCAAACAAACCCAAAGCAATTCCACTACACCAATTGCTATAACAAATGAACAAAAAAGTGGTAAACCCAAAAACTGAACAGAATATAGGAGATAGAAAAACTCACGAATCCGGTTTACCTGAAAATGGAGAAACTTAAGAATTTAGTACCAAAAACTCTCGAGCAGGAAATTGGAGGAGCACTCCAAGTACTCTTCTTTCTACCGCTTCTTCTCTCCTGGATTTCTTCCAGAATCTGCCTCTTTTCACCAGAATCTGCGCGCTGCCGTATTAGGCGCGAACGACGGTTTACTATCGACGACGTCGCTAATGATGGGAGTTGGAGCTGTCCGGTCAGACGCTAAGACCGGTGAGGGTGGTTTCTTTTTTTTGGAAAATTTTTGATTTTGGTTTATTTTTTTTTTTTTTTTTTTTTTTTTTTAAAAAAAACCATAAAATTGACATTTTTTACCCCTAATAAAAAAAAAAAAAAAAAAAAAAAAAAATAAACTAGAGATATAAGATTATTTGGTGAAAATAATTTTTATTAAATATTAACAGTGGTTATTAACTAACGGTGGTTTTTTTTTTTTTTTTTTTTTTTTTTTTTTTTTTTTTTTTTTTTTTTTTTGGTTTGACAAAAAAATTAACGGAAAGGATGATGGGGGGGGAAATTTTAAAAAAAGGATTTTGGGGATTTGGGGGGGGGCCAATTTGCCAAAATCTAAATCATATAATTGTTAAAATAAGGAAAGTCAATATTTTTTATCAGTTAAAAATCATGATAAATTATTTATCTGTCATACATTTTTTGCCTTATTCAAAGATCATACGATCAAAATAATATCATAAACCAAATAATATATGTATATTATAGTCAACTAATAGGCTAATCTAAATTAAGCAACGCGCTAAATTTAAGTAAATGGATTTCGCAAACATAGAAAACTCGGTTGGAGGATATGGGAAGAAAGAAAAGTCAGAAATTGATGAGTCAAAGACGTGATGAACATCAACAGAATAGAAATTGGTGTTGAAGTTTCCCTCAAACCAGGTTCTTCCAATGAAACAAGGACAAATAACAATAATAAAACATGAAAGATGCGGTGATAGAGTTTGACTTTGGATTGAACTGGTCAAACTTACTCCGAAACTGGAGGTTCTTCGAAATAAAACGACAAGGTTAGGTTGCGTGGAGGAGATGATGAGTACTTTTATAATAGTACTAATTTTCAATTTTCAATGACGCGATAGTTTCTGCAGTTTAGAATTTTCCAATTACGGCGGAAAAAATGTATAAATACTACTGCTACTGCAATCAATGATAAACAATATTCATTCACCTTGGATTAGAATTAGGGTTTTGTTAATTTCATAAATCTCGGATAATTCAAAGGGATAAGACCGATCTCTGCCTCTTTTCAGCAAATTAAAAATGCAGGGGCTCATCAAATTCGTCCTCCTTCTTACCATCGTTTGCCTCCTAATTACATCGGCAGTAGCTCCTCCAGGAGGCGGAGGCGGCGGTGGCGGTAGTAGTAGTGGAGGTGGAGGAGCACGGGGCGGAGGCGGTAGTAGCAGCGGAGGGGGAGCAGCACGGAGCGGCGGTGGTAGTAGTAGCGGTGGTGGAGCAGCACGGAGTGGTGGCGGCAGTAGTAGCGGAGGTAAAGGTAGTGGCAGTAGTGGAGGCGGAGGAAGCAGGAATGCTGGTGGAGGTAGCAGAAACAGAGGAGGAGGAGGAGGTGCCGGCGGGGGAGACGATGGGGACAGCGGAGTTAGTGGTGGTACTGGTAATCAAAGAGGAGGCAACTCTGGCATTGTTCGGCCTATGCCAATACCTACTGGTCGTCCAGGAAGCTCAGCTCCCCATAGCTTATCTTTTAAATGGCTCTACGCCAGCATCTCTTTGTTGGTTCTCGTTTCATATCTCCACCAAGTCATGTAAAATGTTTTGGCTTTGGAGTTCAAAGTTGCAAAAACCGTTAAGAGTCTTTAGTTTATAATTAATGTAGGGTTTGTATGTAATAGTTTTGTATTTTATTGACATTATTTTGTAAATAATAAATGTTATTAATTCGATAATAAATTTAATAGAATAATAATTATTATTTTATTTTATAATTGTAAAAAATAACTTCAAAATATCACAAAAACTTGTTAAAAATTAATCTACTTTCCTATTTTTTTTAAGAGAATATATATTATTTCCATAAAAAAAAAAAAAAAAAAAAAAAAAATATTATTTCTATAAAAGAAAGCGAAACAGGGGTTTTATTACCGTTGGACAGTCGATGACGGGCTTATAATTAGTCTTCAAATTTCTACTTCTTCCATTTTCTTTTCCCCTATTATTTTTTTTCTCTCTCTCTGCGAGGGCAGGGCTCCATCGCAGTCGAGCCTTGTACCGTTATAATTTCATATGCTGTTGGAATTTTCTGCCCAGCAAAATACAAGAAAATATTACAAAAACAAAGAAGAATCTCTATACAGATGAAAGCTATCTATCCAGATCAAGTTTTTAATCGCATATGACCTCCTTCAGGCTTCAATGGCAGTTTTCTTGTAAGTAGTAATCCCTACTTTTTTTTTTTTTCTTTCCTTTTTCTTTTCACTTTCATTATTGAAAACCCATCAAGATTTTGGATACAACCATTCAAGAATCCAAGAATTCGCAAGAATTTTCTGAAATAATGTTATCTATATATATATATATATATATATAAACGATCAATATAATAAGTGAGGCCTTTTCTGGTAACAGGGGATTGGGGAAAGAGAGGGACGGTTTCTTTCTTTGATTAAAATTTATTTAATTAAAATCCAGCCATGGCGTTTCCCATTTTGTGAAACTTATTTTCTTAGTATCTTAATTATCTTTAAAACAAATATTGACCGAATCTCTTTTTGTTCCTGTCTTTTCCTTTTCTTTTGCAGCGACATGTTGACTTCTTGATATATTAACTTTGGATTTCGAAACGTTTCTGCAATTCCTCTCTTGGTCTCGACGGAAGATTAATTGTATATCCGCCTTCAATGACAGTTCATTTATCCCGCACCATGGAAGTAAGTACTAAGCTCTACCCTTTTTCTTTTCTTTGCTTTTTTTGTTTTTTTTTTTTTTTTCACTCTACAAAAACCCATCAAGATTTTGGATATGATAATTCAAGAATCCAAGAATTAATGTCAATATGAATTTTCTGAAATAATATTGTCTTTATATATCTCTATATATAAACGATATATCTATATTTCTGAAATAATATTGTCTTTAATTAATTTTTATTAGGTTTATTGTTTCTGGTGGACTGTTGTTGAAATCCCTCAAATTGTCACCAACTTATGCACTAAATCTAGCTATGACGTCCCTTTTATGAAACCTAATTTTTTTCCTTCTTCATCATATTACATTTACATGCATTTTTAGAACTTATTAACAAATATTGATGAATCTCTTTTCTTCTTCTATCTTTTCCTTTTTCTTTTGCAGCGACATGTTCATTCCAATGAGGTGCCTTCTTTTCTGGTTTTCTTTTATTCAGCAAAGGCGACCATTCTGCAATCATAAATTTCGACAATCAAGTATTTTCTTCATCATCTCATCTAAATGAAATCTTATTTTTTGTCTTTTGGTGGAATTGAATTTCTCTATTCATGTTCATGATCTAATATGCTATGTATGTTTGTTTTCAATATATGTTTGATGAATTTCTATTACATTGTTTATTTATTTTTTTATTTTCTGAATTTGTTAGACTTAGTTTGAATTGCTTTTTGAATTTTTAGTGTTGTAGAATTCTTATGGTGAAATTACTATTTATAACTTCATCATTTATTTTATTTTAATTTTTTAAAAGTAAAAATAATTTTTTTAAAAAGTAAGAATCACAATTTTTTTAAACTATTATTATTATTATTATTATTATTTTATTCAATAAAAATCATATTTTCTCTCAAGTGAACTATTTTTTTTTTTTTTTTTTTTTAAAATTTTATTTTATTTTAGTATTTTGATAATAAGAATATTGGCCAATTAGGTTCCTATATATTAGAAAATTTATAGCTTAGTTCCTATATACAATTTTTATTCCATTTATAAACGTGACAAATTTTAGAGAGGTAAAAAAAACTTGAAAATGATAGAGAAGTCTTGTCGTAAATCAAATAATTTTGGGTATTATGGTTTCATTCCATTTTGTGAGAAAAGAAAAATGGAAGTCTTTTTTGTTGGCCCCTCTAGAAATGGTTACGTTTTCACGTAATCTATTTTTGTCAAAAATAGAAGGGTATGGGATAGAAGGATCATGCGTAAAATGAGGTGACAAGGCAAATTTTAGAGAGGCAAAGAGGACTTGAAAATGACGGATAAGTCATGGTGGAACGTGCGAAACCAATTAATTTTGAGTATTATCGTTCCGTTCCATTTTGTGGGAAAAGAAAAATAAGTCTTCTTTTTGTCTCATCTAAAATTGGTCACGTTTTCATGTGATGTATTTCGACAAAAAATATGAGGGTAGGGATGGGAGGATCATTGTGTAAAATGAGGTGACGTGGCAAGTTTTAGAGAGGGAAAAAAGACTTAAAAATGATGGAGAAGTCGAGGTGGAACGTGCGGAACTAATTAATTTTGGTATTACTGTTCCGTTCCATTTTGTGGGAAAGGAAAAAAGAAAGTCTTTTTTTGACCCCTCTAGAATTGGTCACGTTTTCATGTGTGATAAAATATAGAAGGGTATGAGATGGAAGGATCATTGTGTAAAATGAGGTTATGTGGCGAATTTTAGAGAGACAAAAAAGACTTGAAAATGATGGAGAAGTCGTGGTGGAGCGTGCGAAACCAATTAATTTTGGGTATTACCGTTCCGTTCCATTTTGTGGGAAAGAAAAATAAGTCTTTTTTTGACTCCTCTATAATTGGTCACGTTTTCACGTGATCTATTTTGACAAGAAATAGAAGAAGGGCATGGGATGAAGGATTATTGTGTGAAATGAAGTGACGTGACAAATTTTAGAAAGGTAAAAAAGACTTGAAAATGACGGAGAAGTCGTGGTGGAACGTGCGAAACCAATTAATTTGGGTATTAACGTTCCGTTCCATTTTGTGGGCAAAAAAAAATAAGTCTTTTTTTTTACTTCTCTAGAATCGGTCACGTTTTCACGTAATCTATTTTTGTCAAAAATAGAAGGGTATGGAATGAAAAGATCATTGTGTAAAATGATGTGATGTAACAAATTTTAAAGAGGCAAAAAAGACTTGAAAATGATGGAGAAGTCGTGGTGGAACGTGCAGAACTAATTAATTTTGGGTATTACCGTTCCGTTCCATTTTGTGGGAAAGGAAAAATGTAAGTCTTTTTTTCTGGCCCCTCTAGAATTAGTTACGTTTTTACGTGAATGGAAGGATCATTGTATAAAATGAGGTCATGTGACAAATTTTGGAGGGTAAAAAATACTTCAAAATGATGGAGAAATCATGGTGGAAATGAGTATTACCAAAATGAAAGGAAAAATAAGTCTCTTTTTTGGCATTTCTATAATTGGTCACGTTTTCATAGATGAAAAGATCATTTTATAGAAATTTTAATAAAATAAGATCATGGTGGAAGTTTTAACCTATATTAACTTCCTAAATTTATGGCTTATAAAAAAAAAAAATCCTAAATTTATGTTTTTAATCATTATTTTATTAAATGAAAATCATTAGTTTTCCTCTTTATGAAAGTGAAGTATTTTTAAAATTTTTATTTCAATATTCTAAAAAAATTGTTTTATTGAATAAAAACCATGGGAGCTATTTTATTCACTATCTCATCTTATCCATTTTTTTTTGTTTGCTAACTGCATGTTTTTTTTATGCATGACAAAATTACACGAGATGAAAAATATGTGGGATTGTCTTGTGTGTCTCCTTTGTAGCTGTTCCAAAATCTGAAGAAAAGGATACCAATACTTTGGTATGCACAGAATCAAGGTTTGCTTTGCGAATACTGTTTTTGAGATTTTTTATTTTGTATGAGATTTCATGCTTCCAATGGGTGAGTTGTTTTATTCGATAGCTTAGCTTAGTGTGTACCATGTGTGCAATATAAGTAATATGTTATGATATTGTCAGATGCTGAAATAAGGCATTGAGGCAAGCATACCAGAATGGGAAGAATGGTAAGCGTCAAAGATCACAGAGAGATTATCCATTCAAAAAGAGAAAGCTTTATGGTAAGCTTTTGGTCTTCAGAGTTTCAGTATCAAATGCAGATGGAGGCATTAGTAGTGATGGTCCCTGTCGATCTCTCAGGAAGGGCTCTTCTGGAGATGCTCTGATACAATGCTTCTGATTCAATGCATTGTTTCTGCCACTTCATGATTTTAACATCTATTGCAGTTACTGGGGAATCAAATTCAACAGCTGGAGAACATTCTGCATTCTGGTCAAAGAATTCTCCTGGTATGGGATCCTCTCACTAATGTGTTTCACATTTTCTTGAGTTGGCCAAGTGGTGATGTTTCTTTCTTTTTATGCAGTTAAGCTTAAGATAAAGTCTTTCAGGGTTCCAGAATTCTTTATTGAGATTTCAGAAACTGCAACTGTTGGTTCCTTTAAGGTATTTGAAGTTCCAATAAAGTTAATGCTGTCATTATTTTAATATGGCAACCAACTTATTTTAATATCAGCCTGACAGTTTTTTCAAGTGTGGTTAAACATCATTAGTTTAAATATATTCTTTCTTTAAAAAATTTCAGCAGCACCTCTGTTTTTATATAAATTTTCTTGTATTTCTTTTCTCCTTCCATCTTTATGGTTGGTAAGCAGTAATTGAATATAACTAGTTGCCTACAACTAAAAGAAATTCTTTTATTTGGTTGGTAACATAGTTTACAACTAATGTTCTGCAGAAGACAGTTATGGAGGCAGTTACTGCAATTCTTAGTGGTGGATTACATGTTGGTGTGCTTCTTCAGGGTAAGAAAATAAGAGATGATAACAAAACTTTATTACAAAGTGGAATATCTCATGATAACAAAACTTTACCTGAAGCAAAACAAAACTTTATTACAGAGTGGAATATCTCATGATAACAAAACTTTACCTGAAGCAAAACAAAACTTTATTACAGAGTGGAATATCTCATAATAACAAAACTTTATTACAGAGTGGAATATCTCATGATACCAAATGCTTCTCAAGCTTCTGAGCGTTTTAATCCTGAAGATCATCCATTTTTACTTCCTTGTGATACCCCAGAGCCAATATCAAGGTATTCGAGTTGTCTAATATACTGTTTTTATTTAATGATACTGACAGTTTTTCTCTTTTGCAAGTCATCAATTAGCACTGGCCTGTATGTTATGAAATCCATCTAGGTAAAGGATGGATCTATTGGATTGTACATCCCGCTTTTGACAAAATCAGGTGTTGAAAATTCTGCTATCAATTGTCGATAATTCTGCATTATTTCTGATATGAGACGAGTTTATTTATTTATTATTAAACTTTGATATCAGCTGTGATTGTTTCTTTCTTAAATTAAAGTTTTATTAATTTTTTGCTAGGTTTATTGTTTTTGTTGGTTGTTGCTGAAATCCCTCAAATTGTCACCAACTTCTGCTGTAATTCCAACCATGGCGTTTCTACTCTGTGAAACCTAATTTTTTCCTTCTTCATTATATTACATTTATATGTATATTTAGGGCTTATTTATCTTCGTCTATCTTTCCCTTTATTTCTGCAGGATGCAGCGACATGTTTAGTGGGCTACCTTTTTGGACCTGCAACAGTAAGCTCTTAATTTTCCATCTTCTTTACTTGATTTGTGTTTCTTCGAATTATTACTTGAAACTTATTTTATGTAGTTAAATTATTTATTTTATTTGACTTGTTTGAGTTATGACTTTGAACCTTTTTATTTTGTGAAGTTATTTTACTTGTTTTGGATTATTACTTGAAACTTATTTTATCTTACTTGTTTCGAGTTATCAATTGGAGTTTACTTATTTTATTTTACTAACTTTGTTTGAAATTATTACTTGTTGCTTATTTTATGTAAGTTAGATATTTTACTTTGACTTATCTTATTTTGATTTATTAATTGATGTTGCTGAGTATCAAAGTTATTACTTGTTGCTTATTTTATGTAAGTTAGATATTTTACTTGACTCATCTTGTTTTGATTTATTAATTGATGTTGATGAGTTATTTTACTTACTCACATTATTTGGAGTTATTACTTGGAAGTTATTTTATTTTACTTACTTCGTGTTACTAATTGGAGCTTATTACATGTTGTTATTTTACTTGACTAGTTTTGCTTGAAGTTATCACTTGTAGCCTAATTTATGTAGGTAAGATATTTGATCTTAATTTATATTGTTGAGTTATTTTATTCGACTCGCCTTTTTTTCGAGTTATCGATTGGAACTTATTTCATGTAGTTGACTTATTTTACTTGATTAACTTTGTTTGGACTTATCACTTGTAGCTTATTTTATGTAGTTAAAGATATTTTATTTGACTCGTCTTCCTTTGAGTTATTGCTTGGAGTGTAATTTACTTATTATTTTACTTGACTCGCCTTATTTTGAGTTATCACTTGAAAGATATTTTATTTTACTTTTTTCGAGTTATCAATTGTTATTTATTTCATGTAATTAAGTTATTTTATTTGAGTAACTTTGTTTGGAATTATAACTTGTTGTAGCTTAGTTAATGTAAGTAAGATATTTTACTTTACTCATCTTACTTTGAGTTCTCAATTGGATGTGTTAATTTATGTTATTGAGTTATTTTATATGTCATCATCTTTTTTGAGTTATCACTTGAAAATTATTTTATTCTTCTTTTTTTGAGTTATCGATTGAACTTATTTCACATAGTTTAGTTATTTTACTTGATTAACTTTGCTTGGAGTTATCAATTGTAACTTATTTTATGTAGTTAAGATATTTTACATGGCTCGTCTTTCTTCGAGTTATTTTTTGGAGTTTAATTTACGTAGTTAGTTATTTTATTTAACACGTCTTATTTTGAGTTATCACTTAATGTTATTTTATTCAATTTTTTTTGAGTTATCAACTGTAGTTTATTTCATGTAGTTAAATTATTTTACTTGACTAACTTTGCATGGAATTATCACTTGTTGTAGCTTAGTTAATGTAGGTAAGATATTTTACTTGACTCGTTTTGCTTTGAGTGATTAATTAGAGTTTAATTTATGTTGCGAGTTATTTACTTGACTTGTCTTTTTTTTGAGTTATTATTTGGAACATATTTTATTTTACTTCCTTTGAGTTATCAATTGAGACTTTTTTCATGTATTTGATTAACTTTACTTGGAGTTATCACTTATTTTATATAGTTAAGATATTTTACTTGACTCGTCTTCCTTCGAGTTATTTCTTGGAGCTTCATTTATGTAGCTAAGTTATTTTACTCGATTTATTTCGAGTTATCGCTTAGAAAATATTTTATTTTATTTTGCTTCGAATTATCAATTGAAGCTTATTGCATGTAGTTGAGAGTTTTTTACTTGACTAACTTTACTTGAAGTTGTCACTTGAGCTTATTTTATGTAGTTAAGATATTTTACTTGACTCGTCTTCCTTTGAGTTATTTCTTGTAGCTTAATTTATGTAGTTAAGTTATTTTATTTGACTCGTCTTATTTCGAGTTATCACTTAGAAATTATTTTATTTTACTTTGCTTCAAGTGATAACTTGAAACTTATTTCATGAAGTAGAGTTTTTTTACTTGACTAACTTATTTTATGTTGGTTAGTTATTTTTCTTGAATGATCATGCTTTGTGTTATCACTTAAAAGCTTATTTTATTTTACTTTTTTTTTGAGTTATCAATTAGAGATTTGACTAACTTTGTTTGGAATTGTCACTTGAGTTTATTTTATGTTGGTAAGTTATTTTGTTTGATTGATCTTATTTTGTGTTATCATTTGGAACTTATTTTATGTCGTCGAGTTTTTCTAGACTCGTCTGACTTCGATTTATTACTTAGAATTTATCTATGTAGTCTAGTTATTTTATTTGACTTGCTTCGAATTCTCACTTGGAGCTTATTTTATGTAATTAACTCGTTTTACTTTGAATTATGACTTGAAATTTATTTTATTTAGTTAAGTTATTTACTTGACTCACTTGCTTCGAATTGTCATTTTGAATTTCTTTAAGTTTTTATGTAGTTAAGTTTTTAGGTACCTCGTTTGCTTGAAGTTGTCACTTGGAACTTCTTTTATGTATTTAAGTTATTTTATTTGACTCAACTTATTTTGAGTTATCACTTGGAACATATTTTATGTAGTTAAAAATATTTTATTTGACTCTCCTTACTTCGAATTATCACTTCAAGCTTATTTTATGTGTAGTTAAGCTTATACAATTCTTTGCCAACTCCATGTTTTTTCAATTGTAGATGAAAAATGTGTTCCAATAGGATCAAGTTTGCTTTGCAAATACTGGTTTTGAGATGGGAAGTTGCATGTTTCTTGCTGACATTTTTGAGGTGTTACTTTTTTTTTTTTTTTTTTTCATGCTGATTTTACTTGATCTTTTATTGGACTGTGTCCATGGTTTCATGAAATATTATACTTTTTAACAAGACTGATTGACGTATATACTCTTTACTTCATGTATGCAAATGAGGTGACATGGGGAATGTTGCATGTTGGTATAATTTTTCTATGATTGCTGTCCAGTCTTGCTTCGAATTTTTAATTATTGGTATAATTTATGTTGTTGAGTTATCAATTAAAAATTATTTTATTTTACTTTGCTTTGTGTTAGTAATTGGAGTTTATTTTATGTAGTTGAGTTATTTTACTTGACTTACTTGCAATTATCACTTGTAGCTTATTTTATATAGTTAAGAGATTTTATTTTACTTGTCTTGTTTCGGGTTATTACTTGAAACTTATTTTATTTTACTTTTTTTTGAGTTATCAATTAGAGCTTATTTTATGTAGTTGAATTTTTTTTTCATTTGATTAACTTTGCTTGGAATTGTCACTTGAGCTTATTTTATGTTGGTAAGTTATTTTGCTTGATTGATCTTGTTTTGTTTTATCATATGAAACTTATTTTATGTTGTTGATTTTTTCTTGATTCGCCTTGCTTCGATTTATTATTTAGAACTTATCTATGTAGTCTAGTTATTTTACTCACTTGCTTCGAGTTCTCACTTGAAACTTATCTTATGTAGTTAGATTTTTTTAGTTAACTCGCTTTGCTTCGAATTATCACTTTAAACCAAAACATAATTTTTACGCAAAAAAAAGGTCAAATTCCACAACCTTCAGTAATCCAAATTGCGAAACGATTCTTTACCTAAAATTATTTAGGCTTAATGAAAATTTAAAAACTTAATAAATCTAATCGTCTTAAACTTACATGTCATTCTAAATCAAAGAATTAAATATACAATCGATGTCACTAACTTTAATCGTAATTGACAATACAATTTCTCCAATCTCAAAACTTCCATGTTCGGATCTTCTTAATACCTGTTTCTCAAAATACCACGTGAAACTCTCTTAAATTATATTTCTTAGAGTTTTAAGGTATATAAAAAATACATAACTTAATAAATTATAAAATTATAATATTACCCTTGTCAATTTGGTCACGAGTATCACATTCTACCCTCCTTAGAAAAAGTTTCGTCCTCGAAACTTAAGATTCTTGACATTCTTTAAATATATCAAATCATACTTAAATTATATTCAAACGTAAATCGCCCACGCTTCGCTACGCACTCTATTTATTACAACATCTTACTTCTAAATTTAACGTAAGCATAATTATAAACTTCCCATGATAACTTCAATCGGATATAAGCATCTAGAATAACTTAATTGCACGCATTCCATCTTAATCTAATATATGTTGTACACTAAATCTAATTCTTTAACCTTTCATCAAGAATTCCAATCTTATTCAAAATTTCTAAATACCTTAGTATTTACAATAACTATCTTCAACATAGAGGGTATAAAGATAATTCCAATAATCACTAAGGATCATGAACCATGCTCTGATACCACTAAATGTCACGGCTCAAATCCGGGCATAATTTAAAAATTAGAAAATCTCAATTCTGAAGATGGAACACGACTACATCCTCTAAGTTATTATTGAAAGAATGCAAAGCCTCAAAACAATATAAATAAAATACATAAAAAATTCCTCAATAAAAATACTTAACTCAAATATTTCAGAAATATACATAATTTCCAAAAATAATATCTTACAAACATTACTAATTTGACTATGACAAATCAAATTCAATATCCAAAACTTATAACTCCAATCCACTAGTTAGAAAAATCCAAAAGCACAAGATGATCTCATTGGTCTATTAAAACCTACAAAAACATTTAAACATAGGTGATATGAGTTTATAAAGCCCAGTAAGCGGTTTGACCCTCTTCAGAAAAAAAGCATTTTTGGGCATTTAAGATCATATTCAAAATTATAACATTATGAGAAAACTTTCAAAACATAACAGATAAATTCTTTTTAACAAATACTTTTCAATTTAAACGAAAAAATCAAACTTCCACGTATACTTTCAAAGTAGAACAGAAAGGATAAGAATCCCAAAATATATTACTTATTCTTTTTCAATAGGCTCAAGAGCATAGTCATTCGTTGGTTTTAATCGAAATCGATTCTAACTGTTTATCCCGCTAGGTAGGCCCGAACTTTTAATAGTGAAGCTTTTTCACCATGCTCAATGATTCAAAACTTATAAATTTGGAACATGTTCCCCCAATTCATTTCTAACTAACTTGAGCCAACACTTTTCATTTACTTTACTCTTACACGAAAAAAAAAAAAATCTTCAAAAAGATAAACTTAATATCATAATTATAAAATCATGAAATTAATATCTTTTATCAAACTTTAAAGTCAGAAAACTAATATCTTTTTATTAAAATCGAAAATCAAAATAAAACTATATGTTTTGATCAAAATCGAAAATTAGAAAACTTTATCTTTCTTTTTAATAAAAATCAAAAATTGGAAAAATTATATCTTTTTATCAAAATTTAAAATCCAAAAACTAAATATTTTTTTCTTATTTCTAGTTAAACTTTTTTTTTTATTCACCTTCCTTTGAGTTATTACTTGTATATTATCTTATGCAAGTAATATATATTATTATTTGGAGGCTTAATTTATGTAATTGAAATTATTTTATTTAATTCTTTGTTTGAATTATTCACTTTGAGCTTATTAAATTTAGGTAACTAGTTATTTTTGTTGATTTGTTTAACTTCTAGTTATTTAAATATTTTCCTTGGATTTATTTAAATATTTGCCTTTGCCTCGCTTTGTTTTTGTATTATTTTAATTTGTTTAATTTTGAGTTATTGTTTATTTGATTTAATTTAGTTATTTTACTTAATTTGTTTTGAATTATTACTTATAATACATTTATGTAGTTATATTATTTTACTTGTCTTTATTTTATTTCAATTTATCACTTATTTTATGCAGTTAATTTAGTTCAATTATTTTACTTTGCTCGTATTGTTTCTGAGTTATTATTTGGGTATTATTAAATGTCTAAATTTGAAATATGGTAAGATTAAAATATTAAAAAAATATAATATAACTGAAAAATAATATAAAATAAAATTATTTTTAAGTATATTATATTATATAAATTTTTAATATAATATAATAAATTTTTAAAAAGTATAATATTTTAATATAATTAATCAAAATAATAAATAAATATTATAGAAGAGATTCAATAGGGTTGCTTTGAGAGACTTGTTAGATAAAAACTTTTTCTCAATATTTCATTCTTAGAATTTATTTTGCATTTTTTGGATTTTTTAATTTTATTAAGTAGGTATTTCAACAATATATTTTGTGATGCAATTTTTTTATTTAAAAAAAAAAAATCGAGAAAAGGTCGTATATGGTAAAAAATAAAAAATAAATAAAAAACACAGGAAGGGGACGATGCGGCGGGCAAAAAATTGCATTAATCTTATCCACTTCCGGCTCTTATCATATTCCCTTCTCGGACCTATATCCCAGTTCTGATTGTTGAAGGCTTCTGAACAATTCTTAGGGGCATTTTATCGAACACCTTTTCCCCGCTGCAATGGCGATGGCATTTTCGCCTTCTACTACAGTAGGATCCATCTGTCAACACAAGCACAATGCAACCTCGGTTTCTCTCCGCGCTCAAGGTTCAGTTCTGAAATTCCCGTGCATTTCCTTCACTAGGAAGTATATCGGTCTCCTTTATAACAAGTTGAAAATTCCGGTGCTTACTGTACGGAAAAAATATTGCAGGTGTTCAGGTTGCACGAATTGAAGTTTTGTCGTTGGGCGCTGCTTCGAATTATGCGAAATTTGGGCTAGGATGGGCTAGGGTGTTTGCTGTGAAACCAATTGTTGTAAAATCTCGGACGTACAGGTAGTAGAATTTTGAAATTCAATGGATTGTTCTAGTTGTTTGAGTGAAATTTTTTATACTGTTGTTCTGGTCATATTGAAACTGAAAGTTCTCGTGTTGTGTTCAAATGTTTTGTTCTTCCTCTTCGTTTGGTGATTTCCTAGGGCAGGTGACTTGAGATGTGCGACTATTGAAGAAATTGAAGCAGAGAAGTCGCTGATTGAGAAAGATGCTGTAAATGCAGTACTTTAGTGTTGTATAAGAGATGTGTCGTCTATGTAAAACAATACCAGTGTCTGCTTAATTGTTACGAACAATTTATTTTAGAAGAATTTCTTATTTGTTCTTTTGCTTTCTCTTTGCAGAAAGATAGAATGGAGAAGACTATAGAAACAGTTCGCTCAAATTTCAACTCAATAAGAACTGGCCGATCTAGCCCAACGATGCTGGATAAGATTGAGGTAGGGATTCTTTAGATTACTTATATCTCCCAGACGTATATGCTAGTTGGATCTCTGTGTTATTGGAATAAATAACATGCATTATCTATTTTCATATTCCACCATCTATTTGGATCTTGGCGTTGTTTTTCCATAATTAGTGGATGATTTCTTAATTTTTACTAGAATTATTAAACTAGCTATTTGAAAAACTTATGGAATTCCTAAAACTTGAAAAACTTATTGGGATAATGTGTTCTTTGTGTCCAATTTTAATTTCCACAAACTGGCAAAATGTTGGTATGTGTTTTTATTTATTTTTTATTTTATTATTATTTTTATTCGCTAGAGTATATTAGTTTTGCCATTGGAGATTAATTTACAATTTAAACTATATACCTCTTCAATTTACTTTTCATTTCTAGGTGGAGTACTATGGAACACCAGTCAACTTGAAGAGCATAGCTCAAATTAGTACTCCTGATGCAAGTTCAATTCTGGTGCAACCTTATGATAAATCCAGGTATAGTTTTCCTAGTTGGAATATAGGGAGCAGATTAAAGTCTAGATGACCATCTCCATGACGGGGTTAATCATTTAGACATGAATCTACAATGTGAAAACATTTAATGTTCTGTGATTTTTTCAGCTTGAAGACTATAGAGAAGGCCATTGTTAGTTCTGATCTTGGTATGACCCCGAACAATGATGGAGAAGTTATAAGATTAACCATCCCACAACTGACATCAGAGAGGAGGAAGGTATTTTTTTGGAGGTTTTTGTGTGTCTTTGACGAAGCTAGTTTTCTCTTTTACAGTCATTCATGATATTGGCAATTTCTATTATCCTATCAGGTAGTCTTCAGAGAAAACTTGCCTTATTCTAATCCAGGCATTCATGGATATTTTGATCGACATTGTTTTTGCTATATGATATCTCCAAGAAAATGCCTTTATCATCTAAGTTCTTTGTCTATTTCATCAGTAAGAAGAGTTTCTGCAGACTTGGAAGCCATATAGTTTTTGTTGGTAGGAAGCTTTCGACACTGCTTACAGAGGATAAGAGTTCTTTATTGCTTTAGTAGGAATCTTCATGTTTCTAGAGCATTTGTTCGCTTCTCAAGATTTAATTTTTCACATGTCATTCAAAGTTCTATATGCCCTCTTCCTCTTTTTTCCAGGCTTTTGCTTCTTTTTTGAATTTGATGAATGATATGGACAAAACTAATTTGAGTTAGGAACATGTTAATATCCATTTTGAAATTGTGGCATCTGCAGTATCTCATAGCATTTGAATGCTGAGAAACAAGAAATTTTTGCTGGATGGTTTCTGGTGGTTGCATTGGCATTACTTGAATATGCTTGGCGAGGAGGTCATAAGGCCTCTATTAGATTAAACTGATTCTTCTACAACATAATAAGAATGTCTTTGACAGTTTGAAACAATTCAGTAACGTTGGGAAATCTTCATCTAAGTTTCTGTTTCCTTTCTCTTTTCTTTTACAGGAATTATCAAAAATTGTGGCTAAACAAGCTGAGGAAGGCAAGGTATTTTTCTTTCTTTGAAGTACAGTCTGTACTAATATGGCATATCTTGGTTCTTTTGTCAGGGTACCTTGGGAAAAGGATAATCTATTTCTTTTGGTTGGTCTGGCTGCTGTTTTACTAGTCTAGAACCACCATATAGTTGTACTTCTGAAATTTTCTCTGGGGAAGGGCTGTAAATTTGAATTAGATTTTGATTGGAGGAATGTTCTTCTGGCTGAATTATATCAATGTAAAAAACATGTATGACAGGAATATATGTTAACATCCTAAGTGGTCAAAACATTGTCCTAAACAGCATTTTTTAATGCCATGCAGAAGCATCTGTAATTTTTATCAAAGTTTTTTGGTGCTGTACTGCTGTTATAGTTTTGTTACATGCTCTCTGACTGATTATTCCTCTTGAAAACTATGCTTGATTTTCTTGTAATCCATTCCTGTAGGTTGCTATAAGGAGCATGCAAAGAGAGGCAATTAGTTTTAGTTTTCCTTTTGTTGCATCTCATAATTTGAATTATTAGTTTAACGTTCAATTACTGTAATGAAAAATTTTGGTGTTCTAATGGTATTTGGTTTCTGTGACTCATTATTTCTCTTGGAACTATGCTTGACATTTTTGTGAATCTTCCCTATAGGTTGCCATAAGGAACATACGAAGAGACGCAATCAAATCCTATGAAAAACTTGAAAAGGTTTCTACTTCCGCTGTCTGTTTTCTTGTTGTTGCTGTATGTGGGTAATCACCTGTTATGATTCTCATACGTGCAGGAGAAAAAGCTTTCTGAAGATAATGTGAAGGATCTATCAAGTGATCTGCAGGTATCTGATATTTGAGAAATTTCATACTGATAAAATAAAATGGCAGTTTATTTAGTGCAAGTAACATTATTCTTTAAAGAAGAAACATGAAGATATCTGGCTTTAGACCTGGAACTATAAGAATAAGACAAGTACGTTGCAGTGTGGCAAAATAGTAAAGGGGCAAGTTTAATTAGCCTATATTACTCCTGCACGGATTTCCCTGATCAGTTGTACCTAGATCATAGACATGTGAATTTTTTATCCGAGTAAATACTCTAGCATTTTGCTTTTCTATTTGTTTCCGTTCTCTCTTAAAAGCTGCTTTTCTTTCACATGACCGAGTTAAAGAATATAGCTAGTTAGAAACTTAATTGAGCGATGCAGTAATAATTCTGAAAACATGGAGCCTCCTTTTCTGTTGAGTTTCACAGGTGAAGGCAACTAGAGGCAAGAATATGAGTAGAACTATTTGTGGTGGCAATTAAGCTGAGTGTTTTGGAAATGATGTTATATTTGTGCTTTTCAGGAAAGAGTTCGGCTCTTAAGATTTTTGTTTTATTATTATTATTCTTTTCTTTTTTTTCCTCTGAACATATGCTTTTGGGGTGGGCTTTATTTACTGGAAAACCCGGGAATATTTTTCTCAAAGTTTGTTGAAGCCTAAATATAACACATGGCACTTTTCTTAAGTTTTTAGGAATTCTGACTACTTAGTGTCAACTGGTCAATTTATTTGTTTAAAGATTTTCTGTGACCCCTTATCTTTCTGGCATATGTGCAGAAAGTGACAGATGAGTACATGAAAAAGATTGAATCCATCTACAAACAGAAGGAAAAGGTACACTTCCTATTCCATTCTTTTCTTTCATTTGGGGGTGAATGTGATTTCCAGGGAAAAAGACATTATGTTGGCTGGTAGCTTTGGATTGTCAATTGTTGTTTTAAGACCAATTTGATTTTTTTTTTTTTCCTCCCTTTCTTCCTTAAGACCTGTTTCTTGCTGCATGACCCTGACCTTCCAAATTTAGGTGTTCTCCTAACTGAACATTCCTTCCTGTTTGACTTTTTTCGCAGGAATTGCTGACTGTTTAACATCAATTTGTGCAATGTGATGCCGGATTAGTTATTTTGTGAAAAAGTTTAAATTATAAGTCATTTATAGTTGTTTTCCTGTAATTGTAATTAACAGCAAAATGTTTACCTAAATTTTGTTGAAGTTGGTGCACTGCAGGGTTGTTAATATAGTGAATTGCTATAGGCACAAAAGCTGAAGGATCCTCATTCTACTACAATCCCTGTCAGAAGTTTTTTTTTCCTTTTTTTTTAAAATTTTTTTTTTTTTTTTTTTTTTTTTTTTGGGGGGACCCGCAGCCGCTACTCTTTGAGTGCGCTCTGGGTAAACCCTCGGGCATAGCGCAGTAGCCTGCAAACCACACCAGCCAGGTAAACTACATTAGGTAAATCTTGTGTAACAGGCTCGACTAAGGAAGACGTTGGCAGGATTCGAACCTGGAACCTTCAGGCACCAGGGCAATTCTTTCTTTCTTTCTTTTTTTATTTTGGGGGGCGGGGGTGTTAACCTAAATATCACTATACAGTTCTTGTAACTTCCTTGGGGAGGGCTCAACTTTATAACATTAGCATTTTAATTACCACCATATAATTTATTATCTGGGTAACATCTCGTGGCACACTTTAATAGTAGAGAATGTTTCAAGTTTTTTTTTTTTTGATATGTGAGAATGTTTCAAGTTGTAAAGATAATCTTTCCCTTGTGTGGTGTGACTTGTGTCCTTGTAATTGTCCTTGTATAAGGTGTGAACCTCCAGGAGCACTGAACCACAGGGGCCAAAAGTCTGTTCACTTGACTTTGTGGTGGATGGCATCTGCAACTTTTTGTGGCACCTACTCACTGTGACTGAACGACCATACATGAAAACCCATTAATTCATTGGTAGAAACAACTCTTGACTTTGAAGTTTAACACGGAAATGGTTCACTTATCAAAAAAAAAAAAAAAAGGAAATGGATCAATCTCTGTAACAGAAAAACCTTCAGTGCAAGGGTGACAAGGTGAACTAAGAGATACTCCAGAGTCTCACTGATGTAGTATTTCTGGTAATGCACATTATTTTTTGCCATAAAATATAAAATCAAAAAAAAAAAAAAAAAAAAGAGAGAGAGAGAGAGAAGTGTAACTTTACATTATGTATACAGGAAACCAAAGCATGGAGGCACTGAAGATTATAGAAGATAAACCCAAGAGAAAACTTCCTTCTAGTCTTCATCAAGACTACTTTAGAAGAGAAATCAAGCGCTGCTCAATGTTTTCTTTAGCTTTGTGATCGAACGGATCATCTCCAATGTATAGATCTAGGATAGAGCGACATAAAAGTTTGCTCTGGATGCTTCCCACCTCCTCTCCATCAACTGCATTCGTGGAGAATGATTTAAAAAAGGAAGCATAAGAAGCAAGAGGAGAAAAATGCTATTAGATTTAAAATTTGTCGCTAGTCCACACATTCAGCAATACAATGGAATTTGCAAAGACAAATAGGAGAAAAGAGAAAAGTGCTATCCTGAATTCTAGCTTACTGCAGTTATTAATCAAATTTAATGTATCACTATCTGGATAAGCATGTCATTTATCCTCCCTTTCTCGCCCCAAAACTCTTACATTTTGCTCTATTTTTGGAAGATTGGTGAAGCTAAAAAGACCTGATTTTAGAGTTATGGCCAAATGGGAAATCAGTATTCAAAACCTTTAATAGCTTTTTTGAGGTAAAAATAAAATGACAATGAATATAAAATCAACAAAAATCCTAGCTGAAATGATATTAAAACAGTTTCACAAAAAAATCTTACTTATCGTACGAAGAACATGGCCCCGGTCTCTTGACAAATCGATGATAGATCCACGAGGTATTTTGTATTCGTCTTTAAACTGTGATGTAAACCTGCAGATAATGTCTTGAGCTTATCAATAAAATATATTCAGTATTATATCAATACCAAGATCATGAAATGATAAAGAGAGTGGAGTATAAGAATAGGATTATTACCTATGAAGTAGTTCTTTGTTATCACTTCCCCCAAATTTTTGTAATCTGCTTCCAACAGACTGCTCAAAAGCACTGCGTACAGATTTAATGCTTAATCTGCCGTATACTATTTGAAGTCTAATGGTCATGCATATATCATTTTCAATAAGGTCCTCTTTTAACTCCTTTTCTTTCAAATCAGATGGCGAGAGTTTTCCATGTTTGTCACTAAGAGATTTCTTGACAGCATCGTCATCAGCGTAGACTCCTATACAAACATCCCATGGTCAGGATTATACCAACCAAAATGATGCATATAATTGAAACATAACACTAGATTTATCGTTCATATAAACCAAGATAATTTGGAGATGTACCTACCTACCTCTTGATAGAGAGGACAAAGGAAAATGTTATGACATTTCACAGTGAATGCAATCCCTATTTCCAAATTAGGGAAAAAACAAACGAGAACACCCACGACATAGAAATTCATTTGAAAAATGACACTCAAATTCAAATATGAGATCAGTGAAAAAGTAAAAAAACAAAAATTCATGACTAACTTTCAAGGATAAGGAATTATCTTAACAAGAGAAAAAAACAATTTCAAATTCACAATTGATCTCTGCACAATATTTCGCAGAAGGGGCAAAGATCGAACACAAATGCTCATAAAAGGGATAAGGAACTAAACCGAGAGAAAAAACATTAGAAGATTAAATGCGGTACCAAAAGCGTAAACATCGATGTTCTTCAAACCCAAAATTGCCTTTCTCCGCACTCCAGTTCCCAGAAGTCTCTGAGAATCTTTCAAAACTGAAGGAAACGACATTCCTGTCCGTGATTCAGTAACTGGAGCAGAGCTATCGGCGAGAGTCATAGAGCCCCACGCAGGGGAGAAATGATTTCTGTTAAGCCATGGACTGGAGAGCGAGAAATTTAACGGATTCTCAACAAATGGTTTACTCGATGTTTGAGATAAAACAATGCCAGCAGCAATTCCGGCTCCGGCTCCCGCAACGGCCACAGTACATACAGAGAAAGTATCGGAAAAGGAACGCTTGGAGAAATTGGAGGTAGCAGCATTTGGCGGCTTCGGTTTTGGGGGCTGAGAAAACGAGAATGGAAATCTGAAAGAAACCATTGTTACTGCTGCTGCTCGCTACAGCTGGACAGTTGGGTTAGTTACTTATTGTGTTGCCACGTTCAGAGGGGTCACGTTCTTTACACGTGACCTTAAGACTTCATGGGCCGAACTTCTTAAGAGACCAAATCAATTATTGTTACTGGACCTACCATTATATTTTTGGCCCAAATATTTGTAGTGAAAAAATTCAAAAAATAGAAAATAAAAAGCACAAAAAGTTTAATTTTTTTTTGTTAGATTATTTGTAAGTCATCATGACTTCTACTAATTCAGATTTAGTCTAAGTTTAACCCACACAAAGTCCAATTCTTATTCGAAAGAAGGTGTTACCTTGACTCTTAAAGGCAAAAGTTTATCGTTATAGTCATCATTTAAAAACTCGGTAGCTTGGGGGAATTGGCAAGCGGACTCTTAATGTTTCCTCCAGGGCGGATGATCGAGGTTTTGAATTCCTCCGAGGTGGTTAGCGTAATGTTAAATGCTCTGGACCAGGCCCTAACCCTTGAGTAAGAGTTGAACTCTGCGAGTGCTCTGCAGGCCGAGTCCGAATTAGTCTCACCGAAAAGGTGGGGACACCGGGCGCCCCAAGTGGTACCAAAAAAAAAAAAAAATAGTCATCATTTAAAAACCATAATAAGTCAGCAGCTTGAAAGAGTTGGTAAGCGCACTCATAAAGCTTCTCCTCAGGGCAGATGATCGAGGGTTTGAATCCCCCGAGGTGGTTAGCGCCACATTAAAAAGCTCCGGGTCAGGCCTTCACCCTCGAGTAAGAGTTGGACTTTGCGAGCTCACCCCAGGTCGAATTCGAATTAGTCGGTACGTGTGGGTTCGGATATCGGATGGTTAAGCATAAAAAAAAAAAAAAAAATAGTCATCATTTAAAAACCATAATAAGCCCAAATATATAACGTTCTATTCTATCAAATTAATCTTTTAAAGCCCAATAATTGCAATGGTTTTTTTTTTTTTTTTTTTTGCAACGTGATTTTCGAAGTCTTTTTTTAATCATTTTAATTATTTATTTTAACGATGTTATAGGAAATAGTACCAAAAAAAATAATAGTTTTTAATCAAATAAAAATAAAATTGGATATACCTTTCCTCTTATGTAAGGAAAGACGATAAAAAAAAGCTGCCCATTTATTTGTCTTGATCGCAATTGATTAAAGAACGAATCATCCAAAGCATAGTGTGTCAAAAATGGAGGGATGAATTATAGCTATAATATGCCCACAAATGTAAAACCCAATAACATGGTCAAACTTTGGTCAAACTTTTCCCGAGTAAGAACTTTGGGCTCTGCAGATGTAATAGAGTCAAAGTTTTCCCTGAGTTAGTATTTTAGACTAAGCAGATGCAATTCAAATTGAATCCGAATTAATTGAGCAACAAGACAAGATCTTCTTTTGAGTAAGAATTTTGAGTTCTGCGAATGCAGACCACGTCAAATATGAAAACTTTAGATACAATATGATCTAAAAAAAAGTCCACAAATGTATACGTAATCTATCTCACTTTGTCTTTGTCTTCTGATTAAGAGATGAAATTAATCTCTAAATGCAAAATATTAATATTTCAAGAAATCAAGTTTTTTTTTTTGGTTGTAAGTGGTCAAGAAATGAATGCTTCATATCATCAAACCTTTTTTTTTTTTGTTTTTTTTAATTATTTGTAGTTTAGTTACGGAAGAATTTTTTGTATGTAACTAGTAGTATCTCCTGCTTTTGTATTATATTCCCATCTCTACCAACCAATACACTCACATCAATTTTTATACACGTCACTGTTAACAATATATATATATATATAAAAATAATAATTTATTTGTTTATTCGCATGTATAATCGTTTAAAATTTTGAAATTGAAAAGAAAATGATAATAAAACAATGCTTTATAAAAAAAATTCAGAACTATATATATAAAAAAAAGAATGAAAGCAGCAGCAAGAATAAAAACAACACAGAAAGGGGCGCGCTTAATATAAAGCATGAAAGGGCAAAGTGAATGACGAAAGATTCCTTTCTCCATGTCATTTTTTTTTATAATTAAATCGAGAAAAAACTATAGAATTTACATATCAAGAGCCGAATGTAGTAGAGCACAAGATGACTCTTTATCCATTAGATATATATATATATATATATATATATGTATGAATTATTGGGACTATTCTACGTTGCTTCGATATATAGCAAACATTTCTTGAAGAAAAAAATAAAAATAAAAAATAAATAAAGTTAAGAGACTTTCCAAAACTAATTGCTTTTAATTAGTTATGGACAAACTTTATGATTGGGAATGCTTTTTCTAACAGTAATTTAGGTGATGATAGTGGTTAGTTACATGATAGGATGTCAGCGTAATTTGTAAAAAAGTCAAAAGTTTGAGTGGTAGAATCTTGAGAATAAGAGAATGTAGGAGTTGTACCAGAGTATGAGTTATCGGTAATATATGGAGAGGTCAGTCGATGAGAGATCCACATCTAGAAAGTGAAGTAATATTTGTGAGCTCATGTTTGGAGTATGAGTAGTACTTTTAGAACTACATGTCGGAGTTATTTAATGCTCTAATATTTAAAAGAATCGAATTTGATAAGGACTCGACTCACTTTTTTAAGGTGATCTCACCCAGATCATCTCGGAACTCCTATATAGCATGAGATTCACTTTGAAACTCCTCACTTTAACCGTAAAATAGTTCCACTTATTAATCTACTTTAAAATTTTCATAATTAAAAAAATTTATTTTTAAACCATTCAATATCCAAAACAAACGTTTTAACATCTATATAATTTAACTTTTTTTCAAAAGAAAAATCTCAAATTAACTCTTATATATCGTTTAATTACACGAGAGTTGAATTAAAGATATTTGTAATTGTATAGTTTTAAAAAAAAATTAAAAATAAATTAGTAATAATAAAAGCATAGTTGTTGTAGAGTTTGGATAATAATTACAAAGATAGACCTTCTAAGTGCTGCTGCTCTTCACATCCTTGTGTTCTGGACATCATAAATTCTGAATGGCTGCTTATTTCATAATTGAATGAATGAATGGTTTGGTTAAAAAAAAAAAAAAAAAAGTGCTGCTGCTAACCAATGTATATATATATATATTTTAATACCCACTTGGGGCGCTCGATGTCCCCACCTTATTTGATGAGACTAATTCGGACTCGATCTGCGGAGCGCTTGCAGAGTTCAACTCTTACTCGAGGGTGAGGGTCTGACCTAGAGTTTTTTTTAACATGACGTTTAACCACCCCAAAGAATGAAACACCGGACCATTCGCCTCTCGGGAAGCATTAAGAATCTGCATCCCAACCCCCCGGGTACGGGTTGCTAACCAATATATAATCATGGGAATGTCTAATTCCAGAAACAGCGCCAAGAGATGGTAGTAATAGTAGTAGTTTCTGTCGGCAAAAATTATCCAATGTTTAAAACATAAAACCCATAAATGATGATGTCATTATCTCACCTCTCCACCAATACCATATTTTCTTTTCTTTTTCTTTTTCTTTTATTTTATTTTAATATCCATAGATTCATCTGCATATTACGACATTTCATCTCTATTAATTTCATGACTTAAATTATTATTTTTAACACTTTTTTTTCGGAAAACTTAACTCTTATTTACCTTATACGTGTTTATTTTGATTAATGTGACCTACTTTGTAGTTAAATAAATGAATATCCTTATTTTTCGTAAATATATATATATATATATATATTATATAATATTTCTTTGGAAAAAATGACTCTTATTTACCTTATAGATTTACCAAATCTAATTAGAAATTGTGCATATATTGATAAATTAAATCATCATAATTTTTTTGAATAGAAAAAAAATAAAAATAAACAAAATTATTTGTTTAGTTTAATTAATGTAACTAAATGAATATCCTTATTTTTCGTGAAAAAATACATTTAAATTGTTTTATTGTTTTTAAGAAGAAGAGAAAAAACAATCTATTAAGAAGGAAGAGTTATAATGGAATTAAAGTCGGATCATAATTGTAAGCCTACTCCTAATATTTCTTTCGGGACGAATAATCGAGGTTTCGAATCTCATGTGGTGGTTAACGTCATGTTAAAAGCTTTGGGTTAGGTCTTAACTCTCGAACTCTGCGAACGCTTTGCAGGCCGAGTTTAAATTTGTCTCACCGAAAAGGTGGAGACACGAACGCCCCAAGTGGATAAAAATAAAAAAAAAAAGTCAGATCATAATTTGTTGTGAGTCAATAAGTACTTTTTCAAAGACAAGAATTATGTTGAGAATTGTTGTCATTTTCAAGCTAATTCACTGAACAATTTATACATATTTATATATATATATTATATATATATATATATAAAGGGTTGATTGATTGAATGAAGCCTAACAACAAGGGAAAAAGAGCGTTGAATTCAAGTTGACTGCTGCTTAATTACTCAAGACATGCATCTGGATATTTTCAAATGTCTCTGCTGCTAATTAAATATCTTTTTGACTTTATAATTTTTTATTCAAAAACAGTTCTCAACTTTTTATTTATTTATTTATTTTAAAATAAAAATTTAACTAATATAATTAAAATTATTTAAGACTATATTAATTTTTAAGATCATTGTGACACCATTTCACATCCAAAATTATAATTAATGTGTAATAATATATAAAAATAGACGTAAAATTTTATAATCAATTTAAAATATATTTTTTTTCGTGTAATCATAAATAAATATTTATTTAACTTTCTAGATAAAGGGCAAAAGAGGAAATAGCAAAAAAGGTCAAGGAGTAAAAAATCCATAAACTATCAAATATTTTTTTCCTTCTTATAATAAAATATTTCTATGAAAGAATAAAAAAAGGAAAGAAGGTTCAATTATGGAAAATTTCTGTCTCTAAATAAGGGAAAAATAATAATTACATGAAATCTTTAAAAATAGTAATAATCAAAGAAAAAAATCCGAATAAAAAAAATAAAATAAATGGACCAAATATATATATATATTTTTTTTTTCAAAAGTAATATAAATATATACATTATTCGTATTGTTATGACTATTTTAAGAATGACATGATCCACATATAAATAAAGGTAATTTTTTTAAAAAAATAGTAATTTGTTAAAAAAAAGAAAAAGACAGTCGTGCGCTTAATTTTTATAAAAATAATTTATCGACAAACAAAAAGTGAATAAAACAAAAGAAGGGCAAAATAGGAAGATTTTAGTGTTAATCTTAAAAAAGGAAAAAGTAAATTTATACCTCAAAATATATCTCACAATTATATATATATATTGAAATTTATTTCTAACTCTCCAAAGATTGTAATTTTGGTCCACAAAATAATTGGAAAAAAAAATCCAATAAAAGGAAATATATGGAAATTGTTATTTTCCAAAATTAATAATTTGTATTGCTATATATATTTTAATAGTAAAATAATAATTTGCGAAAAGAAAAAGACAAAAGTACCCTTATATTCAATAAAAATTATAGATTAATAAATAAAAAAGGCAAAAATAAAAAAGTAAAACTAAGAAACTTCTAGTGTTAGTTTAAAAAAAAAAAAAAACAATGAGTTTGAATAAGCCTAGTTATTTTGAATATTTTCAAAAAAATATTAAAAAAAAAAAAAATATATATATATATATATCTTATTACAAAAAACGAAAATTTAGGTCCACAAAATTTAGAAATAACGTACAGTTGTGATATTACCGTTACAAAATTTAGGAAATTGTGATGATTATCGTAAAAAAAAAAAAAAAAAAATTCTAGAAAATATATTGGTTTAATTTTTTAGCAAATTGCCAAAAAGAAAAAGACGTAAATGCCCTAATTTTCATGAACTCGTGAATTTGGATGATCCCACGCACTCATTAGTGGGTATCTCCTGGGAAGTCGTTTCTGTCAGCTTCCCAATTTAGGGAGCACCAGACTTGTGATTCTTTTTCTTATAAATATGCATACACAAATGCTAACTGCGTAGCATTCTTCCCTCTCTATTCTTCTGTTTATGAGAGAGAAACACCCAATTCTTACTCTCTCTCTCTCTCCCTGTTGTAATAAAAATAATTCAAACATGTCTTCTTCTTCTTCTCGGCTACTCCTCTTCTCTCCGGCGTCTAATCGTCGCTTTGTATCGTCATTCCCTCCGGCTGAGACGACTTTTACTGGTAAAATCATCAATTCCTCTCCTTTTTCTTTTTCTCCCTTGGGAACGGATAAAGTTCATGCAATTTGGCAGGTTGATTTTCGCGCATCTCTGATTTCTTCCTTTTTTCTAAACAATTTTTCTGATCCGCTCTTTATATATACGCCACGATCGACGAGAATGCTTTTATATTCCATTTATTTATTCTAACCGTCCTTGAGAACTATAAATGCTCCGGCCGGACGGAAAGCTTCAGCCACCACCTGGTTGTAGTGTTTTAAATGAAGACGCCGCCGTATTTCTCCACTCTTTTTTTTTTTTTTATACTTTCTGAATCCTTTTGGATCACTTCTGATTTAATTAAATTTATTTATTTTTTTGTTTTTTGTTTCCATTTGGATGAAACGGTTTTGACTTTTTCTATGTATATATATCCACAAAATCAATTGGATTGGATTGGATTGGATTGGATTGAATCCTGTTCTCTTTTTATATATGGAAGGATGCACTAAGTTCGTCATTTCACAATTTTGTACAGTCGATTGAAAACGAAAACGAAAATTGCCTGATTCGATTAACGCCTTTATTTATTTATTTATTATTTTTTTTTCTAGGTACGTGGCCGTCTGGAAAAGGGATTAACTTTACTTTTCGCCTTCAGTGTAGCACTGTTTCCCAACCTCGTACACAGGGTGGGTAAAAAAACTACTGTTCAGCAAGTTTTAATCAGACAATCTCCATCGCGATGAAAATAACGTTGTTTTTTGTCATTAACTATTATTATTATTAATTTTGGAGTAATTCATTTTCCCATAAACATAAAAAGGAAAAGAAAATTTTGACGTGTTATATATATATATATATATAAGTAATTAATACAGTAACGTACAATTGCAGAACACAAGGATCAACAAGCAGTGGTGCCTTCATTTATAGATTGGCCAGATGTGTTAAAAGAAGGCATAGAAAAAAGAGCTATCCAACAGGTGTGGAAAAATATTTATTTATTTTAATTAATTTCTTCTTGATGGTTGTTTCTGACAATCTAATTTTGTCCAAAAAAAAACAAAAGTTGGTGCTAAAACAGGTGGAATCCATACGAGGTTTACTGGGATGTATGGAAGATGGAGAAATAAGTATATCAGCATACGACACCGCTTGGGTTGCGATGGTGGAAAACGTTAATGGAAGCGGTGAACCTCAGTTTCCATCCAGTCTTGAATGGATAGCCGAAAATCAACTTCCTGATGGTTCGTGGGGTGACAGAGATATCTTTTTAGCTCATGATCGCATCATCAACACCTTAGCGTGTGTTATTGCATTAAAATCATGGAATACGCATCCTGACAAAACTGATAAAGGTTCTTTACTTCTGCACTATACATACATACATCCTCAATAATATTTGTGGTGCATATACATATATATATATATTTATGATTGTATGTATGTATGTATAGGTTTGTCCTTTATCAGAGACAACATCTACAAGCTTGGAGATGAGAATATGGAGCATATGCCGATTGGTTTTGAGGTAGCATTTCCTTCGCTGATTGATATAGCCAGAAAGTTAGGCATTGAGATTCCAGAAGATTCTCGTCCCATTCTGCAAGAGATTTATGAAAGAAGAGATCTAAAGCTCAAAAGGTATATATATATATATAATACATACATATATATATATATATATATACAGTCATGATCAAGAGTTCTGCTCCCCACTATTTTGTACATGGGATAAGTCAAAAGTTGCTTCATATTTCGTATATATATAATCTTTAATGGAAAGTATTGGTCCTAATTATATGTGTATAATTTATTCGTATATACTGCCCTTTTTTTTTTAGGATACCTAAGGAGATTTTGCAAACAGTGCCGACCACCTTACTCCATAGTTTAGAAGGAATGGAAGGCCTTAACTGGAAAAGTCTATTGAAACTCAAGTGTACAGATGGTTCTTTCCTGTTTTCTCCATCTTCTACTGCCTTTGCGCTTATGGAGACAAAAGATCGTGATTGCCTTAGATATTTAACTAAAACTGTTGAAAAATTCAATGGTGGAGGTAAATTAATTAATTAATTGGTTGCAAGAAATATATATACATATAAATATAATTAAACAGCTTAGCTGATCTTGTGCTTTTTCTTGCCTCACATATATATATATAGTCCCGAATGTTTATCCCGTGGATTTATTTGAGCACATTTGGGCCGTTGATCGACTACAAAGACTTGGAATTTCTCGATATTTTCAGACGGAAATTAAGGACTGTGTTAATTATGTCAAGAGGTATATATATATATATATTTACATATTACCATGTAAATAGAAGGTAGCATATAGGGTTTAAAAAAAAAATTACATTTTTTTTTTTCAGGTATTGGACAGATAAAGGTATTTGTTGGGCAAGAAATACCCCAGTTGAAGACGTTGATGACACAGCTATGGGTTTTAGAATTCTAAGGATGCATGGTCATGATGTTTCTCCCGGTAATATATACATATATATATATATATATGTATGTATGTATATTTCTAGGACAAAAAGATAAATTGATCAGACGAGGTCTTTTCTTTTCTTCTGAATTTGCAGAAGTATTCCGACAATTTAAAAAAGGTGAAGAATTTCATTGCTTTGCGGGACAGTCAAACCAAGCGGTGACCGGAATGTATAACCTGTACAGAGCTTCTGAGATTATGTTCCCAGGCGAGGATATTCTCGCTGATGCCAAAATATTCTCCTCTAACTTCTTACAAGAAAAGCGTGCAAACAATGAACTCCTAGACAAATGGATCATTACCAAAGATTTGGCTGGAGAGGTACATACATAATATAATATAATATATATATATATATATATATAATATATACATATTAATTATTCACTCTTAATTCTCATTTTTAGTTTATTGTTTGTCTTAATTGTCGGATTTTTATCATATAACATATATAACATGAGAATCCAAATAAATTCCAGGTAGGATATGCACTAGATGTTCCATGGTACGCCAGCTTACCTCGCGTTGAAACTAGATTTTACTTGGAACAGTACGGTGGCGAGGACGATGTGTGGATTGGCAAGACATTATACAGGTAAATAAAATGTTATATGTATATATATATATATATAAAAAAACATACTTGAAAAGGTAAAAAGAGTATATTAAGAAAAAAATTTAGTGCTGTCTTATTACGATATTATTGGTTGGAGAAGTTTGAGAAAAAGAGAGAAAGTACTAGAAATAAACATGTTTTTTATTACTGTTATTACTTTGGTGTCTGCTTTGTTTTAGTTTATGAAAAACAATAGAGAAAAGAAAAGAAAAGAGATATGGAACCTCCCACTTGTCACTAGAAGAAGTAGTAGTAAGTAAAGCTATTAATTTAATCATGTCATCAAATTTATTATTTTGAAGATTTGCCCAAGACAAAGTGTGTGTAGTGGAGAAACGTCCCGTCATTTAACCCAAACATGGTTTGAACTATATATATATATATATATATATATATATCAAATATAAAGTCAACAATATCATTAAAGTTTATAAAATATTAATATATATATTTTAATTTTTAAAATATTTCTTTTGTTGTTTTTCTTACAGGATGTCAAATGTTAACAACAATCTTTACCTTGAACTTGGAAAACTAGATTACAATAATTGTCAGAAAACACATCAGCAGGAGTGGAAACATATCCAAAAGTAAGTTAATTATATAATATATATATATATATATATATTAATTAGTGAGCTAATAATTTTTAATTTTTAATGATGATAATGAACAACAGATGGTACGTAGAACGTGGTCTCGGGGAGTTAGGATTGAGTAAAGGAGATCTTCTCCTAGCATATTATTTAGCTGCAGCAAGCATATTCGAACCGGAACGGTCACAGGAACGGCTTGCCTGGGTTAAAACGGTAGCGCTTATGGAGACAATCAAATCCAATTTTTCTGGCAGCGATGAGTTCCGCCAAGAGCATAAGAGGGCTTTTTTACGGGAAGTCGTGCATTGTCGTCCCCCGAGTTATGAAAATGGTGAAGAAAGGTATATTTATATATATATATATTTATCAGCGCCGAAATATGTCTCTGTGTGACACGATATCTGAGGTAGCTCTTGAGACAACAAAAGGGCAAAAAGAAAAAAGTCTTGAGATTGTAATAATAATAATAATAATTTGGTGTTGCATGCTGCAGGCACAAGCTAACACATCTGCTCTGGGCTTTACTTGGAACTATAAATCAGTTCACACTAGACGCATTAGTGGCGGACGGAAGAGATATTCATCAAAATCTACGTCGTGCAGTGAGTTTTCCTTAATGATTGAATTTGTTAATTAATTAAACTGTCAAATTTTGTTTGTTAAAGATTAATTTATATATATATATGTAGTGGGAAAAGTGGTTGCGAAATTTGGAAGATGGAAGTGATGATGAGATAGGCGGGCAACGGGAAGCAGAACTGATAGTGCACACAATAAATCTATGCAGTGGGGGTGACGGATACGTACAGGAGCAACAATTGCTGTCCAATCCTAAGTATCAAAAACTTATGGACAAAACTTGTAGAATTTGCGACCAAATTCGTCAATTTCAGCTCATGAAAAATTCAGAAAACAGGTACAATAGTACCACTAACATGACCGGCACAACAAACATCATGGCCATAAATTCGGATATGCAAGAGCTGGTGAAGTTAGTCTTCTCATCCTCATCAGAAGAAGAAGAAGATCTTGATGAGAAGATTAAGGAGATATTTCTGCTTGTGGCTAAGAGTTACTATTATGCTGCCTACTACAACCCAGGAACAATAAATTTCCATGTAGCTAAAGTGCTCTTTGAGAGAGTATTATGAGCACATATATATAATTCAACCATTTGCAACCAAACAAAGATATATAGACATATAGAGGAGAATGTTATTTAGATATATATATATATATAGAAACAAGAGATTTCTCATAAATTGAGTGTTATATATATATATATATATATATATACGTATTGCAAAAATATAATATATGAAAGGTTTTGTCCTCAACCATAACAGATATATATAGATGAGATAGATTATGTGCAGGTCAAGATAGATTGTTC
Source organism: Cynanchum wilfordii (assembly GCA_025388415.1). Classification (NCBI taxonomy): domain Eukaryota; kingdom Viridiplantae; phylum Streptophyta; class Magnoliopsida; order Gentianales; family Apocynaceae; genus Cynanchum; species Cynanchum wilfordii. The sequence continues at coordinate 351,368 of JAHSUH010002076.1, read as the reverse complement.
ATGGTTGATTTAGGTTAGCATCACTTCAAAAATAAATAAATAAATAAAACAAAACAAAATAAAAAACGAAAAGTTGTACATGTATTTATAAAAATAGTCTATCAATATATATCTTATTATAAGACTTTATAAATGTATTTGTAGATACATTTTATATATATATATATATATATATAAAATTCGAGAGTTGAGTTCAAAACTCCAAATTTGAAGGGACCCTCGGCCCTAAATACACTAGGATATAGACATGCATGGTGGGCACGCACATATATATCCAAAAGCAAGTTATGGTTTTGGTTGTTCATTGTCAAGAATTATATTATCCACGCTTTGAGTTGGCTCGTGTATGCATATATATATATATATATATATATATGTATATTTGGTGGATAATGGCAGGCAAGATCATAAAAATGAGAAATATGGAGAAGATGATGAATTTTGCAAATCATATGGTGATTCTGTTGCCGTTCAAGCGCAGCAATGGCAATTTGGTTATGCAAGAATCTAAGCCAAGATTGTGTAGTTTTCTTTTTTTCTGTGGTGAACAGGAAATTTTTGGATTTTTCGTCGAAGTGCCATTCAATGCAAGCCTCACAGTGTTTCAAACCATTATAATTGTGAACAAACACACTAAAAAGTAACCCTATCACGTAATCATGCAAACATTACATACATATATCATTTATCAAAAAAAACATATATATATATTATTTAAGAACAAAGTCACATCTTTTCATCCAAATTTGTTGAGGCAAAATCATTTTTTCTCACCCCCCAAGAAGGATTGGAAGAATAGTGGATTGGCTGAAGCCATAATGCGTACCAGATGGAACCCGAGTAAAAATTTCTGAATTTAACTTAAAAATATGAATAAATTTTAATATAAAGTAATGACAAAAGCAATGTTGTTTTGGTAAAATATTGGACGATGGAATCCAATTCATTAGTTTACTACAAATAGCTAAGGAAAAGACTCAGGCAAATATATTATATATATATATATATATATATAAAGAAGAGTCATAAAAAGCATATAAAAAGACCAACAAGTTCTGAAAGGGAATCCAATAAGAATCGTGCGTTACTGGAAAAAGGAAAATCTCATGATACTAAATCTTTTCCTCTTACAGGGAAAATGCTAAAATAGTCTCGACATGAACCAAAGGCAATCTTCAATTTGATGCCATAAAAAGATGTCTTTGCACAAAATACTACACAAGATTTTTAGCTCAGATTTTGTTGTAGGTATAGAATGTAAGGAATTTCTTTTTTTTTTATTTATTTTATTCGGTATTCCTATCGATTAATTCATGAGTAATTTGTGGAATAAAACTCCCAAAACTACAGTATCTAACTGAAATTGTGGCATAAAGCCATATTTTTTGCATGTGTCGAACTCAAGTCTCTTACTTTCTCACTTACTAAGCCAAGTAAGTCAAGTGAGACATTTAAGTAATACAAGTCAAATCAACTAGGATATCACTTTTTCACTAAATAAATTTTTATTCGAATAAAAGTTAAAACTTTGTTAACATAATTGGAATTAGTTGATGTTTTTAAAACTAAGAAAGATAATGACATGCACATGTCAAATGAAAAAAAAAAACAACATATGAACACAAAATTTTACGTGAAAATTCTATACAAATAAATAAATTTTTAAAAAAAATGTCGAACATTTACAAGAGAGTTTGAGATTCTTCATCAAGACCAAAACTGAAAACCCTAATATACACTTATATATCTATGATTTCGGACCTACGGGTTCTCAATCTTTGCTACCACCACAAACCCTCAAATTCTCTCTCAAAATAAGTCCCATGAGTCATACCTAATTGGTAGATATTATAACATTTCTTTTATTTTCTTTTTTAAAGGGCATTATGGTAGATATTATAACATTTATTTCTTATATATTACATTTATCATAATATCATAATATCTATCTTTTATATTATCTTTATATATATATATACACACACGTGGAATTCTTCTCCAATCACCTTAATCCTCGGAATCTTCGTTCTTGTAAAAAATAAAGCTAAAACGGAGATTGCTTTCCGAAAAGCTCTTCCGATGCTTAAGTCAAACGAGAGAAAAAGCTGAAAAGACTAAAATTTTTAGAGAATAATTCCACTTATCTGTTTTGTCGCTTGATATTGATTTATATTGTTGACAATGATTACCTAATAAAAATAGACTTCTAAATGGTTAAAGAATGTATATCTATTGTTAATAAATATTATGATATATATATATATATAAAGATAATATAAAAGATAGATATTATGATATTATAATAAATGTATGTTATAATATCTACCATAATGTCTTTTAAAAAGAAAATAAAAGAAATGTTATAATATCTATCATACCGTTTGAAAAAGAAAATAAAAGAAAGGTTGTAATATCTACCACTAATTAAACTTTTTAGAGCAATCTAAAAATTTTAAAAAAAAATCAAATCACTATATCTAACAATCGAAATAGTAGCTGCATATAAAAATGTCCCAAATAGATAGCCTTCCATCCCTACAAAAGGGTATAGGTTTGGAGTTTGCTGTGTGTCTGGTCAATTTTTGAGCTCACGACAGGTACACGTGCAACCTTAAATCATTGTCTCAGATTTTTGGATTGAACAAGCGGCGAACAAGAACCCACCGCAGCAGCAGATGGGATAAATGAAAATCGCCATCACCATTTTGAACTTCCTTTTTCCTCCACTGCACGCATAGAAAATTCCATCCATTCCATTGCATGCCATGCCAGCCCCACTCTCTCTCTCTCTCTAGGGCCAATGTTCTAATCATTTCTCTTCTTTAATTCTTGGTGTGGGTGCTGGTGCTGGTGGTGGGGAGTTTCGACTCATTTGCACAGTAAAGTACATTTCCAGACACTTATAAAAAAAGAAAAAGAAAAGGGTAGTGTAAGTCAAGTAGAATAGTATTGTCCACCAACCACTATTGAAAATAAGTGTTAAAGGAAAGTTTCACTAAAATTATAACGAGTATCAAACTCCTGGATGGATTATCATGCTATGAAAATAGCTGTTGAAACCAGAACTTTCTTCGGCAAGGACTAATCAGACTTGAATTGGATATGGCTCACGATTTTACACATGAATGGAGTTTTAGGGAAAATGGCCACTAGACGAGCATATCACACGCTTCTACCTTAAAACGGACCAAGCAGAAGTACTCTGCACTGTCAATTTTGCAAGAGCCCACCCTATTTTCTACATATTGCTGTCCACAAAATTTAATAAGTCTTTTCCGCAAAAACTATGCATGGGATATTTTAAAAAATTTGATATTCTTATCGACTAATATAAAAAAATTCCAAACTATATATTGCAGGAGCCAAAAAAATTATTCTTAAAGAAATAAATAAAAAAAAAAGTAAAAACTATTATTGGACTTAATTATCTGTTGTTGGGTTAGGCCCAATTTTGATTTAAATCTTTTTTCTGGACTGGACAAAATAAATATAAAGTAACATTAAAACTATTATGAAATATATATATGGGCTAAAATATAATAAAAGTATCCAACTGAATTTTCCACTTACATAAGGATGGACCAATAAGATATTGAACTCATTTTATTCAGGCCTGGCCCAATAATCTTATTGCGATATCTTCTAAACTATAAACCCTAGTTAACGCTTCTATGCGGAAGCCCCCTGAGAAGAGAAGAATCCTTTCAAGTCGGAGGCGCGGAGAACAGAAGAGGTAACACTCTGACATCACAATCCGAGGAGAACAACAAGGTATAGTGTAGTGTACCCCATTTGCTTCATTTGTATTCATTCGTCTTTTCTTAAAAAAGTTATGAATTTCTTTTGCTGATTTATCGAAATTTATATGGTGTTTTTCAGGGAAGATGGCGGACAAAGTTACCATTCGAACGAGGAAGTTCATGACCAATAGACTTCTATCCAGGAAGCAATTCGTGAGTTTTTGTCTTTTTTAGGTTGATTTTTTTTTTTTTTTTTTTTTTTTAAAATTATGATTTCCTGATGTGGTGTTGTTTTGTGCTTTTGCTTTGTGATGTAGGTAATTGATGTTCTCCATCCTGGACGAGCTAATGTTTCCAAGGTATTTGATTTTTGTATTCGTGCTTTAACGTTTAGTTCGTTGAAATTTGTATTTACGTCTGTGTTCAATCTGCACCCAGCATTCTTGTATAAAGATGTATGTTAGTTGTGCTTTTGACAGGGTTGTGTTGGATTTATTTGCACAGAAAGACTTTGTCAAAAGAGTTTTTTCTCTTAATTACTATAAGTTTTTAAATGTATATTCCCCTAAGAATGAATTATTTCTGTAAAACTTTATAATATAAATAGTAGTATACATTATGTTATCTATATATAATAATGATATATAATGGAACATTTTAGTTCTTAGGACATGGAGCCTTAGGCCTCTCTCCATGTCTCTGGTTTAATTGTGTTTTGAATTATTCTTCCTTTATTTTCTTTTGAAGGCTGATTTGAAGGAGAAATTGGCACATCTTTATGAGGTGAAAGATCCAAATACCATTTTTGTATTCAAGTTTAGGACACATTTTGGAGGCGGAAAATCAACTGGATTTGGATTGATCTACGATTCTGTTGAGAATGCTAAGAAATTTGAACCAAAGTACCGGCTTGTTAGGGTAATAGCATCTTTCTCACTTCGTGCTTTATTCAATTCAATTGTTATTTTGATCAAAATAACTAAGTTGCTTGTATTATAAGTAAAAAAAAGCATGGAAAAAGCTTGTTTATTCTACTTTCTGTGGTGGATATGAGAGTAGCGGTTCAGATATCACATGAAATGTAGAGATTGCTTAGAGTTTTTAATTACAATATGGGCATCCAGATATTGGCTGGTGTTGCTGTTTTCTTGCATCATTATGATAGGGAATAGTTATAATAGTTTTGTGGTTAAATTGATTGTATGTTTTCTGGCAGAATGGCCTGGATACCAGGGTTGAGAAATCAAGGAAGCAGATGAAGGAGAGAAAGAATAGGGCCAAGAAAATCCGTGGTGTAAAGAAGGTGAGTGTGATTAATAATGTTAGAAAAGTATTCTCTCGATTTCTTCTTTCCAGTTTTGAGTAACATTTGTGTTATAATGAATCTTGCAGACTAAAGCTGGAGATTCTGCCGGAAAGAAGAAATAAACTTATATTGTACTTTTGAAGAAGATTTCTATTTCGCACTTTCAATTTGTCAAATTTTGGCGTCCTCTGTTAAGACAAATTTATGTTTTGAAACCTTATTCCCCTATGTGATTTTAGTGACTTGAGAAATATATATATATAGTGAACGGATTTAGAGGACTTCATTTCTGTCATGAATTTTATTTTGAGGTTCACAATTTCCATCCATATATCTAAGCTGGGATAGGCTGAAATTTCATTTTGATTTAAGCTGATTCAAAGCAATGTCCCGAAATTGTGTTATTTGAATTCCTTGTGGGAGCATTATCTGCCATGTTCAATTTACTAACTGTATTTCCAATTCACATCTTGAATATTCTTCGAGTTCTCTTCGAATGGGTGAATAGGAACGACAGAATCTTTCGAAACAAAATCAGAACACTGTAACAATTCATGTATTTGTTTTTCAATCATTAATCGTTATAACCAAAAGTGCAAGGAGAGATACGTTATGTATTCTGTCTTATCGAGTGTTGAGAAGAACTGTTGTAATCTTTGTTAATACTCTTAAAAACCAAGAGCGTTTAATACGTAAGATGTAATTTAAAAAAACTACAAAATGTAATCTTTTATAAATAAGATGTATATTTTTACCAAAAATAAATAAATAAATAAAATAAGATGTATATAACTAAGAAACTATATGCTATAATAATTATGATATATACTGATATTTTAGGATAGTTATGGTTATTGTTTAATTAATTATATTCTACTCGTTTATCAATTTGCACCTAATTTAATATTTACTAAATATTCAATCACTTGTTTTATGAAATTTTATTTTTTTATATAAATTTATAATTTATAATTTTATTTAGGGACAAGAATAAAAATTTAGGATACGATTACATTGACATTGGGTCGGACTTCGTTGGATCAAGCCCATTTGGAAACAGAGCAGGCCTTAGGGTTCAGCCAATATAAATTTCTCTCTACAATTTTTATTCGTCACACGATTGATTCAGCTTCCTCCTTCGACTGAACCTCAGCAAAAGCCGACCTGCTGCAACATGGTAATGCAGCGATTCGATCTATTTGATCTCAATCAGTCATCTGAACTAAGTTTTTTAAATTTCTTATGTGTATATATATATATATTATATGTATTTTTACGGAAATCAATTTTTTTTGTTTGTGTTGTTTGGTTACAGACATTCAAGAGAAGAAACGGAGGCCGCAATAAGCATGGCCGTGGCCATGTCAAGTTTATTCGCTGTTCCAACTGCGGAAAGTGTTGCCCTAAGGTTAGAAATCATCCTGCGTGTTTTGGTTTTATTTTGAACAAGTTTATGAGCCAAATCTCGGTGTGTATTGCTCATTATTTTGACTATGTGGATTGAGTCGGTTGTAGAATTATTGACATTGGTTAGTTGTGTGTAGTTTTCTATTAATTAATTCCAATTTGTGACTGAAATGACTTCGATTTACGTAGTTCTAAGAGTGAAGAATCCATTGGTAATTTTAAAAATTGTTACTGTCTCAACTTATAGGAAATTCTGCAATCCAGTGGCCTATTAAAGATGAAATTATAAATTATGTTTTGTATAATTCTAGCTGCAGTTATGTTGATAGTCTACTGGACCGTTTGATTTGATTTAACATAACGATGAGCATTGTATCATTTTCAGCGTTGTTTAGCTTTCAAATATCTTTAGTTTATTCAACATTGATGCCAATATATGTGCTGTTCAATATTTCTCTTAGGACAAGGCCATCAAGAGGTTTCTTGTCAGAAACATTGTCGAGCAGGCTGCGGTTAGAGATGTCCAGGATGCCTGTGCTTTTGAATGTCAGTATTTTAACTAATTTTAACTTTTCTATTCAACAGAATTTTTTGTTTTGTAATTTATGTTGTTTGGTTATATTGTTCAGCATACACTCTGCCAAAGCTCTATTTGAAGATGCAGTACTGTGTTTCCTGTGCTATTCATTCTAAGGTGGTTAGGGTTAGATCTCGGACTGATAGGAGGATCCGTGAGCCTCCACAGCGCTTCAGACGCCCAAGGGTATAATTCTTTAACTCCCTTTGTCTGTTACTTTTTCCTTCATTAATTCTTTAATGTTTTCATATTTTATGAATGCTTGTACATTTATTCAGTTTTACATGTAAGTCTTTTGTATGTTTTGGCTGGTTCATTTTACTCATTTAGTACATACTTTTTTTAGTTTTTTTGTGATTCTACATATTTAAACATGTGGTGCTGACTAGTCATTTTTGTTGCCTTCATCATATCATGTTTGTCATGTTACATTTTTTCCTTTTTGTTATTGATGCCCTTAAATCATCTAACAAAAAAATTGTAATATTGTTTATGCTTCTCTGTGTACCCTTCATCTTTCTATTGATGGTCGCATATCTAATCAAACCCTGGAGGTTAGGAGCTTTATCTATCTGTCCCTTGGCTTTGGGATTGGGAAGAAAGAACATGCATGCCCTGCAACTTGGCCTTTATTGTTTATCATCTTGTGCATTAGGAGTATCTTCTTCTACATTGATTGACCTTACTTTGTGACTCTTGTATCTTTGTTTATTCAGTAACAGTGGAAATTCTTTCTAATTGCAGGATGATTTGCCCAAGCCAGGTCAAGCACCGCGCCCAGCTGGTGCACCTCCTGCCCGCACATGATGTGGCTATATTTGGATTCAAAAAATGAAAAAAATTATCTTCCGCAAAACCTTTTTTTTTTTTCTGAATGTTCAGTTGAGCTGAAAGGATTAGTATTCCTTGGCACATGTTTGAATTTAATTATACACTAATGATAACAGTTGCTTTTTGAAGTGTCCAAACACTTGTATCTATCTTTTTAGACCTTCGTTATAATGTTTTTGCTTCTATTGTTTTCTTCGCTTTTTTTTTTTTTTTTTTTTGGTCTTTGTCAATTAATGTCTTAACATCACTTAAAAAAATAAAAATTAATGTCATAACATGTGGAGAAAAAGTAATTTATAACAATACATAGATATAGATTGATATTTTGGACTTTTTTTTTTTTTTTTTGATGGGTGATTTTGGACTTTTTTTATATTCAATAGTCAGTGGGTTATTGAAATTATTGTTTTTATTTTGAATTAGAACAAATGTAGAATTTTTAAAATATAAAAGGATGGAAATTTAGCAAATACTATATTTAATAAACCTGAGGATTATGGATTGGAAACAATATAAAATTCAAAAGTAAATCAGATTAAGATATGTTTTATCTCTGAAAATTATTTAAGTTATAGCTTTTTAATAAAAAAAAAATGTAAGATTTAAGTGTAAACTGTTACTTCTCAAAAAAAAAGTGTAAACTATTATGATAGGAGTTATATATATATATATTATAGTAATGAATAAAAAATAGTCTTAACACGATAACTTGGGGGAGTTGGTGCAAGGTCTCCTAATGTTTCCTCTATGACAGATGGTCAAAGTTTCGAATCCCCTCGAGTAAGAGTTGAACTCTGCGAGCGTTCCGTATAACGAGTTCGGATTAGTCTCACCAAATAAGGCGAGGACACCGGGTACGTCCCAAGTGGGTATAAAAAATAAAATAAAAGTCTTGGAAACATAATTACCAAAAGTGTTTAAAATTTGAGATTATATATAATTAACTATATTTAAAAAAAAAAAAAGTATTTTAATATTATGAAACATTTATATTGCAACCATAATAAAATATATATATATATTTGCTTTTATATTCATTTAAATTAATTATGTGCAATTCCTATAACTATTACCGTTAAACTTTATTACTCATTATAAATTTAAATGAAATAAAAAATATTCAAAAATAATATACAAAAGTTTTTTCGATGAAACTATTAAATAAAGTCTCACCTAAAAGTTACTGAAATATTATAAAAAATTTGAATTAATAATTCAAAAGAGAAAGAATGCTAATGAGGAAAATTTTATATTTTATATATACATATACGTGTGTATATATATGTATTAGCTTTAGTTTGATTTTTGATGCAATTTTAAGACACGGAATGGAGGGAAATTTATCTGAAGACGGACCAACGGTACGAAATTACAATACTGTCCAAGTCCACATACTCCCGATCTTGCCCATTGTATCCGCCCATTCAACGCTACATGACAAAAGTATGTAAAGGACAAGAACGTAATTAAAGCATTCAACCCCCCCTGCGGACCCGAGTTGAGTAAACGACATACCCCTCTCTCTCTCTCTCTCTCTAAACCCCCTATTTTCCCTTCTCTCTGCTTCTGCTATTACATCTAAAACCTCCCTAAATGCTCTTGATCTTCTCCCAACTTTCTTTTTTCTTTTTGTTTATGGAACTGAAATCGCCGACGGGCGTCGTTCCTGCAGCGTTTTTCTGAAGCCTGACGGTCTTTTTTTTGCTTATTTTTTGCTTCATTGTAAGTTTTATTTATTTTTTTGGTATTTGTGTATTTGGCTATTTATTATTATTATTATTATTATTATTATTATTATTTCTGTTTAAACAATTCATGTGCATTTGTTATATTCTTTTGTTACTTTCCCTTTTTTGTTTCGTTTTGGAAAATGAATTGATTGTTGTTTTCATTTTAATTTATTTTTCTGTTTATGGTTATTCAAACAAGAATCGTTAAGTTTTGTATGTCCTGTTCATACATTTGCTGCAAACCTTTCAGACGAATTTATTGCAAATTTTTTTTTTTTTTTTTTTTTTTTTTTTATCATTGGTAAGAACAATCCATAGGAATTTTGATTATGATGGCTTCAAGTTGCAGGCCTTTTCGAAGTGAAATGAAGCGGGTGTTGAGATCAACTACCTTTCACAAACGGCAGAAGTCTCTCCTTGATTTGAACAAGGAACCGTGTGAAAATAAAGGGTTCATATCAGATTCTGATTCTTCTGCTGATTGTGTTTCGGTGGAAAGAAACATGGGGGAAGTTAGAAGTGTGTCTCTTCCTTCAGAATGTGAGAAAGATGCTGTGAGTGTTGATATGTGTCTTCCTGCTCATGGTCATGGTAATGGACAGAAACGGGAAGAGGGAACTAATGTGGATGGTCCAGAAAATTGTGATGTAGTTCATGCTGATGGTTTCGAGGCTAAGTGTGATTTGGTCAACTCAAGTCCACCAAAAGAGGGAATGTGCGAGTCACATCCTGAGGGATGTGATAGGGATGCTGCTAGTGGGGGTAATGAGGATATCACTCCCAGTAGTGGTGCCTGCACACTTGGTGTTTCTGCTGGTAAAGGACGACGGGGGAGAAAGAGAAAGATGGTGGCGGTTTCATCTTCGGAAGGGACTAACATAAAGGATGCAGTGAATGAATCGGGGAATCTTTCACATGGGAAAACTGGAGTTCAGGAAAAGAGTAGTGGCTCCATGGGATGCCCCAATTTAGTGAAATCTGAGAATGTGAGTGAATCTATAGTTGAGGAAATCAGTGCACATGCTGACAAGGGTGGTGATCTGGGTACTAATACTGTAGGTGATGCTTCTGGCAATACTAACAAGGACATGCAGGAGGTCAGAATCAAACGCAGAGGGAGGAAAAGGAAGATAACAGAGAGTGTGGGAGAGAAGGATAATGTGGTCATAGGTGAGAAGGCAGAAAAACTGGTTTTGGATGGCAAGCCTCAAGTCGTTGGAAGGCTTTTGAGATCAAGGACGATGGCAACAACTGACGGTGAGAAACGGGCTTATGGAAAAGAGAATGTAGGGTTTGGGAACATAAAAGTGAAACAAGAAATTGCTGCATCTGTAAAGAAGGATATAAAGATAGAAACGTATGGAAGAGCTCAAGATGGTCAGAAAGATGCAAAAGTTTTGAAACGTCGACGTGGAAGACCCCCCAAGTTGCATGCTGAGAATGGAAATTCCAAGGTGATGGTCAGCAAGAAGGTTAAATTGGGTAGTCAGAAGAATGTTAAGCTGCATAAGGCAGGATATGGTGTTAAAGATTCTTTGGATACTGATAAGATGCATAATCATAAGAAAGAATGTGACTTGGGTCGCAGAGAAGAACAGCAGTTAGTGAGGGATGAAATAATTAGTTTGCTAAAAAAGGTAGGCTGGAGAATTGATTATAGGCCCAGGATGGGTAGAGATTACAATGATGCAGTGTATGTTGACTGGGACGGAAAAACTTACTGGTCAGTCACCTTGGCGTACAGAAGCCTGAAGGAGAAGGTTGAGAATGGAACTGCAGATGTTAAGGCCACTTCTCTCTTTACTCCAATATCAGAGGACAAACTCAGCACCCTGTTGAGGGTTAGAAAAGAAAAAATAGTGAAACACCAAAAGAAACAAAAGGTAGGAAATAAGACTGGAAAGCAGGTTGCACAAGAGAAACTTAAGAAATCTGCTTTGAAATGCCGGGTTGTTTCTGAATGCAATCCAAATTTGAATTCTAGGCCCAGTCCTAGAGAAGTATCATCAAGGAAAAAGACCAAAAGAGATACTTGTGAACAAGGCAGATCGAAGGTGGCTGCATGCAGAGGAAGGCCGAGATCAAACTCCCTGATGGCTCGAGGCTGTGAGAATGGGCTTGATCCTCAAGGTGATGGATTTGTATGGTATGAGGGTAAGCGCAATCTTCTCTCATGGATGATTGATTTGGGAACTGTTCCTCTTGGCATGAACGTGACGTATATGAACCAAAGCAGGAAAGATGTGAAGCTCGCGGGTAAAATTGACAGAGAGGGTATATGTTGTGGTTGCTGTAATAAAATATTGACACTCTCAGATTTTGAGTCTCATGCTGGTAGTACACTTGGTCAGCCTTTTAATAATACATATCTGGAGTCAGGACATTCTCTGTTGCAGTGCTTGAGAGACTCATGGAGTAAGCAACAGGAGTCTGATGATATCAAGTTTCGTTTGGTTGATGTGAATAATGGTGATCCTAATGACGACACGTGCAACATATGTGGAGATGGTGGTGATTTGGTCTGTTGTGATGGTTGCCCATCAACATTCCACCTAGGCTGCCTGCAAATTCCTGTACGATTACTTTTCTTCTACAGTATTTTCTTCTTTATATTTCTTCCCTGCTTAATCATCTTAGATTGTTTGACATCATGTAACGAGATATGTGGAACCAGTGATCTTTTAATAATCCAAAATGGTTTTAATGGTGCAAATCTTTCTTTTCCTTTCTTTTTGGTTTCTGCACTTCTTACCTATATGGATAGATTACAAATCCCCTTAGAATATTATCACTGTGATGAAGATGCATAGCAGGATTGTTGTGGGAGGAATTATAGGCTGAGGTTGTTACTTAGAATCAAAATGTTTATTATTCATTATGAAGGCTAATTGTAATTCCACATGATTGGCTAAACTATTTTAGTTTTCTTTCCCTGTAAGAAGGAACCAAAACAAATATCCATTTTCTTTGTTGTATTGCAGAAGCTTCCTGAAGGAGAGTGGCACTGCATATATTGTTCATGCAAATTCTGTGGGATGGTTGGTGAAAATTCCTATCAGGAAGATGATCTTCATGACTTGGATGACTCTACATTATTGACTTGCCTTCTTTGTGAAGAAAAATGTACTTTGACAAATTTTGCAGTCTTTCCGGAAATTTTGAGACCTTAATCACTGTCTTTGATCATCATTCATTTGACAGAATTAATCTAATAATCCATTTTTGTGTTACAGTCCATTTATCTTGCATAATGGGGAATGATGCTCCACATGTTAATTGTGAAGGAAATTCTTTCTGTGGGCAGGGATGCCAGAAGGTACTGTTCTGATCTTCTGATGTAAATGCTTTCCTCTTTTGAACTTTTGGATTGTAAATGACTAAATATACTGTCCTACGTATTCCTTTTGAAGAGTCAAAAATAGCCCCTAATTTATTTAGTGCCATTGTACTATATTGCTATTTATTTCCCTTCAAGCATGCTTAGTTCTTTTGTGCATCATAATCTATGTTTTGTAGGTTTGTTATATTTAATTCTGTTATCCATTGACAAAGTACTTATCCTCTGCTACTGATAATCAGGGCAATAAGCATTTAAGATTGGGAAAAAAAATGAAACAAATTCCCCTTTAAAAGTTAAGTGGAAAACATACCTTAGGAATGTAATACTTTCCTAAGGAGTCTTTATTCAAATTTTTATAGCTACATCAATCTAAGGATCTGCTCAAGGCTTTATTGTTTTGCTTCAAGATGATCATGCACTCATGAACACAATTTTTGTTTTCCATAGTTTCATCTTCTACATGTAATGTTAAGTATTGCATAATCTACTCCCATATATCCTTTGCCTCTTCACCCTTCCCTTATTAAATATATCGTTCAAGATATAAATTGCTAGATTACAGCTATGTTTGCTACATTTTACTATATTTTAGATTTGAGAGTAACAAGTTGCATTCAAAGTTTTCTCCAATGACATTGATAGGGTGATGCAGATATCTATGGAGAAGTAATATCTCTTGAAGCGTATTAAAGGCTTTTAAAATTTTTGACATTAGGAATTTAAATAAACATGCTCTGTTATTAGGACATCAATGAGCAAGTATTCTGCTGAAAGTAAACTTGCGGAATATCTCTAAGGAGATTCTTAGATAATAAATTCTTAGAGATCTGAATGGTGTTCCTATTGATTGAGAAAGACTTTGTTAAGAGTTCTGCTTTGAATGTCGTAGTTGTAGAAAGTAGCCAATGCTAAGGCTGTCTGCCTGTCTCACTATCTGCACTAGTAAATCATTAGTCTTAATAGTTCTGCATAAATTATAATGATCTAATATCATTGAAGAAAACTCTTTAATTTTTATTTCTCCAGTTTCTTATATCAGCATTTGATATTATAAGCTAATTCCACTGTCGTTTTTTCCTCTTTTAGAAATATTAAGAAATGAATTTGATTCCAAGTTAAAGTCTTTTCCATGTAAAATAGCTTGTCAATTACTAAATATTAAGTGCTGAAATTGATTCAAAATAAAACTTCTGCATGCATGTTTGAAGGATATCCTAAATATCTAAATGCTTAATCTGTCAACTGTGATATTTGCACTTCTCTATGAAGTTAAGCAATATGAAACAATTAGTTGGAGTAAGTAATACCAAAGTATTTACATTTTGGGAATTTGGTACATTCCTTTTTTGTCATTATATTTAACATAACTAATAACAAATAGTTGACAAAAGCCTCCATCATGTTGTTTTTTGTTCCATTTCATCAAGAAAACGTTAGATACTTTTCACATTCCTAAAACAGCACTTATTGAAGCAAAGATGGCAATTACTTATCTTTAACTATCTAATTATAGTTGATCTTCCTAAAAATAGAGATTTTAGTATACACTACAACTTTCTTCTGCTAAAACTGTAGCCCGAAAACACACAAGTACTGAACGGGCTTTTTTGAAAAGATTAGGTTCGAAATTTTTGGAAGAAGTCCTTTCATTGTCTTTCTCTCTAATTATATTTCACTATATGTGTTCTGTGCTTTACGAAATAACTTCTATGCTTTTTGCTAAATGGAATCTCATAACATGTTTTATACTTATCCCTCTTCCCTGATTAAATTTTATTTCTCTTGCTTGCTAGCTTTTTGAGCGCCTACAAATGTTTCTTGGTATGAGACATGAACTAGAAGGAGGATTTTCTTGGACCATTATTCGACATCAAGATGTTAAAGAGGGCACATCGTGTAGTTCTGATTCATCAAAGGTCGAATGTAATTCCAAATTAGCCCTTGCTTTCTCTGTCATGGATGAGTGCTTTCTACCAATAAATGATATGAGGAGTAAAACCAGTATGATTCAAAGTGTGATCTACAGCTGTGGGTAAGTTCCATTTAATTATCTTTGCTTGTAGCACGTTTTGTTAGTAATTACCTTGGATGATTGTTGAAATATGTGGACATTTCATTAAATGTTGGCATTTATTTTGTTGTGTATCCCCAATGTATTGAGCTGGGTTATATAGATTCCTTAGTGAGCGCATTTTGGTGCAAGTAAAACTGAAAGTGGATTTCACTTCAAGTATGCAAAGTTTTAAAAGTGGATATGTCTCTGTTTTAAATGCTTTTCTTTGTTGTATGAATTTCTGACATTGAAGAAATCTTTCTTTTCTTGTCTTTCCCGTTCTTACTATGTGCATTTTCTTCTTATGGTACCAGATATTCATTTGTGATCTTTTGATTATTATTTTCCTGGATACCGAAAGGGTTATTCAATTTATTCTTTGTTCCAGATCAAACTTTAGAAGGCTAAACTACTCTGGGTTCTACACTTGTATTCTTGAGAAAGGTGACGAACTAGTATCAGCTGCAGCTATAAGGTTGTTCACATCATTTTTGTTTTTCTTATATTTTCATTCATCCCTTAATTTTTATTATTTGTCTAAGATTTCATGAGTCCCAGATGGCCTGTGTGTCTCTTAAATGTATCTCATTTCTTTACAGGTGTATTTCTTTCAAGGTTGATTTGTATTATTAATCACATGTTTGATATCTTAGATGACTTAAATGTAAACTAATGACTTGGTTAATTTTTTAAGATGCTTTTAAGAAGTTATCACTTGATGAATTTGTGCTGTACATGCATTGAGAGACAATCTTGAGTTATGTGTTTATCATCTTCATACAGTTAGTATCGCAGTTGGTGAATTGCAATTGATAACCTTGAAAGTTAAAAAACCATTCTAACATAGTAATTTATGCATGGTGCCTGATTTCCATTGCTTGTCTTTGCAATTTCTACAGTAAAAGTAAGACCTCTAAAATTTTCTGCTGTGCTAATGTGTAGAATACATGGAAATCAGCTAGCAGAAATGCCCTTCATTGCAACTCGTTTAATGTATCGCCGTCAGGGCATGTGCCGGCAGCTTCTTCATGCTATTGAAATGGTACTTCTTTGCAGTTCAAGTTGCTTGATGCAATTAATTATTGAATCCTTTCATTGTTAGAACACTCCCTTCATGTTGATGGTTTAATTAAATCTCTGTACCTATATATAGCTAAAAAGAAATCAGTGTAATAGAATTAAATACATATGGCCAATTATGTAGATTGATAAGTTTGGAATGGTTTTTAACCATGGTAATTAATGTCAAAACATAGTATGCACAGAATCATTGCATGATGAGTTTAGTTACCTAAAAATTGGTAAGGTCCATGCATGCAATATGGGAATTCTTGTAGGTACTTGAACCTGATTATCTTGGAAAATTTGATTCTAATCCCATATAGTACTTAGGGATACATGATAAATATATAAAAAATATAACAATAGGATTCTACTTTACCATGAATTTGTTTATTTTATAGGATCTAATGCTATTGGCTCGTAATTGAGGGGTTATTTTAATAGATGACTTGTAAACACAAGTCGGTCCAAGTTATCTTGTTTTCCTTGAATTTCTGTGGCATAAGGTTCTTGTTGTTTTCCAGGCTCTCTCTTCTCTTGAAGTTGAAGCACTAGTCATTCCTGCTATATCTGAACTTAATGAAACATGGACAGAAGTGTTTGGATTCTTGCCACTTGAAGAATCAATGAGGCAGGAAATTAAACACATGAGCTTGATAGTCTTTCCTGGCATTGATATGTTGCAAAAGCCTCTATATAGGCCTCAATTTGACCCAGGAGAAATAACAACTGGTGCTGGTAAGAGATAACTGCCGTACGTGGGTTCTTTCTATTTCCTTTATTTTAAACTTTGCTTAGTTGTTTGTTTGTAACCATAGGTACTATTTTTTCTCAACCTCCAATCAAAGATGGAACTGCAAATTCGGCAAAGCTTCAGATTGATGATGAATCAACCGTTCCTGTTGGATCTGGTGCCAAAGGGCATAATGAGTCCTTGAAGGACGGACCTGAAAGTACAAATGCATCGGTTAGTTTAAATCTGTCTTCTCAGTATGAAAAAACACCATCCCTTATTATATCTCATAATAATTTGAGATTTCTATGAGCTCTATGTATCATTCTTCTTTATTTGACATGCAGCATCTCCCTGAGGGGACGACTAGTGTAAGTGCAGAATCAGAACCAGCCACTGGTTTCCCTTGTAGAGAAAATACCAAGCAACACTTGAACCAATTCAGTGCATATCAAGTGGAAAACTATTCTTCAATGGATTCCAATAAAGGAAACCTTGAATTGAATAATATGGAGAAAGTTGCTCATATACGTGAAGATGGAAAAGAAACTATTAGGTATGAGAACCAAAAGGAGAATGTTAGCGACATTTCAGATGCTCCTCATTTTAGTACACTATCTGAAAAGGAAGTTCACGAAGGAAATACTCAATTAGGAGAGGCCGCTGGTTCCCCTTGTAGAGAAAATTCCGAGTGTTGCTTCAACTTGAACCAAGTCACTGCATGTCAAGTGGAAAGCAATTCTTTAATGAGTTCCGATGAAGAAACTGTCAAATTGAATAATATGGAGAAAATTTGTTATGTCCCTGAGGATGGAAAAGAAGCTCTTAGATATCAGAACAAAAAGGGGAATATCATTGATATTTTAGATGCACCTGATTGTGATACTTCATCTAAAAAAGAAGTTCATGAACCTGGGTTTCTTAATCATGAAGCCAGACCAAAATCTCTTGTTGGAGTCTCTCTATTTGATGATTCCCAGTTATCTTCAAAAAAAGTTGAGGATTGTTCTTCTGCGGATTACCCAGGAAACACCAACCTTGGTGACTGTGAATCCTTGTGCAACTTAAGCACCCACCGTGATGCTACTTGTCTCACCTCTTCTGGCAATACCAGTACACGTAGTGTACCTGAGGTAAATTAACTTTTATAATGTTATCTGATTAGTAAATTACGTCAGTATTAGTAACTTGATTATACAACTACCTCTTATGCCTGTACAATTCTAAAACGATTGCTGTGCATGAAATATCAGTTCTTTCAACATTGTTTGTGCATTTATATTTGCAATGGGGAGGGACAATATGTTGAACCTCCACATTTCATTTTTCTCTCCCTATCTGGAGTTCCTCAAAGTATGGGAAGTATGCGAGTATACCTGTGTCTTCTCATATGTTGTGATGGTTAAATCCGGACTGTAAAATATCTATGTTTTTTAAATGAGTACAGGTGAAGGATTTTTGGAATGTAATACAATTACTAATGTATTGCTTGGCTGTTCCAACGGGCTAGGGTTATTTATTCTCAAACCTGTTCCAAATAATAGCTGGCTCTGCTCTCAATGTTTTTTTATTAAATCTTGATGCTCAAGATGTAATTTTATTCATTTGAACAAGATTATAGATCCTCTGATAGGGTGACATAGGTCCCAACCTGATTGTCTGATCTAGGCATTGAGGACTGCATTATTTTTATTTTTTGGAGGAGGAGAGGAGTGCAGAGTTACTTATATATTTTGGAGATTAAAGTCTAACTTGTTGATTATGATTACCTTCTGCTACTTGGACTTTACTCTGCTCTGAATATGGCATATTATCTTTTTGTTTGTGGTGAGATTATTTTCTTTTGGCATTGATGTTATTTTCGCACAACTGGTGGCTGGGTTTGATCCCTAGATTTTAAATTCTTCTTCAGATTTGACCTCAAGACCTGATGGATTCTATAAAAAGTTGTTCTGTGTTACATACTTCTTTATCACATTTGACCTCTGAAGAAGCCATGTAATATTGCTTTCCAGAATAGATATTAATTTCAGTGCTAAATTTAACTCAGCTCTGTGTATTGTAATAGGTGGTCCAGGTAGATAGTTGAAGAGTGGTAATGCTGCCCAATCTCACAGTAGTACCGGTATGCACCAAAGCAACCATGTTTGAAGAAAATCTTTTGTTGTTGCCATCTGGCGTATTAGTCTATTTTTAACTGAAGGCCTGCTTTTTTATCCGTAAAATATGTAAATAAGATGTCTCTGGGAAGGAAGTTGTGTTTGGTTTCTTCTCCAAGATACTAACAGGTTAAGGATTTGATTCTTCTACATGGGGATGAAGATGAAAGGCGCTTTATTTTAGGTATGTTAACATGCCTCATTAAAATTGTTTTGATGCTTTTTTAGGTTGTGTTCTACACCAACCCCACCCCGGCTCCCAATCTAGAAAAGGGTAACTTATATTAGAAAGAGGTAAATCTCGTTAGGCTTTTTGGAAAAAAAAAAAAAATGGAAAGGGAAAGAGAATTCTAAACTGTCGTGAAAATGAAAATGCAGGCATGCATACATGAGTAATCTTGGGGTCTTTTATGCGGTGATTTTATCAGATGGGCTGGGATCCACATTTCTTCACACACTTATGTATGAATCACTTGAGATGGATGACTGGAAATGTTGTTCTTCTGTTCTATAGCTTAAGAACTCATTGTTTGCAGGGATGGCAGGTGTTGTAATTTTTGCACAGTACATAGATGAACTTCATGCTAACGAGTGGGCGTAGAGCTTTGTCTAGTGGCCGGCTAACATGCAGATGATAGTGGTACAACTCTTTTCATTGTCCTTAAGATGGTGAAAAAGAACGTGGTATAGTTTTCCTTTTTGTCCCGTGGAAACTTGAATCCTAGGTTTGTCTGATCAGAATCATAGCAAGTGTAAATAGAAGTTTGAAAGCTCAGTGCAGAGAGGATTCCTCTTTGTATGTTCGACCCAACTCTTTTTTTTTCCTGAAATTCATTTGACTGATATTATGATTCTAGCATTGTATTGTGTCTTTTTTAATGTAGTTGGTTTATCCTTTTTAGGCATGTGTTAAGCACACCATTGGTTCATCTCTCTTGGCTTTTAGCCCTCCACTACAATAACTTCTTTTATTTTACTTTTTGTCTGGTTAAAATTGTAGGGGAAAGAGGGAAAAAAAAAAAAAAAGGAAGTGGCGGCTTCTTGACTTAGAATCTTGATTATTTGTGGGCAAAGAAATATTTGTTAACCAGCCGGCAACGATAAAATTACCGAAGTAGGAAGATTCCCTGCCACTGTCTTCGTCGGACCAACTTGGTTGCGTTGGGGATTTGTTTATTTACAGAAGCTTTGGCTTCATTTGAGTTCAAATCTTGTTGTCCAAATTTTGCCTATAAAAACAAGAAGATTCTGATTCAATTAAAGATTTTTAAGACAACCCCGTGAAAATCATCATCTGTTTCAACTGTCCGCTACTTTGTCCACTAACAAACGATAGAGACAAAACAAACCTCCAAGCGCTGAACTGAATCAAGATTTTATTAGCCCACAGGTTTCTTTTGTCATCCACCAAATTTTGAAGTAAACTTTTGTTGAAGAAAATAAAAAAACCAAAAAAAAAAAAAAAAAAAAAATGGCATCGTGTATATACGTATGGCAGATTACTTACAATTATACGTATATTCTGTCATCTGATTATAAAATTGCGTCACAACTTCAACCCCAAAACCCCACAGACAGTAGTACTGTGGAAGATGCAATTCTAGGTTAGCAACCAATCAAAGCTTCCTCCCATTCTTACTCCACCTTTTCCAGGCAAAAGGAAAATCCACTTTGCAAAAATATATTCGTCGAAAAACTTGGCAAAAGATCGATTTCTCCTCGCTATTTGCACCAAAGAAAGACAAAGATAGAAAAAGAAAAGCGGAAATGTCGATAAAAACAGCTTTAGTGATAGATAGTCTTCAGATATGAAATAAATAAATAACATTTTTGATCCTTTTCATCATTTTATATTAAAAAAATGCCTGAAAAAGTAGATCAGCTTTTTGGGTCTCTGCCACTAGAAAATCCGAAGATCAAGACGAAGCTACTTTGGTATACGAGAAAAAGGTGGTCCGCTCCTTAGCGCAGTAACGAATGAACTTCTTTCCTATTCCTTGAACATATCAAACCAACAAAAATTTTGAAATGGGAGTTTCAAGTTGAAACCCATCCCAAAAGAGCCCCAATAATTTTTTTGGGAAAAAAAAAAAAAAAAAAAGGAAAAGATAAGATTGGATAATTGATCTCATAATTGAAGACAATGGGGGGACCGAGGAAACAATTTCATGATCTCCATAATCCTCTTGTACAACCAAGATTCACTAGGTAGGAATATCATCATCAATTAATTACATGCATTTCCACGTGATATTTTACCTCTACCGTCGTTGTCGTTGTCGTTGTCGTCGTCGTCATCGGAAGAACTAGATTTCCTTCGACCGTCTTCCGGGGACGGTGTCATGAGACTGACAAGGAGATCAGAAAAAGCTCCGACGATGAACTTATGGGTGCTCTTAGGGTTAAGTGATAGATAGCACATTAAAAGCTCGTGCAAGTATTCCCAATTGTTTCTAACGTCAATCATATCATTTGCCTCCACCATTTCCTGCATTGATCGCCTAAAATCAACAAAAGGATCAGGAGAATCAGTAGGAATCGCGATGCTTCCGCCAACGAGATTTTCGGGTTCCGGTGGATCCACCGGAGATGAAGAAGCTAAATACGACCCCGAAGGACCCGAACCCGAAGAAGAGGAAGAGGAGGCAGAGGAGGAGTCTATAATGGAATTGGAACTCCCGGGTGAAGAGAAAAAGAAACGTTGGGAAGCGAAGACGGAAGCGAAGTCGGGAGTGGCAGCTTCTTGTGTATCAGAATCCGAAGAGAAGTCGTCGGACTTTGCAGTAGTGCTGGTGGTGGTGCATTCAAAAGTGAAATCGTAGAGCGAATTGAAATTCTTAATAAGGATTGACGCCGGGGAGTTGGATGAGAGCGGACGGTTTTGATCTTGTCCGTGAACGGAGGATTCCGGCGAGGCGGAACGCTTGATTTTTGAGAAACAGAGATTGAGATTCATGCCTAAAGTTCCTAGCATTGTTTTTTTTTGGAAAAATGTCGAGAGGAAAAGAAAAAGTAAAAATGCAGTGTTTTCGAATTGGAAAATGGGTATTTAGGAAATGAGCAGTGCAGCGTGCCCCTATTTATTTAATTTATAATTTTTGGGGGCTTTCGTCGATCGAGGGAGTCAGTCCACTTTCACCACTGTGTGGTACGGAGCCCAATCAGAATTGTTCCTATTATTATTTTTTATTTTTAATTTTTAATTTTATTATTATTATTAATGTATTAAAAAATATTTTTAAAATATTATAAATAAATATTCGTGCAATATTTGAGGAGGAAAGACATATTTTCGTAGGTAGTTTAAAGAAAGAATGAAATTTTACTTATCAAAAAAAAAAAAAATGAAATTTCTTGATAAATTATTATTTCTCAAGTGTAAAATCACCGGAAACATGAAAGAAGAATACGCATGTTATACCACCAACCTACCTACCCTTTTTAGTTTCGTAGAAACCACGTCACTACCCAATTTCTGAATTTAGAGGGCCTCAATTAAATAAAAAATTTTAAGTCTTTACTTAATAATCATTCAATTGATCTTTTAAACGAGGGATATAGAACTTCAATTGTAACAATTTTTATATAATTCACATTACCATATATATTTCTATACTTTCAATTCCAAACACTTCTACTTTTACGAATAAAATGTGATATATGGTCTCATATTATATGTAAAAATATGATATAACATATAAAAATAAATTTATCACCATGTCTATAATCGTCTTTTAAACTTACGGTTCCAAGTAATGGCAAGATTCTTAAATATATTTAAAAACTTTTGTTATCAATCTCATTCAATTAAAATTATAATGGAATTAAATTTTATGTTTTGGTAAAAATGGTATTAGTGTAAGAAAAACATGTGGGGGGGGGGGAGGGGATAACCAACCCTAGAAACATGATTGGTTCTTTTTCTTATATATATATATATATATATGAAAAAAGGTTTATGTGAAGAGTGCTACTATTTAAGTTAGTAGAGAGAGAGAGAAGCAGAAGAAAGATGAGAGAGAAAATTAATGTTGTTTAAGAAGATAACCAAACACGTCCTTATCTTTAATTAAGATCATGTCAAAGGCTAGCAAACACATGTGTGGGGTGAGCCAAATGGTCGATCCTTTACCTACCGTTTTGCATTCAAACTACCTTAATTTAGGAGAGAGAGAGAGAAAAAAACAGGTTAAAATCTAATATCTAAATTTTTAATTTCGTACAAGTCGATAAGTAGATTACAAATTCAATATTTATTGTTTTATATTTAAACATTTATCAAGTACGAAACCACTTGATTTAATATCATTTTAAATTTATATATTTTTATGTGTTTAGGTATATATGTTAGTTTTTTAAAAGATTAATTTGCTTCCAAGAATTTTTTTTTTTTTTTTTTTGCGATTCGGTATTCTTATTGACTAATTCGAAATGAATCTATGAGAAGAGATCTCCAAGACTATAACATTTAGTTACACCTTGTTGGGGTTGGAGTGTCAACTCAAACCCCACATTGAAAGATTAGAGAAGAGTTGTCTAATATATAAAGTGTTACACATACTCCATTAATATGAGGTTTTTTAAAATGGTGCCAAAAAACAAAACCATGTGAAAAATATCATACGAATATGTAGTTGGCTAACATACCTGAATAACAAAAACAAGGTCGGCATGATTCTGGTTTTAAGTGGCTTCGAATAGATTTTCTTTTGGGGGGGGCATGCACAAACACGGTAAAGTACAAAATATCTATAGTTATTATATATATATATATATATATAGGTTGGTTTGGAAGATTTGATAAAAGAAAGGAGAAAGAAAGATTCAGGTCCTGCATGTTTCTTGATCTTATAAGGGAAGTTGGTCCCAGATTTTCAGTTTACTTGTCTCAGTACTTTCCTAGGAATTCCTTGCCTGCATTTTTATTAAATCCCATTATGTATGTAAATTTCTCACACACACACACATATATATATATATATATATATAGTTCGTATTTACACTCTGTATCACACATTCCAAATAAAATTATTAAAAAACAAAAAGGTTTACAAATGTGATATTAAAGATTGACATGAATTTTGGGGATTGGAGATTGATAAATTAATTATGATAATTTTCAAGGGTCTTTAAATTTGTTCAAAACATGTTAAGAAGACGTAGCTTAATTGGTAACAGCCTCACTTATGATATAAATGTCGAGATATAATAGAAGTTAAGATTTCTAAAAAAATAAAAAATAATTTTTTTTTTTAAACTTAAAACATATTATTGTCATTTTCAAAGAAAAAGCCCTATAATTTTGATTGCAATGGAGATTTTTTTTTTCGAGAAATTTGGTATATAACCCCATATTGACAATAACCCTATTAATATTCCTTCAATCCTCCTCGTGAGCTTAGTTTTGACAATAACCCCATATTGGTTGGTTCAATCAATTGGATCAATAACTTTTAATTCCATTTTTTTTGTTTTGAAATTTGAGGTATTTTTTTTTGTCTCTATTGTATCTCGAACTTATGACTTTAAAAGTCATGTATGAAACTGTTATCAACTAAGTTATGTCTCATGGTTTAATTCAATTAAGGTACTAAACTTGTGAGCTAAAAATGGAAAAGGAAATTAAAAAAAATAGAATAATCAAAATTCATAATAATTCATTTTCATAAAATTATTATATATTAAAATTTTTAAGGCATTTCCACCTTTAATTTTTTTTTTTGTCAAGAAGGTATAGCTCAGTTGGTAAGCACTCTCATTTATGACGTGGATGTCATGAGTTCGAGATACACTAGAAGTTAAAATTTCTCAAAAAAAAAAAAAACCAGCCATTAGACTATTTATTTCATTGAATTAAATACTTAATAAAATAAAAGGTAACATGTAATTAAATGGTGTTGTCAAAATTTGATCCATCTTTTCATATATATCAAGCTTTCTTAAAATAGAAAAACAAATGAGTGAATTTAAAAAGAGGACACTCGTCTTTATCAAAATTCGAACATCCTTTTCATATATCTCAAGTTTTCTTAAAATAGAAAGACGAAAGAGTGAATTTAAAAAGAGGATACCCATCTTTCTATTTTAGAAAAGTTTTTAAAGTAGACAACACATATAATGTGACAAGATATTAAGACTTAGAAAAAACATATTAATAGTAACAATAGAGCTGTAGCAATGTGCATGTGATAACAAAAAACATTATTATAGTACTAATTAATGATGCGAATCCCTCTGCAAATTTTAGAAATGCCAGCCAAGGATTATCTTATATTTTGGGGGTGTTTCGATATAATATATATATATTGTCATGACTCGAATCTGTAAGTTCGTGCCGCGACTATAGACTTGGTAGTACTTACGATCAACTATTTGGTGTTGTCCTCACTGCACAAAAAAAAAGAATATCCGAATTGACTATGATTATCTAAATTTATTCTTATATATCATTAATCATTCATTTATCTTTTCAATATGAGACGGGTTTCATATATATATATATATATATATATATATATTTATTGGAAGGTACAAGGGTGGTCCTGGTTAAATAATTTAGAAAGGATTCCCACGTGAGAGACGAAGGTGAGTTAAACTAGTTGATCTGAACATGGGCTGGCTCTGACGCTTCACTGTGTTGTTGCAATCACAATAATTTTTTTCATATCATCTTCGTTTTTTTTCCTCAAAAAAAAAATTTATATATATATATATATATATATCAGAATAAATATGGTGATATACAGCTATGTTAGTGCTACTATTGTTCATAAATTAATTTGGAAAAAATTATGAGACAAAATTTTAAAATTATAACATATGACTGAAATACAATATAAAATTCTTTATAAAGTTGAAACTCGCTTTACAAATCAAGTGAACAATGGAACTACCACATTTTCTATATCAATTACTTTTTTTTTTTTTTTTTTAAAAAGGGTGGGGGTATTATATTAATACAATACGGGGAATCATACACGACTACAACAGTAGTTTCCAAATATCTCCCTACCCGACAAGGGGCTAACTAACTAACTCAATTGTTTTCCTAAGAATTCGAGCACTCACCTGAACCGCTTCCGGTTGTTCCCGATCTTGATAGATATGCATGTTCCTCCAATACCAGAGTTCCAAAACTCCTTGCCGGAAGATGTAAATCCATTTCCCATGTTCCGCTCATCCCTCAAAGATTCAGATCCACCCAGTTTTATCTCTCTTGCATCCCGAATTGCCTGCATAATTTGAGTAGGTACTCAGCCATTTCCATACATTCTTCGCCAATGTACAATCACGTAACGCATGAAGAGTGAAGTTTCTTGTGCTTCATCACACAGGGAACACTCCGGGTTATCACGTATTCGTCTCGACCACAACAGGTAGTTCGTTTTAAGCCGGTCATGACAAGCCTGCCATAGTAGAAGCGAACCTCTCGTCGGTCCTCTCGCCTTCCACAAATTCCGCCAGTTGAAGTGTGTTGTTGAGGGTGGTGTTGTACCCCAGACCTCATATGCAGATCGCATAGTGAAGATGCCTGCAGAGGATGGTGACCACCAAATAACAGGATCTATGTTTCCGCTCATGTCATACCGTAAGCCTTGTCGCAGGACCTCATAACCCTTTAGCACCCCCCGCCATACAATTGATCTAGAGCTTCTGTTTGATGATTTGAAGGACTCCTCAAGGTGCCCATACTTGGCTGTCAAAACACGTGCCCACATCGTTTCCGGTTTCCTGAGGAATCTCCAAGCCAGCTTAGCTAGGGTTACCTCATTTATGCCCGCATTGGTCGCACACCCCCCCCCCTTTTTCTTAGGTTGACATACGGTTTGCCACCCCACTGAATGTAATGATGACTGTTGCTCTGTGTCCCCCAGAGAAACTTTCGGTTTCTCTTCTTCGTTCTATAGCATCCAAAATCTGTCTCGGTATATTGCATGAGCTCACGGCGTATGCGGAGCAAGGGGTTATTGTGGATCGGTATAAGTCTCGCTGCTGTGACAATAATTTGCCCTTCCAGCCTCCAAGGCGACCATGAACTTTATCCACAAGGTAACTAAAATGCCGGCTACTTGCTCTCCCGTGGATTAACGGCACACCGAGATATTTCCCTAACTCGGTTGTGGGCGGTATCCCAAACTTGCTCGTAATTAACTGGATTGTACTGAATGTTGTTTTAGGAGAGTACCGGATCCTAGATTTTAATATACTTACTTTCTCCCCAGTTCTCGCACAAAAAGTCTCGAGGATGGTGAGCATTCCCCTGCTTTGTATGGGCGCTTCTCCGAACAGGGGTAGGTCGTCCGCAAGAAAAAGGTGGGGCGGCTTTGGACCTTTCTGCCTCTCTCGACATGCCTTCCATTGTTTACGGCTCCGCCCGTATACGTTGACCCAACACCTCCATACATAAAACAAACAAATATGGTGAGAGGGGATCCCCTTGTCGTAGACCTCTTCCCGTTAAAGGCTCTAGTTTGGTCCCGTTCCATAACACGGATAAACTTGACGATTCTACAAGCGACTCGAACCTGATCATCCCACCTCCGAAGCCCACCGATCGGAGCACCTCCACAAGGAAATTCCAATCAACACGATCATATGCTTTTTCTAAATCGATTTTCACCACCAACTCGCCTTTCCTTCGTTTCCTTTTCCGTAAGGAATGGATAGCTTCTTGAGCTAAAACAATGTTATCGGTTACCTGTCTCCCCGGGATGAAACCCGCCTGCCACTCCCCGGTAAGGTCTCCAATACCAGCTTTCACCCGATTCGCAATGATCTTGCTTATTACTTTGATTATCACATTGCTTAGACAAATAGGTCTAAATTGTGATATATCCTCCGGTTGTTCTTGTTTCGGTAGTAGACATATCACCGAGTGATTCATATTCTCCCTACCACTCCGCTCTCAAAACCCCGGGTGTACAAAACCGCCCACCGACTCCCCCTTGATGCGAATTTTTGGAAGAACAAGCCGGGAAGGCCATCAGTCCCCGGCGCTTGTGCCCCCAACCGACCCGCCGCCTGAATTTGAAATCGAAACAACCCTATTCAACCACCATAAGGCTCCATGGGTCAGCTTCGGAAAATTCCACTCCGATGGGCAACATTGTACCGAGGCATCTCTTGTATATAAATCAACATAGAAAGTTCTTGCCCGTCCCCGTAGCTTTCCTCGTCCTCACACCAATGACCGTTCCGATCTTTCAGCTGGAGGATTAGATTCCTTCTTCTTCTTTGTTTAACCCAAGCATGAAAAAATCTCGTATTTCTTTCCCCATCCTTAAGCCAGTTGATCCGGGCTTGCTGTTTCCAATGGGTTTCCTCTTGTGTTAAAATCTCATTCAGTTCCGCCATCAGTTTCGACTCCAGTTTGTATAAAGACCGATGATGCTGCCCTTCCAACGCCTTTTGAATACCAACGAGTCTTGCCTTACACCACTGCTTTCGCCTGAAAATATTTCCAAAGGTGTCTCTGTTCCACCGCCAGATCCGATTTTTAAAATAATCCATCTTTTCCTCCATACTCCACGGTTCCGTCTTCCAGAAACTCTCAACTTTTTGGGCAAATTCGGGATGATGGAACCATGCCTCCAAGAAACGAAAACCAGTAAAAGTTTCTTTTCCTTTAGTTTGTATCTCCCCCAAAAGTAGAGGATGATGATCCGATCCCACTCTTAGCAAATGGCGTACAACAATTCCTTCAAATTCCCGGTTCCATTGCAAATTACTCCATGCTCGGTCGATACGTTCTCCGATATTTAGTTTGCCCGACCTCCCATTCGTCCATGTAAAACGGTTCCCAACAAACCCCATATCAATTAGATTACACAAGTCGATTGTACTCGTAAATGGTTTGCACTGGTTCGGTTGATGGGATTCCCCCCTTTCTTGTCACAAGAATCAATTGGTTGGTTAACGTCTCCTACTAGGACCCGGGGAATGTCAACAATACTCCCCAACCGCCGAATGTACCCCCATAGTTCCTCTCGGACAATAGCCCGAGGTGATGCATAGACCACCGTTAACAACCAACCGCATTTCATATTTTCTTTTACAATCACATTCACCATTTGATCACTCCACGACACACATTCCACGCGCACACCCGTGTTTATCCCACAACACCCTACCTGCCACCGAAACCCACAGGTTCCACCGTAATCATATCAATATACCCGATATCTACCGAAAATCTCATGATTTTACTGCTATGTATTCGTGTTTCTAGCAAAGCTAAAATAGAAGGTTTATAAGCAATCAACATCTCTTTTAGATGTAAATGTGTTTCCTTCGAGCCCATGCCCCTGCAATTCCAAATAATGGCACTAATCATAAAAGACGATGGCGAAGGTGGATGGTCCGAAACTTTACCGTCCTCTGGTGGTCTTCCCTCATCGGATCCGTCGCCGGTTTCCGTTCTACTCGTCGATGAGTTCTCCGCACTCCCTCCGCGTCCATTATCGATATCCATGCTACGGACGAGGTGGGTATATTTGGTTACGTGGAATATCCATTCGCCCGACTCTCTCTTGACTTGGAGTTTTACTTTTAGCCATCTCCCACTTGCTTTGTTGAATCAATTTTTCCCGGTTGAGTTCGGCGAATCCATAGCTAGCCGGTTCTGGTCACAAGCTTGCGGCTGGACCGGGTCTACCCGTTCCATGTTCTCCGTATTTTGAGTACTCGGTCCAGTTGCTTGGATTTATCCGATTGTTGGCCTGCCTCGGGCCCCTAAGTTGGCCCCCTGTTTTTGCCTCCTTTTTTTGAGAGAAGACCTTTTTCCAATTTGATGTGGGCGCTTCTCATAAGCCCCACATTTTTGTCCACTAGGGATGTTTCGATCGCGTTGTTTCAAGACTTCCAAATGAGGCAAGGAGTCGGCCATGCATCATCCCTCGAAAGGGGGAAAACGTGGTCCGCCCACCAACTACACCGGAGTTTCCACCGCCCCTTTCTCTCCGTCTTTGTCTCCACTTGCTTCCCTCGGTCACCGGTATTTCGGCCAAATACAAAATTTTGTGACCGTCCGTGGCCTTGCGGTTATGTTCTTCGCGGCTTGCCGGTGCTTTGCTTTTGTTTCTTGTCGTTCTCGATTTACTGGCCATGGCATGGTCTTGCGATTCATCCTCGCTTGCGGTTGTTGTTGTTTTCGTCTAACGTGAGTCGGGAGCATCCATGGTCCAAGCGGATGTCTTCTTTTACCACCCACAATCTTCTCCCTATTAGTCCCGCTGACCCACCCCATCGGCTCTCCCCGGCTTGATCGGTACCACATCCTTCCATTTTATGTCCATAGCACCCGCATTTAAAACAAATACGAGTAAGCCCTTCATATTCTACCGGTTGTTTCTTACCCCAAACCAAAGACATTAGGCGGCAATGGCTTGTCCAGGTTTAGTTCAATACATACTCTTGCATATTTCCCTTTCCTGTGTCAACTTGAATTTCTATCCACTTTGATAGCTTTTCCCGTCGTTCTCCCTACCCCTAACAACGATGGATCATCAAATAACTCCAGTAGTAAAGTTGGGAAGCGCACCCCACCAACGTAGAATGTACGGCATTATCTACAGGCCTAAGTTTGGCCTCCACTTTGATACCATAAGATAGTGACCAAGGATCGGCCCGGGCCCCCCTTGAGGACCTTGATATAGTCGATCCGGAGTAGAACCTGCCACTAGATATCCTTTGTCTATGTCCACCATCTCACAACCCCGATCTAATTGCCATGCTCTTTGGATACGGGGTTCTAAGACTTTAGCATTGAAAGTTTTACCAAGTGTTCGGACCACTGTGCGCCCGTCGCCACTTCGCCATGATTTCTTATACACTTCCCCCGAATGTCTACCCACGGGAGTTCCCCTCCCTCGATCGTATCTTGATCTTGCGATGATATCGGTTAAACCCAAATCGCGAGTATGTCTTCTTCTCCTTCTCCAGTATAAAACGTGCGTTTATTCCCGTGTCCCTTAAGCGCCTCGGCAAAGGACATGTTACGCCATGGGTTCACCGGTGTTTCAGTACCTTCCTCCATACTAGAAGTAGGGTCTGCAGTATCTATCTCGGATGCATCACGCTTGTGCTTTTTCACGCTTCGCCGGAGTTGATCAAACTCCTCCGGTGACAGTGCTTTCTCTAGAGAGCTTTCCGACATAGGGGAAAGCCGAGCAATTTTTCTTTCTTTAAATTTAAGAGAGCTTCCTCCACATTTTTGCTTTATCAATTACTTTTTTAAAACATTTGAACGTCTCTCAATTTGACTTATTTAGATGTGATATTTGTGATATTTCAAATATCTCATTGAAATATCTTTTTAACATAATTAAGTTTTTTGTTTTTTTGGTAAATATAACGCAATTAAATTAGTGAATGTGATACTCCAATCTTATAAATAAAATATTTAGGCATGAGCCCAAATCGTGTTAATATGTGTGTTTATTGAATTTACTCGATTTTGGATCTCGATTAATTTGAAATCGAATCATATAAACACCTTTAAACTCTCCCAAAACCAATATTTCTCCATTTAACCCGTTGGAGTTTTTGGTGACCGAAATCTCCATTGACTAATTTAAGGATTTGTGAGAGGAGACTCCCACGATACCTATAAGGGAATACAAACCAACTAGATCTTTCGAAAACTGCTGGAGTTTTGATATTTAAAACAAGGGTCACTTACGTAAATGGATCATGGACTCAAAGCAGCTATAGTTATAATATATTGATATTACAGGCCCAAACTTGGGTCCAATATCAACCAGCAGACAGATCCACTGTCTACTTCTATTATGGGGAAATAAATTCTTAAGGACAAAAAATTTAAGAAGAAAAAAAAAAAAAGAGGAGAGAGCACAACGCATTGTAAGCTGTGGATTGTTTAAAAGAAAAAAGTCTGTCCCTAAAACCCTACTCAAACCCCGCTGAAGCCGATTTTAGTCTGCCGGAGTGTTGCTGCCGGTTTCGATTTCCTCGTTATCTCTCAGGTTGAGTATTTACAATATTAATTGTGGTTCAGATACATATATGTAATTGATTCTAAATTTACCCTAACATTGAATATTATTCTGCTGCTTGGTTGAGGAAATAAGGCCCTTTTTTGTTCAATTTGTTTTCCTTTTTCTTGCAGTTTAATTCAAGAAACTTGGTTTGCGCTTAGATATGGCTCGTTTTCAAAGCGTAAGTTTTTTTTTTTTTTTGTTTTTTTTTTTTTTTACTGCTTGTTGGTTCTGATTTGCGAGGTCTTTTTGTTTCAGAAGAAGAGAAAGCCTTTTGTTAAGCCGTTTGTAAAGAAACCTGCGAGCGTGGATCATATAACTGGTGATAAAATACCAAAAAGCTTTGTTTTCTCCAGAGGAAAATTGCCTGCTTCTCTCAGACAATTGCAAATGGATTTAAGAAAGTTGATGCTTCCTTTTACTGCCCTCAAGCTTAAGGTATGAACAATATAAAATAGCTTTTTTGTTTATATTAAATTATAGAAGTGAAAAAGATTTTGCATTTAGAATGAAGGCTAAATTAATTTATTTGTCATTGTTCTTGTTCATATTTTGTGAACTTAAAACTCCAGCTTATGTTATTGAAGTAAGGAAAAGATGGATTCTATAATGGCATTTATACTTGTTGCTTCTCTGCAGGAAAAAAGACGTAATAATCTCAGAGATTTTTTGAATGTTGCTGGACCTATGGGTGTTACGCACTTCCTCATTTTATCGAAAACTGATACTGCACCCTACTTGAGAGTTTCCAGAACTCCTCAGGGGCCAACACTTACATTTAAAATACATGAGTATTCATTGGCTGCTGATATAGCTCAATCTCAGTTACGGCCAAGATGCCCTCCAGATATTTTCAAAAACTCACCGTTGGTATGTATATTTTTCTTTTTAATTCATTAAAGTAGCAAGTGTTTGTTTTTTTTATTATTATTAGTTGGCTCTCATTAGCTTGCTGTTGGTAGTATATTTGATTAGTTATGGCTTTTGTTCACTTGGAAAGTTTGTTTAATTGGGAAATGCAGATCGTGCTTTCGGGTTTTGGAACTGGAGAACAACACCTAAAGCTCACAACTATTATGTTTCAGAATATCTTTCCAGCAATAGACATAAATACTGTAGGTGAAGGTATTTGATACAGTGAAATCCTTATTTTTAGTCTCTTGAACTCTTCTTACATATGCACATATTGTAGGTCAAACTTTCATCTTGCCAGAGGATTGTGCTAATTAATTACAACAAAGAGACTAAGCTTATGGAATTTCGGCACTACTCAATCAGATTACAACCAGTAGGTGTGTCCCGCAGAATTAGAAAATTTGTGCAAAACCATCAAGTCCCTGATTTAAGAAGTCTTCAAGATGTCAGTGATTTTGTGACGAAGTATGCCTCTCTTACTCAGTCTCCCTGTGATTAGTTGGGTGTTGGAGGAATCCAATAAATTAAGATATCGTACTACTTTAGGCCTCTGATTATTTATAGTTGTCTTTGTGCTTCATGATTGGTGGTTTTTGTGGTTTAGTTTATGATAATTTAAAAAGTTCAGCATTCTTCCAAAAATGTTGAAAGCAACATTGATTTCTCATATTCATCTAACACACATAAGTGGTGGTACTAGTTTAGAGAATGATGATGATCTATTCGTGAAGGTAAAAGTGGTGACACTTTCCCCATGGTAATGGTGGAAAAGATTTGTGTCAACTATGATAATTAACATATCTATATAATTTCCTCTTAGAATCTAACATTCCTTAGCAACATAATTAGATTTGCTTAAAAAAGGATGTTAAAACTTAACATTCCTTTCTTAAAGAAACTCCCACTTTACACCTTCCTATTATTTTACGCAAATTATCTTCTCGCCAAAAGAAACCTAGTATTCTTTTCTAAAAGAAACTCCCACTTTACACGTTCCTGTTATTTTACTCAAAATTTCTTCTGTTTCATGAAGGGCTGGGTATGGATCAGAAAGTGAGGGGGATGAGGAAGCAGCAACTGTAAGTCTACCAACTGATCTTGGTAGACTTAATCGGGCAACTTCAAAAAGTGCTGTGAAGCTCCAAGAGATTGGGCCTAGGATGACTCTTGAGCTTGTCAAAGTTGAGGAAGGATTGTGTTCTGGTGCAGTCATCTTCAATGCATATGGTATTTAAATTCTTTTCATGTCTTTTATTTAGAATGTTTGCTCGATTGCTCTTCAAATTATGCAATATGTACACTGATAAACACATGCTTAAATTAGTCAGAACACACATTTTAATCTCTACAGTCAGTGACACATTTTGTCTTTGAGATTTGTTTTTGAGTTTGCTGGTTTTCAAGTTCACTGCTCATGCTTGTTCTGCAGTACCCGCAATCAAAATATGTTGATTGGTTCATTATGGCCTATCTTTTAGCTAGCTTCAAGTGAATGGTTCATTATGGATTTATCTTCATGATATTTGGATGGCTAAGCTGTGGCAATAAATGAACACCTACCTTTCCTTTTCTCATATTTTATAATGTAATGCCTCTACAAGTTTACAGGATAACCATCTTATCTATCTGTAGCTCATATCTGTGAGGAAAATGTTGTGTGCTCTCTGTTTTATGTCCAATTCTGCAAAACTTAAGCGCTTTTTCATCAGAATTGGGAATCATTTGTCTCTAGAATGCTTATATATATATATATATTTTCCCTTCTTGGCAGCAATTATGTTCACTGTTTTCTAATAATCTAAATTATATATTCTCCTAAACTAAATTTAAAAATTTGTTACCTTCAACGTGTTCTTTGCAGGAAATATTGATGCACAAAAGCAAAAAACTAGTGGAGAAGATGAAGAAGAAGAAGAAGAAGAAGGTGATGATGATGATGTTGAAGAAGAGGAGGATGAAGGAGAAGGGGAAGAGGAAGAAGTTGTAGAGGATTAGTAATGGGGTTTTAGCTGATTGGATTATTCTTTGAATCCAGGAGCGCATGATTAGGTGGTCTTATTTGTAGTAAGTTAAAGTAGCCCTCTTGTGAGTAGCCGCCCTTTTTGTTGTTATGGTAAAATGGGTGCCTAGGTGAAGTTAAAGGAGAGAAATTTTGCCACTTCTACTGAATCATAGGAAATCATGATTAACATTGAACGTTGTATATTATGTTGTATTCCATTTGCAATTTTCAAATTAAAATCTGACTCTGCTTAAACTACTACAGGAATTATACATCCTTTATTCATCTCATCATAAAGAAAAACTTTCGAGGAAGACGTAAACACTAGAACTCACCACACGCACACAAAAAAATCTACATGATCAGAGCTACAGAAACTAATCCATACGAGAAAAACTCTAATTGTAGGTATTATCATAAACCTACTTTATATATTTCATATCATAATTCATACATCATCCTCGCATCGGCCCTTCCTGTTGGTTGAGCTTTGCTGCGGTGGCTATGGCGTGAGCCACTCCACCTGGATGTGGTCCATTTCCCGGGTCATTCCTCCATTCTGCAGCAACTACCCTCCTTGCATCTTCCCTTGTCACCGGTTTGTCACCCGGAAGCCTATCCGTGGCCTCCTATATTCATAACACAAAGGCAAATCATTCAAAACAAGGAAAATATACATGATTATGCTGTGTATGTATATTATATAGTGTATCTTGCTTCGTAATATAAGAGAGAGAGAGAGTAATTAAGTACCGTACCCATAAAACATCGCCGAGCTTAGTTTTGTCTTCGTCTCTCATTATTTGAGGATTTAGAGTGGCTGCAGCTTGAGATTCTGCTCCTATCCCACCAGGCATCACTTCTCCCCTGCCGGTGGCCCTAACTTCGGCCGCTTGTATTGCTGCGGCATCACTCTGATCCACCGGTCTGTTCCCAGCTGTCAAAGCTGTTGCTTCCAGTGCTTCCCCAATAGTAATTGATGCATCATCACCACCTTGAATCGCAGGAGAAGAATGCGATTTCACATCTCTTTCCCCGGGGACGGGCTGATCCCTCCTTGAAGCGTACCCACCGACGACCTAATTTTATAAATTATCAAAAGTATCACCAAAAATTAATCACCGGAGATACATATATATATATACACACAGAGTCACGAATTAATCTTAATTTGATCGATTTGCACAAATTCATTAATAAATTTATAATTAATCATTACCTCTCCGCCGACAGATTCAGAGATAACAACACGATCACTAATATATCCTTCAGTTATCCTGACGCCTTGATCTCTGGCTACGTCGGTGACATCGTCGTGACCAACTACTCGGCGCATCTCATTGACATCGGCAGCCGATTGCATAACAGCCGCCGGGCCTCCCTTCTGAGTCTTACCAAGCATCATGGTTTCAGCGGCTTGCATTGCAGATGCATCTCTCGGCGCCACAGGCTTCGATGCTAACTCGCCCGACACATTGAAAACATCTCCGTAACTAATTGCCTCCGATGATCTTCTAGGCTGTTCCTGGCTCATTTTTATTTTTCTTCTCTTCTGCTGCTTCAAGGTACATTCCTCATCCAACTTCAAATTAATTAATATTTCCTGTGTAGATAATTATATATATACACATATCCTTGTGGAATGGATGGATTGAATTTCACAAAAAGCGCGCCGCAGAGAACGTCGAGCCAGAGAACAAGGATGATAATACTACTTTTACGAACTCCACCACGTGTTTGGAGGGCGATAAAACACTTCAATATAATTACAGTACAGGTGTGGGGCTTGGTGATCTGCATGCATGGTGCGTGCTGTGCGGCTGTGCCTTTTCAGCTTCTTCTGCTACAAAAGAGAGCACCGTTTACTCTTGGGATGACAGGTATGATATAGGCTCACAAATATATATATATATATATGCTATACGTACATATTTTCAGCGTACAATGGTCATGATAATTGGGGCGACAATCTAAGAAACTATTTTTTACAATTTTGGGAAAGGAGAAAATGGAAAAACATTAAACAGTTCATGAAATTTCAGCCTAAAGTTAGAAATGGGTAGCTCCATATCAGATCAAATAAACGAGTTCATTGATGTGAGATCTCCCAACATTATATAATGCATAAATAAAAATTTTAATTACAATTAATTAAAAATATTTTAATATAGAACTCCCATAGCATTTGTCTAGTAGATTTGTGTGTGTTTATTAAGTATAAGCTTGAAGCCCTTTAAACTTATAAATTTCATCCGAAATGAGTCAAATTGAACAATATCATTAAACTGTTATGGGTGATTATTAAGTAGAAGTTTAAAATACTAAAAAAAGAAGAAGTTTAAAGCACTATATTCAATAACGCCGCACATTTTAAATTTATGATCCAAAACGAAGAATATCATTAACCTAAATTGACCAATTCTAATTTTTTTAAACTATATATATATATTATGGGGCTGTTATTTCTCATTCCCGATTCAAATCCGTTCAGAATATGCTTTTAATAGTGACTCAAAAGAACACTTAAGAATGAACTGATGAGGAAAAGTGCTGATCAATGAATGCAGGAAAATCTCAACCGATATCTTAGCTTTTGCCACTGAAATGTTCTATCCTTTGTAGTTTAAAAAAAAAAAAAAAAAAAAAAAGGGGAAAAGGACGTACCAAGAAAAGGACCTTCATTTTGGAAAGAAAAACAAATAAAGAATATGTGCTTAACCAAGTTGAAAAGGAATGAATAGCAGGTAAAGAATAAAATTCTGTATAAACCAAAAAAGATAAAAAATAAAAAAAGAAAAAGGGTGAATGCTTTTTTCTTCCTTTAGTGCTGCTGCAAGACTTTAGAAAGCTGCCTGTGTCAATCTCCTGTGGTTCTCATCACACACACAATGTAAGGCCAGAGGACAAAACTAAGAAAGCAGCAGAGCACAAATTCAAAGGTAGGAAAAGGGTAAAGAAGACAAAGCACCGCCATCACATGGAGACCAATATCTCTAATTCCCAGAACTTTCTTTACCATTGTCACAATTGAAAGATAAGATGAAAAACACATCTTGACAAACACTTGTCTTTATTACCTGTGGCAAGGTTGTTTTTCCCCTCCTCTATAATTGGCTGAAGAGTTTGGTTGGTTGCTTCCTCAAGGTGAATACTAATAACTGTGGCTATGGCAATGGCTACCTTCCAAATCTTGGGAGTAGTTTTGGAAGACAAAAAACAACAATAACACTACTTTCTATGACCATCAAAAGCAACTAGGTTTTAGAACAGAATGGCTTCAATAAGAGCAGATTTTTGTTCCATGAAATTTGACAATTTTTCAATGCAAAAACAAATGACTTTTGCAAGTAAGAAGCAGATAGATAACAGCTTCAATAGTGGGGACATGGGGTTGTTTTAAAGAGACAAGAACTCAAAAGGAATCAAGAAATATTGCAAAGAAAAAGAAAAAGGTTCATGCATGTTATTATGTTTTATTCACAAGTTTCTGTATCCAAGAGAGATAATAATCCATGTTTATAACCAGAAAGAGAAGATGACTATAAAACTTTGACATCCCTAGTATGCAAGTATGTGAATCCAGAGGTTTTGAGTGTACTTTTTTCATAACAATGCACACATTATGAAGGTTTTAGGAAAGGAAAAAGACACATATAAATTTGCTAGCTAATAGATACAAACTAGGAACTGTCATTGAGTTGAGACATTATTAATACATACACATTGGGATATCAAACCATCCATGGAACAGCAGCAATGTTGAAGGTCACGGAAGGGAAAGTTCTCTGCTTAAACAAGAGGCTGATCAAGAAGACAAAAAGCTTATGGCATAATAAGTGCTGATGCATTCCTTTTGCTTGCAAGGAATTGTATCACTTTTAATTTGAATATTACCTGAATTAACTATAAAAACAGTAGACCAACCAAAACATAAAAGTCAAATCCATCTTTACAAAGATATAAAGAATGAGAATAGTCTCCATCTCCAGCCAAAAGCACTCGAAATTTTGAAAATATACAAACTCTAAAACATGGTTAATATTTCCACTGCCATTTCAGTCTCCTCTCTCTTAATCAATTTCTTCTTCCAATAATTTAGCAGATCAACGATTGATGGGAATTTTGGGAGAAAAAAAAATACATCCTTAATATACACTAAAATGCACAACATAAATCATCCTAGGCTTTATCAACTCATATTCAAGGGCTATTAAACAAGAAACAAGAATCCAATTTAAGAGGTCCTGCCTGATGTATTCCACACTCTTTATCAGTCACTCCAACATGAAGGATTAGCACAAGATCATAAAAATCTAAAGATACCTGAGACACAATCATCAACAACATTATCCTTTTTTTGTCTTAACCTAGTATCCACTAGTCAGCATTAGTCACTAATCTCTTTCGCTGCGGAAACACATACAAACTTTATCATCTAGATGATTTAAAATTAACCATAGAGTTCAGAACATGATATGTATACCCAACTATTTTTACAGAATGAAATCAGAATTCAAACATGTCTCATAACAGTATTCAACTACCAAATCATGGTGAGCTGCTGCCAAAAACTTCTCATAAAACTTCATCTTCTGATGTAAAATTACCAGATAATAGTAAAAAAAGATCTAAAATTAACAAATAATCATACAAACCATTCTGGTTTAAGCCTTCAATACTGATCTATGTCAGGCATCTGAAGAAAAACAACTGAAAACTAATCTTTATTGAGTAAACCTTAAACGAAAAGAACATAATACAAGATAAGTGACATACCATCATCTATGCGCAGAAGGCAAACTTTCATTTAAAAGCAAAGCATTCAGATTTAGTTCTAAGACTTTGCATCCCGATTAGGCTCTAATTGAAAAAGGGATTTCTTTTTTAATTTTGTGGTCTATAACAGTTACTGTACAAGAACAAATTGTCCTGCTCCTCCTAAATCACCGTCCTCGTTTTCAACGTCGTCATCAGCTTCTCGGCTGCCTTTGGGCACTGTAATCACGAGTTCGCCATCGTCATAAGTTGCAGTAGCGAGTTCGGGACGAGTAGAGCCCGGAAGGCGAAACCTCCAGAGGTCAAGCTCCAACTCATCCACAAAGGACTCACCAACTCTGTCGTTAGGTCGAATAACAATCTTGCTAACCCCAGGATAGATCTCAAGGGTATGAGCCCTAACATCCTGACCGACATCATAGGTCGAAACTACAAATTTGAGGAAATCGGCAGTTTCTTCAACAGAAACATCAGCGTCAGAGTGAAAAGGCAGTTCAAGAACCTTAGCAAAAATATGAGGTAATCTTCGAAGCTTTTTTTGCCTGCAAGTCAAAGCCCCAGTTTCAGATATGGAGGATGGGTACCGAAAGGTTATGTTCCGCTTCCTTGGCACGGGATGAACCTTCATGGTTTCGCCAGTAAGTTGAAAAAGCAAGAAAACCCAAATCCAAACGCAAACGGAAACGCGAACCCCAAACTGATGCAAAAACGAAATTTACAAGAATCGGGCAACCCAATTAGTACATATAGTGGAGAAACAAACGGGAAGAAATAATTGCGAATCTTTGTTTCCAGAATTGAGTGAATCAAATAAGAAAGGGTGAAGATTTTGAAGAGAAATAGAAGAAAAGGGGGGATGGTGCGTTATAATTGCTAAGAAAATTACCAGTGGTATTACGTTTGCGTTTGTCGCGTAGGCTATCCTGGGACCTGTACTCATTTCGTTACATTTAATTCTGCTGCCATTTTATATATATATATATATATATATATATATATCTTTTCCATACAATTTTAAAAAATAATATCAATATTATTTTAAAGAAAATATATATAAAAATTTTTCAGTGGTAGTCTCGTTACATAATTAATATAAATACATTAGAATTTAATGTTTTTTTAAATTAATGTATCAAATATTAATATGAATTTTTGCTTATCAAAAAAAATAAATAAATAAAATATTAATATGAATTTTAATAAAAATAATACTTATAATAAGATAGGACAAAAGAAGGAAGTTTCCTGCATTTTTTCAAAACATTTTCTACTTACATTTCTATACCTAAAAGGTACAAAATTTTAGTTTGAAATATTTGAACACACTGTTTAATGCGTTAAACATTATTTTTTTTCAAGTATCAGTTTAATATATATATATATATATAACCTGCCTCGTGCTTTTTGAGTCACGAATCACGACTCTTGCCGAACCAATCCTCTCCAATGTCGTATAGTAATATCTTTTTTCTTTTTTACCCACTTGGGCTCCAAACTCGGTCTCGGTCTGCTGGCGTTAACTACCCAAGGGATTTGAAACTTCGATTATCTACTCTGGAGGAAATATTAGGAGTCTATTTATCAATTCCCTTAAACTTCCGAGTTGTATAGTAATATCTTTATATATATATATATATATATATATATATATAAAAATATAACTTCTTCATTTTTTAGATAATTTTCCGTTTTCAATAGTTATTTTTGTGATCTAACTAAATCATAACCGAGTTGCATCCAATATTTGTATCGGGAGAAAAGTTGTTAGACCTTATATATGAAATTAAATTCCTTCTATTTAAACAAATATATATATATTAATATATTATAGATATAACAATTATATCTAAATATTGAATTTAAGGAGTAATTTATATATTAAATTATTTCGTATTCATTTTGTGAAAGATTTTGAAATATTAAATTATTTTTAAACATCAAAATATCTAGTTAAATATAAATGTATTTTTCCACATTTCATCATATAATATTTTATTATTATTATTTTGTCTTTTATTTTGTTTATTTATGTACACATACTGGTTGAGTAGTCGTTTTCATCATCACAAAAATTGTCGGGATTTCCAAAAATAAAAAATAAAAAAATATTTTTTTGGAAATATAAATAAATATAAATTGTCCAATGAATGAGAATCTCCCCGAAAGAAACTCCGAGGGAATTGTCCTTTTTGAGATTAGGCCTACAGAACTAGTTGGGCCTTTCTATGGGTTTTGGATGTAGGCCCATATTTTTAAACTTGTTCTAGTTTTCCTATATATGTCCTTTTATCAATTAGGACCGGTATATTGTGAAACGGCCCGTATTTTATAAGTGGGCTTTTAAACTGGGCCTGGAATTACACTTCTTCAAGTTCGATCTCATCATAATTCGGCTTTATCACAATTCTTACATGAACCCCAAAACCAGATTCCTTACAAGGGATCAATCTGACTCGAATTTAAATTTATTTAAAGGTACTTTTTCATAATTTGGGATCTATCTAGGACATTTCGTGCTCTAAGAAAAAAAAAATCTCATAATGAGCTGAACTCTGCTAGCGTAACTTATGTTAAATTTAGATTAGTTGGACTTCGAAAATCACATGGTCCGACAAAAAAAAAAAAAAAAAACTAGGCCGAGTTAAGAATGAGCTCTCTTGGCTTAAATGAAATTTGAATTTAAAATCATATGCATGTATGTATGTAGCTATTTAAAATTTAGAGTCATAATTTTCTCTCGTAAAAAAAATTAACTCAACTCGAACAAGGATTAATCCTATATTTACGTATGCATGCAATAATATATATATATTATACATATGAAGGTCCTAGAAAAATCAATAATCTCAAATATGCCAGCATGAAACTACGTATTGATACAAGTTGCTAATGTTATCATGTGAATAATTCAATTCTTG
Source organism: Cynanchum wilfordii (assembly GCA_025388415.1). Lineage (NCBI taxonomy): Eukaryota > Viridiplantae > Streptophyta > Magnoliopsida > Gentianales > Apocynaceae > Cynanchum > Cynanchum wilfordii. The sequence continues at coordinate 308,824 of JAHSUH010002076.1, read as the reverse complement.
ATATTTATTCCTTTTTTTTCCCCTTAATTTATTTAGTATATAATAATAAAAATAAAAGCACCACCTCCATTAAGCTTTTTCCTTTCCCTTTCAATAATATATATATATATATATTTACAAAAAAATATATATATATATATAAAGTTTAATAATAATAATAAAAAAATCAGAATTGAGATTTGATGTCACCTCACAACCTAACACTAAAGTAATAAACAATCCATTCTTTATAAACACAAATAGTATATACACATAATGTGTTTATTGTGATTTTCTATCAAATAATGTTATATATATAAATATTTATTACAATTTTATATTTAAAATTTTCAGCTAAATATTTGCATTTATTTGTTGTTATTTTAAAGTCGGTTTGAGTGAGGAGGCACAGATACGTGACACGTACACCACAAGGGTGACGTAAGTGGAGATAGATACAACAACTGAAATTAGAAGGCAAAATTGCAAAGACAAGACCCCTAGTGGGACCCACAATGCCCACCCACTATAATTAAAGACAGCTATATTTAATTATTATTATTATTTTTTTTTTTATCTACAAAATTTGTCCACATGCGATGACGTGAAAATAGAACTAACTTCGTTTGTGGGCCCCATTACGCGTTTCACATCTTTATTCTTTACTTTTCTTAACCACGACCATTGACCACTCCCGCACTACTCCACCCCCCTAAAAAAAAAAAAAAAAAAATTCATAATATCAATTTTTTTTTTAAAATACGGGAAAAAATTATAATAATTAAATTTCATATTTAAAATATATAAAATTTTTATCACGAAATCTAAAAAAAACTGTTTTTTTTTCTGTTAAATCTAAAAATGTTGTTAATTGCAGTAATTGTGAGTAAAATAGAAAGGATCCATTTAAAGTTATTTTGGAGATTTTTTTTTTTTTTTTTTTCAAAAACATATTTTAAATCCAATCAAAAAATATGGATTAAATCAATCAATTGACCTTTTTTGAGTATTTCTTTAGTCAATGTAAATCTTGGTCCACGTTCAACTACCCAACCCATTTCATCTAACTTGCTAATTCGACCCAATTTTCAAAATTACATAAAAATAGAAAAATTATCATTTTAGTTCCAAATTATTTTTAAAACTTTTATTTTTTTTTCAATCAAATTAATTTTTACTAAAATAAATTACATGAAATTAAAAGAAATTAGAATTTCATTAATATATGTATATATAATAATGTGATTCTAAATGATAAAAATATCATACCTATATACTTAGAATAAAAAAAAAATAACGAAAATAATATATAGAAATTAAAATAAACAATTTTACTTTATTCATATAAAAACAAATAATAATAATAAAAAAAAAAGAGACATATTAATGAGTCCAAATAAGTTGTTATCTTTTATTGCCAATTTATGGGCATTTTAGTTAAATTAAGAAACTAAATCTGCTCCTATTAATTAGTAAATATGATATTATATGCATGAATCAAACTCTTCATTTTCTTATTGGCAAATTGGTATACATTCAACTTATCAAAAAAAAAAATTGGTATACATTCAAAGAGGGTTATCCATCCATTTTTCTACTACTATTTATCAACAATTATATTGTTTGCTTTGAATCATTTCAAATTGGTTCACGAGTTTAAAATGTCTTATTGAGTAAAGGTTTTCAAACATCTATATCTTAGAGATCTTCTAAACGAGCGATGTAAGATTTCAAGTAAAATATATATATATATATATATATATATGAAGAATTTGAACTTCCACTCAATATGTAATTATTTACTATAGTTTAAAGATAATTTATTAAATTCAGTAGTTTGGGGGAGTTGGTGCGTAGACTCCTAATACTCCTCTCTCAAGGGCGGATGGTCGGGGGGGGGGCGGGGAAAAAAAAAATAATTTCTTATAATTTGTGATCAACATCTTGTGCCATTAGAAAAATAAATACAATAATATTAAATCTTAATATTTTTTTTTTTAAAAAATGAGAAGCGTAATTAACACTTAAATACTATATTTCTAAAAAGTTTGAAAATATGATTACCCAAAATGATTCCAAGGATAAAAGGTCTCACCCTAATGTTTCTTTAGGTTTAAAAAAAAAAAAAAAAAAAGAAAAGGAAAGGAATAATAATTACTCGTGCAAGGAAAATAATTCTCATCCAGCTCATTTGTGGCTGATTGGAACAAGTCGGCGTCAAATGACATTTTCGTAAATATGCACAAAATCTAAGGTTCTTCTAGTAATCGTGTATATAATATCCCCGACTCTCTATTCTGTACGTGAGAGGACATTCAAATACAACTGTGAGTGGATTTCAGATCCGTGGCTTCCTCCTTTCAAAAAGCTCCAGTCTCTCTCACCTTTCAATGGCGTCGTCGTGATTTATACGTAGACCCACCACAGCTTAAAGCACTACCAAACCCATAAAAACCTTACCACCTTATATATATAGATATAGATTTATATAGAGAGAGAAAGTATCACTCTCAACCATTCCATCACCGTCGGAGTTCTCCACCACGGCCTCTCCTTCAGTCCTTTACAGTACTCACTTTCATCTTACTCAGCTTTTCGTTCAATCCATCAGGTAACCTTCTGGTTCTTGCTTTAAGAATTGATCTATGGTGTTGTTTTCGGTGGAAAAATTTGTCGACTGTTTGAAGTTCTTTCCTATTCCTTTTTCTCTCTCTCCTTTTAATTTAAAATTGATATTAATTTGAGTATTTATTTTTTGTCTGTTTTATTTTGGTATATGAATAGATCTGAAGGAAGTGAAAAGAAAGTTGATCGTTGTTGCTAAAGAAATTTAATTGCGAAAATACATGTTCGATAAATGGCTCGGTTTCACTGATATTGACGTTGATCTACTCAGATTTTGGTGGTTATGGAGAAGATCTAGAAGTTACTCTGATATGATAGTATTGGAAAAACCCTAAAGGCCCAATTTCTAGTGACGTTTAGCTGCTCTAGTTTTCAGATCTTTTTTGTTTTTGTTACTTTAGTTTATAGTTGTTTTGGGAATATAGATTAGTTTAGTATGACGGAGACGCTTGTTGTTGTTGCTCAGCATCGGAATCAGTACTACGGCAAAAGCAAAGGTCATGGACCTGCGCGATTTGGTTCTTTTGGGTCCCCTCCGTCCAAGGACTTCAGAGGGATCAATTGCCGGACTTTTCAATCGGGAGCTGGTTTGTTACCAACTCCAGTCAAACAATCCTTTCCCGGTCCAAAACGGGCATCCTCTTCATTTTCCCCTAAGACACCTTTACCATCTGACGGTTCTCGTTCGGATGAACCTAAGAACTCAAAAAAATTCTCCAAAAGTAGTTCAATTCCAATACCAATTAAACTGAATGTTGATGTTGATTCTGACAAGCCTCGTTCTGTGGGTGATCAGCTTCATTTCTCTGAGCGCTGGGCTGGACCAACCTATTACAATTCGCCTCCTCCAAGTTCTTTGCCCATACCCAAATTTTCTCTTCGTCCTAAGAGAACTGTTTCTCTTGACTTACCCTCTTCAATCTCTGATATGGATCTGCACCCTGTTGCCAAGTCTGCACCTACTTCTCCTACAAGAGAACGCAGCCCTTCACCTGATGATTTCTTTGGCGATAGTTCCAGAGAAGGTAGCCCCTCTCCAGATGATTTGTTTGGTGATGGTATTGACTTTGCGACCAAGACCCTTTGTCGCATTCTCAACCTTGATCTTTCTGATGATAAATGAGTAGTAGTGGGAGTCTTGAGGCTCCTGTAAATAAGGTGCTCCGTTTCTTTCATGCTTGAATTAGTGTTAGTATGTGTATATCCAGTGAATAAATCAGTCTGCAGAATGACTTTGGTAGTGCTAAGGTGGTTGGTATGTGTAGTATTGGCGGTGCAAGAGCTTTGATGCCTGTGATTTGTGGTTAATCATCATCTCCAAATGATGAGCAAGTGTTTTGGATTGGGTTTGAAGAACCTTTGGTTATGCTTTGATTTAGTTTTGGGTACTTGAACGCAAGGTGGCTGGAGTAGAACATAATGACTGCATGATGCAGGTCTTGAAGAAATTTCTCCTGATGTTCATTTGGTGGGTGCTTATGTCATGATATCTTCTAGCTAATTTGACTATATTCAATTATATATGGGGCATGAGAGAGACATTCCAATTGAAATCACAGAGGATGATCTAAAGTTCTGATTATGCTTTCATTGGAGAAGCATTCACTTTCTGACTCTTCCTTAGGGTAGAGTAGTAGTTATTGTATATATACCTTAGAATCCTGACTTGTTTACTTACACAATATGTCCTTCTATTCACCTAGTCATATATCCCATCTAGTCTTTATTTGCTTATCCTTCAGCTCAATATACTTCCTAGAAAATCCTTGTATTGTTTCATTTCAATTTTCTAAACTCTTCCGTGTCCTTTCTTTTGTTTCCCTCCTGTTCTCTCTCTCTACTCCTTTCTTTTCTTTCTGAAACTTCTGAACAGGATCTGACTTCTTAGAAGACATTCCCCCCTTCACCTACTCTTCTGGGTTTTTGAAAAAGAAGAGTGGGAAGGGATTTGTAGGATCTAGAAATAGATGATATTTTCCTCTACAAAGCTTCTTTTTTAGTTGAAGGTCTATCTGTTTCTCATCATCTTGTCGCAAGGATGAATGAATAGCTGTCTGTCTCTGTAAATGGTTCGCTTTGCATCATTGACGTTGCTTTCTCGAACCCACTTTGTTACTGGTGGAGATGGTGGATCTTACCAAGCTAAATCATGAGGTAAGCTATTTTTGTATTTCTAAGCTAATACTAATTACATACATGTAAATCTCTATCTAATTATTCCTAAATAGAGAGTTTTTGTTTAATTTTTTTGTACAGTGGTTAACGGATCCATGAGGATGAATGATCAGCAAATCATTGTTGAACTATAAGCTCAAATGCTCGACACCTGCTCTAGTTTTTTTATTTCATTTTGTTTTTGCCAGTCACTGCAGGATATAGTAGTGTGTGTTCCGTCTTGTCTTGGGCCCGGTGTATTCAAGTAGTTTTCTACTTTTGATTACCTTGGTCCATAAGTAGTGTCCATTTGTATTAGTGGAGTTGGGATGTTCTCCTGCTCTCGCTAAGTTGTGGGTTTCTTTCTTGTATTCTAGTGTTTTGATGTTGTCTTTTAAATGTTCAGTATTAGTCCTAATACTATCTGTTTACGTACGCAGATTTTGCCTAAAAGTTGTTGGTTCCTTAGAATCGATGCTTAATCTGGGCAAGTTGAATTCCAGTTTTATAGAGATGTTTTTGTTTAAATAATCAGTTTCTTAGCTCCTATAGAAATGTGTCTTGTGCTTCTGTTAAATTAGACAAATCTTTCTTAATACGAATATAAACAATATGACTACTTTTTTTAAAAAATGGAAACCAAAGTACCATATAGAGCAGCGCCAAACAAACGTGATTGATTGTAAAAAATGTTAACATTTACTAGACAGATATTTTATGAACAAATTGTTTAAGGTCAGAATTTTGTGGACGAGAAAATAAAGGACTCTGGACATCAATAATACCCCATTGCTATGAAATGAAAAAGTCGATTTATGCATTTTAGAGTAATTAATTACATTTTAAATGGAAAATCTAAGTACACCCTTCAACTTTATATGGGCCTTTGCTTGGGGAAATTTGTCCTTTACAATGCCCTTGATCAACATTATATTCAATCACTTGCATTACATTATTACTATTAAATTAGCATTAATTATTGATTGTGAAGAAATAGCCTGTTTAACTTTTGAGGTATATAAGATAATGAGATTAGTCATGTTTTTTGTCTTCAACTTTTATTGGGTAGATTTTTGTTACATTATATTATAGGTAAATTAGTCAAAAAGGTCCCTTACATTATAATTTTTTTGCGATTTCATCTCTTTTTTTTTTTTGAAAATTTTATCTCTTATGTTATAAATTTTGGCCAATTTCATCCTTTCCGTTAATTTTTTTTTTCAACAGTTAGTCAATTGTTATATTAAAAAAAAATTATTTTTTCAGGGGCAAAAATGCCATTTCACTGTTTAAAAAAAAAAACCCCAATTCCACTTCCCCTCATTTTCAATCGATCCAGATCCAATTCCAATTCCATAATTTTGGGGGGCTTAACATAGTCTGTTTTGTTTACGAAACTTCAGCTGTCATCATTCTTTAAAATCAATCTTTTTTTATATATATAACTTTTTAGTTAATACTTAATTTTAGTTCCATTTTTCTAATTCTTCTATTTTTCTGTTCTTGATTAAAAAACTTTCAGATTTTGAAGAAAAAAATGGAGAATTTGAAGGTTCTTAATGCTCTTGATTCGGCAAAGACACAGTGGTACCACTTCACTGCAATAGTCATTGCCGGAATGGGTTTCTTCACCGATGCCTATGATCTTTTCTGTATATCCCTCGTTACGAAAATGTTGGGGCGAATCTATTACCACAAAGAAGGTTCATTGAAACCCGATTCTTTACCTCCCAATGTATTTGCCGCCGTTAATGGCGTAGCACTCTGCGGAACCCTCGCCGACCAACTCTTCTTTGGTTGGTTAGGAGACAAGCTCGGAAGAAAAAAAGTCTACGGTATTACTCTAATGCTAATGTGTCTCGCTTCGATTGCTTCGGGTCTCTCCTTTGGGAATAGTCCTAAGGTTGTTATGGCCACACTCTGTTTCTTTAGATTTTGGCTTGGTTTTGGGATCGGCGGCGATTACCCTCTTTCCGCTACAATTATGTCCGAATACGCTAATAAAAAGACTCGAGGAGCTTTTATTGCGGCAGTATTTGCTATGCAAGGATTTGGGATTTTTGGTGGTGGGTTGTTTGCTATGATTGTTTCTGCTGCATTTAAAGCTAGGTATAATGCCCCTGCTTACGAGATCGATCCAATTGCTTCTACTGTTCCTGAAGCTGATTACGTTTGGAGAATTATCTTGATGGTCTGTGCATTACCCGCGATTCTTACTTATTACTGGCGGATGAAGATGCCGGAAACTGCTCGCTTCACTGCCCTGGTTGCTAAGAACGTTAAACAGGCTAATCAAGATATGTCCCGGTACTTGGACATGGATGTGGAAGGCGGTGGACAGGTGCCAGTGCCGGCGGCGGTGGTTCAGCAGGAGGGGAAGAAGAAAGGGGATGTTTTTGGTTTATTCTCCAAGGACTTTCTTCGAAGACACGAGATGCATTTGCTCGGCACAACGAGCACATGGTTCTTGCTTGATATTGCATTCTACAGTCAGAATTTGTTCCAGAAAGACATATTCAGCGCAATTGGATGGATTCCGGCGGCAAAGACAATGAATGCCATTGAAGAAGTATACACAATAGGTGGAAGTGTGGATCGATTTGTGGAAGTGTGGTTGATTTTGGAATTGGAATTGGAATTGGAATTGGATCGATTGAAAATGAGGGGAAGTGGAATTGGGGGAATTGAGGTTTTTTTTTTTTTTTAAACAGTGAAAAAATATATTTTTTTTATATAACAATTTTAACAAAAAAAAAAAATAAAAAAAAAATGATGAAATTGGCCAAAATTTATAATATAAGGATAAAATTTTTCAAAAAAAAAAAAAGATAAAATCACAAAAAAATTATAATGTAAGGGACCTTTTGGCCAATTTGCCTTATATTATATTCTCCGATGCGATTATACTGGTCTATTAAATCGCCGAAAACTTGCTTTCTTACCTTTTTACTCTGGACTTCAAAACTAGGGGCAAAAGGGATTTGTTTATGCTGGCATGGCAATTCCTATCCCTGAAGTCCAAACATGGGGCTGGGATTCCCTACTACTACCGGATTTCTTTAATTTCAGCAATCTTTCACGGATTATTAAGCTTTAAAGAACAAATACAAATACAAATACAGAACCAACAACCAGTTAAGGTCCGAATTAGTTAATCTCAAAATGTTTTACCAAATATTAAGAGGTTAAAAAATAATACGATCACAGATTAGATCATAGAAATAAAATATTCAGTACTTTCTTTAATGAATTAATATATATATATATTGCTTCCAATTGATACATCAGCTTTAGATTCATATCTTCCAGATAATAATAATAATAATAAACAACTTTGACAGAAACAGCATAGAAAATTAAAGATAATAAGAGGAATCAACAGAAGCAAACAAGTATAAAAATCATCACCATCAGAGCAATCAGTCTCCTTCACATGCACTGTATATGATTGCTGCCTCAGATATACATACATTAATAATACACCAAGTTTTTCTATCATTTGCCATTTCCCTACCAAATGTCTTTATTAAAAAAAAAAAAAAAAACCAGAGGCCAATTTTCTACGGGCAAACAAATGGGCAATTATCTTCGTGATGAACAACAAAAAAAAAATTTTACATCAATCTTCTTACATCTCCTTATCCATATATGCATGGGAGAGGATAAAAAGAGTGAGAAAGAACCAAAAATAAATAATATTCTGCATATATATATATATATATATAAGCAAGAACCTGTGATCAACATTGACAATACAGTCTTCACCTTTCCTCCCCTATTTCAGAACATCCTCTTTAATCATCATACCTTTTTCATCTTCCTTTTTTTTTTTTTTATTTTTTCATTTTGTGGGTGGTTTTTTTTTGCAAACTAAATTCAAAGGCTATTAAAAGCTGAAACTCTTGAAAATTGAAATTACCAAGGAACAGTAAGATTCTTGTTTGATTATTAAGCCATTGAGTAACCGTCATCCAACTTGGGATCCTTCACTTCATCAGTAAGCATCTCTTGGCAGCGACATTCATGGCTGCAGAAGGCTTTCTCACCCCTGAAATATATATACATAAAAGGTTATGTATGAATCAGGTCAGCCTAATACGGTTCTATCAGAAAAAAGGGTAAGGGTTGGGGGTGGGTGGGGGGGATGGCCTCAACTTTCACAATACAGACTGATTGATTGAATGACTGCTGAATGCTAAATAAGTACATACATTCAAGAAAACCACAGAGCATCATTTTTTCTCCCAAGAAATAAATTCGAGCTGACATGGGGGACAAGGGGTATAATTACCAAGAAAGTAAAGAAAGAAAGAAAGAAAGAAGACGAAAGTGGGGAAAGGAAAAAAAATTGCATTTAATGGGGTTGAACAGTGTCATCAATTATTGAGATAACAATACCAAATACTACTACTAAAATAATTTCTCAATTGAATAGAATACTAATAGTACCATGCAAGTAAACTGAATAAAATTTGTTTTCATATTATCATAGCTTGATCATCATGATCATATCTACAGTAATCGATTCAAATCATTGATATATTTTTTTTCAGGTGTAAAATAATCAGTAGCAGTAATTTAAAAAAAATGAAAAAAGAAAGAGACTAACCTGTACATGTAGATATCAGCGCCATCTCCGAGGATGTTCTTGCAAGTATAGCAGAATCTCAAAAAGTTCACCGGAAGACAGTCTGAATCAGGCGTGGAGACTGAAAGGCCGTACTCCTTTTTCAGGTCAGATAAGCTTCCAACTCCACAGCAGCTTTCAACAATGCAGTCGTCAAAAATACGAGTAGTTTTAGGGTTAGGACCGTGAGTGATCACGCAGGTATAGTCCTCAGAGAGTTCCATTTCACTAAAGGAGAGACCCCCATCTGGTTTGATACAAGAATTCGGAGATCCAAAAGCAGACGAAGAACTCATCAATAACTGTGAGTTCCTCGTCTTGATACCAAAATCAGCTGGAGATTTAGGAGTGGCGACGCCGTCCGGAGACGTAGTAGCGGTCGGCAGTGGGAGAATAGGAGGGATTTGAACTTTGAGTTTAGCCCCAAATAGAACCATATTGGTGTCGGGTTTAGAGATATTATTATTGTTGTTGTAAACTTTTTCATCATCGAACAGAGCAAGTCTAATGCCGTCTGTCTTCTCGTAATTAATATGCTTATTAACACCATTTTCGGAAGTAGTATTACTATTATTAAGGCTGAAAAAATTCTTATCGTACCCAAACGGGTTGCTGCTGAGGTTGGTGAAAGGTTTAGTGTCGAGAATTGAAGTCGGGCTGCTCTGAGTTGTGCCGACGTCGGAGATACTTCTGGTCAACAATCCATTGAAAAACCTCGGAGAACCTAAGAAGGATGAAATAGGCGTTGTCTGATTCTGGTTCTGATTCGGAGAAGGTAAACTGCCGTGGTCAGTCATACGATTTTGTTTTTGTTTGCCGGCCACCGCTCTAGATCTATTCCTTAGCATTAACATTTATCAGAAACAAAACTTCCTGCAAAATCCTAGAACAATTCCTAGAAGAACAAAAAATAAACCAAATAATCTAAGAATGTTAAACAGAAAGGCAAAAACACATACAGATTTTTCCGTATATATATATATATATATATATATAAAAGTAAGTAGAGAAAAACTGACCTCAAATCATAAGAAACAAACGCTGGGCAGTGCTAGATCCAAACCATAATGCAAAAGAAAGTTAATATAAACACGAAAACACTAAATCTCTGTGGCCTCCATCTCTTAATTAATGTTCAGAAGTCAAAAGGTAAATCCAAAATTTTTATTTCCCACAATAAGTAAATTTTTCCACAGTTTATTCAACCAAAGAATGATGCTAATCAAATCAAATCAAATCAAATCAAAGAAGAAGAATAACAATAAATTATGATATAGCAGACAGAATTTCCATTCTCGAGTAGTTTTTTTTTTTTTTTTTTTTGAGTTTAAGACGATTTTTCTAAGAAATGATGATGGTTCACGGTGAGTAAATAAATAGAAAATTTTTTGACTTGAAACTGAAAAAATGTCTCTTGAAAATCGCTTTGGGTTTGGCGATTGGTCGAAAGGGAGGAAGAAAGAGAAGGAGAGCCGGCCAGGCTTCAACTTCACTGCTTCGTTCCCTTCTTATAAATAAGAAATGCGATAGTTTTCCGCAAGACTTAACCGGAAACGGGAAATTAAAATGTTTTTATTGTTTTTAATTTTTCCTTTTGAAAATAATATATTTTTCCTTTGACCCGTTATTAAGCAGTTTGATGAAGTTTTTTTATTTAATGATGTGTTTTTTTTTTTTTTTTTTTTTTGGTCGTACGGGTGTCTTGGGTGGATTCCGTCACTGAGGGACGAAAGTCATTTTAGCCCAAATTAATCTCGCTAGTTAATTTGTATGAGGCAACTCATTAAGTGAGACGATTAATTAGAAGATTTAACATTTAAGACTCATTTGAAATAAAATAGATAATATTATTAAATTATTTATAACAATTTGTGTCAGTAATCCCACATCACATGTCTATCAAATTGATACATTTTAAATATGTGATGCGTATATTTTATTTATTTTTTATTGTAAATTATTCGTGTCTCAACTAAACCGAACTCCAAGAAATTGAATCATATCAATCAAGTTTGGTTATAATTTGAAGAAATTGGACCAGCTGAAAGCATTAGAATGGGACAGGAGAAAATGAAGGAACATCCGTAACCCAAGACTCGGGACAGATCCAATATCATCCCCTCTCTCACAATTCTCAGCCCATTTCTCATGCCCCATTTATCTTTTCCCTTCCAAATTTTTTATTTTATTATGCATATATATATATATATATATATTGAATATTATTAATGTAGTGATAGGTGTAGGGAGAGTTTTTTCCTAATAGGGTTTGATGTAGTTCAAATCCAATTTAGTTGAGATCTAAAGTGACTGTCGGTCACAAATAAATTACTAAAATAAAAAAAAAAAAAATATATATATATATATATATGCTATACGATGTTAAAAGTTTTGATACTCATATGAGCATCATATAAAAGTTAAAATAAAGTTTTTTAGCTTAGAAAACTATATAATTTACCAAGTAAATGTAAGTGGTAGTTATTTGTTCCATCTTTTTACTATGAAGTTGAGAAAATATTTGACATATTCTTATATCGAACATATAATATTTTATTATTAATTGAATTACGTTTATTTGTCTTAACTTTATATTTTTAATATCATATTAAATTTTTATTGTAATAATTCTTCTAATAAAAGATATATACTATAAAATGTTGTCGTGTTTTGTAGAGTTTGTTTCCATCTTTTCCTTTGTCTTTTCCCTTCCCATCTATTTACAACCTCTACTTCATCATGATCATGACGACCACCCCCTTACTTCTTTCATCTTTCAATTCCCCATTTCATTTTCCCTTCTTTTTTTTTTTTCAAATATATATATATAAAAAAGGAAAAAAGGAATCATGGTCACGTCTTTTCTTCATTTTTCTTTAATTTAAGTTTTTTTTTCCCATTACTTTTAGATAATTAATAAAGGCGGAATAATTATTAATCTAATTAATTAAAATCTTATAAAATATCTAATTTAATCCTTTTAATATAAGCGATGGAGTCCACTGTATAAAGACCGGGTCATTGCATTAATTTTTTTTTTTAAACCCATCCAGACTTGATATCCGTAGCGGTCGCAGAGTTCAACTCTTACTCGAGGGTGAGAGTCCGAACCAAAGCTTTTTTAACATGACACTAACCCCCTAGGGAGATTCGAAAACTCGACCATCTACCTTGAAGGAAGCATTAGAAGTCTGCGTACTAACTCCCCAAGTTACCGGATTGGTCATTGCATTATTGAAGGAAATTGTATTTTGTACTATTATTATCTGGATACAATTTAATGGTTATGCTTATCTGCTGTTTGACTTTAACAATTTTTTTTTTGATGAATAACTTTAACAAATTATTGCTTACTAAAACAAGAGTTTACATCCTTCTAAGGAAGTAGTTTTTTTTTTTTTTAATTTTAAATTTTATAGAAATTGAAATTAGAAAGGTTTAATATGTATATATATTATATTTGAGCTGTCAAAAGTTTGATTCTACTTTCTTTTGGGGTTATTATAATTGGTTTACTAAGTTAAAGCTTATTAAAGTACATGAATTGAATTGATTATAAAGCAGAAACTTTATAATTTTGGTCACCATAGTTTTAGTAAAGAACATGATTTTAATAAAGTGAATTGGAACAACTCAATTACAAATAATTTTATTTATTTATTAAATTATCGAAAAGTTTAATTTATAAAAATAGATAAATGTCACAAATATAATTAGAATCATTTTTGTATTATAATCTTTTTTTTATTATTATTTTAAAGAGCACGAGATTTTTTAGATAGTAGAACATTTTTAAGTCAATTTATATTCGGACTAATTTTTGTTCGAGTTGAGTTGATTCCTTACCGGAGGAAATTCTAACCCAAAATTTTAAATATTTATATATATAAATCAAAGTTCAAACCTTTAATCTTATTTAAGCTAAGAAAACTTTTTACCAACTCACCTATACTTTAAAAGTGATTTTATAATTTTAAATGATAAAAGAAGAAAATGATGGACAAAGAAAGAAAGAGAAGTGGGAATATATATATATATATATTTAAATATAAAAGAAAGAAAAAATAAAGATAGGGAAGAAATTGCATTATAATTTGACGTTGATAGAAGGAGGAGGAGGAGGAGGAGGAGGAGGAGGAGGAGGGCTCTCATCATTTACATTTAACTCCTTTTTACCAGTGTTGTCGGGCCTCGTGACCCACTTCATTTTACTTTATTCGGGCCCAGATACATCCCATCATTTCTTCCTTTTTTCGGGTTTTGGAGTGCTTGCTTGACAAAGTGTTCATTACTTTTTCCACTTGACTCCCTCTCTCTCTCTCTCTTTCTTCTTTAATTTTATCTGTTTTCGGATGTCTAAGCTATTGAGAGGGTTTTGTAATGGACTCAAGAAAAGGTATAGAGATAGATGCCTAAAGTGCATAGTAGAGTAGAAGAGTAGTGGTGGACATACTATAAAAAAAACTTTTTTAAGACCATATTTTCAAACATAAATAAATAAGAATCTAATGTTTATTTTCAAAAGTAAAAAAAAAAAAAAAAAGAAAGAAGAAAGAAAGAAAGAAAATTAATAGCCGCATTCAAACCAAAATGAGGAAGAATGATATCTTTTCTGTTGTTTTCTTATTAATGGAATTAAAAAAAAAAAAAAAAGGCAATTGAAGCATTATTTTGGAGTGCATTTTTGTCTTCTTTCTCTCACCTTAATGGTGGATTTGGTCAAGATGTAAAACTTGTAAAACTCCGTGTCATAAGATGCCAATTGAATTTCTGAATGGATAATCTTTCCATTAAAAGTCTAGCTGTAAATTTCTCCCTTATGGAACACCACAGATAGCGATGCTTACCTGAAAGTTAGAAAATCCATATATTTTATAATTATTGCAAGAAAATTGCCCAGCCTTCCTCCCCGTTCAATACTATCTATGACCATATAAGTTAAAATATTCAATTGATTAAAGTTCTGGTTGCAGGCCTTACTTGTTCTTTTCGGGCCTTCCTAGGCAGAGAGGGCCTTCGGGTTGTGGTTGCTTGCCTTTTGTCCTCTCCTTGCCATCCGCCCTGCAATGAGTAGCGTCAATATAAATCTTGTTTAGACATTCTTAAATCTTACTTCAGAAAAAAAAAAAAAAAAAAAAAAAAAAAAAAGCCAATGATATATAATATATATACATACTTATGTATGACCATATATTAAAGCAACTAATAATACTAAATCAAATGGCATACGTAAGCTCAAGTTTTCTACAATATAATATTATTACACGGCACGATTCTATTTTTGCAAAGTCCATCAATAATATTACAGTGCACACAGCCGCCTATTCTTCATTTCCTTCTTTTCTAACTTTGATTGCTATCCTCTGGCGTAGGTGGTGGTGTTGGGCACATCCCTATCATAATTTCAAATTAAAGAAAAATGAAAAAAAGAAGAAAGAAATCAGGACTGCCATAGGGACGGCATTAATTGTCCTCTGTATCACTGCTTGATTGGGTCTGCAAAGATTCAGCAGGAAGGAGAGAACTAAAACTGATTCAGAATAAAATAGGGTTTTTTTTTTACTAGCATTAATACTATCCTTTTTCTTCTTGTGCATGTGCGATTTCTTTGCTTACTGGGAACTCCAAACTCCAAACGGTAGGATCAGTCCTGCCCCCTGTTCTGACATGAGTTCAATCCTGCCTGATTCTTTTTATCATTCCTACCCCTCTTTCTGTTCTCTCGGTTCTCCTCTGTGTACTGCTTCTTGATTAACAGATTGCGCATTGCTGTTTTCACTGCCTCAGCAGCAGCAGCAAATGCTTGTTTTTCAATCGACAGCGTTCCTTGCAACTTTTGAAGCATTCCTTGTCCTCCTGGGACATCTTTATCATCTAAGATTAAAGTCTCATGCTCAGCCGATTTCAAATTGCTGTGGCCAAAACCTGACAATACTCTTATCCGTGCCAAAGATTTACAATCAGAAGAATTTAAGCTCGACACACCCATCACCATCCATAATAACTGATCAGTAGAGGAAGATCCAATGCTTGTGGGCACAAAAGTCTCTTCACTAGTGGAAATCACCTGAAATTATTTCATTTGGGGTTGTTGGGGGGGAACAGTTAGAAAATGTCTATTTAAATAAACATTTAAGTACAGGATTAAACTAAATTTTAATCCTCATACAATTAAACTATTGGAATCACCATCATTCTGTCTTCATCGGCCAAAGGAACTTCTTTTTGGAATAGAAATGAATTACTAGATGATTCATGATCAGTTTTTTAGTTCATGTAACGCTTCAGTTTTTTGAAGTCCTTTTATTTAGAAAGTAGACTGAGTTTTGGATGAATGTACTCACTTTGATAACTGATAGAGTTTTAGCAGATAGGTTACAGCTCAACAGCATAATTCCTGGCAAACTACAATCATGTCAATAAATCAGATACAACTTCACAGTGGTGGTCAACCATAAAAGAATAGTGCAAAACTTGCCTCTGTATAGCCACAGCAATTGATGAACCATCAGGAGAGGTACAAAGATCAGTAACAGCAAGCAAAGCATCATCTTGTCTTCCATCAGACTCTGGAAATCCTCCCTTCAGAAAAGAATTAAAGCAGCAAAGCAAAAGGAACTTCAGAACAAAGAAATTCATAAATCTAATAACCAGACAACAAAACAATCATTTCTGTCAATTAGCAAGATTCTGTCAGCAGCAGAGCAAGGAAGCACAAGATAGCCACAAATCAAAACTCATCGGACAACAAAATTAGAGAAGACGACAGCTGCTTGCTTTAATCAAGCCAATTTTATGACACCCCATAGACAGCATTTCTAACAACTTAAAGAGTTCAAAAAGAACAGAGTAAACTCAAATCAAATATCTTCAATTGCACAATGATCAGTAGAAGGTACCTGTTCTCCCACGGTACACGTGTCAAGAAGGCAACCAGTGGTGAAGTCCCACAAGCGAACCTGAGAGTAAAGAGCAATTAACATGTGCATAAATCTAGAAAGCTTCATGAAAATCATTAAAAATTATGACAATAATTAGATTCCCAAATTAACTCACTGTTGCATCTCCACCACCAGAGACTAAGAATCCTTGAGGATGGTCCATACTGCAAACAAAGGCAAATGACGACACAAACCTGAAAATGAAAAACAAACCAAGTGCATCAGAGCAACACCTCCATAATCACCAACTTTTGCTCGAGTCTCTATAAGCAATGGAACTAAAAAAAAATTGAATTTCTCTGCTAGTTTATTTTCAAGCATTTCCTATTCCATAATTAAACATCTCTCTTGACTACAGACTTATTATACTTTTTTATTTATTTATTTATTTATTTATTTTTGGTGGTAAAATCAAGATAAATGATAGAAAATCTAGTATTTACGATATAAGCGTGAGAACGAGACAAGGGCATAAGTTGTGATTGGGAAATAATAATCTAGTAATCTATGCTATCTCATTTCATTAAAATATATAAGTTTAGTAAGCTCTACATTTTTTATTTAGAAAATAATTTCTGCAGTCTTAAAAGCCCTTTATAGCAGGTTTTAAAATATTAAATTGATCATAGTTCAGATCTTCACATCATAATCCTCTAGAGTAATAAATTTCAATCATAAAGTGTTGTTCAGCCAACAATCTAGAAAGAGAGTAAACACTACATAAAGGCAACCAACCAATGAATGAATGCATTGCCAATCCTTGAGGAAAAATGTTACATTTAAATTATGTGGAAAAGTGGCCTGCACTACAATGGATTCTCAAATCATGTATAGATATACTGCCAATTACTTCTCTACCGAAACACATGGTTTTAAAAGAGTTATGCAATACAGATGATACTATGGTTTAAAAAAGAGAGTAAGCTTTATTTTTCAGTAATAAATTCATTTAAGTTAAAGCTATCCATCGAAATTATTCATTGCAACATAACAAAATTTAATGTTCAAATAAATCCACACAGCAGCTTAGGATAATATGATATTTATTGAGTGCCTTTCCTCCATTTTATGTACTTATTCAACTTGTGCATGGTGGATTCGGGTAAGAAGACATTCAATTCAGAGGCATTTATAGAACCAAAGACCACCAAGGATAGGTCGCATCAACCACTCTATCTTGTACTGATGATAACAAACAACAGTACAAAGTCTAACCTGAAAAACTTACTCTGTATGGCCAAGACAAAAGATTTGTATCTCATGAGCTCCATTCAGTGGATTCCCAGGGAAAACTGTAACCTGTGAGTATAAAAGAAAGAGAATTTCCCTTTAACAAGTATAATAGGAAAAATGAAAACATTCAAACTATATGAATTAACTTTCTGATCAATTTACACGGATTTTGAAGTCCCTATCAGCACTAACAATGAACTGTCCATCTGGTGAGAATTCCTGCATACAATAAATTTTAGTCATGAACTCGATATCTAACTCATGTTCAAGAACATAAGAAAACTGGGACTAACAATACCGCACATAAATCTTCCAAATTAAATCCAGAAAACAAGAAAAACTTCAAGACCCCCAAGATACAACAGATGAGGCAGGGAGGTAAAATTAAGGAATATCATTGTGAGAATCCAATCATATTTTAGGGATGACACAGAACCAAATATAGCAATCAACTTAAAGACAATTCAACAAGTCTGCAGTATAACGTACCAATCTAGTGATGATGCTACAATAATGAGCAAGAATGGGAACTCCTTTCTTATCCGCTGAAGCTTGCTTGCTCAGTGCTTCTACATCCGCTACATATACGACACCAAATTTGTCCGCAAAACATACATAAAGACCATCATTGCTTACGGCAACTGCACTCACTCTCTTCTCTGACAACCTTTTTATTTTTGAGAATTTCTAATGAATATAAGTTCCGAAACCAATTAATTAGTTACAACAGCAAAGTATCCACACAGAAGCAACATACACTGTATGAATGCAACGCCAAGAGTCAGTTGTCCAAATTTTAACAAGTTTGTCGTCCCCCGCTGATACAAAAAGCTTCCCGTTTGCACCATAGCGAATTGCTCTTATTGAATCTTTATGAAAATTCGTATTGCCACTCTCTTTTGAATCTTCCACTAATGTCGCTGGACAACCTTCTCTGCAATGAAATTGTAAACCTTAACAATTGAAAAAAAAAAAAAAAAATGTAATGCTGTAGGAGAAGTGGAGGGAGTAGCCATACTGGAGGTTGAAGACACGAAGTTCCGACCCCACTGCAACTGCAATTGACTGTTGTGCCGGGTGAACTGCAATTAAGGCCGGAGCTACCTCCATTTCGCGGTGTTGGTCGCCGTCTTCTTCCATTTTCGTCGATAGGAGCCTGACGGGTTCTAGGGTTCAGACCTTTTTCCAGGGGGTTTTTGCAGCCAATGTCCAAATATCTTGGCGCCCTATTGTAGTTTAAAAATGGGCCACTTCTAAGCCCAACCCAATTTCTTTAACCAGACAGAGAGGAAAGAAGGGTTTTAGTATTTTTTATTAGTGTTTTGGGTAGGGCCTGTCATTGAGAGGCGACTAAGATTTTAGTATATTGTGAATTACACTGATAAAAATAGATAAGATACAAATTAATTTAATTAACAAAAATTACTAGTTTTAAATTAAAAATTATTTATCAATTTTTAAGGATTTTAATTAATTAATAAGATTTTAAATAGAAAAATGTCTTTTATAAAACTTAGATATGCTTCATTTCAAAAGAAAAAAAAGAATTTATTCGTCTACACAAAAATAATAAAAGGATTAAAATTGCTAATTTTACATTAATTTAATATTCAAACCTTAACACTATTAAATTTTATGATAATAATTCCATTTACCAATTTTCACCTCATTATCTTGAAAGATGCCAATTGAAGGCAAGAAACACCACAAGAAGGTGGTTAGCGTCATGTTAAAAAACTCTAGGTCAAACCCTCACCTTCGAGTAAGAGTTGGACTCTGCGAGCACACTCAGGCCGAATCCGGATTAGTCGGCCCGTGAACTCAAATACCAAATGCTTAATATATATATATATATGTGCGGAATAGACTTGTTGTGAGAGTCATACAAAAAGTCAAAATAAAGTCTTCCTTCAAGTAAGAAGAATTAAATTCTATAACCACAACTCAGACAATATCCAAATTAGTTGACACAATAGTAAGAAATGTGCAGAGACACTGAACAAGGAGTGGCCATTTCTACTATTGTATTCCTGATGTTACAATGAATGTGATCTGTTGCAGAAGTAAACCAGAAAGACAGGTTTGGGAAGTTAAATCTACAGACCACCAGCAACAGAAAAGCAAATACAGATAGATTACATTGTTGCAGTATGACATTCTTCACTTGTTTCATGACCTTCATCTCATACAAGGACAATACTCTTTTTCTTTTTTTCTTCTAATAGTAAAAGCAGCAAAACTTTAATCATAATACAATTCAACCAATTACCTAAATCCTCAGCTGTGTACAGCCAAGGATAGTTCCCCGGCAACAAGTCATCGAAGCAACCTGACGCCAAATAGGTCTTTCACTTCCAAGGGTCAGAACATCAACATCAGACATTGTCTTAATATCCCAGTTCCATCTCTCCGGCCCTATTACTCCACCAATCACATAAATATCATCTCTAAGGCCAATCATTGCAGATCCAATTCTTCGACGAAACTCTGACGCTGAAACTATAACTTTTCTTGATTCTCTCTCCTGCTTGTAGATCAGGCCGTGGCTCATTACATAGAGCTTCCCTTTGACAACTGCAAGGGGCCCTTGAAGCCAACCGTAGTCATGAACAGTCCAACCTTGCTTCACATTTTCCAAAACCTGCACAGTGGATAGTCCCTTGTGCAGGACATGAACCTTGCCTGCGATAACCACCCCTGAGCATGCAGTGTTGTGAGTATGGTGCAGATCAGGAATTGAAACCCACACATCCTTTTCAGGATCGTAGATTTCTGCTTTCGATATTGATTTCCTGCAGCTAGTGAAACCACCAGCAACAATTATCTTCCCATCCAAAACACAGCAAGCAAACATGGCACGTGGCATAATCATGGATGCACATAAGGCCCATTGCCGGCTGACAGGATCATATGACCATACCTCATCAGTGGCAAATTTTCCATCTTGATCTCCAGTCAAAGGATCCACTGCATCACTGCCCCCGCCCAGCACAAACAGCTTTCCTGCAGTAGAAACAGCACCAAAGTGGGCTAGATGTCTAATGTTGGACGGTAGAACAGGGAGAGTAATCCAAAGGTCACGTTGAGGATCATAAAGCTGCCATAGGTTATCTGGATCAAATGCACACACACATAAAAACTCCTCGGATGATTTAACTTCTTCCCGAGCTTTGAAGAGCTCATTACTTCGAACGGCCTCTCGCCAGGAACGTGAAACAACCTCTAACTTGGGATGGAGGTAAAAGGGAACCCGTGCAAGACACCTGAGGGCAACAGCATCGGGAAGACCTTCAATGAGTTCAGACATACTCGTAAACTTGCATTTAGCTCAATTTATCAGCTGAATAATACTGATCTGCACGCTGGAATTTTCTGCACAAATCCAACTTCAGAAGTTAGATACATAAAATTAATTTGAAAGAAAGGAACAGAAAGTAAACTTCAAAACATAGATCTTCGTGGACTAAAAGGCAGAAGAGTCCAGAGTCCAGAGATCATCTACCAAAACGGAAGAACATGATTTTCTTTTTTCAATCATCAAACATGGCCTCCCATGGTAGAATAATGGAGTTTCTCACTGCAATCTGTCACTGAAGAGTGACTATCATGAAAAATGCTCTCTAGTGAACAAGATTGCATTGAAGAGCTAAAAATGTGCATAACTCATCCATTCATTTTCAATCTCCTTAACAAATGATCACTACTATGATGCAGAAATTTGCAACTATATTCTTCTGTTATATTTCATCAATACTTCAGCCATAACAGACAGAAGATTACCAAAGGTTTGACACAAAAGAGAACAATATTCAAGATATTAGGACACATCATAACAACATATCTTTCTCAAATTAGATGATGCTACTACATTAGAATTGTATGACTTTTAAGAAACACAAAAAGAAGTGAGAGTCTCAATTTCCATGGAGAGTTAACTACAGGGCACACTGTAAATCTTCAAGCAAAAAGAAATCTTAGTATCACTGACTTGTTATGTATGCTCTTGACAACCCCCTGCCCCCAAGAAAAATGGCACCATCTATGCTGTGTTTCTGAAAACTACGATAGCAAGCACGGGTATGTATACACAAAGAAATTGCTTATAAATCATATGAAATTTCACAAGTAACTAAAACAGGAATGGCACATTGTTTGCTTCAAGTCTCACTTTTTGCATCTTCCTTCACCTAGAACACTGAGTTGTTGGCAACCAAACACATACATATACATATAAGTTAAGACATGCACTAGCAGACTCCAGAGTTCGCTTATATAGCTTGTTTCCAGAAACAAATATATAATCAAATTAATAGACAAGCATATAAAGATTCTTACTAGGCTCCACTTAATAAGAATAGTTAGCTTTCAAGAGAGCATCATCAAGGTTATCAATCTCCCACCAGAGTTTTGCAGAGAGAAAAATATGTGGTGAAATTGAATGAGTATTCAATATAACTTCAGCATCAGAAACAGAAAGTAATTACCCTTACGTCTGCAGACCTTTGCTGATGAAAGCTTTTAGTAAAGGTGTGTAGAAAAACATAGGAAGGTTGTGAACATGGAGTGCTTTTCACGAAAGCAGGTCAGAAAATAACAAAATTGATGCCTAATATATTGTCGGTGTCGGTTTCGGCACCGAATTACAAAAAACACGAAGAAGGCACTTTACAAAACAGCCATCAAGGTTTTTTTTAGTAAAATTATTTATTAAAAGACAAATAAATATGTGCAACCAGTTTTCTTCATATTAACAAATAAAGCATATTTAATGAATAAAATCTATCCCATGAGAGAAACAGATAAAGCAAAATCAGGTTTTCCCTTGGCCAAGCACAAGAAAATCCTGAATGTCATACAATTAAGTTACACTACAAGGAACCAGCTTGTCTATAATGAAGAACAATAATTTCTCATACTTCATATTAGGCTATCCTAGAGAAAAATTATTCTTTAGTACACATGGAATGAATATAACATAATACATTATGAAGTTCATTACCATGTCAGGATTGAGTTAAAAAATGTATCTTAGGTGGGTAGCAAGGAAAAATTGGACATGCAAATCGTGCATTTAAAGAATCTATTGTCATCCAGAAATTAAATTTCCTCTTAACTCTTGAGCAATCTAATTGTTCTGTTAACTACGATCAAAATTATTGAGTACAACTAGTTTTAATGATTTGTCAAAAAAATTTTGGTAGAGAAGAAATACATTCATCAAGCATCAGCCTCAACTCATCTGAAAACATGGTAGCTTTCACATGATTGTGGAGGATGGAGCTAAAACCCCAAACTCTAAATGAAAAAAAGAAACCTAGAGAAAAATGGTAAGAGAAAATAATAAACTTTATGCAACCCTGCAAACTAAAAACCTTCATTATCAGAGAGTGGAGGCAATTGAGATCACATCAATTCAACGTTCATATGATCAAAACATCAAGTTGGCATATACAACAAACAGAACAATCCAAACATACACTCACACCTGAAAAAGCTATAAAAAAATTGAAATCTTGCATCCTTAATCAAAATTAATCAATGAAATGAAACAAAATCCAAATAAAGAAGCTAGTAGAAAGAAATCGAAAGTAAAGCCCTACAATTTTTCAACCAGATAAAACATGCACTTCCCTAAATATAGTGGAAGAACGAACATACTGCAACATCCATATACTATTTAAAAAACATGAACCGACTCTAAAAATAATAAAAAATAACGAATGAAAATTGGGTTTCAGATGAATTTCAAAAGCAAAATGCCTAAACCCAATTCTTGATTTTCAATAAAAACAAACCCAATTAGAAATCGTTCAAACTCAAACCAAACATTTCAATTCTTGAAAAAATGAAAAAGAAAACATCCTTTACCTTGAAAGTTGGGAGAAAACCAGGAAACAAAGAATTCCAAGCTTTCTCTGCGGATTGATAATAAAAGGAAGAAAGAAAATAATGCGTACTACACCTTCTTCTTTTCCTTTATATTTTTTTATTTCTCAATCTTCAATCAAAGATGGAAGGAAGCAACCAACAAAGAAAACGCAAGTGCTGCGTTTTGTATGTAAAAATATGTTTTTGTATTTGTTGTTTTTTCTTACTTTGCGATTTTCAGCGTTCAAAATAAGGAGAAAACGTAACGCGCGTTTACCCTAAACAAAGAAAATGTTGTTTTTTAGGCTACGTGGGAATGCTGAGGATGTTCCCATACTCTTTCTTTCATCTTTCTTTCTTTTATATATTTATATACTTATATATATATATATATATATATATATATAAAAAGGTTTACCAGATTTGAAATTTTCTTTTTTTCTCCTTTTCTTTTCTATTGTAAAATTAAAAAAATTAGGCCTTTGATTTGAGTTAATTGGTCCAGCATCTTAGTCTACTTGATTTGGTGGGGTGCAGACAAGCTGTCTCCAGTGAGAATTTTATTTGATGAAAATTAATAAAATACATCCTTGCAAGTGGAAGCAGTTGTCCCTATACAAACAATCTCGAATTTGAATCTTTTCCTTATAAAGAAATATGGAAAGAGTTTCTTTTTATAAGATTCCGATTCTAGAGGTAAGAAGACTTTTTCCCAATAAAAGTTGACCCGACTCAATTTACCTAACAAAAAAAAAAAAACTAAAAAAGGAAATTAATAAAATATCATACCGTACCTTCATTTTATACATAAATTTCATTATATATATATATATATAGAAGCAATTTGTATCTAAAAATTATAACATTTTTTTTTATTACATTTATATTTTTGATTGTATTGCTATAACTTTTATCTATTTATCACATATTTTTACCGCTTTACACTTTATTATTCCTTTCTAATTTTACTTTGTTTAATTATTATTTTGAGTAGAATGTGAAGTGAGATTTATTCGAACTATCCTAAGTGAAGTGGAGTTTTGTTATTTTTAGTAACCTTATTTTAAGGCAATTTAATGATATATATATAATTTGTAATAAAAATTTTCTGAGTGTTAAATTACTTGTTTTTAAGAATGTTTTAGATAAACAATTCTAAAATTAGATAATTATTTATTTTCACATGATTAAGGTAAATATCATTAACATGGATGGTCGGTGGTAAGGATTAAGAGATTTTTTGCCTGTAATTTATAACGAGTTTCCAAATATAGAAAACTCGCCGACAAGCTAATTATTGGATTTCATTATATAGAGGTAAAATAATTTAATTTGCTCTTTTATATATATATATATATACACACATTACCCCCAAAAAACCATGAATTTTCGAAACTTATTTAAAAAGTTGAGATTCTTTGTTAGGCTTTTTATGAAAATTGTCAAAATTTTGTAATTATTTATTGTAAAATTAAACATGGGCATAGAATTTTACTTGCAGGTGACGAACACATAAATATGTGTATATATAGGATGGTACAAAGAAAAGTTCAGATGATTGCTGTGGAAATCGAGACAAGTAGTGAAGCCATTAATATCAGTAGGATTGAGAACAACCCATCATCGGAAAATGACATAGTGATTCTATATCCACCGGAACCATTTCCACCTGGGGCGCGGGGCGTTCCCGGAGAGCCACCGGTTGATCCTCCAGGAGGAACTCCCGAGGGCGGAGCGGCAGTTACTGTAAGTACAAAAGAATTCCATATTAGATAAATCATCTCCCTCCCCCAATTTCTCTAAGATTTTACTTACATAATCATATGTTTAACCCAGGGGAATAAGTAAATTCTTACCGTTACATTGGCTGATTGACGGAGACTGAAGATTGCAAGCGCCGGGAAGTTCAAAAGCCCTAGTTTGGTTAATATTAACTCCAACCGACGGAACGCTACCGTTAATTATTTCACAGAGACACACGGCTTGGGCCTTTATAACATTAGCGAGCTGATTGCAGCAACCGGAGGACGGAGTTGATGAATTTCCCGTTATGTAATCCAGACACGGCGAAAGGCTTACCAGCACGTTACTACAATCCGATTGAGCCGTGGCTCTTGACAAAACCGTCGCTGCAACCACGAAGGTAAACACCAATTCCAATATCCTTCTTGATCCCATCTGATCTTCCCCAAAAGAAATATACTATAATTTTTGCTTTGCTGAGAATTAAGAACTGCTTCAATTGCTGGTTATGACTATGGAGTATTTTGGATTATTAGTCCAATATTTATAGAGAAATATATCTTGATGTTGGGTAACCAAACTTTGTCCAACTTTGGGATTAAGATAATAGATTCGTTGGAAAATTTGGTTTAGTTTATTCGAATTAACAGGAGAAATAGTAGGGTACGTGGACAATGATTTATGATGTATGATCACAAAACAACATTCAGAAAGAAGCTTAAATTATGACTTTGATTTTGATTTATCTTTCTGGAACGTACGTAATTGGGGTGGGTGACTTTTATGCTGTAGCGTTATGTAAACGATAAACTGACGCATTGTCTCCGCTCATCTGACTTTTCTTTCTTTAATAATTGAAAGAATACTGACTTGAATTTTTCTATCCTATTATTTTGAGCCGCCTAGTGATCCTGATAGTTTTGATTTTAGACAGAATATAACTTTAATCATTAGATTTTACTATTCTTTTATTTCTTGTTGTTGTTATAGCATGATTGAACCACTATATTTTTGTGCTTGTTTTCTTCTTGATTTGTGTTTTTTCATTGTTATAACATAAAATAACTACTATGAGATATATATAGTCTTATATTATTTGAGAATCTCAATAAATTTTGCAAAACAATAGATGAATACAAGCAGGTAACAGGCCTCAAGTCGTAGAATATAGAAATGCAATCATAAAATGGACTGGGAAGAGGAATATGGAAACACTATCCTATAACACAGTATCAAGCATGAAGGCTTGCAGGAAGGTTTAGAAGTTGAACAAAATTGAAGCTGCTGCAGCAATGAAGAGAATGACGGCGCTGAGCTTAAATGGCTTTTTGATGTTTCCAGCTGATGTGTTTGTGTTGGTTGATGGGACTGTCTTTGATCCTGTTCCTGGTAAACATTGCACCCTCAAAAATAGTTAATATATATATAGATAGATAGATTGATCATTTCTTTTACACCCTTGGTATCCAATGCTAAACTTAAATCAAAATAGTAAAGTTTTGTTGAGCACCTGAGGGAATGGTTGGACTTTGTGCTGTGGGAGTACTGGGAGATTCATCAGAGCCATCGTCTGGAGAACCGGGAGAAGATGCAGAGACAGCTTCTGGGGGAAGTGCTGGAGAACTTGCTGGTCCATTACCAACAGCTGTGAGATAAAAGGCAAGGTAAAGAAAATTGTTTAGCACCACACATTGATTTGCAAAAGTCTATATTATATGCATTGAATTAAATTAAATTAAAAGCAGTAAAAGAGTACCATTGCACTGGCTAATTGGAGGAGTTTGGACATTGCAGGCACCAGGAAGTCTAAGAGCGAGAGTTTGATTGATACTAATACCCATGGAAATGCCAGCACCATTCATCATACTACAAAGGCACTGTGGTGTTGATTTCACTACTCCGTCAAGCTGTGAGCAACAGCTCTGAGATGGAGTTGATGTATTCCCCGTGACATAATTTAGACACGGGGATAAGCTCAAAAGCGCATTGGTGCACCCTGATTGAGCTTGTGCTCCATGCCACATCATCAGCACAAGAGCTAAGCCTAAACACATTTCAAATCCTCTTGCTGCCATTACTTTGGATCTTCTTGTACCTCTACTGAGAATTTCAGGTAATGAAAAATTTATCTGATGCTTTGTTGATACGATGATTAATTGATTGATTAGTGTTTGATGGTAGTGGCAATATTATCCCATGAATTTATACACAAAAAACCTGGCTAGGCTACAGTGATCTTGGTATTTTGGTTGGCCAACTTTTCCTAAAACAGAGGATCTTAGGTAACTTAAGTATGGTGGATTGAACTTAATATAAAATAAAAAAATTGAAAGATTTGTAAAGTAGATCTTATTTGATCATTGAACAATGAATTTGTATGTATATATATAATAAATCATTGTGAAATAAATAAAAAATGGATTTGGTGAACTTCTTTAGTTGTACCTTACAACTGAATATATATATTTATATATACACTTACATACTTAAACGCAACTGTTTGATGTAGTAGGTAGTCTTGATAATTTTGGCAAGCAAAATAATGGTTTAGTTTTCTTTCCAACTCTTATGCAAAAGAGTGATCAAACATTCTATTATAATATAGGTTAAATTTTGTCCTGTGTTTCTGGAATTTTGAAGCTGCCAAGATTAATGTGATGAATAAATGCAAAGAAAAGTTAGGACGAAGTAAAAGCATATAATGCAAACAAATTCTATTTTGTTTTTAGCTAGATTAGTATGTACATCCTTAAACATTGACATATTTCTCATATATATGTGTGTATATATACATATATGTATGAGGGAAAGGGAAAATTTGGTTCTAAGAAAATTACTTAACTATCTTGATATGTTCTTTTTTCTTTTTTCTTTTTTTTACAAACTAATTTAATATTTGATAATTTTGTATCTCAAGACTATGAAAATATTTTAAGTTTTGTTTTTAAAAAATAATTGATTTTTTTTCTTGGATAAGTTTTACTTATAAGAAACTTTGGAGAATATCTGGTATCAATCTTCATCTAGTTTTTTTTTGGAGAATATCTAGATTTTATTTATTTGAAGGATGCGAAATCTAAGTAAGGAGATTGTTAGTAAAATTTTATTAGAAAATATACTACTTTATGAATGTAGTCATTCAGTTCCAAATTAAGGAAATTTTAATAAAATTTTTTAAGTTATAAGTAAAATATAAGTGAATTTCTTAGTTCAAAAACAGCAATATAATTGATTTTGTCTATAAAACCATATATAGAAATATGGGAGAGTTCTTTCATTAAAGAATTTGCCTTTGGATTTTTAGTTTATAATTTTATTGTTGTTATTATGATTAGTTTCAAAACACCTCATTATGTATATTTATTCCTTGTCACGGAAGCAAACCTGGTTGGAATCGAATAATGTGGCTGCCAGTCAAATTTTGACCCATTCATTGAGTGATTTATATATATATATATATATATATATATATATATATATATATATATATTTTAATGTGTTATAATTTTGATGTCTTATTATTGAACGTGTCCTAATCAGAATTATAACTCTTCTTTTTATCAATATTAATATTGCCAAAAAAAAAAAAAAAAAAAAAGAAAGAAGAAGAATTAAGCTTCAATAATAATAATAATAATAATAATAACAATAATAATGAAGGTGCAACAGCTCTTCCGAAAGAACAATATCCCAAGAGCATTACAAATAAATAATAGATGGTAATATTAAGAAAAAAAGACTTGAATCAATAATACTAATAATTATTCATCCTCAAAAAGCAGGTGCAGATAATGAGTAAGACGCAACAAGTAGAAGAAATCCCACGAGCTTAAAAATGGATGATTTCTTGTCGCCTCCAGAAGACGAATCCACTTTTGATGGAACTGTCTTTGATCCTCCACCTGCACATATTATTATTATTCATCCTCATTTAATTTATATATATATATATATATATATATTGTTCGAACTCAAAAGTGTATATATACCTGCTGGAGTATCAGTGATGGGTGGTGTATTTGGAGAGTTTTTAGGGTTGGATGAATCTACAGGAGAAGAAGTACCAGATGGAGTTTGTCCATTTGCAGCTGCATTTTCCATAACCAATTAGCTTTAATTTAAATAATATATATATATATATATATATATATATATATATATATATATATGTGTGTGTATTGTGTAATGAAGTTAGAATTGTTTCATCTTACGTACAGTTACATCTGCTCACTGACGGAGTTTCCACTTTACAAACATCAGGCAATTCAAGCGCACGAGTTTGATTGATAGTGATTCCGACGGAGGATGTTCCGCCATTCAACAGTAAACAAAGACACCGAGGCTGTGTTTTCACAACTCCGGCAAGCTGAGTGCAGCATGAAGATGACGGAGTCGAGGCGTTTCCGGTGACGTAATTCAGGCAAGGAGATAACCCCATTAACTCATTAGTGCAGCTTGATGATGATTGTGCTAATGCTCCATTAGCCCAACTGTATATTGCCGTGATAATGGTGATTAGACATGACAGAATCAATTTAGAAGCCATAATTAGTAACTGAATTCTCAAGAGCAAATTATTAGTTAAATGTCCTGATAAAATGATCAGAAGGTACGAGAAGCGAAATTTCGTGCACCAAAAGAAAAGAATCAAAATTCTAGGTGGGAATTGAGAAGTTTGAGATTGAAGATTAATTGGCTGTAAAGTAGGTTATTTGGTTGGCCAACTTTCTAATAAAATGACCGGAGGATTAATAGTTTCATAAAACAATTTCAAGGCACAGTTTTTTTTTTTTTTTATGGTGTGTTGTCCGGGTTAGTTGGCATACCATTCACACCCAGTCGATAATAATTGGAAGTGGGTGTCGCTAACTCACAATCTTAAAGTTGAGAGTGTGGGCGCTGACCACTCGGTCAACACTCACTTGACACAATTTTAGCTAATAAAAAATTCTCATAACTTGTATTTTTTAAAAATTATTTAATAATAAAATTAGATCACAGCTTTCTAAAACATTAGTCCGTGTAGAGTTTCCACTAGGAGCCTTGGCAGATGGACAAAATCAAAGAATTTCCCGTTAGGTTTGAAACAATAGGAAGAATATATATATATATATATAAAATTAAGAAAAATCTGGAGTTTGTGGTTAAGAAATAGACGGGAAATTCGAATTCCGGCCGGCATTAGTTAGGGTGGTTGAGCTCCAAAATCCAACTCAACTCAAAATCTGAACGTAAATTTTTCTCTCCAAATCCAGCTTAAAACCATCCATATATATATATATATATATATATATATATATATATATATATATATACGTGCATGCATGCCGATCAAGTTAATTATCTTTCTACAGAATCCTCCTAATTGATCCATACTTATATGGGAAATTCAAAGACAATATTTGCAACTTTAGTAGTGCTGCTGTTGCTATCATTCGACAGAGGAATAATAATAAAAACAAATGGGCAAATAAACACGGCATGCACAGCTTCCATGATCACAAGCTTCACTCCCTGCATAAATTTCATCACCGGAAGCAGCGCAAACGGGAGGAATTCCCCCACCGCCGGCTGCTGCGACTCGGTTAAATCTCTCATGTCCGGCAGCGTTGATTGCGCTTGTCTCATTATCACCGGAAACGTTCCTCTTTCACTACCGTTCAACCGTACCTTAGCCATTTCTCTCCCTCAAGCATGCAACGGCGGCGTTCCATTGCTGTGCAAATGTACAGTATTCATGAAACATTCTCTCATTAATTCTTTATGAAACATTATTTCATACATTAATTAATGGAGTTTTTCCTTTTGCAGCCTCTGGTGTTCCACTGCCAGCACCAGGTATCAGTGATAAATCCAGTACTTTACTGATCAATGGCGTAATAAGAAGAAGAGTCGTGGCAATTAATACGGCCTTGTTTTTTGTTTATGTAGTTTATTTTCTATGTGTTTTGGTGTTCTTAATTCCTGTTAAAAATTCAGGGAAAATCTTGCAATATAATTAATTAGAGTGATATATAAGTCTGTTTTCTTTTTTTTTTTCTTGCACTTACATTTCCATGGAATATGAAGAATTTTCGGTGTTATAGATATATATTAATAATACAATGAAAATTTAAATTGACAGGTCCAGTTTTATTTACGCCACCACAACCACCCACTCTCCAGGCTCCAGCCCCTTCTCATTCGCACGCCCATGCTCCTTTTATTAGTCCAAGAGGTAACTTTCATTTCCATCTTCTTCCTTTTTTGTGATAATTATGTATCTAAATATATATATATATATATAAAATCTTTTTTTCTGTTGTGTAGCTTCTAAAGCATCATCAACTCTAGGACCGGCACCACCTCCAATGGATGATACAACTGTAGAAAAAACACCGGCTTCTTCACCCAAGGCTTCGCATTCATTAGGTCCGGCGGCAGCACATCCGGGGATCAGGCCGGTGCTTAACCCTGCATCGTCGGCGTCCACTCTCAATTCTGCATACCCTATTTTTCCGGTGCTGATAGCAGCAGTAGTTGTTTTCAAGACTCTTCTTTGATTCGTAATGAGCCGATCCAGGAATTGCATGCTTAATTTGTGTGTACGGAGAGGGAGGAAAAAGTTATCCTAAACCATTCATGAAAATCATAAACAAAAATGACATCTGTTTCTATCAGACGTTGTTCATTAATTAAAGAGTCAGGTGAAAATTCTCCCAGCAACGGAATATATTTAACTACTTTTTTTTTTTTCCCCTTCAATTCATCTGTAATTTAATTGGTAGTAAAAATTATTATAAATTTGAAATATATTAAAAATTTATATAATGTCCATCCATAAATTCAAGGTATAATGATTTTATGCAGTAAGTTTGTTAAAGAGATACAAGAAACTATGGCGTAACATTGTACACATGCAATTTTTTTTTATTACTTTTTACTATAATAAAATATTTTTTACTATATAATCAAATAATTTCTTATCATACATTATCAAAAAAAAAAAAAAAAAAAAAAAAAAAAAATAATTTTTACATGCTCTTAATAAAAGTTTACTGGAATTATCACTTATTTTTGTCTCATTATATTGTCTTGTCCATTCTGAAAAAAAAATGGACCACCTTTTATTATTATTATTTTTCTTTTTGGTTTTTAACATATATATATATATATATATATTATTATATATATATATATAGAGACAAATTCAGCCGTAGCTTCTACTTCAGAGCTGCAAAGCTCAACATTGAATCTTGCGCGAGGATCCAAACTCAGTCGGCTCTGGAATCTCATAATGATCCCAGCCGGCTCGCCCGTACCTCATTTACCAGACACGACCCAAGCAGCATCAGCTCTTGTCCATAAACGGCCCCATCCCCCTCCCCAGTCGGCTTCCACGTACGTTAATAAAAAATCCAAAAACCTGCCACATCGGTTTACAGCAAAGCATAAGCTGTCACTTTTTCTCGTCCAGTCACTTCCTCCTCCTTCGTCTTTTCTTGATACGCGGCGATCGATCTTGGCATCTCACTGTCTTTACTCCTCATCTCCTTGACACGCAAGGCAAACAATTGTACACGTGTCTTCCATGCATCGCATTTGTCGTGGAACAGTGGAACACATATTCCATGGCCCCTCCATCCATCCCTATCTTTCTTTCTTTCTTTCGATCTCGTACTATATATATTTAAGATCTCTCTATAATTCGTGATCAATTTGTACTTTTAGAAGAAAAGGAAATATGAAAACGCTAAGAACTAGTTTTCTACTACTCGCTTTTGCATTGTTTTTGATACTAGCGTTTTCTGCCTTTGCTTTGGGTGCTGAAGACCCTGAGCTAAAGGACCGAGAGTTTAAGCAATGCAAGCATCAGTGCAGAGCCCAACAGGGAATTGATGAGGAAGAAATTCGAGAATGTTCTAGAAGATGCGATTCGTATCACAAAGAGAAAAAGAAGAGGGAGCGCGAACAGAAAGGCGGCGCCGGCGGTGGAAGCAGCCAACCGTGGGAAGAGGGAACAAGTGAAGAAGAACAACAACAAGAACAAGAGGACAATCCGTACGTATTCCGCGACCACCACTTCACGGCAAAGTTTCAGACACAACGCGGGAGTTATCGAGTTCTTCCGAAATTTACGCAGAGGTCCAAGAAGCTATTCAAGGGAATCGAGAACATTCGCTTAGCTATTCTAGAAGCTGAACCTCGTACCTTTATTGTCCCTAATCACTGGGATGCTGATGTCGTCAGCCTTGTTCTCCAAGGTATATAATATAATATATATATATATACAAGGAATCTTTACATATTTTTAATTTAAAACTACTAAAACATCGTCGATTGTTATATTTTGTTAATTTATTCAAGGCGAGGCAACGCTGTCCTTGGTGCGGGAAGATAAGAGGGAAAGTTTCAACGTCAAACAAGGAGATATTGTTAAGATACCTTCGGGGATTACTGTGTACACCGTTAACAGAAACAAAAATCAGAAGTTTGTCATGGTTGACCTCCTCTTTCCGGTTTCCAATCCTGGAGAACTTGAGGTATATGTAATTGATTAATTCTGCGCACGTCCAACTAGCTTCCGGATTTAACTTGATAATTTAATTAGTAATTTTATGTCTTCATCACTTCCGCAGGCATTTTTCCCAGCTGGAACTCAAGAGCCAGAGTCCTACCTTCGAGCTTTCACCCCTGAAATACTCTCAGCCGCACTTAACGTACGCACGTAACTCAAATTATGTTTCGATTATATGTATATTTATATATGTTGCGGTTCCAATTATAACCTGCATGGATGGGTGCAGATGAGGACGGAAGAACTGAGGAAGACAATTTTCGGTTCGGGACAGCAGCAGCAGAAGCAAGAAACGTTCATGGAAGTCTCGGAAGAGCAGAGTCAGGCATTTAGTCAACACGGAGAAGGCGGTATATGGCCATTCAGAGGAGAGTCAAAAGAAACAGTCAACATTCTCGAGAAAAGCCCCTCACATTCCAATCAATTCGGTCGCCTCCAGGAAGTTGACTTCCACGATTTCAGAGATCTTCAAGATGTCAACGTCGCCGTATCTTACACTAATATCACCCAGGGAGGTATGTTAGGTCCGCTGTTTAACTCAAGGACAACGCAGATTTCGTTTGTCGTTAAGGGATACGGTACTTGGGAAATGTCGTGCCCCCACTTGTCTTCGGAGCAACAAGGGCAAGGACGAAGCCAGGGCGGCACGCCACGTTATCAGAGAGCTAGTACACGGTTGAGTCCCGGCGTGGTTTTCCTCGTGCCACCTGGACATCCTTACCTAGCCCTGGCTTCCAAAGATCAGAATCTTGAATTCGTTTCTTTCAAGATTAATTACAACGGAAATGAAAGATTCCCTCTTGCCGGAAAAAGAAATGTCATCAAACAGTTAGAAAGGCCGGCAAAAGAACTTTCCTTTGGTGGAAGTGCAAAAGTTGTGGAGAAAATCTATGGGAATCAGAAAGAGGAATATTTCTTCATGGGTCCTCAGCTTAGGCAAGAACAGGGAAGAGAAGGAGAAGGACGAGCTGAGGCTTGAGAGAAATGCTGGTTGGTGTAACGTAAGAAGAACGACCATGTAAATTAACCTCTCTACCTAAAAAAGCCTGAGGAGATATGTAAAAATTAATTAGCCTAATAAAACGGCGCTGTCTCGAGTACTCTCCTGCACTGCATTTTGTGTTTTTTTTTTTTTTTTAAGCATCCGAATACATACGAGCCGACTAATTTGGATTCGGCCTGAAGTACGTTCATAGAGTCCAACTTTTACTTGAGGGTGAAAATGACCCAGAACTTTTTTAACCCGATCTTAACCACTTTAGGGGATTCGAACTCTCACCGCGTAGTTCGACCATACGCGGTGAGGAGAAGTTTTAAGATCAGCTTTACCAGTCCCTAAGCTCTGCATTTTGTGTTTTTGAGCCCAATGTAATAAAACATTGGGCTGAAAGTTAAAAAGAAACAATACCAGATTAATTGGGCCTAATGCTACAAAGCCCACTTAAAAAATATAGAAAAACAATTTTGTTTTCTGCAGTTAGTTGGAAAAGAGTTGGTGGAGCCCACGGTAGCCTATAAATACTTGCCGTCTAGCAACTTCCTCTCTTTCTATTCTACTCTGACTGACTACTCCAGTCTATATATATTCCTCTCTTCCGTACGGGTGCGGAATTCGTTTTCCCCCAAATATTTACACACGGCATTATTCTTAGGGAACATAAACAAATAAATAAATAAATTGTTTTAAAAAAGCCCTAGTGCATTCCTAACTTTCCTCCTGTTGTTGTTGTTCACGCAACTTCAATGACGGTCAAACGCGCCAGAACCAGCAATGATGATGCTGAGGCTGATCAGACTGAGGTGAAGCAATATTCAGCCCCGGTGAAGTCGTCGCTGAATCAATTACCATCGGTAACTGTTGCGCCTTCTCCGGTTCAGGAGACTACTACTACTGTTGAATCTAGTAATTATCAGTCGAAGCTCGGTGGTTTCCTGGAGAATTGCCGATATTGCAGGAAGAGAATTCCCGAAGGAGTTGAAGTTTTTATGTATAGGTGATTATAATAATCCTCTCCAGCGATTTGTTATTAATTAGATTTAGATGGTGATTGTGCTAGTTAATATCTGGCTTGATTTTTATCCTTTTTCTATGCATGGCTGATGTTTAAGTTATAGAAGACATTATTCTGTTAATATGACTTTGTTTTCTAGCTTTTTTTTTTCTCGAACTTAATTTGTTTATTTTTGGCAGCATTTATACACTGTATTCGATGAAACAGTAATTCTCTTCGCCCATTAGTTTTGTCTTTCTCGAATTGCTCTGGAAGAACTCTAATGTCTTTCTCGAATTTCGCTAATCTGGCTTTGATTTTTATTTATATTTTTGAGTTGGATATGAATTAAGTGATTTTCCGAATCCGTCGTCCTCATCGTGTGCGTGTTTTTTTTTGTCTTCTCAATCGAATTGGAGATTTAATGAGGTCATTCTTCCGAGTCTTAAACTAGATAAATTATACTGGAGAGGAAGCCATTTGTTGTTTTTTATCAGTCTTCTGGCTTTTTATAACTCAGTTTCACTTGCACATTTTTTTCGCAATTTGAAACTTTAAAGTTTGGTGCAGAGACTTCTGTGCATACTGCTCCGCTGGATGCCGCGATATTCAGATTTCACTCGACAAACTTGCAGAATTTGCTCAGGAGAGAGTGGATAAGACCGTAAAGAGTCATACAGGTTCTTGATGGAGTGTGGGTAGCCATTCCAAGTTTCCAATCGGAACTGTTAGGTGAAACGCGGGCCTCGTACATTATATATGCATAGAATAGTTAATATCTAGTTTAGCTTTCTAAGCCCTGTATATAGTTTATTTACTCTTGTTAATTTTGGACTTAAAAATATATCTCTATGTATATATTTATGAACGATTTTTGGAGGATTTTCAGAGATAGTTTGCAAAACTAATCATAACGTTATGTTCTAACGTTCCTTAGCCCGTTGTGTTTAATATTACAGATTTTCTTTAATGCAGTTGCTGCATCAAGTCGTATCATCGATTATGTAGGGCAGCAATCCAGTCTTTACAAAGCACTTAGCAGTATTTGTCAGGTGAGAAAAGTATGGCACTTCTTTTTCCTCTTTTCTCCATTTATACTTTACATAATTTAATCCCACAAAATTTTGCTTGATAAAGACGTGCATTGTGTGCGTCTTTAACTATAAAAAAAATCTGAACGTGGTTCTTTTTCTGTTTTACAAGAGAAATATATGCTATTATTGGGAAAAAGGAAACTCCACAGTAAGGTCTACCTTGGTATTGCTGCTCAAGAGCTTCACGATTTAATAAACTGGTGTTCGTTACGTGTTCTAATCTGTAAAACACGTTTAGAGGTACTTAACAAAAGAAAAATAACACCATGTGTGAAAGGACAGACTAA
Source organism: Cynanchum wilfordii (assembly GCA_025388415.1). Classification (NCBI taxonomy): domain Eukaryota; kingdom Viridiplantae; phylum Streptophyta; class Magnoliopsida; order Gentianales; family Apocynaceae; genus Cynanchum; species Cynanchum wilfordii. The sequence continues at coordinate 271,725 of JAHSUH010002076.1, read as the reverse complement.
TTCTTAATATAAAAGAATATTGGTAACCATCAGCCTTATCATTTATTTATAAGGAAAATTCTAAGATGGTACAGCCTACATTCAATATTCACCCCCTTAGTTTGGATTGATTGTTTTTTGTGGGGATCTCACAATCTTTTAATTGCAGAAGACGCCTAAAGTAATTAATTACTAGTATTTTTCTATTTGCACATGAAGTTATATTAAATTATAGGAGATAAATTGTAGTCATTTTGATTTACCAAAAACAAAAAATAAAAAAATAAAAAAATAAAAAATAAAAAAATTTGTAGTCATTTTGGCCCAACTAAATTAGATTCAAACTGCGTCGGACCCCTATTGGAGAACAACTCTTCTTATACCTGTCTATCCATAGGCAGCGTTCGAACTCGAGACTTTACAGATTACACTTTGACCAACATATTTTTTTTAATAATAAAGTGTTGGTATATATATTTTTTGGAAAATGTGTTGGTATATATAAAGTGTTGGTATATTTTTTAATAATAAACTCGAGTAACAATTGGACTCTGCGAGCATACCTCAGATCGAATCCGGATTAGTCGGCCAGTGTGGGTTCGGATACTTAATGCTTAAGAAAAAAGAAATATATATATATATATAGATTGGAATGGATTGAAGATATGTCCTTATTGGGCCAATGGACTTACTAGCTTTAAATGAAATTGAAGCTAAACCATTAGAAGCCCATCTAATGAAGAGTGGGCTAGTTTGTCCTAAGAACTATAGTTTCTATGGTGAGCAAAAATAGCGTTGAATTATAGGCCACCACCTACTGGGCTTTCAGATCCCGATAAAAGATGGGGCTTAGTCCAATAACCCATCTATGTAAAGACTAATAAAGAAAATAGAGAAGCAAACCACTAAACTTTTGTAAGTGCAGTTCAAATGAGATAATCCCTTTTTGTCTGTCTGATGAATGAAGAACAACTAGGGTAGATAGGTAACTAGTGCAAACTTTGGAGAAAAAAAAATAAATTATAGGGATTACGTCAGTCAGTAGTAGCAAATTTCTACTACTACTATCACGTCACTGAATAAATATGGGAGTTTGTTTTTCATCAAAAGAAAAGGGGGAGAGGAGAGGAGAGGAGAGGAGAGGATATTGATGATGTTATAGGCAGGTGGAGGAAGTAGTAAATGTTGGAGTCCTGTCAAAGGCTGTATTTGACCTCCACCCTACGGAAAAACTAAATATTGAAGAAACAGGGTCAGGCTGATCAAATAAGGGATAACCGAGGAAACACAATAGTAGTAGTAGTAGTTCTCCATTTTCTGCATTCACACATCATTTGGTTTTTTTTTTTTTTATACCAGTATTAATTAATACTATCTACATCACTCACTGTAGTAGTAAGTAGTAGTGTAGTGTTACTTTCTGTTCTTGATCTTCATCATCCAATCATCCCCCACGAGAGGCTCTGTTTTCCCCCTCACGACTCTGACGACTTAATTCACAAGCCAAACGTCTCTACCTCCTTCCTAAATTCTATTACCAAATTAGTCCCCAAATTCATTGACGTCTTTCTTAAGTAACCTCCAGATTATTCATTAAGACACAACTATTTTCACTTCCCCCATATATATATATATATATATATATATATATATACCCAAAGTAAACACTATTGTTTTCAACCCCCATCCTTTAGATTATTTATGAAGTCTCTTTCCCCTGTGTGATATGATATTTGGTAATACAAACTCTACCATGGTTATGGTGCAGAAAATGGTCACTGAATGGGTATTCCATGGCGTGGAGTGATGTGTATATCTTGGATTTTTGTTTTTCTAAAAAATAAAAATGTAGTACTTACAACTTACAAGAAATGTCTTAAAGAAATACAAGTATGAGGAGAAGCACTGAGTTTGTGTTTGGCAGGTGGAGCTTATAAAATTATTGGTGCAGTCTACTCTACTCCTCCCCCAGTCCTTGTTACAATTACAATTTACAACGTACACCAAACCCCTCTTCTTTTTTGCCATAAGTAGGTAGGGAGTCCCAGTTCCAAATTTGAATTTGTTCTGTTGTATGGCAATATTCTGGTGTCGTCATATTCCCCCCCACCTTCCTCCCAATCCCTATCCCATGACGTTGCTTCATCACATCCTCCCTTCTTATTATGACGTCATCATACCCTTTACTCTGCCACTGCTGATGCCATCACCGTACGGTTTTGCTTTGGCTTTTGTTTTTTTATGTATCTCTCCTTCTGATTTCTGATATCTGACTCTGTGGGTAAGATAGAGAGAGAGAGTATTAGGGATTCTCCTCCTGTTTCTCCTAGGATTTCCTGTAGAGAAGTAATATTAGAACGATTCAACGAAACTAAAATGCTGCATGCAAATATGTACATGAAATAAAATATTTTGGAGATTTGATTTTGATTTTGATTTCGATTTCTGTTGTATCTGTTCTGAGGAAAGTGATCTCCAGTAGTTGTACATAGTATAAGTATTACATTAGATGTCATAAATAATAGAGTGAAATTTCCTTTAATAAGATAGTTTGCATTAAAGATAAAGATATTAACACAGTTGGCATTATTACAACATTCAAGATTTTAACTAATTAATGTGCATGTATTTGTTTTGCAAGGGAATTATTTTGTTAGTGATGAATGTAGTAAGTATTATGAGTTTTTAAATAATTACCCCAAAAAAAAAAATATATATGAGTTTTAAATAATTGTATGGTTAGAACTAGTAAATTGTCCAAGTTTTGGGTTTCTTCTTAAATGTAAAGACGTGTATGCATGGCCGGGTTCAAGGGGAATGTGTAGTCAAGGCTGCAAATTTCTGTACATTTCTCTGTGAATATGACGTCAGGAATTCAGTAATTTTATGGTACACTCAATTGGTATTAATTTTGTTTATAATTCAAGATATCATATGTTTGAGAAGATCCAAAGTTGCAGATTCTGGGGCCTCTTTGCACTGCTTGGTTCTGTTTGTGTCCACAAAGAACAGGAATAGCCTGGAAGCTGGATAAGATCCACCTAGCTCTATGCGCACCAATCGGTAACACTCTTCCATGGCTTCTTTCTCTATTCAAACTTCTATTATTATTAAAATGCAACTTCTTCTTTACACATAAAATTGTTTGAAAAATGTGGGAATTTCGAGAATTGACCAATAAAGAAGGATAAGTAGTAGTAGTTGTAATTGATTTTGTGGTAAAGCTAAAGAGTGCATATATATATATATATATATATGTATAAAGATCTTTAAACCAATTCTTCTTGTAAAAAAGAAAGGAAAAGTAATTGGAGAATAAATGATTTTAAGTGAATGTACACATCTTTCCTTAGGGATGCAAAGATAATGTGCATGGGAAAGGTACAAAATCTTGACCATTTTTGGAACAATCATTCAGTAACATCATGGAAACAAATAGTCAAAAAGAGGGTCATTTTCCATATTAGTTATCCTTTTCATTTCTTACTAAATAGCAGTGTGAGATTTCAGTCGCATAATCCACCTGCAACTACATTTGGTAGATTATTAAAATATCCAATGAAAAATATATATCATTTCTTCACCAAATGATCACAAAATGAGTTAAATTGGAAATTCATAATTCTCACATCCATGCAAAATTTGCAATGGAAAGGGGGAAAAAAATATGAAAAGGCATGCATATAATAATATATATATATATATATATATATATATATAATATATATATATATATATATATATATATATATATAAGAAAGAAAAAAGAAGGTGGGGGTGGGTGGTACAGTGTTTATCCTGTTTATATTTTACCAAATGTCACTTCTGTCTGGGTGCAGAGCTTTATGGGATACTTCTGTTTACAACCTGGGGATTTCGAGATCGTCCTACCATGTCCACTCCATGGTTAACTCGACGTAATATGATATTTGAGGAAAACGTATTTAAATTTAAATTCTTGTTATTGCTGTCCATTTATCAATTGTTGTTGTGCTTATTAGTTTAAGATTTTAGAGTTTGGTGACAATTTAATTCTATTTTACACTTTACACATCATCATTCACTGATAAAAAGTCTGACCATTTTGTTTCATGTTGTCTTCACACTCTCGTCCCTTTCTTTTTGATCTTTTCTTCTTGAGAGTACAGAATCGCCACATCCCTTAAATTCCTGCTTATATTAGGTTTGTTGCTTATATATATATATATATGTAATATGTATATAAAGGTAACAGATAACAAGTTTTTGTTTTTTCTTATTGGAAAAGAAAAGAAAAGAAAAAAGAAAAGCAAAAATGGTATGCATGTATTGCAGAGTAGTGTACAGACTCTGCGTTTATAGCTGATATATATTGGTCAGGGCTGAGGCAGCCCACTGCAGGGATGGTGCACTCTGCAAAGGAAGCACTTAGCACTGGAAAAGTTGGGGCAACAGCACAAAGTCAGAAAACAAGGCCAGAAATGGGGGACATTGTCTCGTCCCACAGAGACGGACGGAGGGACGGACGGACGATGGATAGATGGATTTACTATTTCTGTTTCTAAACTTTTTATACATATGTATATATATATATATATATATATATATATATTTTCCATTGAAAGAAACTGAAGATTGTTTCTTTTTTTTCCTTTCTATCTCTCACCCCTGCTTTCCTCCTTAAAATATGACCAGTACCAGGTTTCTCTCTCTTCTTTGAATTAGATTTTAAGTTGAGAATTTTAACAAAAATACAAACGTGTATCTCTGTCTATGCATGAGTCCAAGAAAAAAAGAAGTGGTAAAATGGAACTTCTACTTTGTGTTGTCTTGTTGAAGAATTAATTGCTTGATAGCAATTGAAAAGGACTTACAAGTTTAGACGTCAATTTCACTGTGAGCAAACCCACAACACAAACTGTATATATACACTTGGTATCAGAAAGCCATAAACTAGAGTACAAATGAGAAACAAAGAATTTCAATTTAAGAGAGAGAAAAAAAAAAAAGAAAGGCAAAGCTTTTCATCATTTCATGTGCTGACCATACTGCAAGTTGCTCCCCACAAAATTAAAGACTAGTTGTCTAGTGGCCTTCTTCTGGTATTGACACTTTGATAAGAACCTGACATGCTCCTACGTACCACCCATTGTCCCATTCTGTTCCTTTCTTCTTCTTCTTCTTCTTCTCCTCCTCCTTTTTTCCTCTCTCTCTCTCTCTCTCTCTCTCTTTCTTTGTGTGTGTGTGTGAGAGAGAGAGAGAGAGAGAGAAAGAGAGATGAAAGTGAAGGGATTCAAGACATGGGTCTCCCTCAATTTTTAGTAAAAATGCTTGCTTTTTCACTCAATTTCTTTTTTCCATTTTAGATTGTGTATAGTAAAAGAATCTTCTTCTTCAAACGTTGTGTTTCTCATGCATCTCTCACCTGAGAATCTTGACCAACAGCAACAAATAATCCCTTGGCATCCATTTTTCCTCATTCCTTCCAGAAACAAATCAAGTATACACACCAGTGGGGGAATACATGAATCAGGACTGACAAATCAAATTCTTGCAAAATATCCTCCAGATGTTCTAATTGAGTGTGATTCCATATCAGGAAATTTGTCTGTTGAATTAGGGTAAAAAAAGACAAAATAAAATTAGGCTTCCTATAAATAGATTAAAACTTTAAAAAAACAGTTTATTATAATGGAAATATGACTAACCATCGTTTATTCTTTTTCAGCCAAACATCATCCTCTCTATCACAACATAGGCATTGATCAGCCAAGAGCATTATTAGATCAAGAAACGGATACTTTCAACTTTCCTGCAAGAAATCAAGAAAATTAATCCCCATGAAAATGATAGAATCAAACTTTATCTATGATTTACTTTTAGAAAGATATTTTTGAAATAGAGATTTTACCTTGGCATGATGGAGTCCAAATTCAAGTAAGGATTACACAACGGATGGAAATTCTGCTTGTGCATGAACCGCCCCCGACATCCTTTTTCAAAGAAAACATGCACTAAGTTAAACCAAAATAGTGAAAGAAACAACACATTAATATAAAATAAAGTAGTAGAGAGTACAAGTTTTACGGGCAACTTACAGAATCGCACCAATTTTCATTGATTTTTGTTCTGAGTCCACAAAGCAAGGAAGAAGGGTGTACGTTCGGCATCATCTTAAATAAAGGAAAATGCTGAGTGAGATAAGAACACAAATGGATGATCAAGACAGGAAAAAAATTTACACAGAGAGAACATACTTACTAAGAATCTAGTAGTAATTCAGACAAGTATCTCCATGGGAATATGGCAACAATTCTTCAACCTCAATACGAGCACTGACACAGCTCATGCTTTTCTTGATTCGACTACGGTTAACAGATTCAACCTCAGCCATGAACACACTATATACTGGTCTGTGATCAGAGAATCTAGATTCTCCACGAACATAAGATAATTGATGGAGACCTCGACCATACCACAATATACGATCACACCTTCAACAATGAACAACCTAGCTTTATCAATATATATATATATATTTTTCCAAATGAAGAGGAATTCTCCTAAGTTCCTATAATTTACTAGTTTGTTGCACACAAAATTGAATTTACACATTGCCAAATCTGATGAAAGAAGAATTACCATGCAGGCGTTCTACGTTTCTCTTTTGGGTGCATATCGTCACCTGCATATCTATCTGAATTGTTTGAGTACTTGTAGGTGGGAGGAAAATATATTTTTCCTTCGTGCCATCCCTCAAAAACACGTCCTCGTCTCTGCTCTATTCGCAGCTGAAAGAGAACAAATATACATCTGATTTTAGATCAAGAAAATAATGTGGCACAGAAATGCAAGCAAATTTTGGTTTGGACTTGCCTGGTCATTTTCTAACAATGCCTTCCAATTGCGCATTTCCACAAATGCCTTGGCACTTCGATATGAAAGAGCAATCCGATAATTTAAGTCCCCAAGCCATATAATTCGACTAGACAAAGAGAAAGCGAGCATTCAAAATCAAGAATTTGCAGAGAATAAAAATGAAATGTTCTCACAAGAAGAAAAAAAAAAAAAAAAGGGCTTACTCATGCTCAAGAATTGTTTGAGGAGAGTTATCATCACCCATGTCACGAACTCTAGGAAACCTTGTTTTTCGTTGAATTTCCATGACATCAGCATTTCTTCGCAGTTCGTCGCCTTCCTTCTGTCCAGAGGTTAAATGACTACATATAAAGCAGAAACTTGTTTGGTGCAAAGACATACTGATTGAAATTGAACCCTGAAAATCCCATAAAAACAAAGTTAACATTTTTATTTTTCCACACACAAATGTGATCTCAGTTTTAGCTAGATTCAAGTAAAGGGGGGGATTATAATGTACCTTGTTTCCAAGATAACCCATCAATCCTCTGCCCACACAACACACTTTCAAGTTGTGAACATAGTCTCTTAAATCACTTCTTATCCACACAGTGAGAAAAATTCCAACCATCTGCTTACTTGCAACCAAACAGTACCTTGATTGTCCATGATTATTCCTATCCCTATCTTCAATAGAAACAGAACCACTGTATGAAAATGGTGAGTAGTAAGTTGAGCTCGGCGAATCATCTTCTCCATTTTCATCATCAGAAGAACCACCACCACACCATCTACCATTAAGAGGATCATAATAATCACTTGGTCGGTTCCCAAACATAACCCGATCGCAGACACTGAATCTACGATCAAGTTGAGGCTGTGACATTGACATATCATTTCCTGCCATTCTCATGCTTCGGCTTAGCGATTGAAACGAGTGACGGTTGAAGAATGATGAGGCATTTTGCCTTGATGATCCTCCTTCAAAGTCAGCTTCCAGCTCAACAATGGGATCAGGAATTGGTGAAGGTGTATGGAAACCACCACCACTTGTTCCAGGAAGACTGTTCAAAGTCTTCCTGATGAGTGCTAACCATTTCCTAGCTGGGCCATTGTCTTCTGTGCCCAAAACGTTACCAGCATTCAATGGAACAATTTCTTGAAATCTAACAAATAAAAAATGTGATAAAGGAATTAAATTAGGGGTTTTTTGGCTCTATTTTAAGTGGCTAAAATGTTGTGTTGTTTTCATACTCACCCAAGAACATAGATGTCAGCAGGAGGTGAGGTGTGTAGCCAATCTTCAAGATTCAAATAATTAGGAGGAGATTTTCCAGCAACATTCCATGTAGCTGCAAAGATCCTATACAAGAAATTGAAAGCAGGTTTCAGATAGAAACATCCAGAAATACATTTTTTTAATATTGAAAATAAAAAGGCTAAACATTGAACAAACCTGTAGTTATGGACATCAGTGACCTGAGATGCATCAAGGTCGATCTTATTTCGTCGGACACGATCGGAGCTCCTTTTACTTGATCTCTCTATTCATTTTTAACAATTTATGGAATAAAAAATCATACTTAAACACGATTTATATATATATATATATATATATATATATATATATATTTTTTTTGCAAAGTGAAGTGCTTGAAAAGAGAAATGGTGTGGTCCAAAAGAAAAATTGTGCTTGTCCGGTTCTGAACCTGTTCTGCTTTTCTTGACAGTGCATGATGCATTTCTCTCTGAAAAATTGTTCCTCCATTCTTCATCAAAACCTAAAAAAGCAAAGACCAAAAAAGCCATTAAAGCTGGCTCATTTCAGACTTAATGCACCCAACCTGTATATTTCAAACTTAAAAGACAACAAAAAGACCAATAACATCATAACCATGATGAATTCAAGAAAGAAGAAAAAAGAGAGAAAGGAACAACAGATCTTGAGATGCAATAAATAATACAGCCCAATAACAATTAACTTCTTTAGTCATCAGATTTTTTGGGGGAAAAAAAAAACCCCTTGAAGTGAAAATCCCTTATTCAGTTTTCTTGATGTCAATAACAAATCAGTATAGAGAAAATCAAGACACATAGGGAGAGAGAAGCAAGAGAAGAAGCTTGAATCACCTTCGTAAACGGCGTCGTCTGCCTGAAAATCTTCAGCTTTACTTTTGATGTTGAACCATTTCTTGACCAGTGTCTTGGTCCATGAAAGCTTCATCAGATACAAAATGCAGAATTAGTTAGAATAAAATCAGAGAAGTTTATATAAGCAATTCATTAAGACCGATTTCCTCCCATACACATACCTTGCTTTTCTTGGAGCTCCCATCTCTCATTGTTTCAACTTCATATACAAAATAATCAAATGATCCAAGAAATAAAGATCAGAACTTTCCTGCTTCTTTACTTTGAGAAATTATATTATTATATGAAACTTCTCTCTTGGCTTGTTTGCCCAGAAGAGAATATGAATGATATATTATATTTTTATAAACTATTGAAGAAGAAGAAGACAATGATTTCCCTTTCAATTCCAAACTTGCTGCCAAGAATTAAGGATCATAATAATAATAATAATAATAGAATCTTCCTAATTGCTCAAAAAAATATATATATCAGACAAACAGTCCGCTATTTTCTCACGTATAAAAGAGAAAACAACTGAACAAAAGAAGAAGAAGAAGATCCCATTCCCAATTTCTTGACATTTTGGTTTCTATTTCTCCAAGTCCAATCCAAAGAACCCAGTAGAATTATTTATTGTCTCTCTTTTCTTTCTATATTACGAGAAAGCCCAGAAGAGAAAGAAGAAATTTTCAGAAGGGAAATTAAATGAATTCAACAGCGAGTGTGGAGAGAAGAAGATTACAACTTAAATTCTGAATGTAGAGCAAGACAATGCAGAGACAGAGGCATTAAAAGAGGAATAGAATTCAGACAGAGATAGAGATAGAGTGAGGAGTGAGGAGTGAAAGTGAGTGACTATGTTTGTGTGTGAAGAATTTGTTCACACTTGTTAAAAAAACTCTTTCTGGGAACAGAGCAAAGTATCGAATTTGAAGAGAATAAAGTGCAGTTTTGAGGGAGAGAAGCAGCAAATCTCTTTCTCTCTCTTCCTATCTCGAGGCCTTTTGCCTCAAATCCAAGCCCTGCCCCTCACTCTGAGTGCCATAAGGCAATTGACTTCACGGTCAGCCCACAACTCTCTCTAAAACCTCTGCCCACGGTCAGCAAAGCAAGGAGGTCTTCTTTCTTCTTTCTTTTTTTTCTTTTTTTTTTTTTTTTTTTATTTTAATCTAAAATCCAAGCAGGAGTAGCCATCATTTCAATTTTGGTCTTCTCTATAACTCTTATGGCTAAAAGCAAGCTAAAACCCCCCCATAAAACAAACTACAAAAGCATATAACAGAGTTTCTTTCCCCCTTTTTAACACTACTTTTATTTTCTCTTTCTTGTCTCCTATCTCCCAAAGTTATAGTGGTAATGTAATACTGAAATGATTTTCTGCCAAAGAAAGAGTAAGTAGTATTCTAACTAACACCATTGTTGCATGGATGTTTTTTATAGGGTTAAAAAGAAGAAAAAAGAAAAGACAAGATGTTTTATATATCCTAAGCTGCTTCATCGTTTTTTGAGAAACCTTTTACTTTATGGGCTCTGTCCATTGTAGGGGGGAATTGATCTATATAGGAATAGGAATGTTGATCAAGAAATCCTACAATGTTTTTGTGTAGTTGAAGAACAATGTGTTCGTTTGTTTAGTAATAGAGAAGCCCGAGTTGGTTGAATCCATACTCATGTCTATAAGATTCAAAGCAAAAATCCCCATTTTTATGCACTTTTGTTTCAAGAAAAATACATGGGGCTCTGAGAAGAGAACTCTTTTTTTTTTTTTTTTTTTTTGGGGAGGCTGTTTTACAAAAGTACACAATCACATAGATAAACGTAGGATCTTGTTAAACTAATCAACCGACGACCACCCACGCCAATCTCCTTGGTTTTCGGGTAAAACTTGGTTAATTAACTTAATCTTAATATATACTAATAAAGAAAGAGAGTTAGAACAAAGCAAAATCTTGGATTAAGCTCTCTAGGGCTAGATTTTTTTTTTTTATTAGATTAATCTTAATACACATGCTGCATGTGGGAGACCGTGTCTGTTTCCAACTCCCTAAAAGTCTTTTAAGTCTTGATTAATCTTAATCAAGAAAACTGCAACTCATTAGATTTATTTTAACCTTTCAAGGATTAATAAAGCCAACCCCAAACAGAAACCATCCAAAAGGGGGACCTGACCTAATCCCTCTCTCTCATATATATATATAAAAATATCTAATTAACAACTAAGAATCAAATAACAAGAATCCAAAAACTCCCCCCAAAATTAGTGTATATATATATATTATGCCATTACAGTCTACAGTGAAGCTTCCACCAGCAGCAAATAGAGAGCATATTGGGAGGCCACTTTTGGTCCCTGTTATAGGCTGGCAAAATATTGTCAAACTCCATGATACTTGTTCATTCACCCTAGTTTATGATGCTATGAAAAGAGGGAAAAAATAAAAAGTAATTTAACAAAAAAAAAAAATATATATATATATATATAGAGAGAGAGAGAGGGGGGGATTAGTTTGTGGCCCTCCATTTTGTTTACTTAGAAGTACTTAATCAAGCATTTAAAAATAAATAAATGATTAAATATTCATTGTGAGCTACGTACACTTCTCATAGGCCCAACAACAAGTATCCATATCTGATGCAACGCCGTAAAGCAAAATCAAAATGAAGATTACAAAAGATAACAAAGGCTTCTTCTTCTATAATGCTTGCATGTTCTGCTTCTATTTTTCTTTTCTAATTCAATTTCAATTTCGGAAAATGTCAACATGGGATTTCTTTTTTTCTTTTTTATTTATAAAAGGGGGTGGGTGGATGGGAATTGGTAAAAGGAAAAGCACACAAAGATTGGGAAAAGAGAATAGGCTACTAATAATGATGAGTTTGTACTTCTCTTAGTACATCAGCTTCTTATGGCATAAAATACTAGTCTTTAACTCTAATATGGGAAATGGGTTTAATAAATCTGGGTCAAATTTATTTCCTCTTCTTCATACCAACTAATCGTACTGTGCCCAATTCTGGAAAAAAGATTTGGAATTATGTACCACACCACAATATATGTCCTAGAACCAAACCTATATATCATATCCATTTTTTTTCTTCTTTTCAGTTTTATACATAATTTTGTTTTGTGATTCCTCCTCTATCCCCTTCCTTACAAACACCTAAGGTTCAATGAAATTATTGTAGCCTAACATTTCTGGATATTATGGTACGTGTAATAAATTTTCATACTTTGCCTACCACCAATAAGCATTAATAGCTCCATTGACTTATCAAAGTTAGTTATTTGTGGAGCTATTTCAGTGAAAAAAACCAAATGTGACTTATTATTACAAATCCATTTGTTCGTTCAAGCTATACAATACAAAATAACTATTTATCTTATATTATATATTACTACTCCCTCTGTCCCAGACAATATTGAAAAGAAAAGTTGTCAAATGTTTTACCAGTAATTTGACAGCAAATATAACTTACAAATTCTAAATATATATATATATACCATATTAGTTAGTTTTTTTTTTTCATTTAATATTTTTTTGGTCTTAATTTGTCCTAATTTTTCTAAAAAGAAATAGAAATAAGGGGGTGGAGGGTAGTGGAGTAATTGGGATGGTGACTCTGGTTTATTTATTATTTTTCTCTCTTTTTGGACAACATTAAATGGAAAGAAGGAAGTACACATAATTATGTGCTCTGAAATCCAGTCAACAGTAGTTGTACCGAAGTAAACTAACATACATACACAAATCGGTCGTGTTTTCTAACAGTTCAAGTGATGGACCATGCAAGAAAAATGGCCACCCTATCAGATTCTACAGGCAAAGAAACTCTGATGGGTCTTTCTGATGTCTCTGTTTATATAACAAAATCAGAAGGAATCTATTCTCCTACTACAACGATTTTCCTAGGCTGTGAGCATGCCGATTCAGAAAATTTGTGAAAAAGCTGGAAAAAATGAGAAGGGGGGGGGGAAGAGAGGGAACATCTGTTATTTTTCCTTTTACTTAATAGGTCAATGACTGCAGAAAACGAATAGAAGATGAATGTTTAAGCAGCTGTAATATCAAATTCTAAAAGATAAACAAACTGACGTGAAACGCACAAATATGAGGTCACTTTCACCAAACGCTCGGGCATGCATCCACACCATACCATTTGACTAGGACAAAGGCTATCCCCTTTGCCCTATTTCTTTCCGTTTTCCACTTTATTGCGCATCAAATCATCCATCCATGTCAACCTCGTTGCTTTTATCATACTCACACCCATAATAACTAACACTTCAACATCCAATTATGATAATACATTTTCTTTACGAAAAGGAAGTATCTTGATGATATTAAGCATATATGTGGATCAAAAAGAATCATCTTGTTTAAACGCATCATACTTGAAATTCTAAAGCAAAGTAAAAGTATTTCGAAAAATTTTCAAACAAAAAACACTCAATACACGATATATATATGCACGTGTGAACATATTGAGAAGGGAATCCTTCCACAGTGCAAAACAACGCATAAAACTCCAGGTTCAACATCCACAGTTACAAACACATGGAAAAAAAAAAGAAAAAAGAAAAAGGAACAGTGGTCATGCTCCTTTTTCTCGTAACCAACTATCAGTTCCTGACCCATTCTATAAGCAGGTTCAGAAAGCTATAAATCTCTGAACTCGAAGGCCACAGATAAACACCAATAAACACCATGTATGCAGAATAAAGTCACAATCTTCAAATGGTATATCGGAATTACTAATGAAGTTTTCAAGTAATTCATACAATAACTAAATACATAATGAGCAAATGTCAAGAAACAAAGAGCTTTTCAGCGTAAGTTTGTAATGCCCAAGAAGTAAGATCTATCTTCCTTAAACCACCTCTGAACCTAAACCATGTTCTCTTTTCTCAATGAAGAATACTATCAGAATCAATTTACAGTCAAGAAGGCATGAAAGATGAAATGCCAAAAACCTATTACATTAGGACTTTTTTATTGATGCCCAAGTTATACATAGTCTAGAAGTTTCAACTTACATACATGAATCAGAGTTTTTGATTGTTAAAGAAAGAATTAAAACCTTGGTGTTCTTCCTGGTCAATATAGACTTAAATACAATATGCAGTGAGGCTTTCTTCTCTAGACAAACCCATTTGTTCACATACACTTAAGAGAATTTCCATTTACTGACAGCATTTGTAGTTGTCCCTGACCTCCAAGGTATTTCACTTCTCCTGAACAGATATAAGAGTATCAGCAAATGTTATAAACCAAATGCCAATTTTCTATGTAGAGTAATTTCCTTAAATGGTCCTCAAAACATTTTCAAAGTTCCATGTCCATCCTCGAACTTTTGTTTGATCTATTATCTTGGGAGTCGACAGACTGTGAGAAAAGTCACCCTAAAGCTAGTTTGGGAAATAAATGAAGATTACAACGATCCTTGAAAGATGAGATTAGATCAAACAAAAGCTTGTGGATAAATTAACTTGATAAATCATTCCAGGAATAAGAGCGCTAATTATCCCAATATGTAACTAGAGAAATATGTTTGTGGTTATTATTCTCTGAGAGGAGGATTAGTTACATATTTGGATTCAACACTTGTTTCTGATTCAAAAGAAATGGTGAAATGTTTTTAACAACTGCAGCTTCAATCTTATCTAACTAGACAGAATGACCAAAATAGTACCATTAACAGAAGTTCACATGTCCTGGTTTTCTTGTGAAACCATGTCAAAAAAAATAATCATGATTAAACAGTACTAAAATAATGCAAAATCTAAAATAAGTTGACTACCTTAATTTTAAAGAGAATATTTCCATCAAAGACCTGTTGACTCGGAGTGACTTGAAGACCACTGACATAACCAGTAGCCGGTGCCTTTACAACATGCTGCATTACAAATGTAAAGTAGAACAATTTTAAACATGAGAAGACAATCAACCCATACAAGTACCAAGACAAGAAGAGGCACTACAGTTAGCGCAAACCTCCATTTTCATTGCCTCCAAAACTAATACAGATTGCCCTTCCTCGACCTTTTCCCCATCCTTTACCATAACTTTGACCACCAAACCAGCCATTGGAGCAACAACAGTCCCACGAGAATGAGATGTTGCCTCACCAATGGGCTTTTGATGCGTTTCATCAACATTAGAGATTTCAAGGCCCAATTTCCGTGTAAATTGATGATGGTTTGAACCATGCCAAATATGAATGTGCTCAGTTTGATCCTACAAGCACAGAAAAGAATTTGCATTTCAGGAAACAAAAATTCACACAACTTATAATACTTCAAATGCAGAAGTTAGTTTTTTATTTTTTTAATAAATTTTTTATAATCAAAAACATTTAGTCATAAACAATTTCTCACAACAATCATACACAATAATGCATTGAACTTGAGAATACAAAACAGTGATCCATTCAATATATTTAATGAGAAATAATCTCTCCTTATCTGAAGGACTAATGACAAATAAATAGTCCCTAAAGGCATTAATAAATGCAATTCCACTAGTAAAACAGAATAAGGTACATAGTGCATAAATTTTCATATTTCCACATTCCAATCACAAGTTCCTCGTTCATACACTTGCTCATCAACAAGTGCAGAATGAGGAAAGTTTACAGCACTATAATTACTAAAACAGATGCCTGTCAATCAAAAAGGTTATCAATTGAGCATAATGTATATTCAGCATAGGGGAAGACATAATTGTACAAGAATAACATAGCTTGGCTGCACCCCGTTTCCAAGAACAATGGCAATAAAATTGGCTCAGAGGAATAGACAAATTATGTTCTCTATTCATCAGATATAAATTAAAACAACTGGCTTAACCTTACAGTAAACCGCCAAACAGACATTCATGCTTAAACCGCCAACTTCAACTCTAAAATCATGGTTGCTCAGGTGTGCTACTTGAATTTCCAGCTCAGGGAAACTGCTTTCACCAGTCTGCAAATCAATAAAAATGCATTTTTAACAGAAAATATACTTGGAATATCAAGAGGTGGTTCACACAACTAGTACCTTCAATTAACATTTCATGGATAGAAAAAATAAGTACCTGAACTACATATTTCCCATCCGGTAAATAAGTGACAAAAATCTTTACTGGTGTTGTGCTTTTGTTGTTGTATTGGTCATCCCAGTCAAATTCCATCATTCGCCTGGCATATTTATGGACTCTAAAAGGAGGATGAGCATACCATAGGGAGAGGCCTCCTGCCCAAAAAACCATTGATAATTGATACTATTCACAGAGGAAATTAAATTCTATAGAAAAGAACTGATCTGGAAACTACCAGGGATACTTCCTTCAAGTGCTGCACGTTCTTTCTCACAAAGGCAAGCGGACAATATAGATATAGCATGTTTAGCAGCATCATAAGCCTCTTGTGCTAATATTGGGTTGCATGAATCATTGAATAGATCATCTTTATGTTGCTCAATGAAATGAGTTTCAACTTCACCATTCCTGAAAGCCCCATGGTTTGCAAGTTTTAAGAGAAAATCAATATTAGTTGGCAGACCAGCAACCTGTACAATCAAGAGAGAGCAGTCAATTTTTACAGATTTTTTTTTTTTTTTGTTCATTTGGGCTATGACAAGTTGTAGAACAAGTGTCACAGGACACAGAAATCAATAATTTTGCACAAATTCTCCTTTTGGTCATACTTTGAAGTAATTTTTGAACTTTGGCAGATGTTTTGCAAGCAATCATCAAGAAGTTCCAAATTAACCAATGTAAGCTACATCCCTTCCACGAGTGATGGAGGTATAAAAAGATTTTATAGCTTAATATTCAAAAGCACCATATCATCATGCAGCAGTATTATACCATACATAATTGCAAAACATGTTCATCTATCTCCAATACAACCTATACCTGAAAATTAGACAGGCAATCCTTCATTTTGATTAAAGCAGCAGGACGATCTTTTCCCCATACAACAAGTTTAGCAATCATGGGATCATAATGCATGCTCACTGTATCACCTTGCTCCACTCCAGTCTCAACTCTAACTGCTTAATCAGATACATTCATAATGAGCAAATCTCATAAATATCATGAAAAGAATGAGCATATCAAACTCAATATGTAAAAATAACATTAAAACAACTATGCGGTTACTATGGAAAAAAACCAAAAATCCATAAAAAGACAATGGTGCCCCATTAAACATCGACGAGACAGATACAGGTACTGAACCTTTCAGGCAAGTATCAATGCAGCAAGTAGCAACAACAAGCCCCTCAAGATTCATGGCTGTTTTATCTATGTCAGGACCAAGTCATATGAAGTATACCTGCTGATGATGATTGTGCAGGACGATAATGATGAAGGACACCAGTTGCAGGAAGAAATCCTTTTGTGACATTTTCAGCATATATGCGTGCCTCAAAAGCATGGCCTACCAACAAATTAACTAATAATAATTAACACTTTTAGGATAACTCTCTGATATGTTACAAATCTATGACAGAATATTCGCAAAACTTGAATATGCTATTTTAAAAGGATGACCATAAATTTTCCAAAACTTTAAAAAGTTTCCAGAATCTTTCAAGAGCATAAAAAAGATTTAAAACAGTTTGATATAAAGAATGGTCATGAGATTTAAATGGACATATTGTTCTTTATCTATAATCTTAAAATATGTCCCTTCAGAGGGGATTAAAATACAGGACTAAATATACAAGAAAGTAAAATACAATAATCACAGCAAGAAAGATTGGATAATAAAAAAAATTCATTCTGGAATTTATGTCAGTTTGAGTAAAGAAAAAAAAATCAGATATGGAAGTAATGTAAGTATGAAATGCTCTCTCGTCCTTAGCTTTATTTTAGTACACGCCATTCAACCATGTAAAAAACAAATAAATAAATAAATATTCCAGAAGTAGTGATATGCCGGTGCCTTCAGAAACTAACCGGATAAAGGAACTTGTGACTGCCTTATAGGGAGAGGTTCTCCATTTGCTACACGTATTTGCCATTCAACAAGATCTTGGCCGACAATCATCTCTGTAACAGGATGCTCAACCTAGTACAAGGAAAGAAATATTATTATAGCCTCATCTGGTTGCAGTAGATGAGAAGAAGAAAAGGAGGGCAAGGGCTGATCACCTGAAGACGGGTATTCATCTCCATGAAATAAAATTCCCCCAAAAGGGTATCAACAATGAACTCAACTGTCCCAGCATTGTGATAATTGACTGCCTTGAACAATTAAACAGGACCAAAATATTAGTTTAATAAAACCTGGAAGGCAACTGAAGACAACAAAAGAAACACAAATAAAATCCTAGAGTTATTCTCTTCTTTTCTTTTGTTTCTCTCTTCCTTTTTTTCAAAAAAAAAAAAAAAAAAAAAAATTATGGGAGCAAAGGAGTGCAAATGTTCCTTTATCAGAGATAGATTCTCCCTCAACTCTTTCTTTATAAAAATTTCTAAACATTTTGGATATTCATCACAAGTACGAAACCTTTTCCCACTAGCTTTAAGATAGAGCTCTTTATTTGTCCACTAATTCATTTCCCCCTCAATCCTATGATGACATCATTCATTATCATTTACCTCATTACACACAATTAGGTTACAAGTTCTACTTGATCCAGCTTGACTAATTTGACCAAACAATTTCATATGGATGAAAAGTGGATAGCATGGGAGCCCCAAAATCTAAGGTTTAAAGCTATTTGGAGAATGACAGCAGTCTTCCTAATGCATTTCTTCTCTTTTGTCTTTTCTTTGTATACTCGAACCATTGCCCCAGCTCCATATGGAAAGAACATGGAGAGGGAACTCTCCCATGGTATAAATGATCGGCACTGCTATAAAAAATTCCACTAGTACAAGGCTTACAGACATTGGTGAGGCAATGGAATCTCACACTACGTTAACCAATACCATGATATTGTGTAAAACAACGTGGTTTACATACGGATAAGGCCATAAACAGAAAGACAAAACTTTCCCAAGATTCAAAAACATATAGCATCCACCTGACAAGCATGATACATAATATGTTGAGCATGAATTATCCTAGACATACTAGAAACAGCAGCTAGTAAAGCTCAACTTAGCAGCAATACATCAGATCATGCAGACCATATCACTTAAAAGGCATATCCACATCACCTTAGCTGCAGCCACCGCAGATTGACCCAAATGGGAGCGAAAGTCACTGCTAATGTTTGGCTGCATATGCAAAATTATCAAGGTCATCTAAACATGACAACTCCAAGGAAACACTGGACATGGAAAACCAAAATTGAAGTAGAGTAATACAGCGGGAGCTTCTTCAATAATTTTCTGGTGTCTTCTCTGCAAACTGCAATCTCTCTCATATAGATATATTATATTACCTTGCCTGTCTCCAAAGACCTAAAAATGAGAATTCAGACAATAAGACGACATTAATACAGACATCATGACTGAAAGAATATTTCAGTTTTTATGAAGTGACTGGTAGAGAAGAAAAACAATTTCTAAATAACACTGGAAGGATCACCTTGCGAAGATAGAATTAAGTACGTACTAGAGACAACCACAAGATATACGGAAAGAATAGGACAAAGCAGGAAAAGAAATAACACAAAGGATTAATCAAATTGTGTAGAAAGTACCTGGACTTCTATATGTCTTGGTTTTGTAATATATTTCTCAAGTAAGATTGTATTAACACCAAATGATGCAGCAGCCTCACGTTGTGCTCCCAAGAATGAATCAACAAATTCACTAGGTTTCTGTACAATCCTCATACCCTGTCGTCGACAAGACCCACATAGAGAAAGAAATAAGGTTAGTATGAAAAGTTATAGCAGAATTTGGTCAGTTTCACTAAATTCATGCCTTTTCGTCCAAGTAGCACTTATTGACTCACTTAAATTGTGGCACACTCACTTATTCAACTTCCACATTCTAATACACCAGAGAAAGAAAGCTCTAAGGAAGGCACACCTTTCCTCCCCCACCATGAGTTGGCTTGATGAGAATAGGATATCCAATCTTGTCTGCTTCTGATATCATGAGATCAATATCCTGTTCCTGACCATGGTATCCAGGCACAAGAGGAACCCCTGCTGCACCCATAATTCTCTTGGATGCACTGATCAAGGACCAGGTAAAAAAAACGTAAAAAGAAAACTCATAACATAAAGATTTTATATCGTATTAGTAACCAGAAATGGCTAAGTGCAATATTCAGGTAAGAGATTGACTTATGAACAAGTTAGAACAACTTGATGCTGAGAGCTAGCACATTTTTTTGCTGTATGTCAGTGAAAGACTCAAAGAGAAAACATATGAACAATGAGCAACAAGGTTTAAGCACTAGTATACACCTTTTATCCCCCATGTTACGAATTGCAGATGCAGGGGGTCCGATAAAAGTAATTCCCTTGTCCTCACAAAGTTGAGCAAACTCAGCACTTTCTGATAAGAAACCATAACCTGGATGGATAGCCTGGTTATCAAGGAAGATATTCACTGTGAGCAGCCGAAGTTTCAGTTGATTCTTAGATATTAGAAATTGCTGAATAAATACCCAATATAACAGTAGGAGATGCACTTTGGCAGTAACCGCCCATGCATCAAGAGATAAGAGTAAACATTATATTCAAGCTTTTAGAATTAAGAGTCGGTGAATATGAAGAAAATGAGTCAATATAGTGGCTCAGCAAAATCATTTACGAAAGTCTACGTAAATAAACCAGTGGCTGGTTCAGGACACTTTTTATCAGCTATATCATCTTAGGTTAACAAAACACCTCTTCATAAATCATAATCTCAATTGCATATTTGATCAAGCAACAGAAGAAGTCGAAATTTTTAAAATCATGAACATCCTTCACAATGGAACAAGAAAGAACAAAACACTGATACAAGATAAAAAAATGTCTATACATAACATAACAAACATAGCCAACATCCTCAATGATTACGAAAATCAGTGGAAACCGGGAAGGTGTTAGCAGTAAACGAATTTCTATATATGTTCCAATACTGAAGAAAAATTTTAACTTCTTTTTCTTTCTTCATCACCTATCCGATCACCAAACATCAAAATGCAATGTACCGCACTACCGCTCCGACAAATTAGATAACTGTAGGTAAATAAAATCAGGAGTTTCTCTTCTTTTCTGTTACATTCTCTCACCTGAGCGCCAGTTTTAGTAGCGGCTTCGATAATCAAGGAAGCGTTAAGGTAGCTTAGCCGAGCAGGCGCAGGACCAATACGCACGGCTTCATCAGCGGACTTGACATGCAAACTGTGTTTATCAGCGTCGCTATAAACAGCGACGGTTCGAATTCCCAATCTCTTTGCAGTTCTCATAATCCTACAGGCAATTTCGCCTCTGTTGGCGATTAATATCTTCTCTATTCTCTCATTTCTCTTATTACCCAGCTCCGCCGTCGCGGAAAAGAGTCTGGAGTGCAAAACGGTAGAACTCAGACAAATTCTTCGCCGGAATAAGAATGTTACCAGCGACATCTTTTGGAAAGTGCAGGTGAACAGAGTTAGGAATTTCCTTGGAGGGAATGTGGATTGAGATCAAAATGCATTCCCAGTGCCAATGCCCAATAATAATAGAATATGCCTCCACCCCCCTCTTTCCTTTTCTGTTTTTTTGTGAACAGATAGAGATGGACTTCTTTTTTTTTTTTTTTTATTTCTTTTATTTACTTATCTGATACTGACGTGGCAGTACTGGATAAACAAGTATAATATAAATAAGGTCCTATTACTTAGCCCAAAAATTAAAAAAAAAAGGATACACTCCAGTAACAGATTTGAGCCGTCCATTTTGTTTCTCACCAGCCCAAATTTAAACAGTAAAACTCATCTTCCTTGGATCCAAACAAAACCCACTTTTTTTTTTTTCTGAATAGGTCCAACTATAAGTAACACAAACCGCAACCCAATCGTGAGTCGAACTCTAAATCTTTACTCGAAAAGTCAGGTTAGACAGATTAAATAAGAGAAATCAAACTATCTAAATTATCACATTTTTCTCAATATTGAAAAATCTATATATAATTTTTCAAGAAATAATGTAAGAAGTATAATGGGCTTGAGCCACTTGGTCCGGAAACTGAAGGTATCCACTTCATTTTTGGACAAATTCATCTTCCATCTCATAAATATTTTTATTCGAAATCACATTAGTATTTATAATACGTATTTTTAATCATTCAAATATATAGACCACTCAAACAATGTCGTGTCGCTAACCACTTCAGGGGATTCGAATCCTCGATCATCCATCATGAGGAGAAGCTTTAGGAGTCCGTTTACCAACTCTCCTAAACTGTTGGGCTGTACAAACCCACGTTTATCCTTTTATTTTTATTAATTTTTGTTCGAAAGGTCTGTTGTGTACGGTATTTCTTTATCACGATAATGTTTTTTTTTTTTTTTTCTTTTTTGCCTTTCTTTGTACACCTAACATGTCCTCCACACCAACAAAAGATGAGAGTACAATTACGACTTTTTAGTCATCCGTCTAACGGAAACAATAATTGAAGGACAATATCTTCTTTTCTTTTCTTTTTTCCCCCCAAAAGAATCTGCCAACACTTGGCAGTTAAGTTTTATCAATAAAGAAAAAGGAGGGGCTAAAAAAAAATAAAAATAAAAATCTTCAAAGAGAAGTAGGAGATTGGGGAAATATTTCACTTCTTTTTTTCTTGCTTAATTATATAACTTTTTTAAAAAAAATAATAATAATAATAATCAGTTAAACTTAAGAAATGGGTTGTAAAAAAAAAAAAAAAAAGAACACGTGAAGGCGGGCCTAGAAAACTTAAAAGAATGGACTTTTGACCTTAAAGATTTGAGTAAAAATATGAAATCGGCCCACAATCAATCTTGTTATTGTCTTGAAATTGTTTTCCACTATGGAAACAAACTCAAAAAAAAGATAAAAATTGGATTAGAATAAAGAACGATCAAATATTCATTAAAATCAACCAAAGAGTACGTGAGTCGGTAAGGAGTTCTTCTAATTTAAGTGAGATTGAAGTTCAATCTCCCCCACTTATGTATGCGCTATTTAAAATTTGAGGTCAAAGCTGATGAACTCGACTCGCCAAAAAAAAAAAAAAAAAAACCTGTGTCTTCTCGGGAAGAAAGTAAGAAGTTAAAAGCTGGCATTTCTGACTAATGGGTATTATTATTATAAGGATAAACAAATGATTCGGCTGTTTATCATCATTAGAGAATATAGAAAGAAAGCATGAAAGGGCCCAAGCGCCACTTGAACAAATTAGTGGTCTTAATTAATGTAGCTTAACAAATCATACCATTATGTAATTTTTTTTTTTTTTTTTGAGGAAAACAAAAAAAAAAAAGTTTTATTTTTCCTTCTCCCTTTTCATGATTTAATTGTCGGCTTCTTCTTCTTCTTTTTTCTTTTTTCTTTTTTTTTTCTTTTTTTTTTTTTATTATTATTATGTGTATGAAGCAAAAGAAGGTTGTCATTTTAAGTGTTTAATATATTTACTAATTTGAAAATAAAAATTCATTATTATTATTATTTTCATTAAAATAAGAATCGTAGGTATTTACAATACTCTAATACATCGTTATAAAAATATTTATATATATATATATGATCAGAAATAATTTTCTTTAGATGTGAATTGGATGGCATATGTCTGTCTAGTTAGGCAATAGAGTGCTAAATAATCTGTAAAAAGCAAAGAGTTAGAAGTGGTGTTTTTTTTTTTTTTTTTTTAAGCATTCCGTATTCGAACTCATATGGGCCGACTAATCCGGATCTGGATTCGGCATGGGATGCACCTCGGGAGGATTCGAACCATCAACCATCCGCCCCGAGAATAAGCTTTAGGAGTCCGCTTATCAATTTCCCCAAGCTGCTAGGTTGTTAGAAGTGGTGTCTTTGACATGGGATAACACTTTATAATAAATATTTCAGAATATCTCTTCGATGCTCTAAATTGAGGGAGTAAAGAATATAGGTTTTGTAGTTAATCTTGTTCATTCTATTCTATCGATGTGAGAATCTAAGTAACCGATTATATATATCGAAGTCTATTAAGTGGAGAATTATTTGTTAACTCATATTAAATCGTGAATAGTATTATTATAATCACATATTAAAACTATTTAATACTTCGAATGTACAATTCACTTATTTAGCTTTCTCTCACTTTTTTGTTTTCTCGATAGTATATATCTTACTTAACATTGTAGAGTCACATTCTAAACTTAAATATCCTCTTTCAAATTACACAAGACTATGACATGACACAATACCAACTCCAAGACTCTTCAATATATGTATCAATTTTTTTTTTTTATACATGAGGGAGAGGGACTTGGGTGTTGAACCCCCGAAGGACGGTTGGAGGGTTGACCTCTTGACACTCCGTCACACAATCTCTGACAATATATGTATCAATTTAATTATTTATCATAGAATCTCAATATATCTATTATATATATATATATTTCAATTAAATATAAGGGAAAATCACTCAATGGAAACATAATTGAGGCACATGCTTCAATCATGACCTTTTGTAGCTTCAGGACACTCTATACTCACATCTTATGCCAATTAACTATTATCAACAACGATTTTCTGTTATATTGTCTACATTTTTTTAATATATATATATATATATATTTTATTTTTTTTTAATAAAGAAAGTAAAAAAATCCGTAAACTTCTTATCTGGAAAGTTCCGTAATGATAGAAAATCGGAGAAGCCGCGGCGGCTAAGTATCTATTTTGTAAATGCGTTATCAACAATTGGATTTTGACGCTTAAAGGACAAAATGGCAGAGCAAAAGTACTTCTTTACAACCGAATGCGTTGAGTGGTAAGAAGTTCTCATAATTTAAGTGATGTTGAGATTCAAATCCTCACTCATGTATGTAGTTGTTTAAAATTTGAGGTCGGAGCTTCTTCTTATAAGGGACCAACCCGGCTCGAACGAGATTAGTTTAGATGTGAATTTGGCATAAATATGTTCTCTTATAGTTTGAGATTCATATTTAAGGACACTCTCTATGTTTAAGAAAAAAAAAATACTTCTTTACGAGTTATATATAATTAATTGTCATTCTTATTTTTTAAATAAACAATTGGTTACAATTTATTTTGAATTCTTTTTTTAATAATTATGTTTTACTATAGTTTAAATAATTTATAAATGAGAAAGGAATAGTATGAAAATCCACATCGGAGAGCGCAGGGGAGGGTTCAGAAATCAGAATGCCTAAAAATGTTTTTATATCCCAAAAAAAAAAAAAAAAAAAAAAAAAAAAAAAAATTGATTTGGGGGTGGCGTGGGAAACGTGGGGCCAATGGGGAGATAGAGAATTTGTTTGTCGTGTGGGATATGACGATCGTAGGCACCACCGTCCATAGCCTACCCTTACTTTTTTAAAAGCTTCCTCCCACTCGTTTTATATGCCATGTGTACCTTCACTCCTTTCTTTTTTTATGTTTTGCCTATTTTACCCTCTTCTTGCTTATTATCCCCTAATGCACCTGATTTGATTTAAATCAGTTTATAGATTTGATTTCGTAATTATATATAGTTATTTAAAATTTAAATATATATATATATATATTATTTATTTCTATTTATAAATATGAAAAGTTATTAAAATTAAAATTTATGTCATGTAGGTAGGACAGTTCGATGTGAATAATAAACGTTGATTAGGTTAGAACTCATTTTAGTCAACTTGAACTCATTTTAGGTTAGTACACGCTTTTCAAATGTATCCCATTATTAGCTATAACATATGCAAAATACAACGTAAATTATTCATTATCTTCAAAATAAAAAATAAACTTGAGACTAAACAATTTTTTTTAATAGATATTAGGAGAAAAAATCAGAAATAAATTTTATGTATAAAAAAAAAATCTATAATCGAAGTCAAAAAAAAAAAAACAAAGAGAATCACAAGACCCGGAAAACGGTTAGGCATCGGCGTGCGTAGCGCAGTCAATTTTCCTACGCTCCCATTATATTACTATTAAAAAAAAAAAATCATTTTAGGAAATTGAACAAAGGGCAATCTCGTAATTTCAGCGTTTCACCTAGAATTTCCGGCAAGCAACGCAGTCGATCGAATCTTAGGAAGGAAGGGAAATATTCGACGTGGATTATTGTCTTTCCTAAATTTGTCCCTCTTTGTTTTTATTTATTTATTTATTTATTTATTTATTTACCCATTTCCTCCTTCCAAACTATTGTATTTATTATTTTATTTATTTATTTCCTTCCCTGTCCTCCTTGACGCTTTGTCAAAAAGTCTCCGCAAGAGTAACAGTAGTACCAGCAAAGCACAGCATAAAAAGCAAAAGCAAACTCTAGAGAGAGAAAGTAGTGTACAGAGAGATCTAACAGCAAAGCAAAGGCGGAGTAAATGGGGTGACAACAACCCATCCTTGAGAGGAGAATTATTTTTCTGTCAGATTCTGATTAATTTTCCATCTGCGGTGTTTTGTTTTTTTTAAAATTTTCCGTTCTGAAATTTTTCTATTTTTCCCGGTGAGTTTTTCATCCACCAACCATCAATTTTGCACGATCATGTTGTTGGATTCAGTTGTTTACACATAAAATCTTCTTTTGTACTGGTTTTTATATGTTCATGTTGAGAAGAACATGAATTTGATCGTACGCTATTTTTTATGATAATTTTTAAAGTTAATAAATGGCATATTCATTTATTTGTCTGTGACGATGATTCCTATGAGTTTTGCCTAGAAGTTTTAGATGTTTTAATGATCCAGGGTAAATTAGTTCTTTGGTTTGTAGATGTTAAGCCTATGAGTAAAGTTTCATACTGAATTTTACTTTTTAAAGATGATCACACAAATTTTAACCGAAGAACTTGTAGAAAAATTGCTGCAATTTTGTTTTTGGGAATTAGATTGAGGCTACGATGATCTGACCTACCTTTTTGTTGTTTGATCAGGTAATATTTGTTTGATCCGGAAATATTTTCACTAAAGGCAAAAAGGCTACTGTTCTTGTCCTTGGATAATTCTGGGACTTAAGAGTTTCTTTTTTTTTTTTTGGTTTCTTAATCAGGTATATTTCTTTCTGACTAATGGTTTTTTCCTCGTATTGATAGTTTGATTACTTTCTCTTACCGAATATAAGAGTTTGAAATTGAATTCTTAATTTCTCTGTGTGTGTTTTCTTAACCTTCTCTTAGGTTAGGTGCAAGGATTTTTTGAGATCAAATCCCCTTCTGCTTATTATACAACTGAACTGGGTATTTGAAGGTTCTTCTCATCTTCACTGGAGCACCATAAAATTATTGGACGGTTGCAACAGAGAATTTTTTTTGTTAATTCCAAGTATGGCGGCTCTGACGCATACTAATTCTACAAGGATGTACTCTTGGTGGTGGGACAGTCACATTAGCCCCAAAAATTCCAAATGGCTTCAGGAGAATCTCACTGGTATTCTTTTCTCGATTGCTCTTCGGAAATTGGAATGATGTGATTTTTGTTGTATTTTCTTCAGTGATACTGTTTCAGGCTGTGGTTTTTGCCTTTTTTCCAGTGAACTATCTTATCTACATTCTTCCTGGTCTTCTTTACCAAGGTTTATGTGAATAGTAAACAGTTTTTCCTTTTGGAGGTTTGTATGTTATTTATGAATTTTTGGTTTTTTTGATAGGCATGGATGCCAAAGTCAAAGCAATGATCAAGCTCATTGAAGAAGATGCTGATTCCTTTGCAAGGAGGGCTGAAATGTATTACAAGAAACGCCCAGAGCTTATGAAACTGGTAGAAGAATTCTATCGAGCATATCGTGCGCTGGCTGAAAGATATGATCATGCCACTGTGGTCATTCGGCAGGCACACCGAACTATGTCAGAAGCTTTTCCCAATCAGATTCCTCTAGAGCTTGATGATTCAAATGCGAATTCTGCTACTGGGGATCCTCAAACACCTGAGTCCACACCGATACGGACATGTTTTGATCCTGATGATTTGCAAAAGGATTCTTTGGAACTCCCAGCAGCACATTTGAATGATGGACGGAGGAATGGTACATCCACTGAAGAATCAGATGCATTCAGAAAAAGGGGTTTGAAACAGTTGGCTGATCTCTCTGGCTCAGAAGGGAAGGTGAGAAAGGGCCTCAAGTTTCATGATGGATCTGACAATAGACAAGTCGTTCAAAATAATGGGAACCAGCCTGAGCTGGTGGGTGACACCAAGGAGATACTGAGCTTAAAGGAAGCCCTAGCGAAAGTGGAAGCAGAGAGGGAAGCTGACCTGATTCAGTTCCAAGAAAAGTTGGAGAAATTGTCAACGCTGGAATCAGAAATAGCCCGTGCCCAAGAGGACTCTAAAGGACTTAATGAACGTGCAACACTGGCTGAAGCTGAAATTGAAAGATTGAAAGAAGCCCTGGCTAAGTTGGAGGCTGAAAAGGACACCAAACTGCAGGACTATCGCCAGTGCTTGGACAGGATATCAAATCTTGAAAGTACTCTCTCTCATGCTCAGGGGGGTGCTGAAGAACTTACACAAAGGGCCTATAAAGCCGAAACTGAGGCTCAATCCCTGAAAGATGAACTTGCTAATGTTGTAGTTCAGAAAGATGCTGCACTAAATCAATATATGGGTTCTTTAGAGATGATATCCAACTTGGAGCTCAAATTACAACACACTGAAGAGGATGCTAAAATGTTGAAAGAGCGAGCTGAAAAGGCTGAAAATGAGGTTGAAAATCTGAAGGAAGCACTTTCCAAATGTGTTGAGGAGAAAAAAGCTGCAGAAATTAAGTACAGCCAGTGCTTGGAGACAATCTCTGTTTTAGAGGGTAATCTATCTACTGCTAAGGAGGAGGCTCAACGACTAAACATTGAGATAGAGATTGGAATGGCCAATTTGAAGGGTGCTGAAGAGCGTTGTCTTCTGTTAGAAAGATCTAATAAATCTCTTCACCTGGAGCTGGAATCTGTGATACTGAAGATGGGGAATCAAACTCAAGAACTTACTGAGAAGCAGAAAGAACTGGGAAGACTCTGGACTTGCATTCAGGAAGAACGTTTGCATTTTGTAGAGGCTGAAACAGCATTCCAAACGTTGCAGCATTTGCACGCTCAAGCCCAGGAAGAGCTACGATCCTTGGCTTTGGAACTGCAGAATAAGGTTCAAAATCTAAATGATATACAAGCTCAGAACAAGATTTTGCAGGATGAAGTTCTAAAGGTCAAGGATGAAAATACGAGGCTTGATGATCTTAACATATCTTCGACAAATACAATAAATGAATTGCACAGTGAAATATCTAGCTTAGGAGAAGCCAAAGGGAGACTTGAGGAGGAGGTTGAGCTTCGAGTGGACCAAAGAAATGCTCTTCAGCAGGAAATTTACTGTCTCAAAGAAGAACTAAATGATTTGAACAAAAAGATCTCATCTATCATGGAACAGATGCATGCAGTTGGCTTGAATCCAGAATCCTTGGGATCATCAGTGAAGGAATTGCAGGATGAAAACTTTAGCTTGAAAGAAATCTGCGAGAGGGAAAAAGCTGAAAAGATAGCTCTTTTGGAGAAATTGGTAATTCTAGGACACCTTCTTGAGAAAAATTCAATTCTGGAGAATTCCTTATCAGATTTAAATGCTGAGCTGGAAGCTGTCAGGGAAAGAATAAGAACTCTGGAGGAATCTTG
This sequence comes from Cynanchum wilfordii, assembly GCA_025388415.1. NCBI lineage: Eukaryota > Viridiplantae > Streptophyta > Magnoliopsida > Gentianales > Apocynaceae > Cynanchum > Cynanchum wilfordii. Next base: position 242,070 of record JAHSUH010002076.1, on the reverse strand, counting down.
TCAATCTCTTTTAGAGGAGAAATCTTCACTCGCTGAAGATAAAGTCTCGCTAGAAGCTCAGCTGGAGGTAGCAAATGAGGATCTGGCAATACTCTCAGTTAATAATACTGTGCTCGTGAATTCTCTTTATGATGCTCAGGATGAACTGGAAGGATTGAAAGCTAAGTTGAAGAGCCTTGAAGATTCTCAGCGGATGCTTGTGGATGAGAAGGCTAGTCTTGCCAGTGAAAATAATAACCTGACTTCTGAACTGGGGGTAGCAAATGAGAATCTGGCAAAACTTTCAGTTAATAATACTGTGCTCTTGAATTCCCTTTCTGATGCTCATGATGAACTGCAAGGACTGAAGAGTAAATCGGAGGGTCTTGAAGATTCTTGGCGGTTGCTTGTGGATGAGAAGGCTAGTCTTGCCAATGAAAATGACAACCTGAATTCTGAACTGGGAAATGCCCAAGTGAGACTGGAAAATTTGGAGAAGAAATATGCGGAACTTGCAAAGAAATACTCTGGTCTGGAGAAGGAGAAAGATACATCTGTTTCTAAGATCCATGAGCTAGAGGTTTCTCTGGAAATGCAAAAGCAAGAACATGAAAAGTTTGCCCAACTGCGCGAATCAGATATATCTAATCTTAAAAGTGAGATGAATCTCTTGCAAGCGGGGCTTGAGTGGACAAGGTCAGAATTTGATAAAGAGCTAGATAAAGCATTTGAGTCTCAGACTGAGATATTTATCTTGCGAAGTTGTGCTAAAGATTTACAAGATAGAAATTATTCTCTATGGACGGAGCATCAGAAACTATCAGACACATGTACATCAATGGCAAACTCAATTTCGAAATTGCAAGAAACTAATCTTAACCAAAAGACTGAGATGAAGTCTCTGTCTGATGATACCAGCATTTTAAGGACGAGGATATTCCAGTTACTCAAATCCCTTGGCATTGTTTTGAACCATGAATTTGCTAGTAGGAGGGAGGAAGACGAAATTTCATTTGATCACATATTAAATGAAGTTGGACGAACTAAACGATCTTTCCATGAAAATGAAGAAGTAAATCAGCAGCTGTATATGCAGATCTCAGTTCTTGTTACAATTCTAAGGCAACTACAGTTGGAAGCAGAAAATATGGAGATGGAGAAAAGCGTCCTGAATCAGGAACTCGGAAGCAGGAGTGAGCAGTTGGTCGTATTGCAGAATGAAGCTCTACTGCTCCATGAGATGATTGATGAATTGAGATCTAAAGTGACCGAGGGAAGCCACAAAGAGGAAGTTTTGAACACTCAGATTTTGGAATTACACAATAAGTTGTTGGAGTTAGAAGGGCCGTACCAAGATTTGCAGAAACAGAATGTAAAAAGTCTGGAAGAAAAGGAATCCCTGAAAAAGGAGTTCTTGCTGTTGGAGGAAAAGAATAGTACTCTTGTGGAGGAAAACTCTATTTACTGTGGCAAGATGTTTTCTCTTGAGATCCTGTCATTATTGCTCAAGACTTGTGTGGATGAGAAGTCTATGGAATTAATAGCACTGTCCAGTGACTTGAACAATCTTAATGCTGTCAATGACACCGTTAGGCAAAAGTTGACTTTGACAGAAAGGACATTGGAGGACATGCTCATTCAGAAGGAAATGGAACTGCAGCAACTTCGTGAAGAGCATGAGAAAACAAAAACTCAAGAGGAAACTTCACGTTCTGAGCTGCAAATGTTAATGAAAGAGACTGAAATGTGGGAGGCTAATTGTACAGATGTTTTCGGGCAACTGCAGACTTCTAAACTCGGAGAAACCCTTTACGAGCAGACGATTCGTGAGCTCATTGAAGCATATGAGATTGCTAAAGGTGAAATTGCTTCCAGAAATACTGATGTCAAGCTTCTAAAAGAAAGGGCAGGTATATTAGCCAGTGAAAATGTAGGTCTAAATGCACAGTTGGCTTCATATGAGCCTGTCATTTCTTCTTTGAGGAAGTCCATATCCTCCTTGGAAAAGTGCACCTATCTGCATGGGAAACTTGTGAAACCTGAAAAGGGAGTACAGGAGGTATGCCTATTTATCTAAATTAGGCTTTTGAAGGCCATTTTATTTTATTTCATCTCATTTTAAGATTACGGAAATATATTATTACTAACATTGATACATTCTGAAACATTCAGTCAGTAATCTCCCATAAATGCTTCTTACTCAAATGATGCTCTTTTCCTTGTTTTACAATTATTTTCTCCTCAGGATGCTGAATATTTCCGTGAAAGCAACATCAAGGACTTGAAAGATTCAACAGTATCTGATCCAATTTCAGACTTGCAAGATTTACAAAAGAAAGTTGAATCCATTGAGAAGGCGGTAACTCAAGGTGCAAATCTCCTGGTCCAGGAAAATCAAAACGTGCATGCAGAGTTGGAGGCTGCAATGCAACAGATTGCAGAGTTAAATTCTGAGGGCAGCCGCAGGAGGAATGGGAAGTTGACACCAGAACCGTCTGAGATGGACAATGGGCTTCTGACAAAAGATATTATGCTGGACCAGGCATCTGAAAGTTCTTCTTATGGAATTAGTAGGAGAAGGGAACAGGTTGGAGCTGATGTCCAAATTTTTGAGTCATGGGAAGCCGCTGATCAGGATGGCATCATTGATCTTACCGTCAGCAAGGCGAATAAGATGGCCCATCCATCCACAGAGAAAAACGAGAATTTCCAACGGATTAAATCAGTGAAGAAACAAAGGAATGATCAGCCATCTGATCAACTAGTTGAAAAGGAATTAGGCGTTGACAAATTGGAGATTTCAAAGAAATCTAGTGAGTCATTTCAGGAAATGGGGAGCAAAAGGAAGGTCTTGGAGAGGCTAAATTCTGATGTTCAAAAGTTAGCAAATCTTGAAATAACAATCCAAGATTTGAGGAAGAAACTTGAGATCATTGAGAAGAGCAAAAAGGGAAAATCTATGGATGAATGTGATATTTTGAAGGAACAGCTGGAAGAAGCAGAGGCAGCCATCTCAAAGTTATTTGATCTCAATGGCAAACTGATGAAAAATATGGAAGGCACTACTACTACTCCCTTATCTTCTTCACACTCCAAGACTACTTCATTTGACTTGGACCTAGAAGAAAATGGTAGTGTCAGAAGGAGAAGAATCTCAGAACAGGCACGGAAAGTATCTGAAAAGATCGGAAGATTGCAGATGGAGGTGCAGAAGATACAATTTGTCCTATTAAAACTTGACGATGGGATAGACCTCAAAGGCAAAACCAAACTTACAGAGTCTAAAAGAAGAGTACTTCTCAGAGACTATCTCTACGGTGGTGTTCTAAGATCAGGCCAACGGCGAAAGAAAACTCACTTCTGCTCATGTGTCCAGCCAGCAACACAAGGAGATTAAAAAAAACATTTGCATTCTTAGAGAGCTTTTTGTGCTGAGTAGCTTAAATGTCCATATATTTTTCCTTCTTACTTTTATCAAAATTACTAGCTATAGGTTTAGAAGGTATCTCTGTGTTATTATTGTGTGGCAAACAGATTTTTACACTCTTATATTGGAGAAACCGGCTGTATATTTCTAGCCCTCTCCCACAAAATAAGCTGTTCTTCTTAATCTTGCTCTGTTTGAGATCTTTTATTACATCAAAATTTCATTTCTGTTCTAAAAATCCCAACAAAAAAGGGACAGGAGAAAGCAAGATGTGTTATAACTCAAATACTTCTTCTTCAAAGGCCAATGACCATAAATACAACACAGTTAATTGCAAGGGGAAAGGACTAGGAAAGCTAACCTATGCAATTATTGAGCCTTCTGCTGTAAATGTTTAGCCAAGTTTGCTCTCAAAATCTTCCCCAAAGGATCTTGCTTACACCTTTGCCCAATAGTAGCATAACCCAAGTCATGATGACAGGACAATGCGATATCTGGATCGAAACAATCTCCACAGTCAATAATGATATTGTGAAGTAAACAACAAACCAGAATGATGCTTGGCAATTTCCTCTTATCTGGTCTCCACATAACCTTGTTGAGAATTCTCCAGCAGCCTTTCAGCAGTGAGAATGCATTCACTGCTACTGATCTTGCAGCCTCGTGGATCGTATTGAAATCCAACATTTTAGATGATGATGAGGAGGAAGTGTTCTCATCACTTTCATAAGGAGTTATAAGCCATGGAAGAAGAGGGTAACCAACACCACCTACTATATATTCCCTAACACTGTTTCTATCTCCTTCAAATAACCTTCTAACACTTCCATTCAACCGATCACCAGACTCGCAGAGTCTGTTAAAACCAGAGAACTTCAATAGTCTTGATACAGTCATTCCCCCTGGCCAACCAGTCACAATGTCAAGAAATCTCATCTCATTATCAACAATCCCCTGCAAAAACATACTGAAATTGTTTTCTTGATCACACCAATCATCTGAAGTTTGGACTGCAGGAAGTGTCATTACTATATGAGTAGCATCAATTGCACCACAGCAATTTGGCAACCCAAAAGACACTTCAAATTCAGACTTTATCTTCTCAATTCTAGTGGAGCTAGGCCAACTGAGGTGATGCTTAGCCCGTTCTTCGAGTGCCTCGATGAATCTCCATGTCACCTGAGAAACAGTGGATTGCCCTACTCCAAAGGAAGCTCCAACTGAGACCTGAGATTCACCTGAAGCTAATCTCCTTAGGGCAATAGCAACTTGTTTTTCAACACTAAGAAGCCTTCCTTCTATATTAATCAGACCTGAAGGAGGCCTTGAGATTAGATCTTCTCTTACAAGAGAACATATGTACTCAAAAGTCTTCTTTGACACTCTAAAAAAATATTTGAACCCTTCATCTTCATCAGAAGGTACATTGGAATCTGCAGGGATCGTGAAGATTAAAAAGAATTAGGCTTCCAACAGTGATTTTTTCCCCATGATTTCCAATTTATGAATTGTATTAGCTCAAAGTTTATTAAATTCTTGATAATGAAACAACAAAGATAGATTAGCAAAATAACAGTACAGCATTACAGTCGAATTATCACTATTTTGCATCAAAATCCCCAATTGGAACCCTAGAAAAACGGCAAATCAGCAATGAACTTTGAGTGAAAGCAGTGAAATGAAGAAGAGACCAAGAATACAAATAAAATAAAGGAAACCTGAACGATTCTTGTTCCAGAAAGAATCCCACCAATCGGAATCAATGGCGGCTCCATTATCTAAAGGCAGATTTTTGACGATCTTAGTTTTGCCCTTCTTGTTCTTGATTTTCTTTAATTTCTTTCCATCTTTGTTCGGTTTCTTGGATTTCTTGGGAGGGGCCATTCCGGCAATACAATAATTCTATCCGGCGCTCTCCAGTTGCTCCGCTTTTTGTGTTCCATGGTTCATATAGTTGTGCGCTTTATCCAAAAACGGGAAGTATTTTACAGAAATATTAATAAATTTTGCTTTTTGTATAATTAGTGAGTTTAGTTTCAAATAAATTTACTTTTGGTAACTTCAATTCCAAAATATTTTTTTAACTTTTAAAGATCCAAACTTTTTTATTATAGAAAAATAAGGTCATTTTGACAGAATTTGTCAAAAAACCTAAAAAAAGTTAACAGTTTATATTGTTTAACTAATTTTAAAAAGGGTAAAAATGTCATTATACTTAAGAAAGAAAAAAAAAAAAAAAAAAAACTAATATTTTCAACGCCGATTTCCAAGCATGATTATTAGTTTTCTCCCGTCCTTCTCCTTCATCCCTCTCTGCGATTTGGAAGAGATATATAGTCGTTAATGGTAATTTATGTGTATATATATTATTATACTTGGACTTTTTGACTCCGTGGAAATAATCTAATACGATTCTCAATTGCTCTCCCAAAAACAAAATAAAATTATTTTTATTCCATAACAAAATTTGTCAATCACTGTTCATTGTCTCTCTTGCACACCACCTGTTTGATAAAATTACCAACCTAAAATCACCCGGGCAATTCTTTTTCTGGCACGCAGCAGACATCAATTGATGATGATACCATTGAAAACCTAATCAAATTAAATTGACCAAAGAAATCAAAATTAGGTGTTGTGTCGGAGATGTAGACGAGAGACAGAGAGAGGAGATCAGGATGACGATAACCACAAAAAAAAAAAAGAAAAAGGAACCGTGGCAATTTTGATGAAGATTTCCAACCTCTACTTTCCTTGAACTTTCTCGTATGGACACATGTTTTGTTTCTCTCTCTTATAGGAGGAGGAAGAAGATTAAAGTCGAAAAGATTTAGGTAAAGCTTTAGAAGAACTTAATGAAGAATCTTCTTCGTAGAGAATTGAACGAGCGCCTTGAGTTTTTGTAAGATATTTGAGCGTCCGAGTCTTTTTATTAATTAGTTATTTTCTCTTCTTTTTTTTTTTTATTTCTTCTTATATAATGACATTTTTACCCCTTTTTAAATTAGTTAAATCATATAAACCGTTAACTTTTTATTGTTTTTAACGAATTCTGTCAAAAAGGACTTTATTTTTCTCTAATAAAAAAGTTTGAGACTTTAAAAGTTAAAAAAAAATATTTTGGGACTAATGTTGTCAAAAGTAAATTTGTTTAGGATCAAACTCACCAATTATTCTTTGCTTTTTTTTAGGTGGTATTATTTCACGCATTTTTGGCCCAAACTAATCCACCCAGAAAGGCCTAACAATGCGGGTGTACTCACACTTGTGAAACTCGTATGAAGTTTAAACCCTTAACTTCTTGACAAGTCGGGAGATAAGGGACAAATTTCTAGACCAATAGTCATGAGAGATTCGAACCATCAACCTTTTAAAAGGTTGAGGGAAAGACTCCTAGACGATTAGGCCAGAAGAAGAACTTCAATAAATTTTGCTCTTTTTTTTTTTTTTTTTTCAAAACCGGATCGAATAAATTTTGATGTTAAACAAAGGAAATTAAAATTTAAAAAAAAAAATGATAAACTAAAAATTAAAGTTTGCTAAAATCATTCAATTAAGCAAAAATCGAAACCTTTGCATCAAGCGTTTGTAGTCCAACGGTTAGGATAATTGCCTTCCAAGCAATAGACCCGGGTTCGACTCCCGGCAAACGCATTTATATAAAAACTTTCCTTTTGAAAATTTGTTGGTTATTTTTCTTAATTTTAAGATACATACAAACAAAATCATAAATTTTACCATGGAGCGTTTGTAGTCCAACGGTTAGGATAACTTGCCTTCTAAGCAATAGACCCGGGTTCGACTCCCGGCAAACGCATTCAAATGTTTTTCTTTACCTTAAAAAATATTTATTGGGTTATTCTAAATTAATACTGGTAGTTTTTTTTTTTTTTTTTGATAATTAATACTGGTAGTTATTTAGTTGATCATCGTAGGACCAATTTTCATACTAATTTAAAAAGATTTGGCCCATAACTGCTTCTTTAATGCAAGTTCAATTTACAACATCATTTAAAGTGCAAAAAGCTCATTTACACATTAAAATTCTTCGAGTTTTTATTATTACATACCTCCACAACCCCTAAAAAAAATAGTAAATCTTGGTTTTGCTTAGCAAAAGTGATCAAACGAGGTTGATTAGTACTTTAAAGAAATAGAAATAATTGAGAATGAGATAATAGAATGATTGATTTTGACTTTGTTGTTTAAATATCTCTATCATCAGATTTGTTCGAGTGTTAATTTGACAAAACAAAGAAAATTATAGTAAAAATAAATTTGATTCCTTGATGAAAATAAATAAAGTTGAACACACATTTTGCCCAAAGGCTACACTTTCCTCTTTTTTCTCCACCTTTCTTTCCTTAAAATCCCAAAACTTTTCTTCGAGTAATTAGGTACATAAAAACGCCTCCGAGTCAATTAATTTAGGGGTCGTATAAAAATTTTGGTCCCTTTTGACCAAAATATATATATATATATATATTCTACGTACGTACGTATTGCATTATGCCCGCCGGCCAAGAACACTCAGACATTATTACTCCATTTCTGTTCATCTGAAGATTTAGGTTTGCAAGTGTGAAGAAGAAAATTGCACGCTCCGACAGCTTCTCCCACCGTTAAAAACATCCATTCTTGTCCTAATGCCTCCACAAATTTCGCCTTGTTCAGCTTCTTCATCACCTCTGCTCCTGGATTAGCTAGCCCTAGCTTCAGTCCTTCCCTATCTGTTTTCTTCTTCAGCTCTTCCAACATACTTATCCCACTCGTATCAATGTTTCCAACGGCTGCCATTCATTCGCAATCAATTAATTCGAATTTAAATATATGCATATACATATACATATACATATATATAGGGATTTTTTTGCTTACCACTCATATCAAGAATGATGTATTGTAAACTGGCTTGTCCTGACGAATTCAACTTATCTTCCTCTTCCTCGATCCATCTTGAAATTCTAGAATCAACCCACATCAAAAAATTATATTTTTTTAGTGAATGCATGCATGTAACGTTAATTTTCTCTAGATTTAATCATTATAAGATATATATATATGTTATAAGTACGTACCTTTCTCTTAGGTAGCTTGAATTGGCAAAATATATTGGAGCATCAATCTCTAATACGAGCACGCCAGGAACAGTTTTGGCATTGGGATATTGATCAACACTTCTGTATATCTTAGTTTCTGGAAGGTTCCCAAGAACAACCGTCTTTGGCCTTGCTACGAATAGCAGCACTCTTAGCAAAGACAGTGCCACCTGCATCATCATAATAATTTGTCACTTTCCCTCATATATATATATATATATATTATTTTTTTTTCCCGTTGTGACAAGTAAAATAAAAATCGAAAAAAAAAATGAATAGTAATTTTTGTACGTACCGCAATGACAAGGCCGATTTCGACGCTGCAAAAGACGACACCAACGTAGGCACTGATGCATACTAAGAAATCGAATTTGTCGACATTCCAAAGATGAATAGCTGCTTCGTAATCTATGAGCCCAAGCATGGCAGCAATTATGATGGCCGACAAAACCACAAGTGGTGTGTAATGAAACAGCGGTGTAAGGAACAACAGTGTTATCATCACTGCAAATGCCATTACTATGTTTGATACTGCTGTTTTACAACCTGCGTTGAAGTTCACTGCCGATCTCGAAAATGGACCTAATCCACCACAAACACAATAATCAACAAAGGAAATTAAATTGATTTAAATTATTTATATATATATATATATATATATATATATATATTATTAACAATTATTACCGGTGGTTAGATAACAAGAGGTGAAAGAGCCGACAATATTCATGGTTCCAATGGCTATCATTTCTTTATTTCCATCAATATGGTAATTCTTGAACATGGCAAAGCTTCTTCCCACTGCAATTCCTTCCTGTACAGAACAGAATATATATTAATTTTATTTAGCACGTACAATAAATGTTTTATATATATATATATATATAAATGTGATAAATATTACTTTTATTTCTTAAAATAGTAAGTTTTTTTTTTTTTATTATCCAGATTATTATCTTAAATTGGAAGTCGGTTAGGTAATAGAAAAGTCATGATATATTAGAAACATAGGAAAATAAATACGTAAGAAAAAGAAGAAGCTTACAGCAAGGGCAATGACGCCCGTGACAATTCCAGTTTTAATAGCCGTTGTCAGATAAGAAGATCCAAATTCCAGATCCATTATTGACGGAGGATTTAACCCTTTCTTCAGCTGTCCTATCTGCATTTTTTTTCAAGCAAAATATATATATATATTTTTTTTTTTGTAAGTGAAAATATATAGCAACTGGAAAAAATCGAAACTACAACAGAAAAAGAAAATCCTATCACCTAATCTGTTCACCCCAAAGAATAGGGTTAATAATATCAGGTGGAACAGGACCACAAAAGGAAAGAGGGTTAGCCCACTTTGCTAAAAAATGAGCAAAAAATATATATTATTATTATAAAAATTATAAAAACATATATAGATATATAATATAAAAGAAGAAGGAGGGAAAACGGAAAAAGGTGACGTAACATTCCCAGAATGATGAAATAAAGGATTAAGGAAAAAGGACAGGGATGAAAAGTAGGGTCCAGAAGACTACTGCCCCATTTGTGTCAATCATGGAAAAAGTGGGCCCACCATTTTATTATACATAATTAAAAAAAAAAACTAAAACTATTATTGCCAGAAAGACGGACCCACGTGGCTTTTCTTTTCTTGATATATATAACAAATGACACCAATAATTTGTGGCAGGTGAAAGAAGAAGAAGAACAACAACAACAAAAAAATTGGAATAATTCAAATAATCTTTAAATTAATTTAGGTTTGGATTTTAAGTATCTCAAAAACAAATCATATATATTTCTGATAAAGATATCTGAACCTATAAGTCAAGGAAATAGGACCCAATTTTTGCTTAATTTCGTGATCAATTTTGATACCATCACAAAAAAAAAAATTTAAAAATTTAAAAGGTCTCAAATTTAATAAAAAATAATTAATTAATTAATTACTCACCACTTGAACACCGTGGCGTTCTGCATGGGTTAAGTAAACAAGAAGACTTCCCAATATAACAGACATCAAAGGAGCCATGGCTGATATCCAGAAAAGCTTCGGTTTCTTTTTGCTCTGCAGTAAATATATATATATATATACACATTAAATAAATATAAAACGTTACCTTAATTTAATCCCTGTAACAATATATATATATATATATATATATATATATATATATATATATATATATATATATATATATATATATAGTGTGTGTGTATGTAACTATCAATTACTCAATTTTTTTTTTCAAAGAAGTCTAAACAAATAGCTAAGGAGTAAGAACTGACAATACAAAAACCAAAAAGGGAAATAATAAAAAATAAATGAAAAAGGTACTTACAAAAAATCTTGCGAGTAGGAGGTAGAAAAGGAAGCAAAAACCCAACACTGCACTCTCCCATCTCCACTGCAAATTAACAATTATTATTATTATTATTATTTTGGGGCAGACATCAGGAAAGTATTACTTAATTATTGATTAATTAATTAACATAATTTAGACATGTTGTAGTAAAATTGCATGTGACTGAAGAGAGAGAGAAGAAATTTTACCTGATGAGTTTGTTTAAAGACCGAACCCATGACGGAGACAACGTCTGTTTTATGAGTGAAATGATCGAGTCCAAGAATACCTTTTAGCTGCTGGAGACAAACCACAGTGGCAGCACCAGCCATGAACCCGACTATCGTTGCATGCGACAGAAAATCCACTATGAACCCTAATCTAAATTACAATAAAACAAAATATGAGTATATACACACACATATACATACATATACATATATATATATATATATATATATTTATATATAAATAAAATGTGTAAAAGCAAACGTTGTTCTTGATTAGCTATCCTATATTTTATTGACTGCCTTGATCAATCACTGTCAAAAAAAGAAGACCAAACAGAATTTTTCTTTGCTAAATATATATATATATATATATATTATATCATTGGGTGTACGTAGTACGTCGTATAAGGCTAATTTAATTCGGCTGGGTTTTCCACAGTGATTCTTTGTTTGTTTGCCTGACCATGCATGTGTATGTCTCTATATACGTATCGTCCGTGACTCCTTGAGTTCGTGGAAAGACGTGGGTGATGAAGAGGAAGAGAAAAACATACGAATGTTTAATTAATCAAATAATCATAAATTTATTGTGTATAATACACTTTAAATATATTTACTGGGTTTAAAACGCTAGTACTTATTGCACAACAAAGTAAGTATTTTCATTGTTAGGTATTAATTAAATTAGGTATGAAATTTGTGTGTGTGGCGTGTGCTTTTCATAATTAATGCTGAGTAATAAGTGAAAAGTAGTACGTAACACACACACACATGTATATATATATATCTAACCTTACAATTCCGAGGGTGGCTTGAAAGACACCTGCAAAGAATGTGGCCGTAAAAGCCAGATGAAGATAAAGAGTTGGGTTTTCATTTGCATTAACTTCGTTCCCTAACATTGAAGCTGTTAGAAGTGATGCTACCGCTACTGTTCCAACTGCTAAATCTCTAGAACTTCCCATTATTGCGTATATCAGTGGTGGAATAAAACTTGAATCTGCACACACAAACCCCCACAAAAAATTAATAAATTAATCACTACAACATCAATATATATATATATATATATATATATATATATATATATAAATATATATGTATGTATTACGTACAAAGGCCAAGGATTGGTGGTAAGTTAGCAAGCTTTGCATAACTTATGCCTTGAGGAATAGCAAGGCTGGCTATGGTGATCCCAGAAATAAGGTCGGACTTGAAGAAATCAAAACTGTAACGCGGACCCCATTCGAAGATTGGGAAGACGTACTGAAGTCCAAGTAATAGCTTTTTCCGTGGGGTTTGATTCTTGAACTGCCGTAACGGATCGTCGGGAAATAACGTCTCCTTCACCGTGTTCTTGAGTGACTTTAGAAATGGCTGCGGTGGCGGAACCGATACTCGGTGATTCACAGCTTCAGCAGCAGACGGCGGGTACGCATAATTATTGTTATTATTATCATCTGCGTTGCCCATGATTAATCACGGCTTGAAATTCCTTAATTTCAGTACCTAAAAGAAAAAATAATAAAAAAAAAAGTTTGGGAAAAAATGTGTAGAAGAAATAATGGTAATATTATTAATGTTATGGAGATTGGAATTGTGTGTTAGGGAAAGATTTATCGAAATTATTAAGAGGAATGGGAGATAAGAAGAGAAGGTGATGAGGAGGGCGCCTTTTATAAAGAGGATGGATGGATGAATGGTTGAATGAAAATGGATCCAAAAATTAATTTTGAGTGCGTCGTGGGACCAATATCCCAATTCTTGATTTTGCATATGTAATGTCACACGTAATATATATATATATATTTAAAATTATGGAAAATAATAATAATAATTTAACAAGTGTTATTTTGTGTTTAAAAGTTATTTGTACTGTTCATTTTGGAGATTTTATTGTAGTGTTTCTCATATTTTGTCACACATTATAAATATATTATGATATAAAATATATCTATAAACATAAATGTGTTGTAATAAATATAAGATGTGACATATATGCATGTATTTATGCATAAGTTGAAGATATGTAATTAGACAACTTGCCAAACTTGAAGTGTTGTCATGTAGTCGAGAAAAGATGATAGCCTAGTTTATTTAGAGCTTTTTTTATTTAGTTGTCTCACTTGGCTTGTCAAGTGAGAGATCCTAAAGTTTGACTCATGTTAAGAATGATTTTATCGTATAATTTTAGCTACATGCTGTAATATTAAGAGTCTCCACTTACAAATCTTTCCCGAATTAATTGATATGGATATCGGGTGACTAAAAGATGTGTCACTATATATATATATATATATATATATATATATAGTGGAGAGGGTGCCACAAAACAATAGGGTGCTGCTGTTAGCCGTCATTTCTCTTGAATAAGACACCCCGTGACCATGGTGGGTGCATCGGACTCCAATTATTAAAACCTTTTTTTTTTTTAAATTATCTATATAAAATTTTAGCTCTAGCTTTTTCAAATTCCTTCACAAAATTATATTTTATATATATTCAATTTTGTAGCTTATTATTCCTTTCTGAATCACTAATAATAATTTAATAATTAAGATGTTAAGTGTAATTTAAAAAAATGATCATCATATTTCATATCTCCGGAATATTTGATGAATCAATTTAATTAGGAAATTTCCCCATAATAATGGAAAATTGTCATTTACAGCCAATAAATTAAAATCATTATAAATATAAGGTAATCCACCAGAAAAAGAGGTATGTGGAACTCTGCTCCAAACACTCTAGTCTTTATCAATTTTTCCTAAAAACTTGTCTCCGACTTAAGCATCGGAGGAGTTTTACGGAGAACAATCTCTGTTTGTCTTTTGTATCAAGGGTTAGAGTATTCGGAGATTCGAGTCACATCATATACCTCATCTTATTATATAAATAAAAATCATATTTTAACCAAAAATATATATATATAATATATTTTTTAAAATAACAATAATAATAAAATTGTCACTTCCTTTATTTATAATCTGGTAAATTCAGGTCTTCAACTACTACTTACTAAAATAGTAAAACTATTTTAAAAAATAAAAAACTAAAAAATAAATAAATAAAGAGTCAAAACATTAATTTTAGTATTAATTTTCCACCGAGGATATTGTTGCGCATGACGTGGTTAACTCCTATTGGAAGTCTAGGGATAGAATCTTTTGCGGACCGACACTTTTTCCTTTCGTCATTGGTTATTAAATCTCCAAAATTTTAACCATACTGCCAACACTACAATTTCTTTTTAATTTTTGAATAAAATTTTGAAGGTGAAGAAGATATGGTGGACTTTTATTAAATTCACTAGAACAAGTTAGAACGCAATTACAAGATATAAATTATTTATTTATTTATATATATATATATATATAATTGTCTGGAATAAACTCTATGAAAATGGAAGAGAAAATCCTAAAACACTTACTCTTTGTTGATTGGACCAACTCATACTCCCAATTGTTTAAAAATTAGCCATTTAAGTTGACCAATCATCAAGACATTTCCAAGAAAGGACTTGAAATTTTTTTGGTCTGCTTTGCTTTTACAAAGGTTAACAATTTCCCAATCACTTTCTATAATCATTGTATTTGACCACATTAGTATACCGTTTATTTCATTAAAATATTATTACAATTGATCCGTGCATGCAATTTCAAAATATAAATCCATTTCCATATGACAAAAATATACATGTATCAAAATCCTTCCCTTTCATACAATGAGAAAGTACACTATGAATATTTCATGAGGTTAAAGATTCGACGTTTACTGTAAGTACTATGTAAGAGTCACAGTGAGGCATTCCCCTGAATAAGAGTTGAACTCTGCAGGCGAGACCAAAGACAAATTTGGATTAGTTGCAGTTATGATGACTCCAACTACCAAATGGTCTAACCAAATATATATAAGTATTCATGTTTAACTATATATATATATAATACCATTCTTATTGAACTAAAAGAAATATCTTAAGTTAATTATGACTACCTAAACACATTCTTACGTATCATATTATATTTTTATATATTTAGGATTTGGGATGACATATTAATAGTGTCTGACCTAGCATGAGAAATTATACATGATTTTGTCTTCTTGATGTGTTTGAGGTAATATTGGCTGTTAAGTTAGGCAGAAGAGTCAGTATATATGTCTATGTGACCACTCATTCCCAAATTCCAAACAAACAAAGCCAATCCATATTTGAAGGTAAGTGCCACTAACAATGGATATCAAGATTCCAAGTAAGTTCTCAATTTGGAAACACCTAACGACCACCAAAACTTTTTACCTTAAAAGTACATCCACAAAATCAAGAAATTATAAGTTATAACAATAAAATATAATTACCAAATAATGAAATAATTGACTTAAATATGTTTACCTAAACACATGTTTGACCAGAGAAAGTTAGGTAAGCTTCTACGATTTTTATCATATACATTATTGTGTCTGAAAATTGAATCAATTTTGGGAAAGTATTTCGTGGGTCTGAATCAAAAAGTTATAGTTGTTAAGATAGAATAAGAAGACCTAAATTAAACCCCAGATGTATTTTGTTATATGTATTTATACATAATATAAATCAACAAGTTTTTGTCCATTTTAACCATTTTTTCATCTGGTCGAAAATACATAAAAATATATAATAATATATAAAAATAGATTTAAGTACCTATTATTAATATAAAATATCTTTTTTAATACAATAATGTTCATCGTACCCATAGTTACAATATAAACCTGAATCCTAAATAATTTTGATTAGACTTCATTAAAACTTTATCCAAATAAATATATATATATATATATATATTTAAATAAAAATAACTTAAAAAAGAGAAAAAAATGCAATAAATATAGAGTTGGATTCTGGAAAGGGAAAGGAATGATTATAGAAAGTAAGGGTAAAAGAATTATCTATCCAGACAAGAGGATGACTATGAGGCGAAATGATTAAGGAACTAAACGTGTCGGGATAGACTGAGAGGAATTAGCCAATAGGATCATCGAGGTCACGGTGCAACTTATCAATAACTTTGGATTACCATAATTATTGGCCTAACTTATAAAATATCAGGAACAAAAACTAATCATGCATGCTGTTTATTCTAGACAACATTGAATTTCCAAAAAGTTTTTGTTATTGTTATGTTTTGGAGCAAATATTTTTTTAAAACACGATTCAAATTTATGATATTTATATTTATAAATTACATTAATATGTATTGATAAAAATAAAATCGTTGTATATAATAGATATAAATACAATCACAAAATTTTATAAAAACATATACATAATCATAATTGGTAAAACAATATTTTTATAAAATAGAATCGCTAATATTATATATATACTTCAATTTAATACTCAAACTAGTTTGGATGTACGCCAATACCAACTGTACATGTAGCACAACTTGTCTAGATTGGATTTATTTACTGTTTAGCCTGATTAATTGTGGTCGGTTTTCTATAAGAGAAGTGCTTATTGAAAAGGCGTCTTAATTTGGACGCATTCAACCCGCAGTATTAAAGAAGGAACCGGGAAAGAATGTGTATATATATATATATATGTATATTTCCAGTACGGCACGCCATTATCCCGAACTTTGATTCTGCATATATAAATAAATATATAAACATGGAATTATTGTATAATCTGGAAAATGTTCAATGTACCAGGTAGCGGCCGACTAGCTTTATTACCTTGTGTTACACATGTTATATATATATATATATATTTCAATGCACTGAATTTTAATTTAATTAAACACGAATCTGATGAAATATCTCTCCCCAACACAAGTACCCCCAGGATACACAGCGATAGCACATCAATATATATGTATAGCCCAAAAAAAAAAAAAAATATATATATATATATATATATTAATAAAGATTATATCTTGTTTGCTATATTTTATTTTGTTATTATCGTGATTCAAACTTTAGTAGAAATGGAAATACATACATAATAGAGAGATCAACGTCATCATCGATTAGTCATTGCCTATATATACAGTATAGTTGACTCGGAGATCTCTCCTCTTGCATTATTGATTGACTTTATAAATATCCAAGAACTTTTTCAAGGCACAATGGGTGATCAGTTATATGCATTTCATGACAACCACTATACATATATATATATATATATATATAATTATCAAAATATATATATATATATATATATAATGAGATCAGAAACTTATTACTTATCAAAAAACAAAAAAAGAGATCAGAAACTTATTTTTGTTTGTGTGGCTAAAGGGTAAGGAAGACATCAGAGTTGACTGATCATTCTTCTCTCGGGGAGCAGCTGCTGGCCAGGTGGAATCACAAATAATACAGGAAAACCTTGTAATATATTTATATATGTATATATATATATATATATGTTCTTCCTAAAATTAACACACACAATAAAAAGAGGAAAAAAGATGTTTAGTTTTCATCAACTATTAATTCTGGGGAGCAGATTTTCCAGACAATTGAAGATTTATATATATATATATAGTAGTAGTGGTATCAACATTAAGAGAACAAGACATGTGATCAGTTGAACTGTTCTTTAACGTTAAAAGTGACACTCATAATTAATTACTTAGTATTATATTCATTGTACCAAAAGAATACTCAAATCGATTATGAATACTTAGATCCATTCTTATATTTTATACATTCACTTCACTTATCGATGTAGAAAGTGGTATGATATATATATATATATATATATATATATTTATATATATTATATGTATTCCATGTCCGGCAGACCCACTACCACCTTTAGAGTATTTGATTGGATTCACAGGAGATGAATTTTCGGCAATGAATAGTAAACCAATATTGCACCATGTTTCGTGGATCAGAACACAGTCGTTAGTGGTCCTCTCCTAATTCCAAACATATATAATATATACATAACGTTATAGAGGATCTTCTCGAAAAAACATTCCCCCATACCCATACCTCAGGGAAATATATCTATATATATATATATATATATTATATATATATATATATATATATTATATAGAAAATTTTTATTTCAAATACACGATATTTATTATCTATCGTATATCAACTTAAATATCAGGAATTCATATTTACAAAAAAAAAATAACATGAATTCATTAAAATATAAAATATTGATATATATTAAAAAATAATATGTACTCGATAATATATATATATATATATATATAGCTGGCGTCAGCAATTTACTTGTATGAGATATATCCATGGATTCCTATCACAAACATTCCACTGAAGAAAATGCCAAGAAAAAGTAATCTGACTTTTTTTCTTGCATGATTTTGACTATTTTTCCATGCCTATTTATGTCGTCCTCCCTCCATGCTTCTTGTGGTCTAATATACACAGGATGTCCCTTTTATACTTTACTTTTATTTTTTTTTTTCTTTTTTTTTTTTTTTTTTTTTTTTTTTTGATGTTGGTTGGCATCATGATTAAAGATGTATTGAGCTTTCGGTATCAGAATTAAACTGATATACTTAATAATTGCACCAAAGCCACCTCGAGAGATTACTTATGTATGCAGTTTTTTAAAATTTTGAGTCAAAATTTCCTTTCACAAAGGATCAACTCGGCTCGAACGAAGATTAGTCTAAATATGGATTTGATTTAAAGGTGTCTCCCATAGTTTGTGATTTATTTAGGACATCTTGTGTCTAAGCAAAAAAAAAAAAATATATATATATATATATATATATATATATATATTATGGGGTTCATAACTAATTTTAACAAAGATAAGGGGTATCAAATGAAAAATTTTGGGGGAAAGAGACCATTCCAAAAAGTAGTGGGAGTTTTTTCTCATCCATTCAATGTTGTATTATACAATCTCTCTCTCTATTTAAAAATATATATATATATTCTTCTTTTAAAATAATTGAATATTTATATATAATGAATATTCATGAATCTAATAAAGATAATATGTCAAATTATATATCAATTTAAAAATTAGGAAAAAAAAAAAAAAAAAAAAAAGAAGGTAAACGATATATTCATTGGATCGCCTTCATAAAATAAAATAAAATAAAAACATAAAAAGTGAAGGAAGAAGTTAGAAAAGTTTGGAATCTGAAAAAGTATGTTGAAACAAGAAGCTAAGCAGCCCACTCATAAAAAGACTGTTTTTTTTTTTTTTTTCTCTTTTTGTGCTACATTCCATGTGGAACTCATGCTTCTTTGGCCCATTCATGTTCTTCTTTTCTTCCCTTCTTTCTTTTTTTTTTTATTTTGAAATTTTTTTCCGTTTTCAACACGACTCAAATTCATAATTAAACATCCGGTATCCGAACCCACACGGGCCAACTAATCCGGATTCGGCATGAGGTACGCTCGCAGAGTCCAACTCTTACTCGAGGGTGAAGGTTTGACCCAGAGCTTTTTAACGTGGCACTAACCACCTCCAGGGGATTCGAACCCTCGACCATTCACCCCGAAGGGAAGCATTAGGAGTTCGCTTACCAACTTCCCCAAACTACTGTATTAAATTCATAACTTTTATACAATTATAAGTGAAACTGTTGCCACCTAATTTATTTTTTTTTTCGTTTAATAACAAAATATTAATACCATATTTGTACCAAAAAAAATAGAAATACAAATTCATGGTAAGCAATTTCACCTATATAAGTTCCATGGTAAATACAAAAGAAAAAAGAAAAAAGATTAAACTGAAGGTACAGGCCAGTTCACTTGCAGAGTAATGGGCCTCAATTTCTTCAGAGAAATATGATATTTGAAAGTGATGGGCCTCAGCCCAAAGGTACACATGATCAGCAGTATCCCAAACAGAATATTTGGAGAGAAAGGAGTTTGGTTCCTCAGTTTAAAGTCTCGAATTTAAATCTTACCTATTGAGAGATAGGTATAAGAAAAGGTTCCCTCAATAGGGATTCGACACAGCTCAAATCTGGTTTAGTTGAGGTCCAAAGAGACTATCAAATATGAATAAATTACCAAAAAAATAAAAATAAATAAATAAACGGAATATTTGGAGACCAACACCTATTCGTCCAAGTGGAAGGAGAGTTCTCCTTATGCAAAGTCTCGAGTTTTAAAACCAACATTTTTTGGTCCAAATGAAAGAAGTTTAGTTCTCATTACGTAAAGTCTTGAATTCAAACCTTGTTTAAAGAGAAATATGTGTAAAGAGAGTTTTTCTTAATAGAGTCAAGACATCATCTTAACTCGGTAGTTTGGGGAAGTTGGTGCGCGGACTCCTAATACTTCCTCCAGGGCGGATGGTCGAGGTTTCGAATCCCCCCGAGGTGGTTAGCGTCATGTTAAAAAAGTTCTAGGCCAAGCTCTCACCCTCGAGTAATAGTTGAACTCTACAAGCGCTCCGCATGCCGAGTCCAGATTAGTCTTACCAAAATAAAGTGGGGATACCGAACGCCTCAAGTGGGTATAAAAGAAAAAGACATCATCTTATGTATAAGTGTCTTATAAATATTACTCTAGATTATAAATTTTTACGAGCAAGAATTAAATTTTATGGATGGTACTCGAACTAAATTCGAATTAATATTTTTAAATAATATATGGTCTAAAAAATAAAAATAGAAAAGTATTGCCGCTTAGATTCCTCCAGAATAATTGCCGTGATTTAAGGTCTCATATTTTCCAATACAATGAATCAATTACCTCAGATCCCAAAACTTAGCTAATACTAAATCAGGAGTAACTTATTATGTCAAAAACTTAAAAGATTCAACTAACGTTAACAGATTCTATAAAAATGACAAATTATGGATTTGAACTATACAGTATTTATTAGCTATAAAGACCAAACAACCCAACTCCACGAGAAAAGGAAAGCTGGAATTAAAACTACCCAACCAACTCCATGGTTAATCACTTATAATCAAATGATGGTGATGTTTCAGTCTTTGATTTGACGTAATATAAAAGCGTGTTATAAATAATATTGTATAATGTTACGAGTTCTAATACTTATTATAAATGTCATTTAATGAATTATATGAAAGTTAAGGTAAAGTTTTTTTCGAGTAAAAGTTATTCGGATTAAACAAAAAAGGTTACGGGACAGCTGATTCGATTCCCTCTTTTCACGTCAAAATTTCAGCAGATTATGGACTAAAACCCGTGATGATGTATACAGGATCAGCAAGCAAAATCCGTGAGGACATTGATTCCCTTTTGTGGTCACGGAACCCAAAAACATTGTACCAAAAAAGAAAAAAAAAAAAAAAAAAGGAAAACCCATCTATTGTTATCATAACTATTTGGCTACCTTACTGATAACCGTGTTGGTCTAAACGGGAGGAGTTTGATTCCCCATTTACAAGGTCTCGTGTTTGAAATATTGTCTATAGAGAGAGGTATTGGGAGAACTTCCTCTTTATAGGAGTCCAATATTGCTCGATTTCAATTTAATTGGAGCTCAAAGTGACTATTATGAGTGTAAAATTTATATTTTGTTATCGTAAGATTAGTCAAAATAGTAACTTTCAATATCGAATGATAAAAAAAAAAATTATAGTCATTTATTTGTTACTATGACTCGAACTCATTGATCTATTAATTAGAAATAAAGTTATTTAATTTACAATTTTTTTTTTTTTTAGTATGACTTGAACATATAACTTTTTTATTTGTAAGTGAAAATTGCTATCAATTGATTTTACGTCTTCCTATCAAAATATTATTAAAAATATTAACATTTATTTCCTTAGATAAGTATTAAATTAACGGTAGGCTTGATATAAGTATTAGTTAAGACAATAACATTAAAAATAACAAATTAAGTACACCATTTATCTTTAAAATTATCCTCAATCTATTACACCAACAAAGATTGAGGAAATAGAAAATAAAAGTTTTATGAGTTTGTTTTACATCAATTCAAACAAGACAAAATACTTTTAAAATATATATATATATATACATATATCATATTTTGTGGACGGAAACATGGGTGAGATTTCATTATCGATTCTTCTCACTCAGTCGTCAATTCTGAAGAAAAATTTAAATGCTGTGATGAAAAATATCTCAAATGTTAAATGTGTTGTGGTCTAGTGGTCAGTAATCACACTCTCAATTTGAAGGTTGGAGTTCGACACTCAACTCAATCATAATGCTGCCAACCCAACAATTATCCCGGACAACACACGAGAAAAAAAAAATCCCAAATGCTGAATCCAGAAAACCAAAAAAGAATAAGAAAAAATATTAATTGATATTGCAGTTGGAAAGATTACATCCCACCAACCATATATAATATATATATATATATATATATTATGTACAGCTTGACAGCACAGGAACAGAACAGAATAGAAACACTTCTGACCTCACTTACCTACAATTTTCAGATCTTACCCACTTATATGCCCACTTCAGAGTTTCTTACATCCGGCCGATAATGGCGGATTCCAGAATTTTGTGCTTTAACTAGTTCTCCATCATTTCCTTACTTTATTTACCCCTTTTCTTTTTATAGCGTTCGGTAGATCTCTTAATAAATCAAACAATTCTAAAACAATACTCCTTTAATGTTAAATTAAATCACGTTTGATCCATTGGATAGGCATAATGGAAAAAAACATTTAAAATATTATATAAATTTAAGAATTCGATACTCGTTGTAAATTTATGTAATAGTTAAGATGAAATATTTCTTAAATAAGAGTTAAACTTTATTGACGTAATGCGGGCTGAACTTGGATTAGTCGGACTCGTAATGACAACTAAATAATGCGACACTCGTTGTGAGTCTCATGTAGATGCTAGAGTGAGGTCTTCTTTTGAGTAAGAGTTGGACTTTGTGTTCGCAATGCATATCAAATATGGATTAGTCGGAGTCAAAAAGTCAAAAATTCCATACTTGTTGAGAGAACCTTGGAGTCGGAGGAAAAACACATTTTGAATATTATATAGGATCAAAAATTCAACATTCACTGTAAGCAGATATAAGAGTTATGGTGAAGTTTTCATTCGAGTAAGAGTTAGACTCTATTGGTGCAATGTAGGTTGAACCTTAATTAGTCGAACTCGTAATGACAACTAAATAATGCGACACTCGCTGTGAGTCTTATATAAATGCAGAGTGAGACATTAGACTTTGTGTGCGCAATACGGATCAAATCCAAATTAGTTTGAATCACAAAGTCAAAAACTCGACACTTGTTAAAAGCATCTAGGAGTCGGAGTGAATTTTTCTCCCAAAACTAAATCTCAATTCAGCGACATAATTATTTTATATATGGAATGCTCTTAATAAAAAATAAATTTTTCTACACTAACTTTTGCACGTGATGATATGGATAACATTAGTGATAACACACGTACCGGGAAAAAAGGTTGGGGAATTAATTTTACGTAATTATGTTTTAAAGTTAATTAATCTGAAAAAAAAAGAAAAGGGTGGGAATTAAACTGAGATCCCTGCTGTCCAATCAAAACATTTTTGTTTTCTTTAATTCTGCTGTCTAATCTAGGTCGATTTACGGGATTTTGTTATTATTATTATTACACCATACTTAATCTAACCGACACATATCAATAAAACATTTGTAGTACAATTTATATAATTTCAGTGTTCTTTTTTTTTTTTTTTTAAACTATAATTTAAAACTCATAAAATTTATGAGAATTAATTTATATTTGATTTTAGATATAAAAAATATTGAATATTAAAAACATATTATTTAAAGTTGATGCATTGAATTATGTTAAATTATATAAATTTGTATAAAAAAAAATTTAATTTTTTTATATTTTAATACGTTTTGT
The DNA here is from genome assembly GCA_025388415.1 of Cynanchum wilfordii. Lineage (NCBI taxonomy): Eukaryota > Viridiplantae > Streptophyta > Magnoliopsida > Gentianales > Apocynaceae > Cynanchum > Cynanchum wilfordii. The sequence goes on along the minus strand of JAHSUH010002076.1, from coordinate 218,186 downwards.
CTTATATGTTTGCTGATATATTTTGTCATTATATAGATATATTATATTATCATTATTACTTAGTGGATAAGTGATTTGTAGTATTTAATTTTTTTTTTTGATTAATATATTTTATATAATTTCTAGTATAATGTGTATATATATATATATATATATATATATTATAATTTTAGTATTTAAAAAAAAGAATAAGAACACAAACATGTATCCATTTTGTTTGTATATGGTTAACACGTATACGAGAATTCAAAGATGCCGAACTGAACCCGTGCGCATCCCTTTTTTTTTTTTTTTTTTTGCATCATTGTTATTCAAAGTCATTATGATTCCGATTAATTCAAATTTAGTTCAAGTTATGTCCGTAAATTTTAACTCTTACTTAGGTGAAGACTTTATCTTGGCTCTTACATGATGTTTACACAACAAATAGCAAATATCGAACTATTAATCTTATGTTATTATATTCACAATGAGTAAAATTATTGTGTCAAGTTAATAACTTTATGTACGTCGTCCATTGATTCTTCCTTTATGCTATTTACATTTCCAAAAACTGTCTCCAATAGTACGTAACATAGAAGAAAAGTTCTAACCAAATTTTTTTAGTCTGATAAAAGATATTTATCAACAATATTAATTAATTTTTTTGCTACATGTATTTTTGAATGATTGATGAATTTAATTACAAATAAATTTTTTTATTAGATAAAAATAAAATCTTGTTAACAGATTCCGTAAAAAAAAATAAAAGATCGAGTCGATCTCTTAACCTCCTTCTAGTTGAAAAGGTCTAGTCGATAGCTGCAAGCGACTTTTATTTTAAGTCTTCTGATTTCTGACTGACTCAACAAAATCCATGTGTGGACACCATGTTTTGTTTTTTCTATACATCCTTCCTCTATAAAATGTTTAAATAATATAATTAAATAAAAATAAATTTCTTTTGTGAGAATTAATTATATTAATGAAGTTGAACACAGACTGTGATACCTCGTTCCATATTGAAAAAATAAGTGAATGTGTAATAAAATATAAAAATAAGTTAGGTACTCATAGTTAACTCGAAATATTTATTTTAGTATAGTGAAAAAAATATCAAATAGTTGATCGTGAGTACACATAGTTATGACACGAGCCTGCGAATTCGGATTCAGGTCATGAAACAGATTCAATATGTTAGAATGTATTTAGAATTTATTCAATAAGAGAAGAAAATCAGAGTTTGAAAAGTATGATTATCAAGAAATAGTATTCAATTAACTAGCACCGACTGGAATACTTGGACCAAGTCTCACTCAAGTCTTGTGAAGAATGAATCTTGAGGAAGACAAAGATATAATATTTCTCATTAAAAAATTATAAATTTGATATTTATATATATAAAATAATAGTAATAATTTCACATATATTAATATAAATATAATAAGTTCGAGTTTTTTATATGTAATATAATTAGTATTGTAATACATATATATATATATATATATATATATATATATATATGTGTATGTGTTGTGTTTATTTGAGGAAAAATGTCTTACATTCGAATAAATTGGGGCCAATTACAACTGTGTCACTGAAACATGTATAAAAGGAAATTAGGTTTTTCATCAGAATCAGATAAGGTAATTGATTCTTCCAAATTGTACAAATATAGTTTGGTAGAGTACAAGCCGTAATTGGAGGAGAGAGGGTGACCCTACACTCCATATTTCTCAGGATATATTATTATATATATCTAACTCATTAGCTTATCACAATAAAAAAAAGCCTTTGTAAATAATATTAGATATTACAAATTTAATATTTATGTAAAAATAAATGTGATATTTTCTTTCAAATAAGTGTTAAACTCTACGAGTAATATTTGAAATGAACTTGAATTAATTAAAACAATAATTTTAAATATGAGAAATTAATTAATAAATGGTCTGAAAAAAAAAATATATATTATATGTAGGGGTGGCCGTGCAGTGGGACTTTTGTCCTTTCAAGAATCTCAAGAACCCAACAAACAAAGGATTTCATTGTTGCTTCCACTTTGACCCATCACTACTCAATTTCTTATTTCTCTTGAACTACAAGAATACTTGTGTCATTTACCGAAAAAAAAAAAAAAAAAAAAAAAATACTTGTGTCTGTACCTTTCTTTTTTTACCAAGTGTCCCAAGGACACTTGTACATTGTTTTTTTGACTAAGCAGGAAAACGATAAAAAGATGTATTTCAACAATAATTGAATTAAAAATATATTAATTTTTATTTTACTTTTAAATTAATTTTTTTTTTCAAATTTATAATTTATTAAATTATAAGTACGTTTTTTAGACCATAATTTATTTTTTATTTTAAAAAAAAGGAAAAAGGTGTGTTATTATAGTCACGCTTTCCACTCCTGCAGTGGTAATGGGAGGCGTGTACGAAAATTTTTCGAAGTTTGAAATTCTCTTGCCCCCCTTCAGGTTTTCTCCCCCGACACCACCACTCCTTTATTTGGTCTTAACTTTCCTTTATTTTCTTCTATTTGGTATTTAATTCAGTAACCGATACACATACATGAGCGTAAAATAAAATACTTTCGCAGCTTCTCTCTTTTCTTCTTTCTTTCCTTTTCAGCACCAAAAAGTGAAAATAGGGGGCAAGAAGCCATTTTCGCCTTCATTTCATACCTTACCCGCTGCTTAGGAAACTTCTCTCCGTGCTGGCTGACGTTACGCCATTGTTCATCTCAATCTCCGGTAGCATTTTGTTTCCTTCTCCGGTCGGTTATTTCTCTACGTGTCCTTCTCGTTTTCCTGCTATTACTTGTTTTATTTCTGTTTTTGTAATGATTTTGTTTTTTGTTCCAACCTTACTGATTCAATTTTGATGCAGCGCTTAAATTCAGGTGAAGTTGATTGTTTACTGTTGATATTCGTTGTATATTGGCGTAAAATTAAAAGGATAGTATGAATTTGAGTATTCTCTGTTTGTTGATTGAATCGTGAATTTGACGAAGCAAATTGCTATCAACTTGGCAATTTTCCTGGATCCTGCAGCTCTGTGTTTTCAATGTACGGTATCAGAAATGAATAGGAAGTGAAAAAACATCACCACTTAGAATCATTCATGTGATTTGAGAACCTTAACGTAATTTGCTTTTATATGACTTATTTTTGGGGGTAAACGTGAGTAGAGTACTGAAGTAGAAGAAATCTGACAATTAAAAATAGTTTATAAGTGAAGGTGAAAGACTTAGCTTGAGCTCTTAATTTACTTAAGTAGCGGTTTTCTGTTTTGGTTTTAATGTTCTCTCCGGTATTAGCTCAAATTGCAAACCACTCAATTTCTTTCGCAAAGTTCCACTTTAAGTTTGCCTGTCGTTTTCCTCTCTGATGGCCGCACTGCCGATTCAACTTTTTAAGTTTCCCTCTTTCTTTCGTGGCTGTCAAATATTTATTTAAATGGAGTCAGTAGGTGTTCGTATTTTACCTTGTTAATCATAAAAAAATTACTCTTAGGACTTGTCTTCTTGAAAGACATTAGCTTCATTTAGTTAATTATATTTCTGGATTTTTTTTTTTTTGTTGGTGTTGTATGGAATGATATTTACCACAATTCCTATTTGCCTACATTAGTGCAGGTTTGTGGCAATATTTTTTGGAGCATAATTTTATAAATCAGCAATTCCAGCAGTTGAGCGCATCAATTGCTAAAGTCTTGATCAGAAGCACCTAAGATGGAAAATTATGAAATTTTAGAGCAGATAGGAAAAGGTTCTTTTGGTTCTGCTTTACTTGTGAAGCACAGACACGAAAGGAAAAGGTGAGAAAAAGATTACATTTTCTGATTTCTGTATGCAGGTTTTCTGGTAGTGAAGTTGAATTGTTAAATTATGCTAGTAATCAAGGTTTAACCTCTCTTATTCTTATTTTCGCTGATGATTATTAGATATTTTGACATGTTATCCTTATCATTGAAAGGTATGTCTTGAAGAAAATTCGACTTGCTCGCCAGACAGATAGAACCCGTAGGTCTGCACACCAGGAGGTCAGTGAATTATCTATGATTTTTTCCCTACGAAAGATATTATCTCTAAGGAATTTCAAGATTAGACTTGGTTGTCATATTATAGATTTCATTTATCTTTAAAAATTTTACCAGCAGCTGATGCATAATGTTCAATAATCTGCAACCATTGAGGTTATTTCCTTACTGTGTTGTACATGAGATAATTTTCGTAGGACTCCCATTTTTTTTTTCCCTTTTTGGCAGCTTTCTTTTCTAGCTATGTTATTTTGATGAGTGCTGGTTTTTTGAACTCCAAAGTTAAATTTAGAGATACGATTTTCCTTTTGTTCTGTTGAGGCCTATGTACTCCATCCTTGATTAATGGCCTTGAAAATGCTTCAAATGCACTTCAAGACAGCATTTGATTAAACTGCATTCTTATTTGAAATGTCTATCACCTTCACATGAATTAGAGTAGTTAGACCACATCTTTTCTGATGAAAATTATGCCTGATAATCTGCTCTCTGCAGATGGAGCTTCTTTCCCGAGTACAAAACCCATACATTGTTGAGTACAAAGATTCCTGGGTGGAAAAGGTATGTGGAATCTAGAAACATGGGATGGATACACTATTTCCTTACCTGGCCATTTTATGACATTAAAGCTTGAGAATAAGTTTAATCAAAATGATGAGCACTAGGAATGAGCTCAAACTGTAGTGAAGATAACGGTTGTGCCAATGGCCTCAATTATTCACTCAACTACCACTTCCCATAAGAACATATATCTAAATGTACTAGTAGTTTTCTATAGTACATAAAGCAGCAGGAAGTAAATTTTGGGTCATCTTATAATTGGAATGTTTATGATTGGCCATTAAATTGTTTGAAGGAATTTTAGTTTCTGATTGCAAGGATAAAAAAGGGAAAAAGAATTAACAAAAGAACCAAGCACAATTTATCGTAGGTTTTTCTGAAATTATTTACTTTTTCAGGGTTGTTATGTCTGCATTGTGATAAGCTATTGCGAAGGAGGAGACATGTAAGTTGGATGACTTAGAAATAGATAATAAAATATTGGTCTCTTTCAGATTAAATTGTTTGGATTATTCATGCAAATTTTCATTTCCATTTACACAGGGCAGAAGCTATTAAGAAAGCAAATGGTGTTCATTTTCCTGAGGAGGTTTCTAACTACCTATTCTCTCTTCTCTCTTCTCTCATTTTTGCTTCTATGCAAATAGAACTGATGTATATTTTCAAATATCTGCAGAAGCTTTGCAAGTGGCTGGTTCAGTTGTTGATGGCTCTTGATTACTTGCATACAAATTATATACTTCACCGAGATGTCAAGGTCAGTGATATTCTTCTGTGGTGTTTTCTAGTAAAGGAATTGTTATGCATCCATTATCCAAAATTTTTCTCTTTGCTGACATCTATATATTTGAATCAGTGTTCAAATATATTTTTGACTAAAGATCAAGATATTCGTCTAGGTAAAAACGCATTATATTTTCCATTGTTCGAAAGACTTTTCTGATTGCAAAGATCAAACATCTTGGTGTTTGATCTGCTATTTTCTGTTTCATTTTCTTACTTGTTTGCCCTCTACAGGTGACTTTGGTCTTGCAAAAGTTTTGACTTCCGATGATCTTGCTTCCTCGGTAAGTTCTTTTATTGTAATTATGGTCCCTCTCCCTCCCCTTTTCCCTTTACTTAAAATTTTCTCTATGTCTGTGTTTCTTGCAACTGAATCATTGGATCTGTGGCTTATGCAGGTTGTTGGTACTCCTAGCTACATGTGCCCAGAGCTTCTTGCTGATATACCCTATGGTTCCAAGTCAGACATCTGGTCTTTGGGTAAAAACCAATTCAATTTGTGAGATCTAATCTTGATATCTGCATTTGTTTGCTCTTGACATCACTTATTTGCTATTCAGGATGCTGCATGTACGAAATGACTGCATACAAGTCTGCATTTAAAGCATTTGTAAGTCAGGATCATTAGTTGTATCATGAATTGCTGTTATTTGTGGGCAACTAATGACACAAATATCTATGTCCTTGTTATTATGAAAAAGAAAAGTGTAAGATATTTTTATTACATATTGCACATATATTGAACCGTAGGTGCTTTGATCATAAATTTCCTTGCAGATTGGATCTAGGCAAGCCTCATTTTCACCAAAACACACACACGAAAAAAAAAAAAAAAAAAAAAAAGAAGAAGAAGAAAATAGCTGTATAAATTGCTTCCCCATTTTCTTCCTAATGTTGTTTGTTCTGAGGTCTGGTTGATGTTTTGGGCCATAGTTGTTTGTTTCTCATTTTAGAGGCTGTTCTGCAGGATATGCAAGGTCTAATCAACAAAATAAACAAGTCTATTGTAGCACCACTTCCTACCATGTATTCTGGAGCATTGTGAGTTACCGACCTTTGTTGCCTCCACTACATTTTTCCTAAAGCTTTGTGTATTCATGTGATTCTTCCGTTTGTTTTCCAGTCGGGGCCTCATTAAGAGTATGCTGAGAAAAAACCCAGAAGTAAGACCAAGTGTAAGTATCTTATTCCTTTCTGTTTGGTTTATAATTAAATATTATTTATCAGAAGATTTGAAATGCTATTTCATCAAAATGATGTAACTTTTGTGTGTGAGTTAAATGCTTGTAATGACCCTGGAGCAACCATCCGTCCCATCTTCTTTTTTTCAGGCTGCAGATTTGCTCAGACACTCCCATCTTCAGCATTATGTCCTGAGCATACACCTGAATCTTAGTAATCTTAGGAGGCAAACCTTCCCTGCTCAACGTACCAATTCCAACTACATGAAACAAACTAGATTTTTGGAACCTGAAACTGTCACTGCATTTCCAGGAAAAGAAAGAAGGCAATCATTTGGCAATAATAGGGCCTTGAATCCCAGTGTTTCTGGAACTGGAACTGAGCTTGATTCTCCTTGTTCTCTAAGTGCTAGAGATTTTACCAGCAATTTGGATAAAAGATTCTTGCAGTCATCTTTTGGTGGTTCTTGTGATGACATAGGCGTTCCGAAGACTACAACCACAAAATTTTCCTCATCCGTCAAAACGCCAAAACTGGCTTCAGTAAAAATTGCTTCCACTCCCCGAATAGAAACAGTTCCATCAAAAATGTCAAACCCTGGTTCAACTCGTGAGTTGGTAAGTTTTGCTGTTGCCTTTTTCTATTATATTATTGAGGTTCTTTAAGTTAGGAGTTTTTCCCCCATTTCTTTTTTTATTTTTTATTTTTTTAATGTCAAACTGATTGCCAATCTTCTGTCATGGTAGACTTGTATCGTTTATTAGCTTCTGATGGTATATACTTATGGCATATATGTTCATGTGCAGCTTCCTGTGTCACATACTCCAGCATACAAACCATCTAGATCATCAAGGCGCATGTCTCTTCCAACCACTAGAGCTGTCAAACCAGAGTCACCTTACAAAAAACCCAGCACTGGCCTCTTGCGTACTGTGGGATCTCCTAATGTCTCTGTTAATGCTCCTCGAATTGATAAGATGGTTGAGTTTCCCATAGCTTCCTCTGAAGATCCACTGTTTCCCATTCGCAGAACTTCATCTGTATCTGCTCAGTGCTCTACAGGGTCACCACAAAGTGCTGAATATTCAATCACAAAAGACAAATTCCAAATACTAGAAAGAACCTTTGCAACCACCCCTCGTATATGCGACCCTCCTTTTGAAGTTGTGCAAAATGGAAGCGAATGTTCAGAGCAAAATGGAACAACTGGTGGATCAAGCCGTTCTTCTTCTGATTCTCGACAACGTAGGTTTGATACATCGTCTTACCAGCAGCGAGCCGAAGCATTGGAAGGATTGCTTGAGTTTAGTGCACAACTATTACAGCAGGAACGATTTGAAGAACTTACAGTGTTATTGAAGCCATTTGGACCTGAAAAAGTTTCTCCTAGAGAAACTGCAATTTGGTTGACAAAGAGCTTCAAGGAGAATGTTGCCTGATGCGGAGCCTCAGTCAGTCACTAACTAAAAACTATTAATTCAAGTTGAAAGGCTAACTTTGGCCTTCCAATAATGACTGATAAGGCTAGATAGGGTTTATGGTTCCTCAAAACTTTGAGGCAACGATGAAGAGATGTAACCTGTATGAATATCTTGTTCATCATGACAAACAGAATGTCACAAACGTATTACACTTTTCTGGGTTTTTGTGGCAAATACTGTATCCATTTTGGTGATCAGAATGCCTTAGTCCAGCAATTAATGTTATTATGCTATTGCCTGGTCTTTATGTATAAGTTTGATGGTAAAAACTCAGGAATCTATGGTGCTATTGTTGTAGTCTAAATTATATAGAGAAGGATATAATACAACAAGATGAAAGCATTTTAGAATTTGGAGCTGTGCCACTGGCACTTCAATTTTGCAATTTAGCTGACGACGCCGCACTGTGTATCGACCAAAATCCCGCCGGAAGCAGAGCTTAGAGCTTCTTGCGGAGATAACAAATGCCGTCCATAGAAGATGCCGAAGTTTTGGATCTCTTCGAACTGGAACACTCCGATCTGATACTCTTGTCTGCCGATGAAGACCAATCTTCATCTTCTGAGGATATCGAGCGGCGTCGATCGATCTCCAAAAGAATAATGGAAAACCTAGGACCTTCCGGACCTGGACTCATTGCTGTAAAGTCAGTTCCCGGAGCTTCCCACCTCCGTCAAACTCTTCTTCCTCTCGCCCGGAAGCTCGCCCTACTCAACAATGACGATCGCAAACGGATCCTCAAGGTACATGTCAATTAATCAAATTGTTAGGCATAAAATAGTTAATTCTTTTCGGTTCTGAAAGAACTTCCTGCAAACCAATTTTTGATAAAAATTCGATTAATGCCAGGAGCATAACTTGGGCAGTGACGTTCCTCTCAAGAATTTGGATAGAATAGTATCGTCCTTTGCGATGCAACTGAAGTACGATAAACTAGGGTTTGATTCCGTTGAAGATCAAGAAACTCTTTCCATGGGTGACTTAGATGCAGAATTCGGGGATCTTGGACATTCGTTTAAGAAGCTTGGGATTCTGATGATGGAACTTGGTCTGTGTCTGGCAAGAATTTGCGATAGAGCCATCGGTGGGCGAGAGCTTGAAGAGAGTTTGTTGGAGTCCTGCTCGGCAAAAGGACGTCTAATACACTATCATTCAGAAATTGACAATGCCATCATCAAGGAAGTTGCTAAGAGAAAGGGACGGATTAATAACAGATTGCAAGCAAACGGGAGGAACAAAGAAAAACAGTCAGAATATAAAAAGCAAGATGTCAATAACCAGACAGAGTATTGGCAACAATGGCATTATGATTATGGTATATTTACAGTTTTGACGGCTCCAATGTTCACTTTATCTTGTGATCAAGAATGCCATTCTCCAAATAATCATACATATTTGCAAGTATTTCATCCGGAAAGGGAGAGGGTCTTCGTGGTTGATGCATCTCCTGAAAGTTTCATTGTTCAAGTAGGGGAATCAGCCGATGTATTATCTAAGGGGAAACTCCGGGCTACTCTTCATTGTGTTCGTAGACCATTATCACTTGAAAACTTGGGCAGGGAGACATTTGTTGTTTTCTTGCAGCCTTCTTGGAACAAAACTTTCTCACTCTCTAATTATCCTGTTCAAGACTCAAATTGGCATCTTCTTGGTGCGTCTACTGATCAGAGACAGAGTTATGCTGGACAGCAGGACTTCAACAAATCATTCCCAGCCATTCATAGTGTAGTGCCACCACTTTCTTTACGGATGAGAGATGGCATGACATTTGCCGAGTTTTCAAAAGAAACTACAAAGCAATACTATGGTGGTACTGGTTTACAGTCAAAGCAATAGGAACTGGTAACACATCTACCTTCTTTTTTTTCTTTTTCATTTTCTCAGTTTATAATCTGATTTTATTTGTATGGAACCTGTTTTATATATAACTTAGCTTGGACTTAATTATAGTTGGAATTGCTCTAATCCTTTTGGAGCGTTTGTATTGACCTCATTCTTTTGAATGGAAGAGAATCATCTGTTTTTAATATCCATTATAGTGATTAAATGATATTAAGATGCAAAACTATAAATCACATGGTCTTGGCTTTGTTTTTCATATCTCTTTGACAGTATAAGATGACTTGATTCCTTGTTTGATATGGGAAAGCATTGGATCAATCAGCACTTTAAGTCCTCATTGATCTTCAGAAAGAAAAAAAGGGAAGAAAAAGAGGGCTATCGGAACTAGTTCCGATAGTGGAATGGGAGGGCGGTGAATACTTTCACCTTTTCTTTAACCTCGTCTTATCTGGTGCTACAGCCTACAGCTAGAGGCAGGGGAATTTGGAAACATTCAATTATTTATAATTTTGACCTCTCTTCTGTCTCTTGTTTGGTTTTAAAACTCAAAATGTGGCTAATTGTTATGCTCTTCACTTCTTTTATCCCTCTACACCCCTCAAATTTAGGAATATGGAATCTGTATCTAGACATCATGTGAACTTACTTTCCTTATTCTTCTCACTTTCTTGCCTGTCAATTTTTGCGCTAGTGTTGATATTACTTTTTTTTTTCTTGGGTGGAATAGTACCGGTGTGGATGGATATTGAGGGTTAATTTGGTAAAAATCATGTGAACTTACGAAATTAATCTTAGAGATGAAGGCCTATATTGTAGGACTACCTGCATGTTTCTCTCTCTTTTCCTTTTCTGGTCTAGTGAGCACCTGCATGTCATTATGTTCTTTTTGCTACTCCCTTAATATCCCCTGCAGTGTTGTTTAAAACCGGAGGAACTTTGGATGAATCTATGTCTAATGATGATGTTTAGATATTAATAAAAGTAGTGACTGAAACCATTGAAAATCTAGAAGATCAAGAATCATTGGGTGGGTATAGTAATAAAGAAGATAAGTTTTGTGTTGTAGTGAAAGTGAAAGCACGAGATGATTGTTTAGAGTTCGAGGCAAAGGGAATAAAGTAAATGTCTTTAATCGTCAGTGCACAGTAAACCATGGTCCCTTTCTCCTTTGATGCAACGAGGTGCATAATTCTTTTAAGAAAAGAGACCAAACTAAAACAATCTGTTTCTCGAAAAATGCTTTTTGATCGGGGAGGGGTTCTGATAACTTTGTAATAGAAGAGAACAGAAAATGATGTCAAGAAAAGGGAGATCATGATTCATGACGATTTCAGGCACGCCTGGGAAATTTGAACTCTTAAATTTTTTTTTTTTTTTTGCAGGGGTTACAAAAGAATCCTTTCCAATTTGTCCGGATCGCTAACAAGGACGTTGGTCGGCCTGTGACGTTCGTGTTTGCCTGAAATGCAGACACATCCCCTCACAGTCGTGTCCTTTGGCAGTACGAAATGTCAATAGTGAGCGCCCCCACTGCTCCCTTGTTTAGCCATCCTATCGGGTGTCAATTGGAGGACCAACAATGACCAGTGATGACCGTCCTAGCACCAGGACGAGGCATTTTTTTGAATCGCAACACCTTGTAAGGAAGAAACTGCTCTTCTCTCTCTTGTTTTTTTGAGGCATTTTCGTCATATATATTAAAATATATTGCAACACATTAAAATTTTAATATCTTATTTATTAATATTTAGTTTTTTTTTTTAAAAAAAGAAAAAAATAGAGTTATTGTGTGTTATAATTTTGTGCGTCATGTCCAATCATGGAGGAGGACATGGAGAAAGAGAGTATGATGATTACAATGTGTACAAAAGAAACTGCTATACAATTCAAGACAGGAATGGTTCAAAATGATGGGAGAAGTATCATTTGCTCATTATTCAGCAATGTTAGTAGTAGTAGTTTTGCTTTTGTTGTTGGATCCCGAAGAAAAAGAAAAAGTGAGAATGGTGCCACCATTATTATTATTATTATTAAGCCCCATTGTAACTTTAGGCACAAATCCATGTGGGATGGAAGGATGAATGGAAATTTCGAGTTAAAATACTTTTTGTGTTAATTCCTCCACTATCACTGAAGCAGATCGGTACCATCATTGTTGTAGACCCAATTTTCTGCACTTTTTTAAGAGTGATAAAATGTGAAAGACAAAAAGTGTAGATTCTAATCTTTCATTTCAAGTTCAAAACCTAAAAAACAAAAAGCAATAAGGATAAGGGAGCTATTGAAAAAAAGAGCACCCTAAAACCATTTCCCACTAAGTGTTCACTAAGGAAAGAAAGAGATGCATTCTTTCTTTTCTTTTCCTACCCTTATTATATATTCTTTTTAACAATTGAGTTTACAATATATAGATAGCATTGAGTCTCTTAGCAAGATTTAGGGTGCCTGACAAATAGTCAAACCAATTGTTTTGACTGCTGATAAGTCACTAGTGTGGGTACTAGAAATCATTCTATAATGCGTACTGTTTTCCCTTTATCTCATATTTTTTTTTAAAAAAAAGAGGCAAAAAAAAAAAAAAGGAAAAATCTGGTACAGTAAAAGACCACAGATACTGTCTAAAATTTTGTCAATTTCCTTCATCACGCTTTATAAAAGAAAGCAGTAGTAGTAGTACTACTAAAAACTACAATCCCCAAAACTCACTAACCAAAACCATTCCCCTGTTTTTCTCTTCCCTTCACCTTTAAAAATAAAAAAAAAAAAAAAAAAACTGAATAATAATTTCAAAATATGGAGTCACGGTGGTCGGATAAAAACTCACCCGGCGGAATTCAGTTGCCGGAAAGTCCAATAGAGCCCATGGAATTCCTTTCTAGATCATGGAGTTCCTCTGCTTTTAAAGTATGCAAGGCATTAGCTCCTTCTCCTTCTCCAACTCCTCCATTTCTCCATAACCACAAGTTCAACAAACTCTCCGCCAATAATAATAATGTCATACCGGAAATCAGTCCCTGTCATACCGAAGAGGAGGAATCCGCTAAGCTTTCCGGCAACACTTTCTCTTTCGCTTCTTCTGCTACTTCTCAACTCGTGCTGGAACGAATTATGGCTCAATCTGTATGTACTTTGTACACGAAGAATCGTTTTTCATTATAACAACAATTTTGGTTTTTTTCATTTTGTTTAATTATGTTGTTGATTTCTTTTTTTTCTATGGCAGGAAATTTCGCCATTAACGTCGGGAAGGTTATCTCATAGCAGCGGACCTCTGAATTGTCTGACGGAAGAAACCGATAGTCCCCCTGTTTCTCCTTCCGAGGAGTATGAAGATGTTGTCAAGGTAATTTTCTCTTCATATTCACTGTCTCTGTCTCAGTCCCTTTACTACCTTCCTATTTTGAGAGTAATTGTACAATGGTGTTTTTTCATTTCCTTTTCTTATAAATTTCCTCATTTCTGCTAAGCTTAAAGTTATTCCGGCTGTGTTTCTGTATTTTATTCTGTATTTTCTTTAAACGTTGTCTTTTGAGTTTCTACAAAATCTAATACACCTATCCATACAAAAAAAGAATTACACAATATAAAAATAAAAAAATAAAAAGTTTGAAAATTTTCATTTATCACCTTGGGAAGAAATATAAATCTTTGTATATTTTAATTTTGATACTCCTATAATTAATATTTTAGGACTTTTATTTATTAATTATTATTATTAAATAAAGTAAAACTAATTAATATTTTTAATCAAAAGTTAGCATGAATTATAGTATTTTCTTAAAAAAATATGCTTTTTTTTTACTATAATAAATAAAAAATTAAAATAAATATTATTTTTCAAATATGACAAATAAAAAAATCGGTAAAACTTTTTTTTTTAAAAGTACAATAGAGGAGAGTGGGTACTGATTAGTCAATGATGGCGTCTAATTATTTTGAGATATTGAAAGTTGATAGAGGGATTAATTAACATATTAGAGCCTCCGTTTTTCTTTCTTTTTTTCTTTTTCTGGTGATTTGGACAAAAGTGGAAAACACACAACACTTTTGTTATTCTCGATATTACTTTTCTTACTTTTTCAAGAATGCTTTAGACATCTATTTGATCCACTTTTGACTTTATTTTTCACCTTTGATCGTAAAAAGGGGAAATTCAAGACCATGTTTTTTCCTAAACTCATTTTCGCACTCTCCAAAGGGAAGACCCTTCAAGAAATTAGAACAGATGAAATCAGAAACAAATAACCTAATTGATTTCAAGAAATCAGCACTAAAAAACCCAGAACTGGAGGAATTCAGGAGTTGTTCTAGACTGATTTGTAGGAAAAGGGACATAATTCCAGTTTTTGAACTCAGTTCTTTCTACATATTATGATTTCTAACTATGAATCCAACTGGCCTAATAGCTACAATTTTTTCTACTATTCTGATAAAATGTTTTTTTATGTTTAATAACCTGACTTGAAAAAATTCTGCAGTACTTGCGGGTAAACAACTCTTTACAACCATTGTTCACGGGCACTCGCAATGGTTATTCTAGTGGTGGTGGTGGTGGTGGTGGTGTCAATACCCCTGGTGGTAAGACAGTTGGGAGGTGGTTAAAAGAGAGAAGAGAGAAGAAAAAGGAAGAAACCAGAACCCAAAATGCACAGCTTCACGCTGCTGTATCAGTTGCTGGTGTAGCGGCTGCTATTGCTGCAATCGCAGCAGCCACAGCAGCAGCATCCTCCACTGGAAAAGATGAACAGGTTACAAAGACAGATATGGCAGTCGCCTCTGCTGCTACACTTGTCGCTGCACAGTGTGTGGAAGCTGCAGAAGCCATGGGAGCTGAACGAGAACACCTCATTTCAGCTATTAGCTCTGCTGTTAGTATCCGTTCTCATGGTGACATTACCACTCTTACTGCAGCTGCAGCAACAGGTTCATAACTCATTTAACTTTCTTATCATTCACTATATTCAATATAATCATTCAAACTTACATTTACACAGCTTTACGAGGAGTTGCTACCTTGAAAGCAAGAGCACTTAAGGAAGTATGGAATATTGCCACTGTAATCCCAGTGGAAAGAGGACTCGGCGTAGGAACAGGTCGCAACAATGAAAACGAGTGTGCTTATGGCAACTCCGGTGGTGGTGAAGGACTCGTTCCTGAAGATAACTTCTTGGGTATTTGTAATCAAGAATTGCTCTCACGGGGAAGAGAATTACTGAAAAGAACAAGAAATGGTAACAAACACGGTTGAATTTGTTTTTATATTATTGTCTCTTATACTAACAGATATCTGCTCATGTCATTTCAGGTGATTTGCATTGGAAGATTGTCTCGGTTTATATTCATCGAACTGGGCAGGTGATTTAGAAAATCAAAACTGAAAATTTTCTTCACCTATTATTTTTTGCTTATCCTAGTTCAATTGTCTTAAATCTTTTCAAACTCCGTAAATTCTTTTCAGGTGATGCTGAAGATGAAGAGCAAACATGTCGGAAGTACCATAACCAAGAAGAAGAAAAGTAAGGTTTTGCATTTGCATTCATCTTGCTTGAAACTAGAACAAATTTTTACATACACACTGGATTTGTACATTTAACGTTTGCTCAATTTGGCCACAGATGTAGTAGTAGAAGTCTGCAGAGACCTCCCAGCATGGCCGGGAAGGCATCTTTTGGAAGATGGAGAGCAGCGTAGATACTTTGGGTTGAAGACAGAAGTACGTGGTGTCGTTGAATTCGAATGTAAGAACCAGAAAGAGTACGATATTTGGACACAAGGTGTTGCAAGGCTTCTATCCATTGTGTCTGAGAGAAAAACCAAACATGGGAGGAAATAACAAAGAAAGAGAGAAGAAGTACTGACGGTTTTACCAGCGTAATATGTAGAGTTTTAGTTAATTAAATGTACTAGTTTTAACTATTAGATAGATCCTTGAGGGTGGTGGGGGACTGATTTTATTATCAAACTACAAATTCATAAGGAGGATATAAACTCCTCTTCAGGATTCAGATTGGGGGTTGGGTTGACTTATGGCTTTCAATGTTTTCATTGGTTTTCATATGTGTAGTAACTTCAATTATAATATGCTATGGATATGGGGGAGTGGATTCGGATCAACCTCTCACAAAGGATGGAACGAAGAACACATCAGCTCCATTGGAAGTATGTTTTCCACCAGACTGTCCACTGTAAGACTGTCCACAGACAACCCGCTTTGTCAAGAGCACTCATAACAGAGTCCTTGAGTTATTGAACCATTGGGTATAGGAGCCCTTGATTGTTTAGCTAGTGGTAATAGCTGAGTGGACATATCCCACTTCGTGGTGTATTGTTTTGACTTTTTTATGATTATAATACAAATCCCTTTTTCATTGAAAAAAAAATTTCAATTATAATATCGTTTCTACATTATCCTGATATCTTCATCAAGGGAAAATTTCATAGCCATTCCAAGTAAAAACCAGTGGAACATACACTTGTAACAAATTCGTGTTAAAATGTAAAAAAGAACTACATTTATGTACCATGGAAGAAGAGGATAAACAATAACCCACTTATTCAAGAGAGGTTTTGATGAGTGATTGATTACTTCCTCAATGCAGGATCTTCAACTGTCAGCAGCTCTGAAAATGGTCATTAGAGACAGGAAGAGGTTGATGATATCCAGATATAGAGATACAGCAGCCCATATATATTCATCATAAGAGTATCGCTTAATCAGATTATCTGTGTCGTATATGATATATCCACAGAATATTATCGATGCCAGACAACCATAGATCATCATGGAGATCTTTCCAAGAGGGAAGAAAATCTACAAGAAATGAGATAAGAACAAGTATTATCTCCTCTTTCCAGACAGATCATAAGAGTTTTAACTGAAGAATTGCAGAATCATTGAAATTCACAAACCTGAATGAGACCAAAGACAATAAGAACAAGAACAGCACCAAATAAAAAGGGCCCAAGGAAATTGAAATCATGCCCTCTTTTAGCAGCCCAGAATGTGTAGAGAGTGAGGCTGACTACCACCACAGCAGTCAAAATTACTGATTCCAGTATAATTTTCCCTGCCAGAAGAATTCAATCCAAATTTTAGATTCATGCATATACTCCACAGATCAGGGGCAACTTCATGATTTCTGGCCTTTTCTGGCTCAAAATTCAAGTGAAATGATAGATAATCGTATCAGATAATTGAGATTAAGTCAGTATATCCCCATCTCTAATGGTTTTCTCCTTTAAAAAGTTCAAACTAATCCAATTTCTCACGCAAACAGTAGTCCTAATTTAGTTTGAAAAATCAGAGAACAGATAAGAGTCACAATTGGGGGAAAAACTGAAAGAAATTCTTACCCTTGGTGAAAGCACAAGTCAAACCGACTGCAAAGGCCAGAGCCACGGTAAACACCCCAAGAAGAAAATAGTTCACCGGATGTTTCTGGTAATAGTAATACAATGGACAAAGAACTGCATTTAAGAAAAAAAAAAAAAACCATCAACCAATCATATAATCAGACCAACAAATCCATCTAGATAACAGAATTGCTCAAGCATCTGAACCCACAAAGAGAAAATTCTTACCAATAAAGGGTGTAATAATGAGTACAATATAAAGGGCCAATCCAGCACCAGTGGTGGCAAAAAATTCTTGGATAGGACGGACAGCGACTACGATAGAAGCAACGGCGATAGTCAAAATCAATTGTACCGTCAATATTGAGTAAATCTTCCGAATAAAAGCCCATCGGAGTTCCGGGCTCTCCAGCATCATAGGGTACAGAGGAACAGCACCGCCTTCCAAATCATTTTTCCTGTAAGGTTGGTTCCACATGATTCTTCTTTTCCCTTTTTCCCCCTTGTAGTTCGTAGTTCAGGAATAAAAAAATTGCAAAATCCAACAACCGCTTCAAGAATGGATGCTTAGGAAAAGGGTTTTTCTTTTGTTGAATTTCTTGCTTCTGATGGTGAATTTGAAGAAGGAATATGGAAGCAGAGATGAATTTATACGTACGCTAATGCAAAGGAGAGAAATATAGGTGTTTAGAAAGTTCTTGATTTGTCCAGGACACACTGGCAAAGCACGAGCGAAGATAAAAACTTCCGGAAACTCGAATCGGTTTATCCAACATTCGAGACTTCTCGCGTTTCTTTCTCCCTTTTTATTTTATTTTTTTGGATCTTAATTGAAAAGGAACTAATTTTATAGGTATAATTAAAATTTGAAATTAAAAAAAATATTTTTTAAAATATGGATTTGAAATAATTTGTTCAAAATTTAAAATAGAAATAATTTTAAGAGAGTTGTTTTTTTTTTTTTTTTTCCACCCGGTTCACCGAAGCTTTGCCCCGACTACATCTAGATCCGATCCGGGTTGCGCACCTGGCTATGGTGGGGGAGTCTCCCAAAGAAGATTTTCTGCATTCACAGGGTCTCGAACTCGAGACTTACTTAAGTGGAATCAAACCGCTTACCACTTAAACCAACCCCGTTGGTATTTTATGAGAGTTGTTATCTTCAAAATATCGTTTATGTTATAAAACTATAGTTAACAAAAGGAAATTAGAATAAAATGTAAGATAGAGATCAAATGGAAGACATCATTCTTCTTCTTGTTTATTTCATATATATTGTACCAAATTATATTAGCTATCCTTTATTTATATGAATGATATATGTGTAACCTATATACACATATACATACTAACATAACTCCTCATAATTCTAAAGAAGTTATTACATAGATGATATATGGAGGTAGTGAAACTTTAAAGCTATGGACATACAAATATAATGGAATTCATAAATGTTTAGAGTTTTTATTTATTTATTTACTTACTCCTTTTTCAAGTAATCTTTTCCGTAATTTGTAGACCAAATTTCACATTGGATTGCTGATTAAAATTAAATTGATAAATATTGGCAATTTGTAGGTACTGTCATAAGAAATCTTGATAATGAAGCAATTTTCTCCTAATAGAACAAGTGTTGACTGTATGAAAGGCCTCCATTTCTAATTTTGGGTTAATTCAATTTATTTATTTATTTATTATTAAATAATTTAATATATGAAGCCACAAAAGTCCTCAATTTTGAACCATCAGAATATAACTGTAATTCATAAAATAATTTTACTTTAATTATTGCATAATATTATTAAGGCTTATTTTTTATTTTTTTATTGTGTATGTAGAGTTCAAATATTTGTTAAGGAAGGAGGCCTTACCTAATACTTTTTTTTTTTTGAGGTGGTATCTCAGGCCCTTCCGACCTAGACTAATCCACACAGGAAGACTCAACAGTGGAACCCCGGTGAAATTTAAACCTTTAACCTCTTGACAAGCCAGGAGGTGAGGTAGAAACTTGGGTGAAACTAAGTGGAGGTCCGAACCGACCGATGTTGAAGAATCAACGGATGAGTTGTGGTTAGGGGTGAAATGCCACTTGAACCCAGAGCTAGCCGGGTTCTCCCCGAAATGCGTTGAGGCGCAGCAGCTGACTGGACATCTAGGGGTAAAACACTGGTTTGTGGGCCGCGAGAGCGATACCAAATCGAGGCAAACTCCGAATACTAGATATGACCTCAAAAAAACAGGGGTCAAGGTCGGCCAGGTGAGACGATGGGGGATAAGCTTCATCGTCGAGAGGGAAACGATCCGGATCACCAGCTAAGGCCCCTAAATGACCGCTCGGTGATAAAGGAGGTAGGGGTGCAGAGACAGCCAGGGGGTTTGCCTAGAAGCAGCCACCCTTGAAAGAGTGCGTAATAGCTCACCGATCGAGCGCTCTTGCGCCGAAGATGAACGGGGCTAAGCGATCTGCCGAAGCCGTGGGATGTAAAAATACATCATCGGTAGGGGAGCGTTCCGCCTTAGAGAGAAGCCTAGACCAATGTCCATGAGAGATTTGAACCCTCAACTTTTTGGTTGAGGGAGAGACTCCTAGACCATTAGGCCAGGAGAGGAACTTCGGCCTTACCTAATACTTACTCACAATAAATATATAATTTTTGATATTATGTAACATTTCAAATTAAAACTTAGTTTGTCCAATTTATAACCAAAAGAATATATATTTTTTGGTTAATTTATTTGTGTCCAAAGGGAGTTAAGATGCAATAGACTCACCTATTTCTCTTTAGTTAAAATTCGAACTCCAAAATATTAAGTAAAGTAAACTAAATTCATTATACTTGGACTAATAGGTTTCGGTTTTGGTTAAATATATATATATAGCCCATGGTCCCATACCTTACGCAATTCATATTGAGGTTGCCAACCGGAGACCCGGCCCAAATAATATCAAAACCCGATTGTTCAAAATAAATGTAAAACAAAATATTAATGGAGATGCGGGGTATCGATCCCCGTACCTCTCGCATGCTAAGCGAGCGCTCTACCATCTGAGCTACATCCCCATCTTATTAAATTTTTATAATAAAAGATATTATCTAATAATTCTAAGTCAAGTATAAACCAAAAATAATTCTCAAATTTTACATAATAAACATATATTTCATATACCATTTTTTTTTTTGATAAATCATATACCAATTATATGTATATATATATTATAACATAAATTCTTTTGTTATAGTATTAAAATAATATTTTATAAAATAGAGCATTGTTCAATCAACTTAGAATTTAGCCTAAAAATTTTTGGCTTTTAGAAATTGCCATGGACAAGGTGGTCTCTCGTTCTTCTCGCGAACAGAACTTAACACCGGAGGAAACCGACCAACTACACCGAAGTATAAAGAAACACAAGAGAGATGAGGATAGTAATACTACTACGCCGACATCTCCCATTATGGATGAGAATATGGCCGAGCAGACGAGCGTATGGCAAAAGAACTCTTTTGCAGATGCTTTGAAAGGACGGAATACCAGACTCCCGATTTATATAGAGGAGGGAGAGGATGACCCCATTGATGATTTGGGAATGACAGATATCTTGCAGAATCGGGATGTAATCGAGGAGGGCGAACTGTGCCCGGTAGCGGATATACCGTGGGATAGTTATAAAGAAGTCTTGGAATCAATGGAGACGAGCTTTGATCGTTAGGGTATTAGGGAAGTCATTCAGTTTCAGGGTACTTGAACCTCGGATCGGACAGATGTGGCGGCTTGAACACGGTTGCGAATTGATTGAAATTGATAAGGGATATTTGGTTGCAAGGTTCTTTGCTCGGAGTGACTACTTCAAGGTTCTAAACAGCGGTCCATGGTCTGTTTTCGGACACTACCTTACCATTACTAAGTGGAGGCCAAATTTTAAACCCGGAGATAATGAAGTGAAGTCTACGTTGGTGTGGGTTCGTCTGCCACGCCTACCGTTGGAAATGTTTTTGGAATCACATTTAATGGGAATAGGTAATGCAGTTGGAAAGGCCGTTAAAGTGGATACCATAACTGCTGAAATGATCAAGGCACGGTACGCAAGAGTATGCGTCGAATTAGACCTCAATGGCCCCTTGCCACCGAACGTCCTTGTTTGGGGAAGGAAACAATCGGTCGAGTACGAGGGTTTGATTAACATTTGTTTTCACCGTGGGAGATATGGGCATAAGCGAGAGCAGTGTCCGCAGACTCATTCAACACCCGCGAATAATTCACAGAGTGCTCAAGCCACACAACAGAAATTAGTGGGTAGTACCGCAACCCAGCCTTTCGGACCGTGGATGTTGCCCGCCCATGTCCGGCGGAAGCAACAACTTATGCAAGCTCGAATGAATCGGCGGGCAATGCCGTCAGAAGCTAATCGGAAATTGAATATGGAGATTGAGGCCAAGTTACGGGCAGAGAAGCAGACAAATCGGGTTGTGGACGGGTCCAAGGGGTTTGTATTCGGATCTAATTTAGAAGACCGAGGAAAGCAAAAATTGTCAGCGGACAAAGGGGAAACTTCGGTTGGTGTGCGTACAGCGTTAGGCGGCGGAAAATCTAAATTTTCAGTTTTGGCGGAGATAGAGGATGATAGTGCCTCCGGGGAGATTGCAGCTCCGAAGCAAAAAATTAAGGAACTCTCGGGACATAATAGAAGCGGACATCATGAGAAGGCCCAAATTAAATTAGAAAGAGGGCTGAAAAGCGGGCAAGGCCCAAAACATAACAAAGGCAAATCGGTGATGGGAGCCCAACAATATAAAATGGCGAATAAGGGGAATAGTCTCATTAGTCCATTTAAAGGGGAAGCTACCTCTACCAGGCCGGGTCCTCTCCAACCGCTGGATGGTAACAGGTCGTTTACTTTGCTATCTAAACAAATAGGCCCAACTACCTATGTACAAGAGGAGAAGGGAATTCAGTCCTCCGGGAGTCATAGGACGGAGGTGTCCGCCGGCTCTACTCGACCCGACCGGGTTTCCAAACAACCCGCCGACGCACCTAAATCTAGGGAACAGAATGTGGGGATGGAGATTGAACAACAGAAACACGGTACTTCCGGCGCTGTTTTGCAATTAGGGTCTGCGAAGGCAAGCAATGAGGCTGTTGTTACGCATATGGAGGTTAGTGTAACCTCAAATTCCCCCGAACCCGTTTCTCATGATTGATACAATTGTTTGGAATTGTAGGGGATCGGGGTCTCGAGATACAAGACTTCATCTTATGGAGATGATTAAATCTAATAAACCAACGATACTTGCACTTCTTGAAACTAGAATTCATAGCAATCAAGTAATGAGTTTTTTTGTGAAGACGGGTTTTACCGATATGCTTGCGGTTGAAGCATTAGGCTTCGTTGGGGGCATCCGGCTTCCGTGGGATAGTAATAAGGTTGATGCGGAAGTATTATCTATGGTAGACCAGATAATTACGGTTCCCGTGAAGGAAAAGAACGGTTTAAAGTGGTTGTTGTCCGTAGTTTACGCGTCTCCTAAGGCATACATTAGAGATGAATTATGGCAGTACACTAAAGAGATCGGGGAAACCATAAATTTTCCTCGGGTGTTCATGGGAGATGTCAACCAGCCTTTAGATAGCTGTGATAAGAAAGGGGTAAAAAGGCCAGATTAACCTTAATCGGGGCCGGGGGAGGCTGGCGAGCTAGGAGTACATTAGATTCGTGCAATCTCATTGACCTTGGCTTTCATGGACCGCGATTTACCCGGAGCAATGGTCGGCAGGGTAATGCCAACATTAAAGAACGGATTGACAGGGCATGGGGTAATTTTCTTTGGGTGCAGAAATTCTCCGACTCCAGCATTCGACACCTCATGAAAGTCGCCTCAGATCATCACCCTCTACTTTTGGCTAGCGGCAGCAGCGTACGACAGAAGAAGTTTTTGGGTTTCCGATTCTTGGAAGCCCGGCTCCTCCATCCAGAGTTCGGTAAGGTGGTGGATAAATTCTGGAGCAAAGAACCGGGTAATTTGGTGGATATTTTTGACCATTTCAAACAACAAGTATGGCAGTGGAATTTGGAAACCTTTGGGAATATTTTCTGGCGTAAGAAGAGATGCAAAGCCAGAATCTTAGGTATTCAGAAAGCTCTTGATGGAAAGTATCGGAATTCTCTGTATAAATTGGAGAAACAACCGCAAGAGGAGTTACGCTCCATTCTCGAGCAAGAAGAATCGTATTGGAGACAACAAGCCCGTAGCCAATGGTTATCCCAAGGCGAAAGAAACACAAAGTATTTTCATGCTTGTGCAACTACAAGAAAAAGGAAATGTATGATCAAACAACCGAAGGATGGTGGGGGTGTATGGTGCACTGACGAGGCGAAACTCAAACAACTTGCCCGAGATTTCTATCTCAATTTATATTCCAAGGATGTTTGTGTATCACCTCGTCCGCAGGAATGGTCCTTCCCGAAGTTACGGCGGAACGCACTTTGGTGGTTGAACAGGAAGGTTACTGAGTATGAAATTAAGATCGCCACGTTTCAACTCGGAGCACATAAAGCCCCGGGTCCCGATGGTCTGCCGGCTTGTTTTTTTCAGAAGTACTGGAATGTGGTGGGTAAGGCGGTTTCAAGTTTTGTACTTTCCGTGTTTGAAACCGGAAGTGTACCAGCAAACATGAATCAATCCGTTATTAGCCTTTTGCCTAAACAAGAACATCCAGAGTATATATCTCGGCTTCGCCCGATTTGTTTGAGCAATGTGATTGTGAAGATCATTAGTAAAGTCATCGGTTCCACCAGGTGGGTGAAGAAAGACATCATAGGAGATCTTCTCGGTGGGGGACTGGCTTATACCGGAGAAACAACGGCAACGCCATAGGGTATAGCTCAAGAGCTACTACATTCTTTACGTAAACGTAAGGGGAAAAAAGGTGTGATGATCGTGAAGATTGATCTTGAAAAGGCTTACGATAGAGTTGATCGGGATTTTCTCGTTTGTATTCTACAAACCGTAGGTTTTGAAGACGGTTTGATTCGAGTCATCCGCAGCTGCTTGGAATCTACCAATATGTCCTTTTTATGGAACGGGGAACGTCCGGAAGCATTTAAACCCGCTAGGGGCCTCCGCCCGGGGGCCCCGTCCCGCCCCGTATGGTTGGTGTGTATGGAAGTACGGGGGGATTGGGGCAACGGATTGGAAGCCGCGGGGGAATCAGGGGTCGCCAGGCAGGGAGGGAGGAGCTAGAGTCTCTCATCTCTTCTTGATCGCCGATGAGATCCTTTCTGTTGGGGAGGCCTCATCCAAACAGAGCGGCGCTCATGCGAGAGTATTCTAAGGGGTTTCGTAATGAGTCCGGCAAAAGAGTAAATGAAGGGAAATCCAAGGTTTGGGTATTCGCGGTTTAACACACCCTCGGGATTAATACAATCCATTACGGCATGTTTTGGTATACCGTCGACCGCGCTTGGGTAAATACCCGGGTGTCCCTTTAATTCATGGTAGACCGAAAAGTGAGCGGCTTTATTTGGTTGATAAGGTGCATGCCCGTCTCGGCGGGCTGGAAGAGCCGCCTTATGTCACAAGCTTCTCGCTGGTCCTAATCCAATCTGTATCTTCTACCATCCCGTCTTACGTAATGAACGGTTGTCATCTTCCGTGCAAGATCATACAACTTTTGGAAACGGGCTAACCAGAGATTTCTATGGGGGCGACAATGACTCTAAATCTTCGTGCACTCAATCGTGGTTGGACGACGGTATGCGTCAACCAAAACATAGAGGTGGGTCGGGACTCCGTCCTTTAAGAATTTCTAATGAATTGTTGCTAGCGAAATTGGCATGGAGGCTCTTGAAGAACCCGAATGATCGTGGGTAAGAGTGATGAATTCCAAGTATGGTAATTTAGCTAGGAATGTTGAAGAACCATCTCGATCTGCATTAGAAGGGAGAGTTTTGGGCCGGGTATAGGTGCTTGAAATCGGTTTGCGACGGGATGAGAGTGGAGAGTCGGAGGTACTTTGGGGTAGGGCCATCCGCTATAAAGCGGTTTTTCCTCATCAAGTCGAGATATGAACCGAGGTTTTCAGGATAATGCTCATCCCGATTTCAACCGAAAATCCATTTGGAATTTCAGAGGACCTACGAGAGGATCTTTGTTACTATGGCGGCCTCACATGATCGCCTTAAAACAAAGGTACTTCTATGGAATAGAATGATTTGTGATACCCCGAGATGTGATCCATGGGGGGGGGTTTATGAGTCTTCTTTGCACGCGGTAAGAGATTGTACACGGTACCAACTAGTCGGTATGGCGGGTTTTACTACCTAGCTCGGCCTCCTGCCGTCGGAGGAGGATGTCCGAAGTCGGGTCATGATAAATATCGGTCGTGAGAACACCGTCTGTCGGGGGTTTGACAACCGGAAATATATATTTCGGGAGTGTGTGTCGGATTTGTGGCAATGGCGTAACAAACGAATATTTCAGGGTATAGCATCTCCGGATGCTATGAGTATAGTTAGGTGGATTCCGAGGAAAACACATGATTTGCTATGTAGTTTCCACAGTTAAGTGTTATATGTATGTCTGTCCACCGTATGGGTGGAGTGTAAATTTTTACTTAGTATTATGAATATAATACCCCATTTAATCAAAAAAAAAAAAAAAAAAAATAATATTTTATATAGTTGAAAGTGAATTTTTGAAAGTGCATGGTGATTTTGAAGCAAAAGTTATACATGGACCCAAACGATCCAAAAAAATAAAGATGTTTTTTTTGAAACTTTTTGATGATAAAAATTAAAAGAATATATATATATATATACGAGATGTAAAAAAATTCGGTAGTTTGGGGGAGTTGGTGTGCAGACTGCTTCTTCCAAGACAGATGGTCTAGGTTTCGAATCCTCTTGGTGGTTAGCGCTAGCTTAAAAAAACAAGAGGGATTAATCTCATCAAAAAAAGAGAGACACGGACACTTTTAGTGCTATAAAAAAAAAAAAAAAAAGGTCGGAAATTTTTAAAGATTCTATTGGGCTATAAACTTTGAAAATAAGATAGGTTCCTTAACAAATTATGAAGGAGTACAATGTGAATTTTTGAATGGAAAAGGGACAAAATTGTAATATCCAAGTCAACAATTACGTGGCGTTCTGGGGTTGTAGGCTTCACGCCTCGTGCCCCCATTCGATGGTCTATGGTTAAAAAAATTAAAAAGGCCCGAAAACATAGCGGCGACGCCGCGGCCAATTCCCGAAACTCAAAGCGCGCAGTCACCACCAAACCCACACACCCTCCTCTCACTCTCTCAACTCCACTTCCCTACTCAGCCAGCCCCTACTCTCCCTGCGAAAACATTCCCTAAACCGTCAATTCCAACTGACATCCTCGATCGGAATCTACCGGAGCAAAATTCTGACACTATGCCGTCGGAAGAAACAGTCGCGAAGTCTCCTCTCGACAAACCTCTCCACCAACTCACCGAAGACGACATTTCTCAGCTCACTCGAGAAGATTGCCGTCGTTACCTCAAACAGAAAGGTACTATAGTTAGGACTTGCAAACAAACAAATTGAGTTCATGAAATTACTGTATATTCTGAAGAGTGGAGACTTGAATAAAGTAATACTTTGAGAATGTTTTCCATATTCTTTTCTCTCTCTCTCTCTCTCTCTCTCTCTTTTTTTTTTTTTTTTTTTTCTTCCCTGACTCAGAGAAAAAAAAAAAATTCACCCACGTGAGGCTGATTGTGTTCGTACAGGAATGAGACGGCCGTCGTGGAACAAATCTCAGGCGATCCAGCAAGTGATATCGCTTAAAATGCTCCTGGAGAGCTCTCCGGACTCGGTTGCTTCGGGAAGGAGGCTCTACATTCCTCGTCCCCGTGATGATGATGTTAACAATAACAGTAATAATAATCCACTGCACAGTGTGCGTTTTGCTCATCCTTGTGCACTCACTCTCTTTCCTTTCTTTCTTTTTGTGACTATTAAATAATTCAACGAACTCGAAGAGGTTTTGATGCATTTCTATTCCATAATAATAGTAAACAAGAAGAGTAATAATGCATGGTTGTTGATCTGATTAGTAGGCAACTGATATTGAATGTAGGCTCCTAAGGCGACGAGTCCTGATGCAGAAATGTCCGAATCAGCCGAAGAAACAGTGGGACAACAAGCAAAAGAAGCTGATAAACCTGAAGTTTCCGGCAATTATGTAGCTACTGATAATGATTCTAATTCTCCCAGGTTTAGTTCATAATAATATATATGTAGTTGCTTCTCTTTTAATTTAAGGTGCAAAAGCGAAGAAGTAGTATAATTGAATATTGTGAAATTATTATACAATGTTTAACTAGTTATTTAATTAACTCTTATCACTTCCACATTTACTTGTACTTTATTTAGTGTTTTTATCATGTGGGAAGGTTTCACGAGAGGAAGTCAATGGAAAATTTGTTTACTAATAAAGTTGTGCAATCTGATGAATGTACACTTCAGATTTCTGCTAGTTATCATGAATAAGCGAATGCCATGAATGAGAAGGGTCCTCTGATCTTGGAACAGTTTTGGGTATACACGCGTCTTAGTAGGATTTCATCGTAGGAGAACAAAGATACGAATCCTTTTTAACCCAGATTTTTGCACTGGTTGTGGCCTAGAACATTTGTTGTACTTTCGTAGTGGTGTCTGCTGTCAGTTTTCTTTGTGTCCATGCTCCATACCCCATGCCCTAGTCCTCCACAAAAAGGTTGACAGGTAAGTCCCTGTGCTTATGCTGGCAAAAAGCAAATTCTATTGGGGGTTTGGGAATGAGTGAGATAGGAGGGTCCTGAAAATCATAACTTGGATGCCAACCTGATGAAGAGGGTAACAGTTGGGAGGGAAGCTAAAGCTAAAGGACATGAGAATCACAGTCCCACTAAAAGTGATGAGTTAATAATTTGATGAAGATGGTTTGGTGGTATTGCCTAAAGGCAATGGCCAAAAGAAAATGGTTATGAGTTATGCGGGAGCCTCCTGAAAGTCATCACTAGGATGTCAATATGATGAAGTGGGTATATGGAAGAAGTTAAAGCTAAAGTGCACGAGGAATTGCTGTCCCATTAAAAGTGATGAAGTCAATGTAATAATTTGATGAAGGTGGTTTGGCGGTACTTTCAATGGGCAATGGGCATGGTATATGTGAAATCCTGAGGGAGCTTACAAAACTTGCTCATTATTTATGGTGAATTACTCCTTCATAACCTGCCATCTTAAGTGAACCCTTACTGGATGGTGTCACCTGAGTTAATAACCTTTCTTTGAATTGAATACTACTGAATGAAAACATTCTCACTAGTCACTGAAAAAGAATCACAACTTATCTTGATGGGATCTTGCTCAGGTGAGATCCTGGTCATGAGATGCAAGCTCTGCCCCTATATCAATCAGACTGGATAGTCCTACCTGGTTGAACCCTTACTTAGCATGTGCTCTATGGTCATCACGTGTTCATGAGGTGTGTTTATGTGCAACCTGTGGCGAAACCTTGGAGTTAATTAAGGAATTCCTTACTTTTTGCCATGCATTCTCCTGCAGTTTTTCCACTTCTCCAACCTGTTGGGATTTTATCAATGGATGGTAGACTGTTTCAGTTCAGGTACCATCTTATTTATTATCTATGGGCCTGGGAGGCAATGAAGGAATCCCCTACAGGGTGCTATCCATTGTCCTTCGTTGTTCCATATGTCCATGTGGTGGGAATTAACTGATATTTTAATGTATTGATTGAGTGTTTAGGTGTTTGATGTTCAATTAGGATGGCTACCTAAAATTTTAATAACATACATTTTCACTGTTGGATTTATCTTTCATTTTGTGAATCAACCTTCTAGTGTGCTTTTGGAAGAGCAGACCTGATAATCGTGACTGTATAGGAGTATTCATGAAGATCTTAGTATGTTGGGGATGGATAGTTCTGGAACTGGACAGATCCGTTATGTGAATTGAAGGACAAAATAATATTCAAGGCTTTGTTGGTTCATCCCCCTTTTTCTTCTTCTCCTGGTATCTGGCACTGTGCCAACTATGCCTTCTTAGTTCTGGTTAAGCCCTGCCCCCACCCTACCCTAAACTGCTTCACACATGCATGCAGAGTAAAAGTGAAATCGAAGATCACTCCTAGTATCAAAGCCCTGAAGTTATATTCAAGAGAGAGATGGAAATTATATATGTGCTCTAGAAAGACCCGTGGAATCACATTTCATTTGTTCTCCTTTGTTAGTTCTTCTTTGGCTGTCAGCTTTGTAACCTATGAATAGATGACTCAGTTTTTGATTGGATAAAATTAAAACAATGCCTCCTTCTTCTTGCTCTTTACTCTTGTACGATTTATGGAGATATTTTATCTGCTTGGTGCCTTACTGGCTTTGTTCTGTGGGTGCATTGTGCAAAACAAAATATAAATCTTTACCTTTTTGTTCTTTTGACCAACTAGTATTTTTGTTTGCACTTACATTTTTGGGTCTTTTCCTGCTTTCTTATTCTCAGTCCTTTATCAACATCCAGTTTTTTATGCATGTATGGTATTGACATTCATTTTATAAATCCTCTTTATTCAAAATAACTAAGCTTACACAATCTCACCTATCTCACCTATCTCAGGACCTCAAGTTCGGCAAACACTTATGTAGGACAAATGACAATCTTCTATTGCGGAAAAGTGAATGTTTATGATGATGTCCCAGTTGATAAGGTATTGAACTTTTTGTAATTTGAATGCTACTTGTTAATATATTTCTTTTTATGGGCCTCTAACAGTCTAGCATACTCAATTTTCAGGCACGAGAGATCATGCATCTAGCTGCTAGCCCAATTCATGAGCCTCAGGAATCTCCGTTTGATTGTTCTCTGGCCGTGCAACCTTCATGTCACTTGCAGACAACTAGTACGAAATTCAGTTCCGATTCTGCTATCTTTGTTTTTCCAACTGCACAAACAGGTGACTATATTGTGTTTAAATCCTGATTTCGGCAGTGTCATTCCCTTGATGGCATAGGAAAAAAACATTGAAATGGAGAAAATGTTATAGTTAAAGAAAGCTTGACAAGACTTACAAGCTCTAACAGCTTCTGTCTTCTGATAGCTTAAGTGGACTTGCTACTAAAATCAACTGGAGGTTTTCCTAAAGACCTATGATGTGATTTTGGTTTCTAAAATTTTATTCTTGTTCCTGCAACAGTTAAAATGAATGAGAACATTCGGCAGCATGCAGAAGAATTCAAATTTGCTGAAGACAATCCTGGTAAAACATTTATTCTCATAAAACTTTTCCTTTAGTAATTTTTTATATACATGATAAATATCCAAGGATTTACTTCAGTTAGACTCAGAGGAGTAGAAAAAAGCAGGGAAGTACATTTTTAAGCTGAAAGGAGATGATTATTTGGTGTTCTATACAAGTATTGGAATTTGTTTTTCAAGTATTTTTTATGATTTACTTGTATTCACTTTACAACTCTCTTGGAGACATACCCTAAAGATACATGTTTTAGGCATACCCTCGTCTGCATTTCATATTCTTATATATATGTATAAACATTGAATGTCATTCTTACTTATTCTTTAAATTGATATTTTTACTAATAGCAGTGGAAGGACCAGCAAGCAGAAAGGCATCAGTTCAGAGATATCTTGAGAAGAAGAAGGACAGGTACCTCGTATAAGTAAATTAATTTTGTTTTATAAATAAAAGAAATGCAGACATCTTGTGCTTTTGTTCTCATGACTCTGTTAGATGAAGGTTTAAGAGCAAGAAAAAGCTAGGAATGACTTCATCCAGTAGCTTGGACGTTTATATAAACCATCAATCAGGAAATCCTGTTGGAAATGAGCCCTCAAGTAGGGCCGAAGCTTGCTCTCTGCCCCAAATTAGACCACTTAATACCCCTATGAGGTGCAGCTCTGTGGAGAATAGTATAGGCAAGAATGCTAATCTCTCTGCTGACCTTAGTGAAAAAGGTAACAATGTTTATCCTATAGTGTTCACCATTTCATCTCAGGTCATTAGAGTTTATTTAGACTTCTAAAAGACTAGTATAAATGTGTCCCTGGGTTATTTTAGTGATATACCTTTTCTTGTAACATTTTGTCCTCAAGTTACACAGATATCTTCATATACATCCAAATTCAACAAACTTTCTTACAGATTCTGTGTCCCAATCTTGAGTAAACTAAATTTCCTTTGTTACTTTTTCCCTTTTTTGGTCAATAATATCTGAGGCAAGCTTTAGTGTCTAGTTGGCATCTTGGTGTAGGATGTTTCTGTTTTCCATATACAACTACAGATTCCCAATGAACCAACAATTAATCAATTTTGGGTAACAAATATGCTTCCAGATTCTTTATATGATAACTTCAGTGGTTCCTCTATCTTTATATACAATGATTTTCTTTCTAATATGAATAAATAAGTTATTTTTCTTTCATTTTCTAGTTGGATGTAAGAGGAACTACTAATTGGTTAGCCTTGACAAATTTTTTTTTTTCACTAGACATGGAATTAACAAATAGCTCTTTTCTGCTGTTTTATAAAATGCATCAGGCATACGTTTTTATTTGCTTTGGTTGTTTTTACCTGTGTAAGTTTTATGCCCTGTGCCCTAGTTATGGTTGATTCCTTCTAGTTGAACTCTTTGATTATGATGATGCTATGGATTCTAAGTTTGTTTCTATATTAGCTGAAATTTTAGGTATGATTAGATGGTGCAAGAAGCATGGTTAATCTGATCCTCAAATGTAGTTAGTTATAGAGTTTTGGAATAGTGAATGGATATCAAATTAAGCTGTTCTATTGCCTGCCAGACATAAAGCAGTGAAGGAAAACAGAGACAGAGACAGAGCAGGCATGTATATTATGCCTTGGAAGGTGTAGGCTAATATATGGTGATTACCTGATGCTGATGGAGGAATTCCTAATTAAGTTTTAAACTTATAGTCTACTACGAGGCTATTTCTTTTTCCCAATTGAATGAGGAAGCGTATTCTGAACCAGTTTCTCACTCCATGCCATGTTTTGCTTTTAAAAGTATGGGGAAATTAGTGATGATGGAGAGGCCTGTGGTTGAGTTTCTCACTTCTAGCAACAACTATTTTCGAGGCACTGGTCATCACGGATGCCCTTGAGGTTAGGTTGACTGACACCGAAGAAGTGTAGCTTTAGGATATTTTAACTGTATGTGGTCAATACAGTCACCAGGACTTGGCTGTAGAGTCTGTTATCTTGTTAACTTCTACTTTGTGCCCACAAGAATGTAAATCCTTCCGTTCCACGAATTGCAGCACGCATGCTGTATTACGTTAGAGAGATGACTTCCCTTCTAAATATAAATATATATTACGTCATATTATATTATATATTCTTTAGAATATAATATTATGTGATATAAATATATAATCTAATGTACAATAGTATATATTATCAGAGCTCTCTTTCTATATATATGTGGGAAAATATGCCTCAATTCTGAGATTATGGTGTCTAAAAAAGTCTAATCTAATTAGCAATAGTTCCATTTTATATTATTCTGTCTTAATTATTTGGGTATCGGATTTTGTGGTTTTGAAGGGAGGGTAAGCATGTGCTGGGGGTGTGTGTGTGTTCGTATCTCTGGTAAAAGGGGAAAAGGTCTAGCATTGTCTTAGAACTCATTGACAATTCTGCATATGTTTTCTATATTTTTTCTTCATCAATGGTATAGAAGCACATGGGCTATCCACACCAACAATACTTGGAACGAAAAAAATAAAAGGAAGGATCCCATTTAGTTAAAACGCGTGAGACTAATTTGAATTTCGAATTTTTGTAGGGATTTTAGTTCATGTTTTTTAACTCGGTTTTCTACGTCACATTTGTCTCCTTTTGACCGTGTTTAGTGGTAAGTTTGGATGCATTTTCTTTACTCATTTGACTAGAAAAAGAAAAGAAAAAGAAATATATATATATATGGAGAGAAGTACTTAGGAATAAAGGATTTCCTCATGTGAATGGGAATATATTGTGGTTGGTTCGGACGTGAATTTACAAATTTCTTTTTTCTTTTTTAAGTTCCATCATTTATGGCACTTTTTGCTAGTATAATTTATATTGTAATTTTGGTACAACTGCTTACCGCTCCTATCTTCAAGTCAACCACTGACCTAATATATTACTTCTAAGTCAATTTCCAAAAATTTCTCTTTGAAAAAAAGATTATATCACTTATTATTGAGTGTACCCATTTATCTTTTTACATTTAATTTAAATTCATGATTTTTTTTTTTCCATTTTAAATTCTAAAAAGATTTGTTTTTTGAATCAAGTAAAACAAGTTAATGCTTCTTTTTGAGATAACCCTTTAATTATAAGGTTTGATTACATAGTACTACTAATGCATGCCCAATGTGCTTTTATACCTAAGTGCCCATTAGAGTGTTTATTTTTGAAATAAAGGAAGAGAAAAAAAAAAAAATAAAAAAGTCTGGTTTTTTTCCTGTCATTGATGATAGTCAAATTAAAGTTAGGAGGACATCTTTATGTCCAAACCAACCCACACACAGCACAGACCTTTAATTCAGAAGTTGAAAGCTTGACAGTTTTGATTCACGAATTTTGGAAAAAAAAAAAAAAAAAAAAAGATTAATGAATCTTGATGGTTCATCATCTATCTGGATTTGAAAGTGTTCAAATCTGAATAAATAAACAAAAAAAAAAAAAAAAAAAAAAACCTCACTCCAGAAAAGATTTGAAAAAAAAAAGAGAACTTTTTTTTTTTTAATATATATATTTTTTACAGCATGTGGGCTCTCATTTCTTGAAATTTGAAGATTCTATTCTCAAATCAAAATGGATTTCTTTCCACTAACTACAATTTCAATTCACCCAATAATTTCAAAGTGGGAGGAAAAAAAGGGAGGGACCCAAATCCAACCCATTCAGCCATTCCTCCATGGATATTGAAAAACCTCTAAGCCAACAATAGAATCTTATACGACGGCGTTTTATATAGTGGTAGGAGGGGGGTTGTGATGGTGTTGTCGCTTTCTTGCTCAAACCATTATAATTTATATTTTTCTTTACATCATTGTAGAGGAGGTTTTTGTACTTCCAACGAACAGTAGACCTGCAATCTTTGTGGTCTCCAACGGCAAAAGAAAGAGAAGAAAGCAATTGTAAAAACTTTCCCTTTTACCAAACCGAACAAACAAAGACCAAAGAAAAGTGAAAGTCTGAATTTTTGCCTTCAGATTCCTTCACTTTCGTTTTCTGTTCTCTGCAGTTGAACTCTGTTTACAGTTTCGCTCTGCAAATTGGTGGATTTTATCTTGACTGTGGTTTTGGTTTTGACCCCTCATTTTGCTGATAATTATTAGCAAGAAGGTTAGTTTTTTTAAAAAATTTTTTTTTACCCCTTTTCTTTGTTCTGTGGAGTTGGTTATTAGGACTTTTGGATTGGGTTTGATGTGGTTTTGGTAGCTTTGTGGTAGAGATCTTACTTAACCTACCCTATATTGGTTTTTTTTTTTTTTTTTCCTCCTTTTTTTTTGGGCTTTTCAAATTTGTTGAGGATTTTGATTTGTGGGGGAAAGATAAGAACCCATTGATTTCGTTCGATTTTTTCATTTCAGGATATAAAGGACTAGAAATTTGTATGCTGTAACTGTGCAATAACAGGAAATACTTTTTCGAGATTATGAAGAGGATTTCCTTTTCAACTGTTGTTTGTAAGTAAATCTTAGGGCGGGCAGATTCGTAAAGAGAAATCCCAATCAGATTGGGATTTTCAGTGAGAAATTATATTGTAACCTTTTGCGTAGTAACATTTTTGGATAGTTTCCAGCTTGGTGGCTTTGAATAAGGGCGTTTGAGCTTGAGCGTGGTAGTTAAAATTTTCTATTTTTTCTTCCTTTTCCCGTGATCGTGGTAAAAAACCTGGTTGGCGATTGTGGAGATCCGGGACTTGTTTAATCTGTTATGTCCCATGAGGACGTTCTTTCCTTCTGAGTCTTGTAAGGAACCACAGCTCAGTTCCATTAATCCGCAGTCTTGGCTTCAAGTTGAAAGAGGCAAACTTTCGAAATTCTCATGCCAATCTCCCTCTTCCATGTAAGTAATGTTCCTCTCTGTTGTTCTAATTTTAGAAAGACTTCAGTTTCAGCTTATTGTGCTGCATAATTAAATATCCCTAATTTTATCATGCTTGTAGAGAATCACTTATCAAGGTCCCCGAGCCTCCGGTTCTTCCATTTTTCAAGCCTATTGACTATGTAGAAGTTTTAGCTCAGCTTCATGAAGAACTGGAGTCATGTTCCCCGGAGGAGAGGTCGAAGCTCTACTTATTGCAATATCAGGTCTTTAAGGGCCTTGGAGAAGTGAAATTTATGAGGAGAAGTCTTCACTCAGCTTGGTTGAAAGCAGCCACCCTTCATGAGAAGCTTGTATTTGGGGCATGGTTAAAGTGTGAGAAGCAAGGTGAGGAACTCATTTCTGACTTGCTATCGTCTTGTGGAAAGTGTGCAAAAGAATTCAAGATGATTGATGTTGCTTCTGAGCTGCCAGCAAGCGCAAACTTCTCTTCTCTTGAAGATATTGCGGGAAATGGGAATGATATTGCTAGAGCTGTTTCTTTCCTCATTGGGGAGGAGAAAATTACTTGTGATCGGCAGAAGATTGCTTGCCTTTCAGCTCCATTTCATGCCATGCTTAATGGGTGTTTTACAGAATCATTTCTTGAGGACATTGATCTGTCTGAAAATAATATCTCACCTGCAGGTATGAGGGCAATCAGTGATTTTAGTTTAAAAGGAGAGTTAAAAGACGTGTCCCCCAGTCTTTTATTAGAAATATTGGTTTTTGCCAATAAATTTTGCTGTGAAACTCTAAAGGATGCTTGTGATAGAAAACTTGCTTCTTTGGTTTCTTCCCGGCAAGATGCAGTGGAACTTATGGAGTGTGCTCTTGAAGAAAATGCTCCAGTTCTTGCTGCATCTTGTTTGCAAGTATTCCTTCATGAACTTCCTGAAGCTCTAAAGGATAGTGAGGTGGTCAAATTGTTATGCAACGCAAATAAGCAGCAAAGGTCAATTATGGTTGGATCAGCTTCATTCTCTCTTTATTGTTTATTAAGTGAAGTCTCAATGAACCTTGACCCTAAGTCGGATAACACAGTTAACATCTTGGAGCAGTTGGTAGACTCTGCAGAAAATACTCTGCAGAAAATAGTGGCACATCATCAGTTGGGATGTGTTAGGCTCCTCCGGAAGGAATATGATAAAGCTGAACAGCTCTTTGAAGGTGCAGTAAGTGCAGGACATATTTATTCTGTTGTCGGCTTGGCTAGATTAAGTTACATCAGGGGTCATAAGCTTTGGGCATATGATAAACTCAGTTCAGTAATATCCTCGTTCACTCCACTTGGATGGATGTATCAAGAGAGGTCACTTTACTGTGAAGGTGAAATGAAAGAAGAGGACCTTGCAAAAGCAACTGAGCTGGATCCAACCTTGACTTACCCTTATATGTATAGAGCGGCATCTCTTATGAGGAAACAGGATTCTCAAACAGCCCTCACAGAAATCAGTCGAGTTCTTGGCTTCAAACTAGCATTAGAGTGCTTGGAACTACGATTCTGCTTTTACCTAGCTCTTGAAGATTACCAATCTGCTATTTGTGATATCCAGGCTATTCTCACCCTTGCTCCTGATTATAGGATGTTTGATGGACGGGTTGCTGCATCCCAATTGCGCACTCTCGTGCGTGAGCATGTTGAGATTTGGACAACAGCTGATTGTTGGCTCCAATTGTATGACAAGTGGTCTGCAGTTGATGACATCGGATCACTCTCTGTGATATACCAAATGCTCGAGTCTGATGCCGCAAAAGGAGTTTTGTATTTTAGACAGTCTTTGCTTCTCCTCAGGTAAATTCATTAATTTTCATTTTATTGCAAACACTTGACACTTTTCATCAAGGATGAAATGTTTATGAAAAAGAACACATACCCTTGGACAAGCTTTCTTCTTCAGACATATAACGTAAACTAAGGCAAAACAAAATATTAAACTAGAAAAAATTGCAGGAAGAGTTGATTGACTATTGATATCAAAGCTTTTTTATTATAACAGGCTGAATTTTAATGCATATGCCGTCAGATTTACAATCGACTATCAATATCAGAACTTTTGATTGTAACAGACTGAAATTTTAGGTTTCTAAATATCTATGGGAAACATTGTTCCTCACCCCCACCCCTTAGCTCCCTCTTGGGTTCAAACAGAGGCAAGAATTAAGGTTATGGTAAGGGGTAGACTGGTTGTAGAGTGATTTTAAATCGCTGGATACATTAAACTCTCAACTTTAACTGAATATCTTCTGCCCTATTGATTACCTATTAATTTAGGGGTATTGGCCTTTGTTAAATATCTTTACTTTGATTCTTTTACCAGGTTGAATTGCCCAGAAGCAGCCATGCGGAGTTTGCAATTGGCTCGCCAACATGCATCTAGTGATCATGAGCGCCTAGTTTATGAGGGATGGATTCTGTATGATACTGGCCATTGTGCAGAAGGTCTTCGGAAAGCTGAGGAGTCTATTAACCTCAAGAGATCTTTTGAAGCCTTCTTCTTGAAAGCTTATGCATTGGCTGATTCCAGCTTAGATCCATCTTGTTCATCTGTAGTGGTAGCACTTCTTGAAGAAGCTCTAAAATGTCCCTCAGACAGACTTCGCAAAGGTCAGGTATGGTTGATTTCTTTTGCATCAGGAGCTCGACCTTTTGTTTGTTATGTTTGCCACAGACTGATAATAGTTTCTAGGAAGCAATTGTCTTGAACTACTTATGATTTTAGTCATTTTAGACCTCTGATGTCAGCAGTGATGGAGTTGTTTAGTTCTTATATTGCTAGTACGGTTCAGTTAATTGTTTGTGTTAGTCATATTTGGCTGGGATTCTGGATAAATGGGCAACTGATCACAAATTTATCAGAAATAAAAAGACTAAGAGAATAAAGAAATGAATAATGCATCCCAATATAGGTGCTCATCTGTGTTGGGATTTATCTCACCACTTCTGGTTCTTTTACACTAGAGTGAGTGTAAATTATGGAGAAAAGAACTTATAACTTGGATCCCATGCATGCTTACATGATTGTTCTGATCATCTTGCTGAAAGATATCTGTTTTATTTCTGCCAAAATCTTAATTGCGTTATCAATCAGGTAAAAAACCCAGGTTCTCATATTATTATTATCCATTGATGTTTTGAATATTGGTAGGCTCTGAATAATCTGGGGAGCGTATTTGTTGACTGTGGAAAACTAGACGATGCAGCCAATTGCTACATTAATGCCCTTAAGATTAGACACACTAGAGCTCACCAAGGACTTGCTCGCGTCCATTTCCTGAGAAATGATAAGAATGCTGCATATGAGGAAATGACTAGACTGATAGAAAAAGCCCGGAATAATGCATCAGCCTATGAGAAGAGGTCAGAGTACTGTGAACGTGAACTCACAAAGGCGGATCTAGAAATGGTCACACGCTTAGATCCTCTTCGAGTTTACCCGTACAGATACAGAGCTGCAGGTTTGATCTCTAAACAAATTATTTCCTTAGTCCACCATTCTTGTATGCAATAATTTGAAAAGAATGGTGCTTTTTGTTACAGTTTTAATGGACAACCATCAGGAGAAAGAAGCAATTGCAGAATTATCAAGGGCAATTGCGTTTAAAGCAGATCTTCATTTACTGCACCTGCGAGCTGCCTTCCATGAGCATGTTGGCAATGTCACGGGTGCCCTGAGGGACTGTCGAGCTGCTCTCTCGGTTGATCCCAGCCATCAAGAAATGCTTGAACTTCATAGCCGTGTTAACAGTCAAGAACCTTGAACAAACAAAATGGAAGGCAAGAAACATTTGAAAAGCATTTGTTAGCAATTTTACATGTAAAAAAAGAAAAAAGAGGCAAATCTGTACTATCAAATGTATAATACAGTGGCTTCCTGTAATATCCATGTCAATTCTTTGTCTTAAATTTTGTAACATGCTTGAATTTTATTTTTTTTCCTCTTTTTTTTGGGGGGCTTAATATAAATTATTCATGTAAATAGCATCTTCTGTTTATATTTGCATTTTTGCCCATAGTAAACTTTCTTAAACCATTATGGTGTATTTTGATAATAATATTTTTTGGGAAAGCATTTTAAAATGTAAAATAAAATAAAATAGAATAGAATAGATCTATGTTTATAGTTTTTTTTTTTTCTTTTTTAACAAAAATATATATATCTTGAGATTTTTTTTCTTACTGGCTCGTCAACTCAAACTAAAAAAACGTGGAAGCATTCCTAAACCGGAAAAACCAAAAGATATATAAATCTACAATACTAATAATCTGCGAGAAATTATCTTTCTCCGGCAACCGTTCCCTTCGTGTACTGTAGTCTGATCTCCTCCCCACTCCTCTCTTCAGGTATTATCTCTCTCTTTCTCTTGCTCTCACTTGTATTTGATCGCGAGTTAGTGTTGATTTAGATGCATTTCTCTATTGTACTGCTATGAGTTTTCATATGTATGTATATATAGATATATATATATTTAGCGTAACCAACAATACATCGCAAAAACCTATCTGCGTCGGTGTCAATGGTGCATCGGTCGGAAATTAACCTAGAAGGAGAACCGCACTCCATATCCTGTCCGGCGTCTGCCTCTCCCCCAAAACCTCCACATGTAAGATGATACTTCAATTTATTTTTTCCTTTTTGGTGCAAATGATACTTTTATTTCTCGAATTCCTAATCTGAAGCAAATTTGGCGTTTTTTCTCTTGTTTATAAATTAATATATACGGTGTGTAATCTTTGGGAAATTATTTGATGTAATTGAATTAGAAAATTATTATCTTATTTTTCTCGTTGAGCTCATGGAGAATATTTATATTTTTTCTCAGGTGCTTATTATTGATTGAAGATTCAAGTTATAATGGAAAGATATGCACTATTTCTAGGACTCCTATTTTTGTGCGCTATTACGTGTTTCTCAACAGATGTTTCTGTTGAATGTATGATGGAATATGATGTAGGCGGCGCTCCTGCTGTTTTTGAATCACCAAACTGTCCTCAATGGGTTCTTTCAATTAACTCTTCTCTAAATCACTTGGACAAGTGCCAGTTTGCTACCATTCAAGGTTGGAGGGATCACCAAGAAGACCGATTGGCATGTAATCCTGCACTAGAAGTACCTATGTTAGGTAGTTTGTAGTTTGTTGTTCCATTAACTTATCATGATAGAAAATTTTGAATTCAACAATCTGACATGTGAACTTACAAGTAATTGTCCAGCTCTGTTTTAAAGGCATTCTGATTATCACTCCCACCCATCCAATCTCCTTTTTGCTAAAACATATCTCAATATTAATTTTTTGTCACAATTTTTGTCTATCTTTGGGGGTTAATTTAGAATGGCTAACCTAATCACAGATTTTCACCGCCAGAGTACCCAGAAAGAATCTCATGAAAACATAAACATTGCAGGAAACAAAGGACAAAAGGGTGTGAAGATAAGTGTAGCAGCTGTCTTTGATGGACATGGAGGTGAACAAGTTAGTGCGTTGGCATCCGAGAAGTTCCTAGATTACTTTTTCCTGCATGTTGTATTCATCAACTACAAGCAAGCATTTCAGAAAGAGAATGTTGTTGAAAATCACTGTGAAATTACTGCTGAGAGGTTGGTTAACTGAATCTGTAAGTTCAGAATTATTCTTTATGTATTTGGATTTGTAGTATGCATTCATATTATATGGATCACATTCTAATGTGCTGTGAAATTCAAGTCTTTTTCTTTACTTTTCTGAGTATTCTAAGGTGTTAATCAATGGCATATATAAATCCAAGTTCCTAACCCAGGTCCCCCTCACCCCCCCAATCATGTTTAGATTACCCATTCCAGTGCATATGTATGCTTTTACATCAATAACAGGTCAATAGGTCAATAGTTAAGGCAAAATTTTCAACTTGTTCAACATTCATGAGATTGTTGAGTTTTGCTGATGTATTCTGAGCAATTTCTTTCTCAATCTTTTTGCAGCTCTGAGAGAATAGAACCCTCCAATGAAACCTCATTGTATGAGATTTTAGAGGAAGCTTTATTGAGAACATTTAAAGATATTGATTCAGAATTTTCTCAGGTACGTCTTGCTTTATCTTGCCTGTGCAATGCAATTTTAGGCTACTAATTTGAAGTGTTTAATTTTATGACCTTCAGAAAGTACAAAATAAAGGTGATGATTCAGAAGCCTATAATGCAGGATCCACTGGCACTGTTGTTCTGCTTGTAAATGGTAAAGTTTTGGTTGGTTATGTTGGTGATTCAAAGGCAGTTCTATGTTCGCATGGAACTCATGATGCTGAAGGTCTGCTTTGCTATCTTTATTGTTTCCCAACGTTATTGTTCTCAAATAGAATGACACCTATGAGTTACTTTTTCTTTTAATTTTGTATTCTACTACCTATTTCAAAATAATTAACAACCATTAGAGACCTTCCTTAATGGCTTTCCTAGTAAAATTTGTTGTGGAGCTAATGGCCTTATTCTGCTTGAATGCTAATAGGTGATCTGATGGTTAGAAGTGCTGAAGAACTGACTAGAGCTCATCATCCAGATAGAGAAGATGAGAAGGCTCGAATAGAAGCCTCAGGTGGTTTTGTTCTTAAATTGTACGGAGTTCCCCGGGTTAATGGCAGGTTGGCAATGTCACGAGCTATTGGTGATGTGTACTTTAAGAGGTATGTCATCTAGTCGATAAGTCCTAACTGGCTTACGTGCTAAATTTTTC
The DNA here is from genome assembly GCA_025388415.1 of Cynanchum wilfordii. Taxonomy (NCBI): domain Eukaryota; kingdom Viridiplantae; phylum Streptophyta; class Magnoliopsida; order Gentianales; family Apocynaceae; genus Cynanchum; species Cynanchum wilfordii. The sequence goes on along the minus strand of JAHSUH010002076.1, from coordinate 176,117 downwards.
CCTAATGTATTCTCCACATGCCTTTTTTTTCCTTTTCTTGTACTCTTTCTTTCTTTTTTCACTCCATTAGAGTCCCATCTCAAATAGAAATTTAAGTATTTTAGTAGTATTTGGGTTTAGTAATTTTATTCTATTAAATATTGTTAGTGGTTTATTTTATTTAGAATTATTAGTGATATATTCTAATTAAAATTATGGTTGTGTATAGAGCGATAGTTATTTGAAAAGTATGAAATTTTACCAAGGTGAGAGATTTAGTAGAGAGTCCGACTCCAATGAGATGATTGTGGGTTATGTCCTACTAGGCATGCCAAGAAGAATAGTTAGGTTGCAATGTCTATTAATTTTGTTAGCGAAAGTTTGTGGTATCATAACTTTGGTTTGTGATGTCAAAGATCTTAATCTTAAATACAAAAGGAAAAAAATTTGAGATGAAAAAAATAATTTTAGCTTTTTGTAGATTACCATAAAAAGATATGCGTGTATAATAAAAATTATTTAAAGGGAAATTAGAGAACATGATAAAAGATGTTTGGAAGGAGCTTCATTAAAAGTCATAAGTACTATTTGTTTAGCACTTGCTCTTGATGCCGAGTATAATGTTTTAGAAGAAATTTCACTTGTTGCAGTAATGAAGAAATTAGAAGAAATTTATATAATCAATCTCTCACAAATAGCTTATATTTGAAAGAAGCTCAAAACGTTAGAAAAATAAATAAAATCCGAAAAAAAAAATTATCTTAGAGAAACACAGCTCTGGTGTACATTGGAGTCATGAATGATGAATTAATTGAAATGAAGAATCAAAGTAGAGACAAGAATTATGTGAAGGAGTACTCGACAAGAAGAAATGATTGTTGAAATGGTAGTAAAGTTGCAATTATTCATTTTCTCAGCAGAAATTCCACATTTGTGGAATTGACTATATCTAATACTCATATATATATATGTCAAATTTCCTCCTGTTGCTTCGTTTCTTGTCACTAAAATATATTAACCATAGGGTACATGATCTGACATGAACTGCTAAGTTTAGCTATCAAATCTACTATATGAGTTAAAGAGGTAGCAAAGAGCTCATTCTAATAACACTGGTTTTGCTTATCAACATTTTTTGCCCCCAGATTTGGTGTTACTGCAGAACCTGAAATAATCAGTTGGAGGAATTTGACCAGTTATAACAGCTACTTAGTTGTAGCGTCTGATGGCATATTTGAGAATGGAGCAATGACCCCAGGAGATGTTTGTGACATTTTACACAAGTCCTGTACTAGAGACTCCACTGGAACAGAGACTCCCAGTTTATCTACTTGTTGGACATCGCCCTCATCTTCACTAGCAGAGCACATTGTCAATACAGCATTTACAAGTGGCAGCTTCGATAACCTATCTGTTATCCTGATTCCGCTGTAGCCAGCTGAATCAGCTGATTTTTCAAAATTGCTAACCTGAACATATACCCAGACAAGGAAAAAACTGTAGGTTAATATTGTAGCACTATTTCATTTTCGGCTGGTTAAAATTAGAATCAGCTATTGGTTTAGTCTTGAGTAGCTTCCATTTCAGAGGCAAGTGCCTTCACATTCCAGATGTCAACTTTTTTCCTTTGTTCTTTTGGTAGGGTATCATTTCCACATGACAACTTCAAACACACTATGCACAGCTGGTCTTGTCTTGCTGGAGGGGTCAATAAACTTTTTCAGCTTTAATACAAGGGACTGTCCACAATGAGAAAATAGATATTAGTCAAATGCTCAGAAAATAGGTAAATGGGCTACTCTTTTTCGCTGGGGCATTAGTAGTACCTTCAAGACAGTATCAGTCAGTAGGCAAAGTCACGTATCCATTATGCTACCTCGTACTAGACAAGATGGTGGAAAAATAAGGATGTTGTAAAGCATCATCAATACTTATTCGATCCTCCTATTTAAGTGTAAAAGAATTAAGAGTGTTAAATTAAATTCAAAACTTAGCAATACAAGGAAAAGTGTTGAATGCAGAACTAGTACATAAATAATGTAGTCTAGATCAGATAGCTAATAAGAAAAGATGGCCAGTTCAAAAATTATCATTAACCCTAAAACAATGAAAATACTAAGCAAAAAAACTGGCAGTTTTCATAACTGCACATTCAAAAAGATATGGAAGTTTAATCGTTTTACCGGATTCCAGTGCAACAATTCACGGACTAATCGCAATGCCCATATATTAGGAAACCTGAGGAAATTGAAATTCAGGATGTGAATGACAAAAAGATCCTCCCGTATTGCCATGTACAATGCCAGTATCCAGGAGAAAGAAAAAAAAAAAAAAAAAAGGCTTGCACTTGTACATGGTGTATTCATTTTTATGAGAATGGTCACTAAAATTGAAAGATTAGCAACTTACCCTATCTTAAGAGGATCCTTGCTCTTTATTTGACGAGAAAAGAACTCTTCAGAGCATTTCCATGGAACTGGAGAGACATAACCCTGAAATACAGCATTCTTCATCAAGTTGTTTTTGTAAGATAAAGAAACAAATTAAAAACTTCACCATAACTGGTCTGAAGTAATATTGCAAATCCTAAGATTCAACTAGGTCTCAGTTGCAATTTGTATCACGTATAGGTCATACAGGTCAAAGAAGAGCCTTTTCACTTTCATTAAAAACTGAAACATATTGACTATACCACATAAAGGCACATTGCATAAAGCTGTATGTTAAATCTTATCCAGTATAATAACCTCGTGTCCATTAATATAAAGAAAGGATTAATGCAAATGAAAATTCAGTGTAAAATAGGAAAGCTGGGTTAAAAATGTAAATCACAATAATAATAATAATAATATAATTATCTAAAATGAAATCACATAATGTTTTGCATGAGCCCATGTAAAATCCTCTTCTGCCAAATTTAATGGGTGGGCAAGCTTATAAATTGAATTCGGGATGAAGAACAAACTCACATGACCATTTCTACCCTTGGGATGATGAATTCTTGCCGGAGCCCCAGGGATTAAAATGCACATCTCCATAAAGGATCTAAGTCTGCAAACAAAGTAGAAACTATGACTTAATCTGAGTACTTCAATAGGCAAGCATAAGCAGAAGATACCATCTTTCTAGCTCTCTGGTAAGAGTAGAATGACATTCTTAAAGAATTTTTCTTCTGAATGTGAAACTATTCAAAGTTGCGTCTTCTTACTGGATTTCAATTGCATAAAATAATGTCATAAAGTGACTCGGAGCATCCAAGGACTAGGCCTTGGAAAATTCCAAGCATAAAAAGATGAAAAATCATTTGGGATTAGCTTCCAATCAAGCGTGAGAACTGGCATTGAAAGGCCTCCATACGAATCCACAAACTCGTGTATTTAAAATATCAGTTGTTACATGATCAACAATGCATCACTAAAAAAATATTTTTGCCCAGTTTCAGTCAGTTTAAACAATTATTAAACAGGCCAGGAAATGCAAAACCCATAGTTACCACTGCAGCCTGCATTACCCCCTTGGGATAAGTCAGAGGATTTTAAAAAATTAATAAAAAGAGGGGAGGATGGGGAAGGGGGAAAAAAAAAACAAAACAAAATGCCATCAGCAAAGGTGCGAGAAAATAAAGAGGAACATCTGCAGCTAATGTACTCACGTTCCCAAGGCAATACTTGGATTATAACAAATTAAAGGAAAATATAAATCATATCATTTACATCAAATTGTCTTATGCATGACACATAAAACAATCTGCTGCCAAGGAAATTCTGCAAACACATGGAGAAAGTGAAATTGATTTCAAATAAGTTTCACTAATCATATTAGTGGCCAATTGAACCTTTCATTCTACAATAACTTTTTATTGTTTCACCACACCAACAACTGAATCCACATGCCATTTTCATGTTAGTAGAGCTCCTAAAGGTATCAATCTGCTAGATGTAACAATCATCACGTAAGGCATGAGAATGATGTCTCAGTTAATTTTAAATGTAAAGAATCTTGCATCAAGCCGATAGGAATTGTTATTTACAAAGACACTTACTTGTAAGCAAGTTCCCTTATGCTCTCATTCCAACCATCAAGGTGCTTATCTAGAAGAGCGCGTGTTTTGGCATTTATCTGAAACACATTTGGTGATCCAAGAATCAACTCCAACATAACAGTACCAACACTCCACATATCGTACCTACCCAATAGACAGTGGCAAAAGATAAGTCCAGAAAAATCTCTACTGATGAAATTTAAAGACAGAAGAAGCCCTCGATATGACACAGAGGATACAAGAAATTTGTTCAAAAACACAGGAATGGCAATGGCATGTTAAAAAAAACAGGAGCAGAAAAATGGAATCATATCTATCATCAATTTGTAGTAGCTCCTTGATGCATGACAATTTTAAAAATATAAGCCGCAAAAAGGCTTTAAAATTTTGGTGTAGCGACCCAAAGAAGATATCTTTTCTTTTTTAATATATGTTTAACTACACAGTAAACTAAGATCCTTTTAGATCATATGAAGAAAATATATAACCTTTTTTCCTTAACCCAACAAAGCTAGAATCTACCCATATAGCCAACTACAAAAATTGAATAATATAGTAGCACGTCGTTATTTTAATCAGATATAGGAAGGTTAAAAGTTAAGAAGAAATTGACATAAAAAATGTTTTGTTTAAAAAGAGTTACTGATATCCTTTCTATTTTTGCAGTTTTAGCTGCGACAAAAAGCCTTAACAGTCACTTTTAGTCATAGTTAAACTCTTGTTTACCGGTAAAACACAGAAGCAGTGGGGGCAATTCCATGAAAATATCTGTTCCTCAATAAAACATACACAAGGATCTCAATTTTGTTGCTCGTCTGTAAGTTCTGATAACAACACACTTCAGAAAACATTACATAGTCATAAAGTTAAGATATTTGATAACGTTGGATTTCCATTCAATTGATGCTTAAACAAGCACAAAATTGACGATGACACAGCAGTACATGTGAAAAAATGACTGGGAGTACCAAAAAGAATTAGAATAAGAGTGAGAAAATCACCAATGCCAAAATGGAAGAAGACTTACTTTACAATCGAGTGCTTTGGACCCTGATGCCAACTGCTGTTCAGAAGAGCTTCTGGAGGAGCATACTCAGAAGTTTGCTCAGCCCTGAGAGTTGGAAAACCAAAAATGAAATGTACAACCATCTAAAGCAGAAAATATTTCACATATTTCTATCCATGCATTCTCCAGAATCACAGAACAAAAGTTAGAACCCAACTAAAGGAGAAAATTGTATTATTTATTGCTATTTCATCTTAGAGGAGAGAGGGACACAACTACACACCATCAGCATGCCAACCTAAAAATTATCAAGGTCCTTTGTAGCAGGGAATTTGCCAAATAATACCTCCAATTAATTTACAAGGCAACTTTTTTCATAATAAGACAGAAAATGCAAAAAGATAAAATTCCTCTTGGCTGTGGGCAAAAGAATAAAATGTAAACTTGCAGTTCCCAATGCATTTTCTTCATGTATTGCGGAATCTGTTAGATTGCTTGCAAAACATTGTACACACAGATGAAAATTTTCCCCCAGATATTACCTTGAAGGTCCCACAGAACCATACAAATGCTTCATGGTGAATTCATCCACTGCACTTCCAAAGTCAATAATGCGCCTGGAAGTCATACAAATAATAATAATTTAGGTGGGGGGGAATCGTGTAGAGGCATATTATAAATGTCAAATATACATGGAAAATTTTTTTAATGGGATGCATAACTGAAAGTTACTACACCAGAGTACAAAGACAAATTTTGTTGCATATCTAGCAAATATGGTTATTGCCACCACCACCAATAGATCAGCAATAGATACATAAAAACAATCCAAGATTGTGATTGGTTTAATTAGATCTCCAACTTGGCCAAGAATGCATGGAAGAGGTAGTCTTCCTATCCTTCACTCTAATCACCTTCCACTTCATTTGCATATAATTAACTTCTTGGGATACTCACACAAGTGAGGTAAATTCTTGTTTACAGCAAATCCATTACATTGGGCATTTTAAACATCATTCAGTACATATAAACTTCTTTGGCAGTTCAGGCAGCCTTTACACTGCAAGTACCAGCTTCCTTTTCTATTAAACTACTAACTTCCAAAATTTCAAAACTAGGATTTCACCAAGCCCCAGAAGTTCGATCCATCAAATTATTTATCTCGGAGCTTATTAGGTAATAGACCATCATTCACATCTAAAGAAATCACCAAAAAGTAATATAATAGACGAGTAAAGATGCCAAATTTTTCCCTTTTTTTTTTCTAAAGACATTAGTAACTCAGGGTCACAGAATAGCAAGCAGAAGAGAAACAGTCTATAAATTAGAATCGGAAAGAGATTCAAAAAGAAAATAGAAAACTTGAATAATTGATATTTAGAGAAGAAAGGGGAAAAAGGTAAAAGGAGGATGAGGTTTCACCAAAGTACATTTTAAGAGTGTAATTCTTATCTCCACTTGGAAATTCTTTCAAGCATCTCCCAGATTCTTGATCCTCAATGCAAATGACCATGTTCTCTTAGAGAAGAAAAGCAAAAAATGTCTCAAATTAGTACTTAGCCAAGTGTTACCCAGGGAAGACAAAAAGGCATTTAGTTTAACCATACTACCACTGGATACTCAAAAAGTGCACAATAGATATCTCTTCTAACAGTGGGATGTCCTCACACTTTAAGATTATATTAGTATTAATCCACTTCATATACAAGAAAGTTTTCTTTCCATTAAGCAAGATGAATACCATAGATTTATAACAAGATTACTTTAGTAAGTTCAGAACAAAATTAAAGAACATTTTCCTTCAAATCCATGTTGCCTTACCAGGTTTAATATCCCTGTGGGTGATATTCCGGTCATGGCAGGACTTTAATGCCACCAACTGAGCAAACAGGTAAATAAAAAAATTATCCTCTGTGCATAATGAACATTAAATGATAAGTAAAATCCTTCCCAAAGTCATGGATCTCCAGCCAACGGAATCCATATATCAATTTTATAATCAACTAGTTAAATACTGATGACTTCCCTAGTCTGGATAACACCATGCACTTCAACTCCTTTTGTGAAAGGGGTTGAGTTAGGATGGATGGAGATAACAAATGTTACAGCACGAGTAAGCCAATAGAGATTAACAGAAAAACAGTGAAACAGATCAAGCCTGCAATCTTCAACATGTAATAGAAGTGAATAAAAAAGACATAAAGCATACCAATTGCCATATGAGATTTCGCATTTCCTCTTGCCCTGCTTTTGTTGTCTTCAACCAATGCCACCACTTAGATGGATGCAATATCTGGACACGCTTGGCATGTTCATCACTTTGTTCATCAGTTCCCACTTCTTCAGCAGTATAAAGAAGTTTTGACAGGGACACACCTTCATGGCGGAATACAAGCCATATTTCGTTGGAACGAGACTCAAATGATTCAACATATCTAGCAATATGGTCCAAACCATCTTCATAAGCAGTTTCCAGAAATCCCTTCATTCCATAGAAAATATTGTCTGAACTCCAACAGTTTTCCATTCTTCGGCCAGCAGACTCATTGGGATCCAAATTGTGGCAAACATCTGATTGAGACTTGTCATAGAAAGAATTAGACACTTCATCTGGCATTATACCTCTCAGAAACCTGGAGGCGTTCAAGAAAATTTCACCGAAGTACTTCTCCCTTAATCCACTCAGGTAGACAGCAGCTCCTCTTTCTACCTGTTGCAGAAAATCCACTTTAAAATGCAGAAAATATGGTAAGGCTCAAACATGACAAAAAGTATATTCATAAGCACATATTTAAATGGATCTCCACATAAAATGTGTTCAGTTTTCAGAAACTAAAAGATGGAGCAGGAGCTGCTTGGAATCAGTTTTGCAAATTTTGTAAGATTAATAATTAGTTGTCAGCTTATGGTATGCATCCCTTCTCCAAACAAAAGAATCAGGACTATACCAGCTCTAAATTATCCCAATGCAAGTGTTTGATTAAATCTGTTAACAAATGTTACTTGCTTTAACCAGACCCTAGAAGTTCGATTAAATTCCAGTGCACCTTTGCTCTTATTCAAATGTCATGGTTTACTCAATTACCATTATACGCTTCAAAATGAACATGTTTTCATCACGGCACTGATCATTGCAATCATCAGCAGAACTTGTATGCATATGTTCATCATGGCTCCTCAAAGACGTGATATTGAAATGAAATCCTTCATTCATAGAATATTGCTGAAAAGCATTGCTTGAACAGTTCCACTGAAAAGCAAGCCAAACTTCACCATACGATCCACGATCATACCTCTTCTTCAATATATACCTAACAAAAGACCACAACAAGAATTTTTAATGGAAACTTTTTTTTAAAAAAAATTAATAAATGCGAATAAAATATAAAGAAATCCATTCAAAAGTTATATATACCATTTCAAAAACAAAACCAAAGATCAAACAAAAATAAATAATGAAAAGAAATTTTATGAATCTACAAAATTGAGAATTAATAAGAAACAACCCAACTCAGACCCAATCCTTCCACAAATGTATGGTAAAAGCTAGATCTAACCTACTTAGATATCAGATGCTTCCAGTTTCTATTTCAGCCTTGTTCTTTTTATAGGTAATTGACTAGTACATGATCAACTCAGTCAAAGAGAACATTTGGTGCTAACTCAAACTAAACATGAAAGAAAATCTATTCATTCCATTACCTAAATTCTATCAATATACCAAACGTCTTCAACATGTGTAAGGAGTATATTTCTAGGTTCAAAGTCCCCCTTTCTTTTTCTTTTCATTTTTTTTTTGGGGGGTGGGGGGGAGAAAGAGAGAGAGGGTGGGGTGGAGGTGGGGATGGGGGACACTGCAAAGGCAGGCTCACCAAGCATGCACCTTTTCTTTCTGCACATTTCCATGGACTCAAAATCTAAAATCTAACAACCAAAAATCCCATGCTTGATTAACACGTGAAGTGTCAATGTTCAACATAGTATGATTTAACCTAAAGAAATATCTACCTTGACTCCAGAGTTGTGTGTTCATCAGAACCATTATTATGAAGTGGAATTGATCCAAGCAAACCAAGGAACCTGGAAAATCCTTCTTGATTTGTGCATTGATCATAATCTGCATCAACATTCATCCCAAAAAGCATGCACGTGTTCTGCTCACTGTACATACTAAGTGATCCACCTGAATCAATATAATGAAAAACTTAGCCTGTTAGTATATGCAAATAAGCAAAGAATTCAGAATGAGAACAAGCAGGGGCAAGATAGTAATGTGTGTTAATGAAGAAAAAAGGGATTGCAACCATGGAATATGTGGAATAAGACTAAAGAAAAAGGTTCACAGCATGGTTGAATCTAGAAAATCAAAGGGAAGAACTGTTAAGTGAACTGAACTTTCTAGAGCAACTATGAATTTGTCAAAAGCCAGAGTAAACTTAATAATGACCTATGGTCATTATGCTTTACCAGTAAGAAGAGAAAATCAAATTTTACATTGATGTTAAGTGAAGAAGCACCATATATCAACATAGGTACTCTGCTTACCAATACTATGACCAACACTACCGGGCAATGCATGTGGATGGTCATAATTATACTCATCATCCTCTTTTTCAATCCAAAATGTGTAATCATCAACTTCATTCAGGTTTTCCAATAAATAAAAACATCCGGAATTGCTTTGTTTCCTTTCAACCTGTGTACAAAAGGAGCATAATTAGAGCTTGTTTACATAAGAAACTACAGAGGCAAGATTGTAACATTAACCATTTATATGTATGTGAAACTTGAAACCAAAAAAATTTAAGGAAAAACTGATGGAGGAAGACTTCCACTTCTTGGCATTCAATATTAGCCATATGGAAAAATTATAATACAATAAAATATGACACACAAATCAAAATCCAGAGTAGCAAGCAACTGTTAACCAAACATACTAATTACTTGTGCCAAAGGACCCCACTACTGCAGAAAATTGAATAGCAAATACATTTTTTATATGCTTATACGTTAAAATTAGGCTAAAATCTGAATAGATCAAGAAGTCTAAAGGTCACTCCTTTCCAACTCCAAAAGTCCCTCTCGCCTTCATATGCATTTCTATTTCCATGGTTGCAAAGTATGGTGGAAAGATGGTTTCTACATGTAGAAAGTGCAGGGGTAAGAAAACTGAGAGCATGCAAAGTACAAAGATTCATAGAAGCTGATTCAACTATGAATATGGATCACAACTTGACCATATATTAACATAAATGTCAAGTACAATCTCACTAGAAGCACGTTTCAACTTTGTACCTTACAAAAGCCATTGACTCATAATAGTACCTAATTTGCAGGATTCCCACCTATCCCAAGGTAGACATGGAATAACAAGAGCAAATGTTTTCATGACAAGCTTGCATATATCTTCATATTAAGAAATTAAACTGAACCCTCTCTATCATTTTAAGAGCTATAGCTCCTCCCCATTTGTTGTCTATTTTGCACGTGTTAGGTCTATTATTGAGAATTTATCTCCTGCCCCTTATGTGGGGGTGTGTTAAGTGATAAATTAAACTCCTCTCAATCAGCTTAAACTTTTAGAGTATGTAGTGATTAAATACTCTCAAACAATATAGACAATCAAACTTTTAAACAAATAGTAACATCCACACATGGAAGAAAATTTAAAAGAAAGCCCCAAATATTCACAAAAATTAAGAAAATCAATATAACAAATATCAAGAGTTTATCTTCTGCCTTCAGTGTTTTACCAATAATCTATCAAATATGGCAACAGCTGGATGCGCTTGGTCCAACTCCATGAGTTCTGTACCATTAAATAAAAAGTTAGAGAAAGGTTACAAGGGGGGCTGAGAATTTTAATCATAACAGAATCTTAAATACAATAGTGCAGCATTAAAGTAGATCACAAAAAGATCAAGTTGAGGATAAACACAAAATTGAAGCCTAAGATCAACAATTATTACCTGAATGCTCATTAAGGTGCTTCTGATACTCCAAAGTTGAGCAGGTTAACTTCCCAGCTCCATCACATATATTCTCCACCACAGCTTTAGAAGGATTTATTGGCATTAGAGGAAGTGCAACAGCAGCCATGTTATCCATGCTTCCCTTCTCAAGTGCAGCATTTATAATGCAATCAGCTAATGAGAATGAGCAAGAGTAAGTCAATTCTGCCTGAGGGCTATCAAACTCTGATTCCCACACTATGTCACATATGTCCTGTGAGTTCAGCTTTTCAAATACACCATCTGTGGCAGCGACCAAATAGCTGTCGTTGACTGTCAAAGGTTGCCAATCATTCACCTCAGGTAGAGAAACAACACCATAGCTGATTAGAAAAGATCACAAATTTAGACTTTTTATTGGCTTTCCAAACTAGGAAATTCATTATCACAATTCATAGAAAGGAAATGAAAAATGAAAATGAAACCAAGAGAAACTTTAAATTGCATGATGGTCGAAGATGTAAATGAAGGATAAAAGCAGATTGCATCATTTAATAGAATTACCTTTTAAAGTATACATCACCAATTGCTCTGGACACAGCCAACTGACCATTAACTCGAGCTACACCACCCCACTCAGAAACATATCCTCCAGCAGATTCAACTCTTGCTCTTTCTTCATCTCTATCTGGATGGTGATCTTTTGTCAGTTCCTTAGCGATCAAAAATTTCCAACCACTAGCAGCTGCAGATTTAAGGCTACGATAATCTTTCAGGAGGGGAAAAGCCCCACCACTCCTATGCTGCCTATACAGCCTTAACAAAGTAGCTGCAATTAAGAAGATGACAGAAATAAGCTACAAGGGATGAAGTACTTCCAAAAGAAATCATTTAGTGATAACATATATTCTTCAAAAGCATGAAGTTCCATGCTATAATCCAGAGCATGGAGTTAATCAGAATGAATGATGTAAAAGGTTTTATAAATTCATCACTCAACTACCCAAGGGAAAAGTAAAAGAAGGAAGAAAAATATATGCATCCTAACCTCTAGCTTCATGGGGAGATTGATGCATTTCAGAGCATAATAATGCTTTTGAATCTCCAATATTTGCAACCAAAATTTGACTATCGGCTGTAAGTATGACAGTGGCTGTGGAACCGGAAACATAATTGCCTCTAAAAGCATCCTTCATTCCTTAAATTAGCATAATGAGAGACAACCATTGGATGTGTAATTTTTATATCATTAATACAACTACAAGACATAAGATTGACACATACCTTAGCAAACACCAAGTCAATATCGTGAAGTGATTTCAACAATGCTTCCCTTAATATTTTAAAATGAATGGTTCCATCCGATATAGCCGATAAATCCAGCTTAAACCTATATACAGAGTTACCAGTTATCATTTAACTTCCCCATCCACAGGAATGAAAATAGTTGAACTTCATCTTAGATATCACCACTTAAAAATACCAGCAAAAACAATGTCAAGTGTAGAAAGAATTCCTTTAATTCAAATGGAGAAGAATTTCTTGTTCGAGATGATATTGTTCGCATATTTACTTCCCTTCCACTAGTTTATGATACAGTCTAATGATAATGGCTAATACAAACATTCACGACTAGCATTATCAAGACTTTTCTTCTTTTTCCCCCTTTACAATCAATGAGTAAGTAATAACTAATACGCTCATTTTGTAAATTTAGTGAGGTAGTAATTGTCAGTACGATGATTGGAAAGCAACAGACCTCCCGAGATTTAAAACATGCTGATCCAGTTCTTCCTGCTTGAACTTTCGAAAAAAATAGCCTTCTTCTCCTTTACTTGGCAACCTACCCACATACTTACCTAATAAAACTGAAAATGTTGTATCTAGAAGAAAATAAGTATGCAGAGTAAAATATTCCAGCAACAGTCTCGAAGCCAGATCACTAGCCTGGACACCATTATGACCATCAAAAACTGCTACAATGCCAACTGAAACTTCGGTAATTCCTGTCGGACCTACGCAAACATAAAGACTTCAAATTATAAACCAGGTCGTGATCATAAACCTAACTCTAATGACAAGGAGTATTCACCAGGAAAGGGAATACGAATGTCGAGAGCACAGAGAGTCCGATCCTCCTGAGTCTTCCGGCGACCCTGGTGCATGGACGATTGACATCTGGTAGATGGCAAACCATTTTCTGATCCTTGATTGGAACGGTAATCCGATAGCTTCCAACGCGGACATTTCGGAGACTGAAACACTGCCGGAGCACCGCCTTCCTTATACACCGTCAAGCACGTCGAAGATTCCCCGTCGCTACGACGATTTACAAAGAGCAGAAACCCTAACAAAATTATCAGAATAAATTGTTGCGAAAACATCATCGGTTGAGTGCGTCACAAGCATCATCCGAATAAACGAGAGAAGAAAAAAAATGGAAAAGGAAATGAACGAACCGAAGAATTGGGGGAAAAATCATGAGAGTTTCAAAAGGACGACTCTTTATAGACCTTGAAGCTGGGCCGGCGCACAATTACTATGGGCTGAAAAGTTCTACATTGAATGAGCTAACCTATCAAAGCCCCACTTTCTATTCGTGGTTGACAAAAATATCCTCTTCCATATTACATTCCCGATTTCATGTATAAAGCCCATTTTTCACCCTTTCAGTTAGAAATTTTTTAAAATATCCCATTCCAACATTATTTCCGCTAATAATGATATCATATAGCCAGCCTCAAGATTTTAAAAGGTATCATTTTTTTTTTTTTGGCTTATAGTACGGGTGTTTTGAGTGGATCCTGTCACTGAGTGGCGGCACCTTCAAGTCATTTCATGCTCAAACTAATCTCGCTCGCAAATTTATAAAAGGTATCATTTAATAATTAGTTTTTTGCAGAAAAATTTCTAATTCTAAATTTTAGAGTTACTTATGACTTGTAGAAATTCTAATTCTAATGTGTCTTAAACTCATGACCTTCAAGTGACAAGTGAGACTATTACCAAGTGAATTACATCTTCTCTTAAAATTAGTTAAATCTATTTTTATACACTATTATATATCTTTATATATTTAGGAATTAGAAACACAATATCATAATAATACTTTGGAAGGTTCGTGGCCGAAATATTGGCGGAAGACAAGCACAGTAGTCGTGGTGATCTAAGTAATACTTTGGAAGGTTCGTGGCCGTAATATTGGCGGAAGACAAGCACAGTAGTCGTGGCGATCTAAGAATTACCTACCAAGTCAGGTGCCTTTTCTTCGTTCGCCATCTCAACCCAAGCTGTTTATTTTTGTTTCTTACTTTATATATATAATTTTATATTATAAAATTCTTTCTATTTTTTTTATTATACAGAAACAATATGGATAATGCTACGTGGGAATTCGCTATATAGTAGTAAGAATGAGTCACCATTACCTACTGCTGCTGTCATGGATATTTATACCTATATATTATATATATTATTTTCTTGAAGTTCAATTATTTATTCCTGAATATAATACTCTGCACTGAAGATCCAGCTCATCTTGGAACAATGTAGAAGTTTCCTCGATCCTGAGCTTCTCTTTCCTTCCTATTTTTTTTTTTTTTTTTCGATCTGAATAATATTACATACATATATATATATATATAAAAGTTAAAATAGAAATTAGATAAGAAGGAATAATTGAAAGAATCTACTAAATAAAATAATAACTAATCTATATTTATATTTTATATTACATCATTACCATTATTAAAAGTTTTTTTTTTTTGATAGATACCCTTATTAAAAGGTTATACTATAAAATAAATATTATTTAATTTTTAATATCTTATCAAAAAGATTATAATTTTTAAAATTTTATATTACTGCAGCTTACACATTTTTAAAAATCATAATTTTATTCATTTATTCTTCATCTTACTTTTTTTTTTTTTTTTTTTTTGGTTGACGGAGGGCCGCCGCGCTCGCTCGTCGAATGCGCTCCGAGAGAAACCCTGGGGCGGGCATAGTGCAATAGAACCTACAAACCACACCGGTCGGGTAAATTACACTGGGGAAACCACTGTAACTTGACAAAGGGGAGGCGTTGGTAGGATTTGAACCAAGGACCTTACAGTCCCCAGCAGTCTATTCCACCAACTCGGTCATTCCTTGCGGCACTATTCTTCATCTTACCTGTATCTATCTAAAGTGGTACGTACATAGAGCTCGAAATATTGGCTAAGTAGTCAAACTACAATTAAGTCTTGGCGACATACGAGCATTGTACGAATTGAGGTGTCTTCTCTTCATTCGCCACCTTAAACAACTTACTAAATAATAATAATAAATAACTAAATAATTCTTTCTTTCTTTAATTTTTAAAAAAAATTCACTTAAAATTTCTAAAAATAGAAGGGGAATTTTCTAAATATAATAATACCATTTATCAGTTGAAGGGTGAGTCATCATTGAATCACCCTATGGCATCTGAATCGAGGAATTTTTGTTTTTTTTTAATTTTTAATAGTTTATAATTTGATTAGTACTTGAATTTTAAATAAAATATTTCGCACTAAAGACCCAGCCAACAAAGAAGAACAATGTAGAAGTTTCGCGAACGTTCATTCATTTTTATTTTTATTATTTTTAAATTTTACACCATACATTATTAGAACATAAAATACTAAAATATCTGAATCCAAATGCCTTTTTTTGATACTTTTTAATTAATATTTCTGTGGATGAACGAGGTTTAAGCTCTGTTTATAATAAAATAGAGTGGATTCTTGTTGACACGCTTGGTTTGTGGCCATCGTTAGTAAAATCTTAGTCACGTGTTAATATATTGTGGATTCAACTTAAATATATATATATATTTTTTAAGAATCAATTTAAATTTTTTAAGGAAATGGGTATTATTTAATTAAATGATACCTTCGCCCAATTGGAATAAATAAAATAACAATAATAAATAAAAAATCTTAACCCTTTTTTTATGCTTAAAATAGTAATAAATCAGAAGTTTTTTTTTTTTTTTCGACTTAACATATACTTTTATTTTTTTTTTACATAAAAAGATAAACTTTTTTTTCAAACATCAAAGTATATTTAAATACAATTTATCCTATTAGAAAAAAAAAATAAAGAGAGAAAGAAAGAAATAGTATATTTAATAATGACTCACTTTCACATCAATTTAGTTCATGATATTAATAACTAATTAGATATTTAAAGTCGGCAATTTGGATTTCCTTTTTTCTACCATAATAGGGATTTATGTCGAAATTATTAATTAACTATGGAGCCACCTAATAAAGTTTATTTCCACATGATTATCAAAAAAAAAAAAAAAAAAAAAAAAAAGTTTATTTCCACATGAAGATAATACTTTGAAAAAGACCTCCAAAAAAAAAAAAATCTCTAAATCTTTTTTTTTCCCCTAGGAGAAAATTTATTTGGTTTAAAGAAAATATACTTCAAAATTTTTATTTAGGTAACAATTAAATTTATTATCATTCAAATTGATCTTTTAACTATATTTAATTTTATTTCAATTATTTGAAAGAATTTTTCTGGTGAAATAAATTGAAAAATTGTTTAAAAAAAATATATATATATATATATATATATATATATATAATCATCCGTACCCCGGTAAAACGGTAAAATGGAAGGACATTCGGGATTCGGGCTTCGGGCTTCGTAGATTGTGGGCTACAAATCACAATTAAGAAGGTGGCTTTTTTTGGAGTGGCGGGACAATGAAGTGGGCTCCATCTCCAACCAATTGTATTCTTCGAAAATTTTGTGTTACAAAACGACAACCACTTAAGTCTTTGGTACCATATCCTGGACCCATCTCCTACCTCATCCATATCCTGACCTTCCAGACGCTTCCTTGCTTAAAACCGGCAACTCTATCTGAGTACTACAAAAATAAATCTTTTTATTTCTTTTTATTAAAAGAAGGCGAAAACCGCAGATCCCTCAGTGTTTTTTTTTTTTTTTTTTTTTTTCTAGAAGTCTAGAACTTTCCATAACCAAAATATTTTAGTGGAAAAAAAGTTCTATAAATAAAAATCTCCAACACGCTTATCCGAAGGTTCCATGGAACCGTGTAAACCATATATTCTTAATTTCACCAACGTTTTCACTACAAACCGACTCTTCCTAACGACATAAACGACCTTTCAAAAGCCACTTCAAAGTTGTCTCTCTTTTTTTTTTTTCTTCTCCTTTATTTTCATGTCAACAGTTGATTCCACAAGAAATTCTCCTTTTTCTCCTCTTCTTCTTCTTCCTCCTCCTCCTCCTCTTCCTTCTCATCTTCACTGGTTTTCATCGCTGAATTTTTAGTTTAAATTAAACCTTCTGTGATTCACTGTTTGTAATTTGGTACATTTGGAAGAATTTGATTTGAGTCAGACAGATGGATCCTCGGTTTCCGGTAAAGGAAGAGTATACAGAGTACGGAGATTACACCGGATCGATTTCGACCAGTGAACAATCGCCGGCGATGATGATGATGATGTCGTCGTCGTCGCCACCACCACAGCCAATGGAAGGACTACACGAATTAGGACCTCCGCCATTTCTGAATAAGACTTTTGACATGGTGGATGATCCGACGACTGATCACATTGTTTCTTGGAGCAGAGGTGGTCATAGCTTTGTTGTTTGGGATCCTCATGCTTTCTCTAGTTGTCTTCTTCCTAGATTCTTCAAGCACAATAATTTCTCTAGCTTCGTCAGGCAATTAAACACTTACGTAAGTACTCTTCCTCTGTTTTTCTTCACAATCCCATCTTTTTTTTTGAACAAGTCAATTCTTAGGGGAACAAACTTTGTTTTAGTTTTACTGAATTACCAGAAAAAAGGATTAACAATTTTTTTTTTTTTTTTTTTTTAACCAATCTTCTTCATATCATCTACCATTGTGATTCTGAAAGAACAGAAGAAATACACAGGAATTTTAACTTTTACCCCCTTTTTTTTATACATATATATAATATATTCTACAGTGGTACGTTGAGGAGTTTTTTTTTTTTTTTTGCTTTCTATATGCGCTTATTTCAAAGATATGGTGGTATATTTTTATGATTGCATAGGACAAGAGTATCTTTCAATCTTGTCTTCTATTTAATGAGGTTTCTAAGAGAAAGTTCTAGAATCAATTTTCTTTTCTTTGTTTTTTCCTTCTATTATTAATTCTGAATTACATTGAAATTGGTGTTTGTTTGTCTTTTATTTTGCATTTTTTCCAGCTGAATTTGCTCTTTTAATTAATTATATATTTTTTTTTAAAACTTGTTTGCCCCAAATAAATCACCAACAATGAATAATAAAAAACACTTTTATCCAAAAAATGGGTAGAAAGAAATAGAAAAAGGAGAGAGAAAGAAAAAAAATTCTAAAGGAAGAAAACTGGTTGGTGTAGGGATTTAGAAAGATTGATCCAGATAGATGGGAATTTGCCAATGAAGCATTTCTTAGAGGGCAGAAACACCTACTGAAGAACATTAGAAGAAGGAAGGCAACTTCTCAACCTGGGTGTCCACAAACAGCTGTCGGTCACTGTGTGGAAGTAGGAAGATTTGGCGTAGATGCGGAAGTCGATCGATTGAGACGCGACAAACAGGTTTTGGTAATGGAACTTGTGAAGCTCAGACAGAAACAGCTGACTACCAGAGCATACCTTGAATCAATGGAGTTAAGGTTACAAGGAACCGAGAAGAAGCAGCAACAGATGATGAGTTTCTTAGCTAAAGCTATGCAGAATCCGGAGTTTATTCAGCAATTAGTCCAGCAGAAGGAGAAAAGGGAAGAACTTGAAGAAGCTTTTACCAAGAAAAGGAGAAGACCAATTGATCAAGGTCATGGCGGTGAAAGCTCTACCCAAGTTAAAACTGAGCCTTCAGAGTTTGGAGATCCTTATTATTACCATCACCACCAAGTGTCTGAACTGGAAGCACTGGCACTAGAAATGCAGGGGTTGAGTAGCAAAGCAAGAAGGGAGGAAGGCGAAGAAGAGCGTGACGATTTAGATAAAGAACTCGATGAGGGATTTTGGGAAGAGTTGTTAAACGAGGGATTCGACGATGTGTCTGAAGATAAAGATGCAGAAGAAAATGGGAAAGATGTAAATGTGTTGGCTGATAGGCTTGGTTTCTTGGGTTCTTCTTCAAGCCTCAAATAGAAGCTGCAAAAAAGAAAAAAAATAAAAAAAATAAAGGAAATTTCCCTTTTTCCTACTACTCCTAACGAACTTTTCTTCAGGTCTCCAAGGATTCCTCAGTTGGAAATGGAATCTATATAATGTTAAATGTCTATGATGATAATACCTTCCTTTTTTTTTTTTTTGTCATTCTGTGTAGTTTAGGTGAAGATGAAGATGTTGATTTCTTGGCCAAAAACATTAGATTTTGATCCAGCAGAAGTAGGAAGCTTCAGTAGCTAGTGTCATCAGAATCGTTTTCATTGGTAGACTTCTTCTATATTCCACTAACTTTCCTTTCCTTTCCTCTCCTTTCCTTTCCATATAACTTGTGTAATTTAGACCTCTCCATGCTATCCTAAAGAAAAATGAAAAAGAAAAAAGGGATAATCTTTACTTGAATTTCTTTCCATTATTGACAGGACAGCCTTTGAAGCTACAAAATCCTCAAGAACTTGTTGTCCTTCTGTTCCTCGTCTCCTCTGAATTCATATGATAAATTCTTACCTGGTACTATTTAACATTGAATCATTCGTGAAAAACTAGATTTGAGTTTCAGGCAGGAAAAAGCATGCCCGGAAAAGATGTATCAGCAAATTCCAATTCCTGAAATGTCTGTTAAAGGTCTTTTTTTTTTTTTTTTTTTTTTTTTTTTTTTTTTTTTTTATCTGATGATATTTAGGAGAGGAGTTAAAAGTTAAAACTACTTTCCCTGTTGTTTACAAAACCAAATTTGCCTTCACATCCATGGCTTTCGTGTTCTATTCTATAGATTATTGAGAAGTTGCTGATGAGATTCTGGACGTTGATTGTTGCTGTACCCATAATTACAAATTCAAGTGGAAGTTCATAACTGGTCCGGTTCAGATTTCTTTGTCTTCACCCTTTTTTCTTTTTTGTTATCTTTTCTTTTTCTTTTTCTCCTGTTCCTTTTCAGTTAGGCCAAAGCAAAGAGATATGGTCGGCAAAAAATTCCTGGATGCTACCTTTCCACCGAGTAAGATATATCTTGTAGATGGGAGAAAGAAAATCTTGATATTTTTTTTTTTTTTGTTGGTTTTCATTTTCAGTAGTTTTCAACTTCCTCCCTTGTAGAAATTTTCTCTCCCCTAATAAACATTCTTTTAACTTTCTTAAATTCAAGGATTTGAATTTTGACTAACACAAATTTCCCTTTTTTTTTTTTTTTTTTTTTTTTTTTTTTGGGTCAACGTGATGACCCCAAAATACGATTGGTAAAGATAAGGCAAATCTAAGGTCTTTTTAAATCTAACAACACATCTTTTTTTTTTTCTTTCTATTTTATAATAAATGTTAAAAGAGGGACAGCATAATTTGTTACTCCCTCTTTCCTGTTTTTTTTTTTTTTTTTTTTTTTTTTTTTTAAAAAGGAAAGACCATAATTAATTTACTTTCAATTTTTGCTATAAATGGAATAAGTAATTTAGGATATTGAATTACAATGTTGGATTAGAAAACTCATATTTTGTACTTTCTTCTAAACCACTATTTTTTTCTCATCCTTTTTTCATTTTTTTAGGGAAAAAAAAAATTATTTTTTTCTTTACCAACAATAAGTTGATTAATTAAAATTTACGACAATTTATATGGGAAATTTTT
The DNA here is from genome assembly GCA_025388415.1 of Cynanchum wilfordii. NCBI lineage: Eukaryota > Viridiplantae > Streptophyta > Magnoliopsida > Gentianales > Apocynaceae > Cynanchum > Cynanchum wilfordii. The sequence continues at coordinate 155,325 of JAHSUH010002076.1, read as the reverse complement.
GCTAATTGAGTAAACTGATGGATTCACACAGATAGTGCACATAAATCAGAAAAGAAAATTTTAAGAGGAAAAGCGAGCCGGATTAGTTTGAGCGTGGAATGATTTGAAGGTGTCGCTAAATTTTAAGAGAAAAAGCGAACAAGATTAGTTTGAGCATAAAATAACTTAAAGGTGTCGCCCTCTGCCGAAGCCGAATCAGCCGTGCGATAAACAAAAAAAAAAAAAAAAAAAAGAGGAAAAGATGTATGAAAAAAAAGTAAAATTTTGAGCGAAGGGAGATTGGAGTATAGTACCACAGGCCGGACCGGCCCAAATTGTTAAGAAGATTCCTTCAAGATCCAGAATTACGGTTTGGGAATTTTAGGCCATTATTTTTATTTTTTGTTCGTTTTTCCTCAAAATATCAGCCCAGTAATGTTTCCCCAAGTGGAGCCCTTTAGATTTTTTTCGATAATTTTTGGGCTTCAAGACGGAGACCGGGAGATCTTATTATTATTATTATTATTTTTTTTTTTTTATGACGTCCGATTTTTACTCGACTAATCTAATACTGCGATTTGACAAAGCACTATGACTGAAATGTGAGTGTCGAACTCCCGCCCTTTGAGCAAGGAGAGTGTTTGGAGGAGATCTTATCTTGCATTCGTCTATATTATAAAATTTTATGGTAGGATCACAATTGAAAAACACAATATAAATGCTATAAGAATGGAATTTTACTCGAATTTAGATTAGTTGAAATTGTAATAATTTCAAATATAACATGATATTAAAAAAAAAAAAAAAGAAAGAAATCTACAATAAGATTCTTACCAAATATATATATATATTATAAAAGGATTTCCCAAAAAGAAAAAGAAAAAGAAAATTATGATATTATTTAAAAATAAAATCTACACATAAAATTATGAATTAGACAAGGAAAACCAAAGTTAGCAATATTATCCGGTTCCACTTCAAGATTAAAAAAAAAATTAAATTGTTTCTAAAATTAGATAATAGACAAGAAATTAATAATGAACTTTTATTTTTCTCAAAATGTAGATATATATAGTCATAATGGATTCAAAAAACCTCACTCAAATTAATTTATTATGTGATTTATAATTGGAAATGGGAAATAAAAGTATCTATCCCTAGATAGAAAAATTGAAAGGAAAAGGGAATCATCCAATTCCATGCATACAACCCCACCCTAACCCTATAGACCAGCAAGATATATATATATTTATTACAATGAGTAAGTAACTAGTTGGGACACTTGTTCAACTTTGTTTCAAATTGGAAGAAATTAAATCGAAACTTCAATAATTGGACATCATTTTTTAAAATTTAAACACTATAATTCATCAAACAATGTAAGATTATAATATATTATATATATATATATATAATTGGAGTTAATGAAAGAAGCGTGCATGATTAAATTTGAAAAGGAAGATTAATAATATATAATGGGTCCCCTAATATGACAAATATATATATATATGTATATTATATTTTTGTTTTGCATGACTTTTAACAAGAGGAAAACAGATGTAATCAAAATGGCAATAGTAGCTTCCCATATATATATATATATATATCAGCATTTCCATAAGACACTGAGAATCTGCTAATAGAAGAACCCGTGAACTCCACAACCTCCTATGGCCCGCTTTGGTTTTCTTTTTTTTAAGTTAGAGTATCGTGAAATTACTATTTGTATTAAATCAAATTTAAATTAAATTATTATCTAAATGTTAAATTTATAATCTCGTATTATATGCACCTATAATATTCGATCAATGATGAATTTAACTTTGAAAAAGGGACTGTATGCTTTTCTCTTTTGCTTTTGCAAACAAATGGTTTTGTATGTATATATATATATATATTTCATGTAAGTCAAATGCAATATAATCAACCTTTCTCAACCTCAAACTTCTTGATACTTGACTAAAAAAAATAGTGGTTTATCGTTTGAAAAGATCATAAGAATTTCGAAATTATGAGGTGTTTGAAGGGAGAAAATGGTAATTTTGAAAATGGTATTAAGCAAATTGGTGATGAAGAGGGGGAGGGGGGAGAGGATGGCAGTGGCACATGCGACCATATTTGTTAAAGGTGGTGAATATTTCTGGCCTTATCTATAAAAAGGAAAGGGAAAATGAATCTCTCTCTACAAAGTAAGTCCACTATGATCATGATGATGATATATTTACACACAATGGCCATAAAAAAAAAAAAAAACAGCCCAAGATTCTCCATTTTTAAGGTCCCCTTTTCGACTGAACCAATTTTTAGGTTTTACAGAAACTCATCAAATCATAAAGTTAGCAATATATGTGTATGTATGTATATATATTGGGGGTCCTAGCTAGGGTAATTTGCATGCGAAAGCTTGCAGGTTGGTTGCATGGCTCTGCCCAGGAGTGTCATCTGGTTGAAGCCATCTTTCCAGAGAATCATGGGTTAATTTTTTTTTTTTTTTTTAAACCATCGGATATCTGGAGTCATCACGAATCCGACTAATTCGGATTCATTCCGGATTGCACCTACGGAGTCCAACTCTTACTTGGGAAGGCCTCACATTGGCTCTTAAACGGCGTTCAAAATGAGAATGTGTTTTCCTATTATGTCAAACCAATGATTTTTTTTTTTGACTTATTGGATGAGGTGTCTTGGATTCAAGTGCTATAATCTATCTTCATATCTAAATTAATCTCAATTCGAATCGAATAAATAACAAGTTGTAAATTATGACTTTAATTTTAAATAATTATATATATATATATATATATATATATATTATATATATAAATTCGAACCTAAAAACTCATTTAAGCTTATAAAATTCTTTATCAATTCACCTACCTTCAACCCAGCAGTTTGGGGAGTTGGTAAGCGAACTTCTAAAGCTTCTCCTCAGAGATCCCCCTGAGGTGGTTAGCGCCACGTTAAAAAACTCTCACCCTCGAGTAAGAGTTGGACTCTGCGAGCGCACCTCGGGCCAAATCCAGATTAGTCAACCCGTATGAGTTCGGATACTAGATGCTTAAGCAAATTCACCTACCTTCTAATGAATTAATTTATATATGTATATATGTCATCACTTTCCGTATATAATCACAAATTTTTCAAGAATTCATTGTTTTTATATATAGAGAGGGACAGAAAAGTGGTCAAAGCAGTTACATCTAAGTATGGCTTTTGATTTGGGTTTGGAATATCTAAAAGCTATATAAAGGAGAAAAAAAAATGAGAAGAGACCTTCAAAATTCCCACCATGGTGGGGTTTTTTTTTTCGCATGAGAGCTTTTTCTTGCTGGAATAATAGAAAGGAAATTACATCAAAATAAATTAAATATTAAAAATTGTAGTAAATTATATATATATATATTTTTAAAAAAAATTAAAACAGTTCCAACATTTTTTATATTTAAATTTTTGGTTTATAAATAAGAGTATCTTAACGTTTTATTGTGTATTAATATTTTTATTACATGGTATGACTTGAAAATATATATATGTATGTTTGTGTAGTGGTATGATTGCAAAAAACCTTTTTTGTACGTAAGTTGTAAGAAATTAATTACATATTCTTTTTGTCTTGGATTGTTATTGTAATTAATAATTAAGCAAAAGGACCAAGAGTTAATTCAATCATGATAGCCCTGGGGCTATACAATAGTTTTAGAGAGAGAGAGAGAGAGAGAGAGAGAAAGTCTCTGATCATAAATCACCATCATCTCCAGCTCTTTCCCTTTATAAGAATCCAGGCTTTTATTACCACTTCTCATCAAGCTTTTTAAGCAAATACACACACTTTTTTAATAGTATATTTGCATCCAAATCAAAGAACCTCCCATTTTGGATTTGGGTGTTTTATAACAGGAACAAAACAAAAGACAAGAAAGTGAAAAAAAAAAAAAAAAAAAAAAAAAAAACTCACTCTTAGCAGTGAAAGAGAAAAAGGAAAGGTCTTGAATCATCATTATCATGCATGAGAATAGTTCAGTGTTAGTACTACTTAGGTATTCTTCCTGGTATTTGCATACAATTTGGCATCTTCTAGTTTTCTCTCTCTTACTTTCTCTTTCACACACACATCCCTTTGAAGAATTATTACTCTTTACATTTCCAACCTTCTTCTCCTAAAGTCTCTGCTATTTCTATACCTACTGATAATATTCTCCTCTCCTCACAGTCTTTACATATATAATATATATATATACATATATATATATATATTATGTATGCACTCATGATCAGACTACAAAAAGGGGAGAGAGAGAAGAGGGGTTACTGGATTTTGCTCTTGTTGAACAAAATTGATATAATAGAAAGAGAAATCTGAATTTTTTTGCTGCAGATCAAGCTGGTGCAGTTCAGACCCCCCAAGAAAAAACCAAGCCATATGGTAAGATTGATAGTGACCTTGAGAATCACCCATCATCATCATCTCTTCACGAGATTAATTTTGCTTTTCCTTTATACATATGCATATGTATATATATAACCCACTGAATCTCTGAATGATGCCTTTCTGTGGCGAAATGTCACTGCTGACATCTGTTACACACCAGATCCTCTCTCTCCCCCTATCTCTCTCTATATATATACATAAATTTAAGTCTGGATTTAGGGACAGATAGTAGTTAGTTTTTTTTTAAGACTCAAAAAATTTAAAAAAAAAAAAAAAAATCAGAGACTGCTCAAAAAAAGAAAAATTTGTTTTTTCATTGTTGGAAGTTTTTTATCTTTGCAGGCCATGTTTCCTAACTCAACTTCAGTGTCGGAGGAAGCAAGTGTATCTTCTGTCACCAGAGTTCAAGATTTTTACAGCTTAAATCCAATGCTTCATCACACCATTTCACACTTGCCACCACAAAAGATCAAGAAGAAGAGAAATCTCCCTGGCAACCCAGGTAGTACCCCCTCCAACCCTACCTACCTAGCCTGTATGTATTTTTTTTTTTTTTTATATATATATAATTCTTGAAATATATATATATATGTATGTATATGCAGACCCTGATGCTGAAGTAATTGCATTGTCTCCAAAGACATTATTGGCTACAAATCGATTTGTTTGTGAGATATGTAACAAAGGGTTTCAAAGGGATCAGAATCTTCAACTTCATAGACGTGGCCATAATCTTCCATGGAAGCTGAAGCAAAGAAACAACAAAGAAAACAAGAAAAGAGCATATGTTTGTCCTGAACCTACTTGCGTTCATCACCATCCTTCTAGAGCTCTTGGTGATCTTACGGGAATCAAGAAACACTTTTGCAGAAAACATGGAGAGAAAAAATGGAAGTGTGAAAAATGTTCTAAAATATATGCTGTACAATCGGATTGGAAAGCTCATACCAAAACATGCGGAACAAGAGAATATAGATGTGATTGTGGAACCCTTTTCTCCAGGTAATAATTTATAATATATATATATATCTATATACACTTCCTTTTTTTTTCTTTTTTGGGATCAAATAAACTTTTTTCTTGTAGAGTTTTTTATGTCTGTCCTTTTGGTCTCGAAGTCCCAAAAAAAATATATATATTGGTTAATTAAGGTGAGAATTCTCTCTCTCTCTCTATATATATGTGTATGTTCTGTATAAGGGGCAGCTGGCTTATTTGGTATTATGGTTTTGTTTTCTGGTTGTCCTTTCACCATAATAGTAAGCTCTACCTCTGCAGCTTAAGCCCATTGGCAGGTAAATCAAGAAAAAGAATGCCATTCACTTACCCAAAAAAAAAAAAAAAAAAAAGAATGCTATTAATGCAAGTGTCTGCTAACATATATACATACATATATATATATATATATATTACATATTCAAAGTTTCAAACTTTTTACTGTTTACAGGAAGTATAATGTGCTTAAAAAAAATTTCTCTGTGTCATCAAAAGTCCAGGAAACAACAATGTATCTAACTTAACTTCCAGCCATAAAATTATTAATTTTACTATGATTTTTTCTGTTTTTTCGAGGGAATGATGAAATCTAGCAAATGGAAAAAGATCATAAGAGAGAAAACTTTCACGGTTTAGTATGTGATGTATTAATCTTCTTCCCACGGGAAGACGTCATGATTTCTTTTTGCAGAGAGACTCTTTTCCGAAAGTCCAGAGCACATCATCATATTAAATGATGCATCTGCCAAAAACATATTTTGACCAATTCATCAAACATTGTGTTGGCCGGTATACATACATATATATATATATATATATTATATGAGAACTTCAAGTTCATGTTTTGCATGGTGTAAAAAAAAAAAGCATTCGTAGCCATATATTGCTTCTTTAATTCCACTCTTTCTCTTTTTTTTTTTTTTTTTTTTTGGCATAAAGATAGAGAGACACGTCATAATCATCATCATCATTGTCCTAGGAAAACATCTTATTTACTACATTGTTATAATGAATACTTTACATGTCCCAAACCAAATAGTCAAATGTGCATGCACAAACTTTGTCACATTTTTTTTCCTTTTAAATTTGAGTTATTTTTCTATTAATAATAATTTTATTTATAATTTTAAAAGTTATGAATTTAAATCAAATTGAATGCGAAAAACATCACATTTATATATGGAGAGATTTTTTTTCTTCTGTAACTAAATCCATGGTGTTATATTATGTTTACAGGAAGGATAGCTTCATAACTCATAGAGCATTTTGTGACGCTTTGGCTGAAGAAAGTGCTAGAATCTCGGCAAACTCAATTTTGGTAGCACCGCCAGCGGCGGCGGCTGCAAACAACGACACCGGCGGCAACCATGCCTTCCACATGCTCAATCCACAACAACAAAGCCTAGCATCCTTATTTCCCTTCTCATCACAACAACAGCATAGACACTTCCCTAATCCACCACCGACACCGACTCACATAATTTCCCTAAACCCTAGCAGCTGCTGGGATCCTTCTCAAAACCCTAACCCTAACCCTGGCCAGAACAACAACAACAACCAAATAATTCACGATCATATTATCAAGCCAGAATCAATCCACATTCCCATTGCTTCTTCTTCCTTCTACCAAGAGCCACCAATAATAACCCACAAAAAACTCGTCGTATCACGTGGCGATACACTCGCCACCTCATCATTGCAGCAGCATCCACTCTCAGCCACGGTTCTCCTTCAGAAGGCATCGTCAACCCCAGGTCACGTGACCTCTATCATAACCCATGCCCAGCAGCAGCTGCTGGACAGCAGCAGACACGTGATGAGCATGAGCACCGGAATCCCACCACCACCACCACCGGAGTTCCAGAGTTTTACTACGGGGAATAATAATAATAATAATATATCCACGTGGCAGAGGAGTAGTAGTACTACTGATCGGCTGACAAGAGATTTTCTTGGACTTACGGGACATCATCATCATCAGTGTAGTAGTAATAGTAACGGGAACGGAAATGTTGACGTTAACGTGCATGTGAATATGAGGGGTATGATGTCATCATTCGTTGGTAACGTAGACTTCCCCACATACGATCGTGACCTATCGCTGTTGAAACATCACAGTAACTTAGTTGGTGGTTTTGCAGAACCTCCTCCTACAGCTTCGGAAACATGGGGAAGTTGTTGAATCTAAGGATCCATGGATTCTCACAGCACACATGGGAAGTTAGCTGTCTAGATGATCATTATTTTACCAAAAAAAAGTGTGTTTTTCCATATATGATGTTCTGAATGCCACAATATTGAACTTTTGTGTATTTTTCCACTTGGTTTATTTAATTTTTGATGAATTCAAGTCCTTCTTTTTGTCTTTTTTATTATATAATTAATTAAATATTATGAAAAATTAGTTATTATAGTTCATATGAACAGATTAGAACTAGTTACATGATTCTAATTTAATCAAAAATACATTTGGAATCACCAATGATGTATAACATTTTTTTTTTTTTTAAATTAAAGGTTGTCATGAGTTCAGATAGATTCAGCATATTAGGTCAATATGATAGTATGGCTGGAGTATATATATACATATATATATATATATATATATATATATATATATATATATATATATATATATATATATCTTCAATCAAACCAATGCATGTAATAAATAAAATGCTAGTGGTCGCTCATTACACAATTGATTTTCAAGATATTTGTGATATTTTTGGTGATTTGACTTTGAAGAATATTATTCATATATGCATGGTTTATGAAAAGCCAAAACAAACTAATTAATGAATGAAGATTTAATCTAAAATTCCATACACACCACCGGCAGCTTTTAATTATTGGTCCCTCCATGAGTTACTACTGTCTAATGTGCTTACCATTACCATCGGTCAACAATGGCCATGAGAGAGTTGTATTGGAAGACAAGACAAGTAGATTTTCATGGTGATGAGCTTGTTTTAGCAGTTCAAGCGGATTTTGACCCTACAATTTTCAAAATCGAGACTGGTGCATCTCAATTATATATTGTAACATATACTTATTTATTAATGAAAGGGTATTATGGTAAATATAATTACAATCAAGAATTTCCTATTAGAATTATATGTTTTTCTCCTCATTGTCAAGATCTATAAAAAAAGGTCATGAATATCTTAAGATATTTTCTATTACACTAATTCAAATGTATATACTAGTGTTGTAATTTTATTGATAATTTAGAAGATATGGTTTATTACACAATATCTTTTCCCACCATTTACCAATCTTAAGAATAAGAGGGGTTTTTTCATAGAATATCTCATTTAGCTTTTATCTTTGTGATAATAAATAATTTTTAATTTTTTTAAAAAATAAAAAATAAAAAGAAATCAGTTAGTTCATCAAAAATTATTCTTGAATTCTCCCTAATACACATTTGAATTTTTCTAACATTTAAGAGAAAAAAAAGTGTTCCTTTATGGAATGGAAAAACCGTTGCCTAATTGCTTTCTCTTATAAGAAATTAATACAAAATTACTTCAATAATAGAAGGTGAGAAAAAAAAGTGGGGGATCGATCAAGATGTAAGAATCTTTTTACTCTTTTAACATAATATCCCCACAATTACGTACTAATTTGACTTGTTCAAAGTAATTCAGTGACTAAATTGGGCCAAGAGAATTTTATTCCTGAGTTTTATTCTGTTAGATATTACTATTAAGATATCAAATCCTGATAAGATTTAGAGAGAATCCTGTTTCTTTTCAAGGAGGGATGATTCAAAGATATTCCCTCTTCTTTGATATGCTCCATGCTCATGCATAAAGAGTTTTTGATGAAACCTTTTAGTAAAGCAAGGGGAAGGAAGGTGAGAGAGACAAAAGAGTAGGATCCAAAACCTGGTATAAGCGTGAGTGTAAAAAGATCATGACTTATAAGTTGATTCTCTATGTGTTTTTGTGCTTCTGGTTAGTGGTGGTCCGGTACCCCTAGTGCAAACAACATCAATAAAGAAAAAGAAAACAAAGAATTTAATATATATATATATACGTGTATACAAAGTAGAAAAGATGATTAGAAAATTATAAAAGGGGGAGATGAAAATGTCAACGGCTGTGAAAAAGATACTCTCGACTATATGGGCAACCACTGAAAGTTTTGGAATTACAATGCAATGCGCTAGCCTCACATCCTTTTTTTAAATTTTTTTCTCAAATTCCGTGCAACAACAGCCTTTTCTTTCGCTGGCTTCCCAACTTAAACTTCTTCAAAGACTAATATGGAATACATATATTCAACCACAAATTAGAATGCATCACAGAATGTTATTTTACTTCAGTACTACATCAGCAACGATAGTAAGTGTTATTGGACTAGTAATATTATACAGTTGATGGAATATATAGATAGATAGGGTGAGGTAAGGGGCATAAAGAACAATGGTATCACATTCTTTTAAGATATAAAACTAAAAAAGGATCAAGTCCCAGAGACCAAGTTTAGTGAGGAGAGACAAGTATATTCAGATGGGGGCATCAAAAAGGATAAAAGTGAGGGGGGGCGCCTAGGAATTAATGAAAGCAGGGCAGAAACTAAATGGTATGGTATATCCAAAGCTTTTAGAAAGTATGCGGTAAGTTGCAGGCTTAAGAGGTACACATTACATACCATTTGCCTAGTAGAAAAGATTGTCTCTTTTTATCTAACTCTGTGCACCACAAGACAAATAAAAAGCTTCTCTTCTATTATTCATCTTCCTCTCTTCCTAAAGGAATTTGTTCCTGTCATCTTTCGTCCTGGGAATCTCATCTCCACAGGCCTACCTTTTACAATTTTGTCCTCCTTTCTTTCCTTCGTTCCATCCAGAACCAATAATTATACCTTCCTTCTTTTTCATGCTTTTCTCTCTCTGTGCACACCATCACGGCCACCTCCACCCCACCCCAAAAAGAGGAAAAAAATAAATAAATAAATAAAGAGAATGAAAACTAAGTCCATCATTTTATTTCAGCCACCATCCAAGGAAGTTTTTCAAATTTCACATTGTTTTAGTCCCAAACAGAAATGGTTACAGAAACAATATGATTATGTCCCATGGAACAGCCTAAAATCACATGCCAATTTAGTAACATAGGTAAGGACCATTATTCACAGTATGTACCGTAGATAAACGGAAAGTTCCCAATCAGCCTTAAGGAGACCCCTTGTTTCCCATGAATTCCAGACCTTGACTTTATTATTGAAAAGCAAATCAAATATCCAGAGGAAGCACAAAAATGAAACCCAATACCTGCAAAATTAACAGCTCCAGTCACAAGGCCTGCTAAAAATCTAAGTTTCTCAAATCCTTAATTATCATTTGAAGCATATTAGTTTGTATTGTTTATCTTTTAAACCACCTTTACCTTTACGTACTATTTTATGTATTTAAGCAATTAAATTTATAGTCCCTTATCTTAAAGATCACCAGCTACCTCTGGCCAACTTTATTACCTTCTCCTCTAACCCCCATTTAGAAGTTAGAAATTCATCAATGGACTAATAACACTTCACATTGACAACCATGACATGCCAGAATTCTTGCTACATAGGACACCCACGAGATGCTGCATAGATTACTTTTCCATTAGATACAAAAGCCAAACAATCAGCAGTAGGGGTTTTAGCAAGTAAAAATAATGCTAGTAGTTTAAAAACAGGAAACAACATCTTCAGAGCAGGTGCAAAAGAAAGAAAAGAATCCATTCACTATATATACATCTTGAATTGATGTCTCATCCATTAACTTAATGTATTGAACCTAGTCTTGAAACAGCTATTTCCAGAATTGATTAAAAATATTAATATTCATGCCAAATCAAAGCAAATGGAGATAAAGAAAGTGTTGTTTGATCCTGAATTATAGACACTAAAGACAACATATCTAACAGTAGGGTAGGCATTGATTCTTTACAAGGATTGTAATTTGTCTTACAATGTAAGGTAAACACATGCAACAACAAATTAGAAAAGAGAATCCTGTGGTTTCGGATAAATTTACTTCTGAAAGCAATAGACAGGACCAGTATCTTTAGAAAAGCCCTGGTCATTCTATTTCTGAACTCACTGAAAACTTTAACCACCAAAGTTGATTCCCAGATACTGATCCAGTACATTCTTGTATGCCTGTGGAAACAAACAATTTCCGTAAGAATCTTGTGCTTATATTAACGATGAGGAGCTGTAGCTCAACCAAAATGGAAATTGGACTTCTAATGTCCATCCTCTGTAAATTCGAGACAGATAATTTATATATAATAAAATTAACATAAAAATGCAGGTGAAAGTAAAAATAGCCTAGTATGCACCTTCATATCATTAGAGCTAAAAGAGAAGTGAAGAGGCAAAAATTAACAGAGGCTGGTCATTATGAAAATAACCTCCAAAAAGGGCGCTTTGGTTAGCAAAATGGAATATTAAAAGAATAAATGGAAAAAAAAATATAAGAAGGGATCAGATAAATCAAGATTTTAGAATAGCACTTTCAGTTAACACCAATTGGATATGAAATACTACAAAAGGGATGAAACTTGCTCATGGTTACAAAAGTTCCAGAAGATGCATAAACCAAGATTCAGTCTTGCATCCAGTAAATTTATAATGCAATGGGGTCAGCAACTAAACTTTCAGCCTGATGTTGTAGTCTTCAGGAAATTGTCTCACATCTTAATATGTCCAGAGAAATCACAGAACAAGTACCTTTCCCTTGATCCCAAGAAAAAAATTCAAGAAAGAAATAAGAAAAAAAAAGAAGGAAGAATATTTCAAGTGGGAGGTAAACCATATCCGCATATCAAGAGCAACAAAAAGCACCGCAACAATCCCTTGGTCGCAATAAAAACCATTCAGAAAAGAAATAAGTAGAGAAAAGGAAAAGCATATTTCAATCTGGAGGAAAACCATATATAAGTGTTGTTACTCATAAAAAAAAGAAGGCTGTAGATAACAACATAACCACAACTCTGGGTCAAACATGCACAGGCTAGACATCAGCAGATGTGCTTATATATCCAAAATCTGTCTGCAACAATGATACAAAGGTAGAAAAACATTGAATTACCTGATGCGAAAATGACTCTTTACCATTTAGAAGAACATTCATTGCAGAGCACTGGTCATCAAAAACACTATAAAACACCTCGTAAAATTTGTTTCTGCAAGCACCATGAAATGATCAATATGGTTAAATTTCACATGAACAGTCTTTCTAAGAATAAAACAGTTTCAACATACGTACCTATCTTCTTCACCAATCAGTCGATCCATCTCCTCAAATTTCCTAGTAAGGACTTCAGCACCCACTGGTGAGAGTGCATGCAATATCAAAGCTTCAAGGGTTCTTGGGAAATTATGCTGGAAAAGGATGAAGTCAATCTTGAGGAAACCAGAAAACAAAAGGGAGAAGAAGGAGCACTTCATATGCAAAAATTTTATATACATTTCGGGAAAAATATACATGCATTAGTAGAGAACTATGGCTGGAATATGCAGCAGCCACATGATTGGAACTTATATAAAAATACAGGCATCTAAATGAACAAAGTGGTTCAAGGACCAAAAGATAGAGAAACAGACAAAAAATAAATATAAAGAAACAAAAGGACAAACCCCCAGAATTCTGATCAATATTCCAGTTCATTTAGCCTCTAACTGTAGAAATGCAACATCAGTTTGGTAACTCTCTGTTCAAAGTAAAGGAGAGAATTCACTTGTCAATTGGTCCCTATCCATTTTAGCCAGAAGTACGGTTTACTATTGAAAGACTAATTTATTCCATATTCAGGATAATTACTAAGTTTAGAGCTGATACTAATATCCAGAAGAAGACATCGATTTAGGAAAAAGCCACCTAGACAAGGAAAAAAGGAATTTTACATAAAAATTCCAACTAGTTCTTAGGTGACTTTGGCTTGTTTTCTTTCCACCAAGCTTGAACACTAATTCTCTCTATGAGCCCAACAGCTATCAGCAGTTCAGGCAATAGATAGAAGATGAGCATGAATTCTACCTCCATACTTATCAACTGATAAAAGAGGAAATGCAGCACTACAGCCAAGGGGCAAATGACCAGGTTTAAGGAAAATAGCATTCCAAGTTTAATTCTCCAAAAACCAAATGCCCCGTTGACTGGGAGAAAGCTTTTATAACAGAGAATACAATAGCAGGAATATAACACAAGAAGAATATGCATCAGTAAATATAGAGCTTCAAGCAGGCATATGCATTAGAATTCATCCAAGACTAGAATGCATCCCAACTAATTATAAGTATATAAAAAACTAAAGACAATATGCACTGATACTATGCACTTACTGCCATAGCCAGGAAAACAAGTTTAAGGGCATGGGGTTGGAGACTCCACAAAATATTAGCAATTGGATCATCTTTCAAGTAAAATGAGTCTGCTTTCATCATTTTCTCTTCAACAACCAGATTATCTGCTGAAGGGTTACTAACTTCCTGGCTTGGATTGACACGTCCATGTACCAAGGCCACAAGTTCATGAAGAGGCTTAATGACGTAGGGATCCAGTTGATGCAAGTCAATCCTCTCCTTTGAAGTTTTCTCTAAACATTTTTTGTCAGAGCACAATCAAAATACTGGTCTATCTTCTCCAGTGAATATTCTTCACCTTTGAATGGAGAAGAAGAAGAAGAAAGGGAAGGAAAAGTATCTTCTTTTTTTTTTTATGCATGAAAGAGAACACATTCAACATCGTTTACCTGCAGCTCCATGGTTATTACATGCAACAGGTGCATTAGCATCCACCACTAAAGTGTCAGAAGGCATATAGAGCATTTGATTCTGCCCTGATCACAACAGGGATGAACATAAATTTGAAGTCCAGACAAATTCTTAAATCAACATTAATGTTAATTGCATCATTTCCCTAGTTTAGCACATTTAATTTGAGTACACATAAAGTATCTCGGAGAACAGAGCACAGACACAAACATAACTCAAATATGTAGGGATTTTTTCATGCAAAATGATGGAGAATATCTTTTAATGAATCTAATAAGAAACCCACTACAACATAGGAAAATATCTAGCCAGAACATATTTTAGTGAAACAAACTATCTTAAGAAGCTAAAAAGGGGCCACAAGAAAAATGGAAAATTCATTCATGAAATACATCATAAAAAGGTTTGATGCAGTGCTCCACTTGTATTCACTTTAGCTCCATAGAGGATCTTCTTGAGTTATTTCCTGATATGAATGTTTGAATGGAAAATATGCATTCTAAAAAACACTTTAAGCATTTTTATAAGCAGATTCTTTGACAATATATATTAAATTTTAGAAACATCTCTTCAGTTCAACAGGAATTATTAACCTTATGAGACAAGTATTAAGGAAAGCTCCTCACCATTTCTCTGTCAATCAATCTGCAATAGAGGATCACGTGAACAATAAGACATGGGCCAAATGGAAACACAACATTAGTTTATTATCATCATTGATAAAAGTCAACAATCAAAGGGAAAAGGGATCACCTCCTCAGAATTCTTCGGAGATAATATGAATCCATGTGCTCTACCAAGCCAGACATCACATTGGACCGCCACCAAAAGTTAACAGCAGTCGTTAAACATTCACTGTCAACCTGGTGATACCTAGGTAATGATAGAGAAGAAATCATTCAGATTATAAATTTCAAGAAATCAAACCAAGTACTGCTAAGATAAACTCCTACTTCTATAATGCATGTCAGCAAAGAACACCTGAGTAATAAATCTTACATATTAGCAAGCAAACCCATACAAACAAACAAATTAAAGGATTAATCGTTGTTCAATATTACTGCCAATGCTTGGATTCAGTTGATTATCACACAAGTAGTAAAGGGATGCTTCTTATAGTCCTAGTCCTTAGATCCTTCAAGGATGATACTATGAAATAGCCATGTATAAAAGCAGAAAAGGTCCAAATGGAAACACATCAAATGGAACTTACCATCCTTCAGGAAGAAATAGTGCGTCCCCTGCATGTAGAATAACCTTCTGCGAATATATTTCAGAAAATGCTGCCCTTGGGAATGAATGATTATTTGATTTTTCAAGAGGAACAGCACTGCAAATGTAAAATTATTAATTAATGCGCAGTGAGAAAATGTCTCTTGCATAATATAAACAAAGAAACATAAGTGTGCTTCACAATGAGGAAAGAACATTGTGTTTTATTTCATACACCAGCGATAGAAAATGCCTACCTGTGATTTGAGGCTTCCCCATATATAGGCAGCGGATATAAGAAAGGACTTGCAGAAGGTGGCCACAAGACAACTGGCAATCAAGAAAGGATAATAAACAAGATCACGAATCAGTCCATGTGAAACAATGATCAATGAAAGAGTTACAATTCACTGGTATAAAATTAAAACTAAAAAATTGCACGCTTTAACAGAATCATCCCCCTCTTGCTTTTGTTGACTTGCAAAAGTTTTAACAGGTTAAAAATTTAGCCACATCCTTGATCACATCAACTCTACTATAGGATCAGACCCTGAACCCTGAACCACATCTAGTTTTTATTTCTTTCTGGCTTCCATCTATGCCTTTATCATGTTCTCCCCATATATAGGTGTCATGCGGTCCCCCCAACATGAGCATTTGCAACAAAGATAATGTAGATCAGCTAGCCAGTTCCAAGTACAAACTTCACAGTTTTATGATTCATTCTAGGCTAAAAGTTTAAGGGGAAATGCCTCTAAGATCATCTTCTTGAACAAAAAATAGAAGGACACAGCAGTAAAAAAATGCAGAGAGTAAATTCAAGTATAAACATGCTAGTCTACGCCAAACCTTGTTTGCATCCAGTGACTATGCATAAAAGGTTATGGTGTGGATCGTAATGTGTGCTAGATCTAGTTTGAGCACTATTCATCCATAAATTGATAGATGAGATGGTCTTCTTCTCAAGAAATGGAGGCTGTATCAGTTAACAGAAAATATACTTATTTAGCGACAAAGAGTCTAAATAGAGTAGTAAGCCTTAAATATTCAATGAATAAGGACAGTGGTTATACCATTTCAAAGTCATCTCTCAAAGTTTCCAACTGAACTTCCTCTGTAGATTCAATATTCAAAATTGGCACCTAAATCAATAGTTTAGTTCCAGCCTCATTTACTTTATGTAGGTAACAAAATCTGGTGAAAAAAATTGGGAAAAAATAATGCAATACTGGATAGTGGAAAAAATCCATGATCAGATTCTACACGAAAGAGTGAAGAAAAAGTTCCTCATTATTCACCAATAAATTATAACCTGGGCAAGATAAATCTGCTGAGGAAAGCCATGTTCCTCATCCCCTGATTCTGCTGACAAATGATTCTTTGATTCAATAAAACTATTTTCACCACCATGGCTACTTTGGAAGACATCTTTGCAATATCCAATAAAAGTAGAAAACCGCAAGGATACCTAAAATTTTTATACAAAAAAACACCCCTGAAGCAAACCAACTTTGACTGACCAATAGACCATTTTCAAGTTTTGCATTCACAAAGTTATCAGAAGCTAACAAATTACCCTCTCGTGGCTCCTAATATCGCCATTAAAGACTGGTGCTGATTGAGAAAGCATAGCCTCAACATCCGAGGAACCTACTTTTTCCTGGATTTCACACATCAGTACGGTAAGTACAGCAGCAGATAAAACATGCAACCAGCAACTTACAAAATTAGCAGACAATCAACTCGTGGCTTATTAAGACAATGGCATACATTTAGGGAAAAATATGATTCAAGACAATCATGCATACTAACTACGTTAACAATTTATAAAATGAACTACATATTTGCCATCACAATAGTGCCAAAAAATTTAAAAAATTTAAATAAAATATATATCTTATATATACGCAATTTAAAACAAGTAAAATAGAACTGCAAAAATACCTGCAGGTAATCAAGGCCACCATTGACGGGACTCCACTTGGAAAAAGCTTTCCAATTACTAGTGCAACCGCTAAAAACCTGATTATGAAATGTTAGAACTTAAAATAAGCAAATGTGAGTATATCTATACAAATTATATATATATATAATATAGAAAAGAAGGCCGCAAGCCTAAGAATTAATCAGTATGTGGAGATTATATCAAGAGCAGAAATTACAGCGGGTACGTTTCTGGACTCAATTTCAGAAGCGAATTCTTCCGGCGATGGAATTTCATCGAACCTCCGTATTCGCAGTGATGACGGCGGCAGCGGCGGCAGCGGCGGCAGCTGAGACATATTCCGCGCCTAGCTCCACTTCACCTACCGGCGGGATACCCCTTTTCTTCCCTTTGCTTTTCCCTCTCTATCTCTCTCTTATTTTCCTGGGTATAATGCAAATTAGTCCCTCAAAATTTTCAAAGAAGTCTTTAATTTTTCGAAAATCTTAATATTTGGCTAAAATATATATTGTACCAGTATTAAAGCAAAACACAAGAAATCAAACAAAAATCTTACAATATACTAGTCATAGTTTTTAGATTTCCTTTGAATTATATTATTTATTAAAAAATAATAAAATTTTTAATTTAATTTTTAAAATTATTTGTCTATGTCTAAATCCTTCGCAATTTAAGGAAATATCCTAAAATAATAAAAGTTATTTGAGATCTTGAACGATAAATTGCCAAAAAAAAAAAAAAAAAGCCCCCAATCGCATATGCAACGTTGCTCCGTGACCAGCGCTTTCGAAACTTAAAAACGCGTGGGGGCCACCTCATTTTTACGTTTGCGAATGGGACCCGCACCAAATCTGTTGGGCCCACTCGCTGGCTTTTCTAATTTTTGTTTTTACTTTTTTAGTTGTACTTAAAATGTAAGAGATCTATTTTTCTTAAGTAACCGGGTACCTTTGTTTCCTTTTCAGGAATTCCCAAATATGTTCAAGAGTAATACATAATCGTGTGAGCCAACCGGTTTGTCCAATTTTGAAATCAACTTGGTTCTCTTTTTTAATCAATTATCGAATTTCAATTTTGTTAATAAATAATAAATATAAATATTTTTTTTTGATAGATAATAATAAATAATAAATAATAAATTTTATTTTTTATTTTTTATTTTTTAATTATTAATACTGACTTATCATGATTTTTTTTTTATTATGAAATTTTCATGATTTTGATAGATTCAAATTCAATTTGGGTTACGTTTGCATAATCTAACTCTTACCGGAATGAAGTTATCATCCTAACTTTTACATGGCATTATGGGCATCATCTTAACTTTTACATAGCTTTTACTGTTGAGTTTATTTTAATAAATCATGTAAGTTTATGTATCAATTATGCATTTGAGACTATCATATTTTATTAACCCTATTAAAATGATTTAATAAAATTTAATGTGTTAATATGCATCAGAAATAAGTACGAAACCATTATTTATAAATTGTGATGGGTTGGCTACGAATAATATATTATATTGGTTATGGTCCCGATAGACTATATATGAAGATTGTATTTTAACATAACTATAAATTTTGATAAATCTCTTGGAATATCGTAATCTCTTATTTGTACGAGATTCCAAAAATATCAATGATTAAAGATAATCAAAATAATAAATACTTAAGAACTTCAAGATTAATTTAAATACGTCAAACTTAATTAATTAGTTAATTTATTAATAATTTGACATATGAGATATTGAATTTATTTTAAATGTAATCTATATATATTTCCAATATTTACAGCTAATATCAAATATTCGACAGGGATTTTGGGTTGAACTTTTGGAAAGCTTGGAAAGTGAGTTTACGAATTCAGACGGTTGACATTGACAAGGTTATTGAGTTTAAAGTTAAAATGGGTAGGCAAGAAACAGAAGAAAGTAGAAATGCAAATAACTTAGAAAATAATCAAAAACCTATAATGGATAAAATTGACTTGATCCATTCTAATATTACGACACTTGTCTGTGTTTTTCTATCTTGCACGCCCCCATGAAATGAATATATAGAGAGATATATATCACAGGTCAACTTCGGATTTGCTTACCAAAAAAAAAAAAAAAAAAAAAGGTCAACTTCGGATTTCTTTACTAATCTATTCCTTGATGTCGACTTTGATTTTGTCTTTGTTTTAAAGCCATTACCACCACGGGTTTCTTTTGATCCTTCTACAAAATTACACAATATGATATCTTTTTTTTCTTTTTTTTTTTGTGATAATTTATATGATATTTGTTATATATATATACATAAAGATGTAATATAAATTATAAATATGTATTTAAATTATAATAAATATTATTTTAGTATAGTTATAATGTGACATATCGTTTCATATTAATAAGTGATATAAATGTATAATGTTATATATGAACGAGTCTAAATACTTATAATTAATTTGGAATATCTTTTTTTTTTTTTTTTGCGGGAAAACAATATCAAACACTTGACCATAAATACTACGAGGGTCATAGTCGTGGCACGACGCTGAGTTGACTCGCAGAGGTATAATATATATTTTTCATTTCTAAAATTGAATATTTTATATTTTAGTTACAATTATTAATCATAAGTGTGTTACTTAATGCTAATAATAATAAGGTCAAATTGTAACAAATAGACATAAATTTATTTAAGTTTAAGTATTGATTGTGATAAATATTATCGAAATTAATGAGATTATAGAAAGTTATGTATTTATATGATATAAATTTATTTTTATTTAAATATTTCGATTATATGTAATATATATATATATATTAAATGCCAAGTATCAGTTTATGATAAAAGTTAATCAATATATAATTCATATATATAAGCGGGAGAAATATTTAAATTTTGAAGAAGGCGACACACATATGTTTTTTTTAGATTAAAAAATTTAACTATATTTTTAAAATTGGAGTTCTTTTTGAACTATACGAATTTTAAGAAGCTTTTAATAATATATATGAAATTTAAAACTAAAACATTTTATTTTAAAAATAAAATATGAATTTTTTATTTTTAGAATAAAAATTTGATGCACGTAATCAAACTTTATATAATTATATAAATATATATATTCAGACAAATATCTTACTAAAAATGTTATAATATCTTTGTTGTATATTTTTTATTACTAACAAATTTTAAATTTTTTTCTTCTTTCAATGGGCGCCAAGAAAATTTAAAGAATTAATAATGTATAAAACAATAATTGTCACATTTCTTGGCGTTTGGAGGTAATGATGACCATCGAAAATGAACGATTCAAAAATATCTAATCGTCTAGGAGTATCTCTCTCAACCAAAAGGTTGAAGGTTTAAATCTCTCATGACCATTGATCTAAGAGTTTCTCTCTTACATCTTGGCTTATCAAGATATTAAGAGTTTAAACTTCACCCGAGGTTCCATAGTTTGAGATATATTCGCAAGTACGGGTATACACGTACTGTTGAGCCTTACTAGGTGAATTAGTTTGGACCGAAAAAATTTAAGATACCAACTAAAAAAAACCTAAAAAATTTTAATAATATTATTACAAACTTAAGTCACACTTTTCACTTAAATTAAGGTCAAGTGGTTATATATAGATATAAGATAAATGAATAACGACAAAAAAAAAATTATAGCCTTATATTTAATTAAAATAAAAATTGACTTATTTATCAAGAAATGAAAAAGGCTATTAACTGCCCAAATGGCCCTTTCCGGGGACTTTTATTCGTGTTCATATTACCGAAAATAAATAAATAAATAAAAATCAGGATATTAAACTAATCCTCAAATCCAAAATGGAAAAAAAAAAGAAATTAAAAAATAAAATAATGCCCTAGTTCTTGTTGAGAGGCTTTCACGTCTCCGCAGTCGATGACAAGACTCCACGTGGAACCATTCTGTCCGTTGATCTCTGAACATTGCTAATAATCTGTAGGATCTTTGGCTTCCCGGGAAATATACTGATTTTCTCATTTCTGGGAATTATATGGGTGGGAAAGTCCAAACAAAATAATAATAATAATAATAAAAAAAAAAAAAAGAAAAGAAACTTTTCCAATATAATATATATTACGTTTCAAAAATTATTTTAAATGCAAAAGTATTTTATAAATTTTTCTTTAATTTGAAATTTCTTAAAGTTTTATTTTTATTTTTATACTAACGAGAATAAAATAACATAGCTGTAAAAATCAATAAAATCTAAAATAATATAATTCTACTCTATAATATTATCTTTATATATATATATTTTTATTTTGAAAGTCTTTCTCACATTTTTTTTTATATTTTATAAAAGGTATTTTATTTATTTTTTTTTAAAATGTTGCAGTTTATAAAAATAATATCAAAAAGTAAAGATTCGATAATATTATACAAATAAAATATTGAGATTTTCCCTGATTTTACTAATTTGTCAGCTATTCAAATTTAATGAGCATTATAAGGAAACTTCCATATTTGAATAATTTTAAGAAATAATTTATACAATATTGACCTGATAAAAAAAATTATAATTTTTTTAGGTAATATACATATTTAATTAAGATAATTAGAGATTATTTATTGCAAAATATTGATATAATTAAATAATTAATTTAATAAATGATAAAAAATATTGAGTGATTTAAGATAATACTTATACAAAATGTAATAAAATTTTATAAAAAGTTTGAATATGAGCAGTCTGACAACATTGTACAGTAATAATAATAATGTCCAAAATAAATGAATATTGATTTTAACTAAAAAAAAAAGAAAAAAAAAAATGAATATCGATTTTGAGGGCTAATAAGGAGGATTTAGCGAAACAATTGAAAGACTGTTTAGACTAACGAAAAAATAATTTAAAAATTTAAAACAGAACGTACAAATCCACAAGTCATAGAGAGAGAAAAAACAAAGAAAGATATAGAGCGAGAAACAAGGCGCGGAGTGGCCGTCCGAAAATACAACAACACAGAGAGAGAGAGAGAAAGCGCTGTAATCCTTTTCTTTCAATTTCTCGTCGTCGCTTTTTCTTTTGAATTTTTTCTTTCTTTCCATTCTTTTAGGGCAAATATTTCATAGATTAGACCTTCATCGTCTTTGATAATCTGAAAAAGGAAACAAGTTCTGCAGATTTTCTTAAATAATACACGGAGTTGAACCTTTGGATCAGCACAAGAAATTCATAATTTTGAGATATAATTATCTAGGATATTCAGATCTTGGCTACTTTTTTTTCTTTTTTTCTTTTCAATGTACTCGGATGGATCAGTTGAATAATCTGATATTCCGATCACATTTCTTTTCAATTTTTTCTGTTTATGTAATTTAACTCCGTATATTTTGTTTTAAACTACAGGTGGCAAGAAACATATCTAGATATATATATATATTTTAAGATTTTTTTAAGGTTATCATTTCTGTTTATTGGGAAAAGTTTTTGTGTCCGGCGAGCTAAGAAAATCCTTCTAGACCTGTCTAGAAGGATTTAGGGTATTGGATCCACGGCCGCCGGAGAGAGTTTTTGGATGAGAGAGGACTTGGATTTTCTTTTATGTTTCAGAAGAAATCGACGATGAAATGGGTAACATTGCTTAAAGACTTCAAAGAAAAGGTTGGTTTATCTCAGTCTCAATCTGCATCCCCGTCGCGGTCTCCTGCGGCTTCTGTTTCATCCTCATTTACTGACAACAATGCCACTTCATCCAACCAAGACTTCGCCTCTTCTCCTTCAAGGTTCCCTTTTATCCTTCTATATCTTCGAAATGAGCAACTGATTAGATGATACTATGCTCTGTTTTATTTTTATATTTATTATTATTATTATTATTATAATTTTTTCTTGCGATGATTTTAGTTGTTGATCAGTTTTGAATTTTCTTAGTTTGTGTTTGTCTAGTTTGCAACGGATAGTTGTTCCAGAGAAGATTTTTGACGTTTACTTCAAATAATAAATTAAATGAGAATAAATGATAAAAACTCAAAGTGGTGGCTAGATGTGTTTAGCATTCTGTTCCCTTATTTCTAATCCCTTCTGCTGCAGTGGGGCATTTAAGTGAGCTGCTGGATGTTTTTTGTTAGAACCAAATATGAGACTTGATAAACTGTGGGAGTTGATTTAACTGAAAAAATAATTGTCGCAATTCTGCAGCCTAATCCGCTGCAGGTGATATTTAACTATAACTGAGAGGCTTATTTATTGCTAATTTTTAGATCTCTGGTTGAAATGGATAAACTGAAGCATACAGTGTATTTTATTTATAGAAATTTTGTGCTCTTTGGAAGTAATCTTTGTAATTGTTTGAGGAAGAAACAATAATGGCGAACAATATTTTTGAATAAGAAAATTTTCAAAATAGGCATTCAGTTACTTATTACTAGAAAAGGAATTATGCTGTCTATTTATAAGGTTACTTGTAAACATGATGGAACTTCCAGATTCTTGCAAATGGTATCATAAACATTCAGAGTTTAGGAATTTCTGTCTGCAAATCAAGAAAATAGTGTAGTCACTGTACTATCATATTTTCTTTATTTCAGTTAATTTGCAATTGTCTGATGACTGTATATTTGGAGGAACAAATCTGAAAATGATCTCTTGTGTCTTGCACACTTTCTGAAATTCTTTTTGACCTCTAAAAGTTGGCATATGCATTTAGGTTGTCTTTATAGACCATTGTTGGGGGGCGTTGGATATAACTTTTGAAGAGAGAAATTTTTGGTATTGCTTCTGGGAAAGGTTGAATATTAAGGATGATAAATTGAGAAATGACTGAATTCACTACTGGATTGTTAATGTTTGCAAATACTAAGATCACTTGAGGGTCAAATCTTGATAATGATATGCTAATTAGCTGTACTATTCTTCCTTTCTATAGTGGGCCACCGAGGGGGCACTGTCAGTCTGCATATAAGGAGGGATGTGACATGTTTGGTCCATCAAAAGACAAGATGGTGGCGAGTAGGGATAATTCTAGTACAGAAATTTTTTTCGAGGATGCTAATCTTTTCTAAAATGAAATCTGAGGATGCTTGATTTAAGATGATCTTGCTGCCATCTCCCGTGAACTTTAACATGTATATTTCCTATTGAAAAAGTATAATTTTTAATAAGCATTCTAGTAACAGTTATTTATTCCATCATATCACTGCAAAAAAAAAAAAAAAAAAAAAAAAAAAAATTTGAGAACCTTTATGGTTCCCCTGCAGTGCATATGTTTTGTTTTCTGCCACCAATTATCTAAATCCTGATTGACCTTCGGAAGAATAAGTAACTTGTGATTAATTTTTGCATGTCACCCTAAATTTCACTTGTGTATTGTTTTTTCTGTTCTATCCTAAAAGATGGCTGTTTAATCAGATTGAGAACTCATTGGACGGAATCTCTATTAAAATGCTGTATTTGTTTCTACACATTAATTTTGTTGTCTTTACTTTGTTTTTGGATTAATTTATATAAAACTCATTTAACATAGGAGTTTGAGCTTTTTCCTCTGTATGAAACCAAGAAAAGACACAGGTTTATTGCCTCTTAAGAGCATCTTTGCTGAGCAGGACTATGTGATGAATGCCATAAAATGTTTTGTAATTGCGGACCTTTCTAGCCTTAGTTATACTTATTTGTTTTTGTTTTTCTTTTGTTTATTAATTTATTAAAATATTATTTTAAATATGCCCTTCCTTAGATCATGAACTCTCTATTCCTCTTTAGTGACTTTTCCCCTCAAGAGGCCCTACATATCATTTTGCTTTTAATTTGCCATTTTGGCGTTTGTACCTTCTACATATTTTTTCTACTTTTTGCATTCAAATGCAAAGTTTGTATATGTTCAGGTCTGCTGTTAA
Organism: Cynanchum wilfordii; assembly: GCA_025388415.1. NCBI lineage: Eukaryota > Viridiplantae > Streptophyta > Magnoliopsida > Gentianales > Apocynaceae > Cynanchum > Cynanchum wilfordii. The sequence goes on along the minus strand of JAHSUH010002076.1, from coordinate 130,123 downwards.
CTTTCCTGCTTCTTCTATTTTTATAAAATCTAACTGCTTCACGTGAAAGCAGAGACAAATATGAGCTGGAATTGGATTTTAAGAGATATTGGGAAGAGTTCCGATCTTCGAGCTCTGAAAAGGTATTTACACCTGTCTGAGCAAGTCTTATCTTTTCGCTGATGTATGATGCAGGGTTGAGTGGGGCTTATGGTTTTTCTTTTGTCTTGCAGGAAAAGGAAAAGGCCTTGAATTTGGCCATTGATGTTTTCTGTAGATTAATGAAGCAGCACACTAATGTAGCTCAACTAATTACAATGTATGAGGATAGTGTTCCTTCCTTTGCTTTTTCTACGTTCATCTTTCTTTTGGGGACATTTCTTGCAAGACCTTGTAGTGTCCATTTTAGATTTTTGGAAGACCGTACTTTAGTGAATGAATAAAAATATCACCAGCCTTTTTTATCTCTATTTTACCTTTAAAGTCATTTTTATAAGAGGGCCTCTTTATGATGGTTCCCTCATGTATTAAATTAGAGCTTAAACTATTAGTGGTGCCTGTGAAGTTCTGCATTACTTTATGCTTTCTGCGGTGGAATTGTTTACTTTTGTTTACTTAATATTTAAAGTGGTGAATATTTTGCTTCATTTATGCTTTGCTCTAGCAGGCTGGTAGAGACACACATTTTCTCATTTGTTGTGGGAAGAGCATTTGTAACGGATATTGAGAAGTTGAAACTTAGTAGCAAAGCAAGATCATTGGAAGTTGGTAGAGTTTTAAGCTTTTTCCGTGAAACAACAAAGGTCTGGATTATATTTTACTTTGTGTTTTACATATATCTGAACTTCCATAGAATTTTTGTGACATTGATATATAACCTAACAGGACGGTATTCGACCTGGTGCAAATTTATTACATGCAGTGGAAGTTCTTGTATCTGCGGTAATGTTCATTGGTCTTATATCTAGAATATGACTTATTACAATATATTTTCTTTTGGTGTTCAAACTGTTATGTTGTCCATTATACTTTGTTTCTAAAATGAAGTATAAAATACAGCAAAAGGAAAACCATAAAAAGAAACAGAAAAGTGATTTTATTGTATTGTTGAAAAATCTTCTACCCTGCTTTACAAAAGATATAGCTTGTGCTTGTGTCTCCAATACCTGTTGTTTGCTTGCTTGTTTATTTTATAAGAAGTAATGGAGGTTGATTGAGTTTGTTAGTTGTATGAATATTTTTCTTCTTTATCTGCCTGCTCATTTTAATATTATAACCTGTTATTTGATGACTCTGTGCCCACAGCCTATTGATAAACAATCTCTGCTTGATTCTGGGATCCTATGCTGTCTCATTCATGTTTTGGGAGCTCTTCTGGGTCCTCATGTGGGCAATCAGATACAGAATTTTCATAATAATCAGGATCCTTCAGTATCACAAATAAATGGTGAAACAGAATCTGTCCATCATCTTGAGGTAACCTCTTTTAGCAACCTTCTGCTCTTTGTTTCATGCATTTGAACTTACAGCCTCCTCTTCTGCCCTTCTAAGTTGCCAACTTTGTTATTTATTTTTCTGCTCTGGTGGCTTGTGGATTGAATTATTTTCCTGCACACTTCTTATTGTTATCAAATATGTTTATGCATTCATCTTTCTGGCATTACTTCTATGTAAACCATATGTTTTGAAATGCTACCAATCTGGTAAAAGTGAATTCAAAAAATCTGTAAGATAGTCAGAAGTAGCTTTAGAACAGAATGCCACTCACCTTCTTCATTGTCTTGGTGATGAGGATATAGTGTACATCTCAGGAGAATAATCAAATCACTATCATTCTTAATGCAGCAATTTTACCTATTTATGAGCTGCTTCCGCTAGGGGGTCCCCTATTGACCTCCTAGGGCTGCCTGCTTGGTCAGAGGCCCGTTGGTTTGGCTGATGGTATTTTATATAAGTAGTCTTTAAACATAATTATGAATTATAAGAGGAGCCTTCCTTATCATGGGGTGTGTTATGTGGTTTATCTCAGATAATTTTGTTCATGCCCGTGCCTGTTTAATTATCAATTTGTCTTTTCAGATTCCTCTGCACTGACTTGTACAATAATAACAACAAGCTCTTTGATTAGCAGAGATTACTTTTAACATAAGTACCCAATATGGTTTGTTGAATTGGTCACTAAAAGAACGTTTATAATGACAATAAATTCTGAAATTTTATAAGAGCAGCTTTTGCAAATGCAGTTAGAGGGAAGTGTTGTCCATATTATGAAAGCATTAGCCAGCCATACTACTGCAGCCCAAAGTCTGATTGAGGACAATTCGCTTCAGTTACTATTTCAGATGGTTGCCAATGGTTCCTTAACGGTCTTTGCCCAATATAAGGAAGGTCTTGTTCCCTTGCACACTATTCAGCTACACAGACATGCTATGCAGGTAACCAACTGATTGAGTTCTTGATGTATTTGTATAATCAAAGCGATTGTTGAATGTATGTGGCATCAAATTGCAAAACTAAAGTCTTCTCTGTTAATTTGATTTACAGATACTTAATCTTCTATTGGTTAATGACAATGGCAGCACTGCTAAGTACATACGCAAACATCTCCTGGTAGGCATTCTTTTTCTTTGATTTAATCAGCTTTTACTGTTCTTGGTCATTCATGACCACAATAATGCAAACAACTTTCTTTTTGTATCTCTTTCCCCTCCCCTCAGCTTCCCCTTTCTGTCACTCTGTTTTTCTTAATATCAATGTTTCCTATGTTCTGAAACTTTTCTTCATTTTTTTTCTCCTTTTTTGGTATTATAATTTTCATGTGTGCTTCTCTACTCATTCTCTTTCACTGTGTCAGATAAAAGTACTTTTAATGGCTGTAAAGGATTTTAATCCTGATTGTGGGGATGCTGCTTACACAATGAGCATTGTGGACTTGCTTCTGGAATGTGTTGAATTATCATATAGACCAGGTTAGATGGCTTTCTCTCCCTGATGCATAAGAAAAGTTTTCTCAGCTCAAGGATTTTTAGAAGTTTTCAAGAGCTGAAATATAAGCTGTAATATGTTTGTCTGTTTAAGTTCTCATATTTGTTTAGCTATCTAATTCTTTCTCATGTGATGCTGATCCTGGGCAGTTTTTGACTTGTAGAGGCAGGTGGTGTCAGACTTAGAGAGGATATCCATAATGCCCATGGTTATCACTATCTGGTTCAGTTTGCTTTAATTCTTTCAAAGGATAAAGGTGTTCCTTCTGATTCCAATGGTTCAAATCAAGATCCTATGTCCAGCCATCTGCATTCTGATAACAATGTAGAAAGGAAGAACCCTGGGGAGAAAGGATATCTGCCCATGATTGAAAGTCTCTCTCCTACACTAACTAGGTTGCTTGATATTCTGGTTAATCTAGCTTTGGCAGGTCGTGCTGATAGTTCAAGTTCATTTGGGTCAAAAGCATCGAAATTTTCTCAGTCAAAGCCAAGTGGGCATGGCAGAAGTCGGACCTTATCATCTGATAGACTTGCGGATGAATTTTTGGAGAAAGATAATGACAAAGTTAAGGATCTTGAAGCTGTCCAAGTCTTACAAGACATTTTAATAAAATCAGATAGTAGGGAACTTCAGTCTGAAGTACTAAGTAGAATGTTTAAAATATTCTCCAGTCATCTAGAAAATTACAAGTTATGCCAGCAGTTGCGTACAGTGCCTCTCATGATCCTGAACATGACTGAGTTCCCTCCAGCTTTGCAGGACATAATTCTAAAAATTCTTGAATATGCAGTGACTGTGGTCAATTGTGTACCTGAACAAGAGCTGCTTTCTTTATGCTGTTTACTTCAACAGCCAATAACATCTGAACTGAAGCATACTGTCCTTTCTTTCTTTGTGAAGCTTTTATCCTTTGATCAACAGTACAAGAAAGTCTTAAGAGAGGTTGGTGTACTTGAAGTTCTACTTGATGATCTTAAGCAGCACAAGTTACTGTCGGGGCCAGATGAACAAAAAGGTGATTTTAATCAACTGGAAAGGAAATCTAGTTCAAGCAGCTTCAAGAAACGCTTAGACAGTAAGGATGCAATTCTTTCTTCACCCAAGCTATTGGAATCTGGTTCTGGGAAATTTCCTCTGTTTGAGATAGAAAGCACAATTGCAGTAGCATGGGACTGTATGGTCTCCTTGTTGAGAAAAGCTGAAGCAAATCAAGCATCACTTCGATCTGCTGGTGGAGTGACCTTTCTCCTTCCTTTTCTTGTGTCTGATATCCATCGTCCTGGTGTTCTTCGGGTATTATCATGTTTGATTATTGAAGATGGAGCACAGGTTCGCAGTTCTCTTATTGTCTTTGTTTCCTTTTATTTTTTTGTTTCTGAATTTATGTATTATTTCCCCATGGTGTCTCATTGTGAAGATTACTTGCCTTTTTTTTTTTCTTTATGGCTCCAGTTTTGGTGTTGAGATGGGTAACTTTTGGCTCTCAAAACAATAATAGGCTTGATAAAGAGTGGGGTGTGATAATATATAGACTATGCTGGTCTTGTATGTTAATACAAGGCTATGTTCAAATTCCTTCAAAATTTATTTATAAGGGATGAAATAATTGCGAGTTTGGTATGCTCTAGATCCTCACGTGTTTCTTTCTTTCTGGTAGCTATACTAGCAGGTTATTTTAGGAGTTGTCCTTTTCAAGTAATTTGGTTATTATGAGGAAGAAAATTTGATATTCACCATTGTTCGTAATGATTTTTCTTAGAATAGCAGGCCACAAGAAAATGCTAACAACATATATAAAAGCAAAAGCAAAAGCATGATGTGGGAGAGTTTGGAAGACAAGCAAAGGTTTAGACTAATTGATGACTGTAGAATGAGAGAAGTTGTAATCATGTCTGTGGGCTTGACCTAGCTAGTGTAGTTTTAGGTGGTGATGTCATGTTTCATGCATAATACATCTTTTGTTTCGTATCTTGTTTGGGTGAAGTTACTTGGTAGATGGTAATTCATCATGGACCCGCAAGAGTTGCGACTATTTTTCACATTGTGACTACTTTTTGGACAGGTTCATCCAGAAGAGCTGGGAGCACTAGTTGAAGTTTTAAAAAGTGGGATGGTAACAAGTTCTTCTGGATCTCAATTACGACTGGAAGATGATGCAAAATGTGACACTTTAGGGACCCTTTGGCGGATCCTAGGTGTAAACTATTCTGCTCAGAGGGTTTTTGGTGAAGCTACTGGTTTCTCTCTGCTGCTAACTACTCTTCACAGTATCCAAAGTGATGAAAAAAGCAGTGTCCAGTCTTCGTCAATGCTGTACATGAAGGAGTTTACATATCTGTTGCGTGTAATAACAGTTGGAGTTTGTGATAATGCTGTTAACAGAGCAAAGCTACACTTGGTTATAACTTCACCAACCTTCTATGAACTTCTTTCTGAGTCTGGATTGATATGTGTTGAATGTGAAAGGCAAATTATACAGTTGTTGCTGGAACTTGCTCTTGAGATAGTGGTTCCACCATTCTTGACATCAGAAGCTGCAGCACCATCTGATGAATTGGAAAATTTATCTGGTAGTTTTCTTCTATTTACTCCTTCAGGTTCTCCAATACCTGATAAGCAACGAGTGCATAATGCTGGCGCTGTTAGGGTGCTGATACGCTCTTTATTGCTCTTTACGCCAAAGATGCAGTTAGAACTGTTAAACTTCATTGAGAAGCTTGCTCAAGCTAGCTCTTTTAATCAGGAAAACCTTACATCTGTAGGTATGAAATGATGCTTTTATTGTCTTTAAATTGCTGACACTGATTACTTTTTTACTAATTTTCCATTCAATTTTGGTTAGGTTGTGTTGAGCTTCTCCTAGAGATTATATACCCTTTCCTTTCTGCCTCATCACCTCTGCTTTCCCATGCATTGAAGATTGTTGAGGTTCTTGGTGCATACCGGTAAAATACTTGTTGACAATTTTAGAAACTTTTGTCATGATGTTCTGCACTTGTGTTGAATTAGCTATCTCCTTTTGACAGGTTGTCTGCTTTAGAGCTTCGGGTGCTTGTCAGATATATCTTACAAATGAGATCAGCAGGTTCTGGCCGTCTTCTCTTTGATATGATGGAGAAATTGATCCTCAGGGAGGATATGGCTTCAGAAGATGTTTCTTTAGCACCATTTGTGGAGATGGACATGAGCAAGACTGGTCATGCTTCCATTCAAGTGCCACTGGGGGAAAGATCATGGCCTCCTGCAGCTGGTTATTCCTTTGTCTGTTGGTTTCAGTTCAGGAACTTCTTGAAATCACCAGCCAAAGAAACAGAATCTTCCAACTCCGGACCTTTGAAAAAAAAAAGCATAACTGGTGGGCAGCAGCATGGAGCAAATGCTCTCCGGCTATTTTCTGTTGGATCAGCAGATAAAGACAATTCCCTTTATGCAGAACTTTTTCTGCATGAGGATGGTGTTCTAACCCTTGCCACAAGCAATGCTTCCTCCTTGTCATTCTCTGGCTCAGAAATCGAGGAAGGCAGGTGGTATCACCTTGCGGTTGTGCATAGTAAACCAAATGCTTTGGCTGGACTATTTCAGGCTAGTGTGGCTTATGTATATCTTAATGGAAAGCTCGTACACACAGGAAAATTAGGATATTCACCATCTCCTACGGGCAAGGCTCTGCAGGTAACAATTGGTACGCCTGCAACTTATACCAGAATTAGTGACTTTTCTTGGAAGCTCAGGTCTTGCTATCTTTTTGAAGAGGTGCTATCACCTGGTTCTATTTGTTTTATGTACATTCTTGGAAGAGGATATAAGGGTCTGTTTCAGGACACTGATCTGCTACAGTTTGTTCCCAATCAAGCCTGCGGAGGAGGCTGTATGGCCATTTTAGATGCTTTAGATGCTGATTTGCCTTTGGCTTCTACTACACAAAAGCCTGAAACTGTAAACAGGCTAGGGAGCACAAAGGTGGATCGCAGTGGCTTTGTTTGGGATATGGAAAAATTGGGAAACCTCTCATTACAGCTTTCTGGAAAGAAATTAATATTTGCATTTGATGGTACAAGTGCTGAACTTCTTCGAGCTTCTGGAACTTTTTCTTTGCTCAATCTAGTTGATCCAATGTCAGCGGCAGCATCTTCTATTGGGGGTGAGTAACTTTTGTTAATTTTTCACATTGTTGGCATGATTCCTCATTTATCTTAATTGTCTATCTTGTAACCTGTATTTTGTTGAGTTCAATTTTATTTGTTTCTGTTTGTGGTGTTACTGCACCAGGAATACCGCGCTTTGGACGGCTTCTCGGGGATGTCTATGTCTGCAAGCAGTGTCTCATTGGTGACACTGTCCGGCCAATTGGTGGAATGGCCGTTGTCCTTGCTCTTGTTGAAGCTGCTGAAACCAGGGATATGTTGCACATGGCCTTGACATTACTTGCATGTGCACTTCATCAGAACCCCCAGAATGTCAGAGACATGCAGAAATATCGAGGTTACCACTTGCTGTCTCTGTTTCTGCACCGCCGAATGTCATTGTTTGACATGCAATCACTGGAGATCTTTTTTCAGATTGCTGCATGCGAAGCCTCCTTTGCTGAACTCAAGAAGCTTCAGAATACTCGTAGTAATCTATCTCCTGCTGTTTCCCTTCATGAAGAAAGCACCTTTGAGGATCTTAATTTATCTAAATTTCGTGAAGAATTTTCTTCAGTAGGGTCCCATGGAGATATGGATGATTTTTCTGCACAAAAAGATTCGTTCAGTCATGTTTCAGAGCTTGAAACTGCTGACATACCCACTGAAACATCCAACTGCATGGTCCTGTCAAATGCTGACATGGTTGAGCATGTCTTGTTGGACTGGACCCTCTGGGTAATAGCTCCTGTTCCAATTCAAATAACTCTTTTGGGCTTTCTTGAGCATCTTGTCTCCATGCATTGGTACAGGAATCATAACCTGACAATTCTGCGCAGAATTAATCTAGTTCAACATTTACTGGTAACACTTCAGAGGGGGGATGTTGAGGTTCCGGTTTTGGAGAAGTTAGTGGTATTGCTAGGCGTCATTTTAGAAGATGGCTTTCTAGCATCTGAATTGGAACATGTGGTTAGATTTACGATTATGACTTTTGATCCACCTGAGCTAACATCACGTCATCAAATAATAAGAGAGTCAATGGGGAAGCATGTTATTGTAAGGAATATGTTGCTTGAGATGCTAATTGATCTACAGGTGACCATCAAATCAGAGGAGTTGCTTGAGCAGTGGCATAAAAATGTATCATCAAAATTAATTACATATTTTCTTGATGAAGCTGTTCATCCAACAAGTATGAGATGGATCATGACTCTTCTGGGTGTTTGCCTTGCTTCTTCCCCGACATTCACCCTTAAATTTCGCTCGAGTGGGGGATATCAAGGTTTGGCACGGGTTCTTCCAAGTTTTTATGATTCCCCTGATATCTATTACATTTTATTTTGCCTGATATTTGGCAAGCCTGTATATCCTAGACTACCTGAGGTCCGAATGCTTGACTTCCATGCTCTTATGCCTAGTGATGGAAACTACAAGGAGTTGAAATTTATTGAACTGTTGGATTCAGTGATTGCCATGGCAAAATCTACGTTTGATAGGTTGTGTACCCAGTCGATACTTGTCCACCAAACAGGTAACCTTTCCCAGGTTGGTGCTGGTCTGGTGGCTGAACTTGTGGAAGGAATTACAGATATGGCTGGGGATCTTCAAGGTGAAGCATTGATGCACAAAACCTATGCAGCACGCCTTATGGGGGGAGAGGCTTCCGCACCTGCTGCAGCTACCTCAGTCCTCAGATTCATGGTTGACCTAGCAAAAATGTGTCCTCCTTTTTCTGCTGTCTGCAGACGGGCTGAATTTCTTGAGAGCTGTATTGACCTTTATTTCTCCTGTGTGAGGTTCGTATTCTATTACTTCTCTCCCATTGGCTTCAATATATTCTTTTTTCAATGAACTTCAGAAAGGAAACAACTTGATGACTGATTAAATAATTGATGCGCGTCTGAAAAAGTTAGTAATAGAAAGAAATAGTCTTAAAATGTGATCTTGTATCCACACTTTGTTGAAGAATGTATTGGTATAACATGTAGGGCTGCACATGCTCTGAAGATGGCAAAGGATCTCTCAGTCAAAGTGGAAGAGAAGAACTTAAATGATGCTGATGACACCTGTAGTTCACAGAACACATTTTCTAGCTTGCCTCTTGAACAGTCCAGTAAGACCTCAATAAGCATGGAAGGCTTTCCGCAGGAGCAGGCAAGTTCAAGTTCTGAGGATGGACCTCTCATGACAGATGGTGTGCAAGGCCATATATCCCCACAGAAATCACTGAAAGCAGTGGAAGAAAATCCTGATGGTGTTCGGAATTCAGATGGGGAACCAGTTGATCACGCTTCAGTTGCTACTGGTAGTAATGAGTTCAGCTTCCCCGCTTCAAAACGCACACCGAATCAGAGTCATCAGGCTGATTCTCTGAGTTCTGTGTCATTCAATACACTTGAATCACCTATTTTATCGGAGAAATCTAATTCCAGAATCGTGGTCACACCATCTGCATCTCCATCTCCAGTTTTAGCTTTGACTTCGTGGCTGGGCTCTGGCAGTCAAAATGAATCAAAAGGCTATTTCACCTCCAACCCTTCCACGGAGTCTTCTGCATCCTTCAGTGAAATAGATTCCTCTTCTGACTTGAATCCTAGTTCTAATGGACAATTTGCTGCAAATACATTGTTTGCAATAAGCCCGAAACTGCTCCTTGAAGTGGATAATTCTGGCTATGGTGGTGGTCCATGTTCTGCTGGTGCTACTGCTGTTCTGGATTTTATGGCTGAAGTCCTTTCTGACTTTGTAACCGAGCAGATAAAATCTGCACCAATTATTGAGGTTATTTTGGAGAGCGCTCCTCTGTATGTAGATACTGAATCTGTTCTAGTTTTCCAGGGCTTATGCCTTGGTAGATTGATGAATTTTGTGGAAAGGCGCCTCCTGCGTGATGACGAGGAAGATGAAAAAAAATTAGACAAAAGTCGTTGGTCCTTGAACCTAGATGCATTGTGCTGGATGATTGTTGATCGAGTTTACATGGGTGCTTTTCCCCGGGCAGCTGATGTATTAAAAACTTTGGAATTCCTTTTATCCATGTTACAGTTGGCAAACAAAGATGGTCGGATTGAAGAGAAAACCCCAGTTGGGAAAGGGCTCCTTTCAATTGGAAGAGGAAGCAGGCAACTTGATGCTTATATACATGCAATATTTAGAAATACAAATAGAATTATATTATTTTGTTTCCTTCCGTCTTTCTTGATCAGTATTGGAGAAGATGAACTTCTTTCACGCTTAGGTTTGCAAATTGAACAGAAAAGAACTTCTCTAAACTCATCTGCAGAAGACGAAGGGGTAGATATTTGTACAGTGTTACAATTGCTAGTTGCTCATAGACGAATAATATTTTGTCCCAGCAATCTTGATACTGATCTTAATTGTTGCCTGTGCATAAATCTCATAGCACTTCTTCATGATCGTAGACAAAATGCGCAGAACATGTCTGTTGAGATTCTTAAGTACTTGCTGGTGCATCGCCGGGCTGCAGTTGAAGATTTGCTTGTATCTAAGCCAAATCAAGGACCTGCTCTGGATGTTTTACATGGTGGTTTTGACAAGCTTCTGACTGGAAGTTCATCTGCATTTTATGAGTGGCTTCACCGTTCTGAACATGGTGTCAATAAAGCGTTAGAACAATGTGCTGCAATTATGTGGGTACAGTACATTGCAGGTTCAACAAAATTTCCTGGAGTAAGGATAAAGGGCATGGATAGTCGCCGTAAACGAGAAATGGGGAGAAAGTCACGGGACTGCTCAAAATTAGACCTAAAACATTGGGAGCAGGTTAATGAAAGGAGAATTGCCCTTGAATTGGTCCGTGATGCAATGGCTACTGAGTTGAGAGTTGTTCGTCAAGACAAGTATGGTTGGGTGCTCCATGCTGAGAGTGAGTGGCAGACACATCTCCAGCAACTTGTTCATGAGCGAGGAATATTTCCAATATGTAAGTCCTCAACAAGTGAAGGGCCTGAATGGCAGCTTTGCCCAATTGAAGGTCCATACAGAATGCGAAAAAAGCTTGAAAGGTGCAAACTAAAGATCGAAACCATTCAAAATGTTCTAAATGGACAATTTGAGTTAGGTGATCTTGAGTTGCCCAAGGAGAGAGCAGAAAATGCACTCAATGGTTCTGACGAGTCCGATTCATTTTTCAATGTGTTAAATGATAACCCAAAACAAGATTCTTACGATGGTGAGATGTATGATCTTTCTCTTTTGAAAGAACCAAAAGATGCCAGAGAGGGAGCTTCTAGTAGAACTGGGTGGCATGATGATAGAGATAGCAGCATAAATGAACAAAGTATTCACTCTGCTGCCGAGTTTGGTGGGAAGTCTAGTGCTGCTTCCTTTCAAAGAACAGAAAGTGTCCAAGGAAAGTCTGGTCTGGGCTCGCCGAGGCAATCTTCTTCTGTGAGAGTTGATGAAGTGAAGGTTGAGGAGAAATCTGATAAGGAGTTAAATGATAATGGTGAATACTTGATCAGGCCTTATTTGGAGCCACTTGAAAAGATAAAGTACAAATATAATTGTGAGAGAGTTGTTGGTCTTGATAAGCATGATGGTATATTTCTTATAGGAGAGCTCTCACTATATGTCATTGAGAACTTCTACGTTGATGATTCAGGGTGCATATGTGAGAAAGAATGCGAAGATGATCTCTCTGTCATTGATCAGGCTTTGGGTGTGAATAAGGATTTTTCCCTTGGCTTGGATTCTCATTCCAAGTCAACTTCTTCATGGGGTGCAACAGTAAAAACATATGTGGGGGGAAGGGCATGGGCTTATAATGGTGGTGCATGGGGAAAGGAAAAGGTGTGTACTAGTGGTAATGTGCCTCATCTTTGGCGTATGTGGAAGCTTGATAGTGTTCATGAACTTTTGAAGCGTGATTATCAGCTCCGGCCTGTTGCTATTGAAATATTTAGCATGGATGGTTGCAATGATCTTCTTGTTTTCCATAAAAAAGAACGGGAAGAAGTTTTTAAAAATTTGATCTCAATGAATCTGCCAAGAAACATCATGTAAGTGACTGTTTCTAATTAGTTAAGGTTCTAGATTGTTTTTTCCTTCAATTTTTCTTGCTTTCTTTCTTCCCCCCTTATTCTGTTTGTATATCAAATATATATGATAATAATTGATATATGAGCACGTATTAGAACTAGAAAAGGAAAATATAGATAGTTAAGGACATAATTTTCTCTTTGAGCATTTTGGAGTCTCTTCTGCTAGCCAAAATACTTGAGTTCAGTCACTAAAAGTATGAGCTTCTTGTGCCCATGGTAAAAAAATACATAGCTATGCGATATGGATAGACATGGATGGATATGAGGCTTCACAAGTGTGATGTCAGGATCAGTTTTCATTGTACGACCTTACAATTTAGGCATGGACTGATCTATAGTGGGTGGCAATGGCCCTGAATAACCATTTGCCTCATGTAAATAGTATTGGGTATGGAACTTTTAGAAAATCATGGGCAGTGCTTTTTTGGTGTTTAAATCTTTAGAAGCACTTAAGAAACTTTGTAATGCTATTTGGCAAGATTGCAACCATTTTTGTAATACTTTGTATTTTTACCTTTTCACACTTCATGTTTCATTAACTGCATGTATGGATTAAACTGGAAATGTCCCTGATGCCCTATTCTTTCCAGTCGTTGATATCAAGTATTTTTATGGTTAGATTCTACTTCTATTGGCTTAAAATGAGGTAGGCCTATCATATTCTAGGGAGTTTTATGTTTTGATTTGGATAATGTTATGTTTGAAAAGGGGAGGGAATATATGCATACATACTTCAGATATAAGCAATACATATACCTATCTATATGTGTTTATGTGTGTATAAAAACTTTCTCTGAAGGTTTATATGACCAAAACGAAATTCTAAATCCTCCCCAACTTTGCATAGTTCTTCCGTTTTAATTCTCCTTCAGTCATTATTACTTGTTGCATTTTTGGTAATAGCAATATTTCCCTTTATATCCTTCTATCTGATGCTCGCCAACTAATATTCATTAAATACACTGTATAAAAGAATGAATAGTTATATGATATTTGAGCCTCTCATTATTAAAAACGCATAAATTTAGCATTTTCTTCAGGGGTGTAAAAGTAATTGAATGCATAAAGGAATGGAATAAACTACAAGCAGTGGTTTTTATTTTATTTTATTTTAATTTAATTTAATAAATAAATATCCATGTCATTCTGATTTCTAAGCTTTTCATAATTGAGATTCCTTGAATTTGTATCGTAGTTGTACTATGTGATATGGTCTTATACTAGCTCACAGGCCTTTTTACCAAACAACAATGCCTTTTTTGCGTTTTCAGGGAAATTTGGTATTGGAATCAATAACTGATTCGTATATCTGTAGCTTTCTAGTTATTTATCTTTCTTGTTTTTTTTGCATTGTAAACCTAGCATGATTTTTGCCTACTTATGTGTTCAACAGGTTGGACACAACAATTACTGGGTCAACAAAACAGGAAAGCAGTGAGGGCAGTCGCCTCTTCAAGGTTATGGCGAAGTCATTCTCCAAGAGATGGCAAAATGGAGAGATTAGCAATTTTCAGTACCTCATGCATTTGAACACTCTAGCTGGTCGTGGTTATAGTGATCTAACTCAGTACCCTGTGTTTCCTTGGGTACTTGCTAATTATGAAAGTGAGAATCTAGATCTGTCAGATCCCAAAGCATTCCGGAGGCTTGATAAACCGATGGGCTGTCAAACACTGGAAGGAGAAGAGGAGTTCAGGAAAAGGTGTTCTTTAACTGCTCATTAGCTAGTCTTAGACCTTGTAACTGTATTTTTATTGTTCTTTAATATTCTTGCTAAATCTTCTTTTTCTTGGAGCTCTGTGATTCAGATTTTTATTGATTACATTATTTGCTTGCTTTCTCCACAGATATGAGAGTTGGGATGATCCTGAAGTTCCCAAATTTCATTATGGTTCTCATTATTCAAGTGCTGGGATTGTCCTTTTTTACCTTATACGACTACCACCATTCAGTACTGAGAATCAGAAGCTACAGGGTGGCCAGTTTGATCATGCTGATCGACTTTTCAATAGCATACGAGATACTTGGCTAAGTGCTGCTGGAAAAGGAAACACATCGGATGTGAAGGAACTAATTCCTGAGTTCTTCTATATGCCTGAATTCCTTGAGAACAGGTTCAATCTTGACTTGGGTGAGAAACAATCAGGGGAGAAGGTTCGTATTCCTGGATCCAGAAATTTGCTCCTTTTTAATCTTCTTCACAGGTTAACATGGTTTTTCGTTTTTTAGGTTAATGATGTTATCTTACCTCCATGGTCAAAAGGCAGTGTGAGAGAGTTCATTCGGAAGCACAGGGAAGCATTAGAATCAGACTATGTTTCTGAGAATCTGCATCACTGGATAGACCTAATATTTGGATACAAACAGCGAGGGAAGGTGGGTTTTACATTAAATGTTCTTTTGTTCTGGCTCTTCATTTTGTGGAGTGTTTTATCTTCCTTTTGTACCTCTTCTTTAACACCATTTCAAAACAATCTGTTTTTTCTTAAGTATGTTTAACTTATGACCTATGTTATAATTCATCTGGCTTACTAGTTACTTCATTTGATAATAAGGTTCATTTGATAATAACTTGACAGAGTAATTGTGTTACCAATTCACAAATGATAATAAGGTTCTGATTTCTTTTGCTCCTTCTTGGTATCATTTTCTTCAAAATAGACTTGTTCTTGTTGCTTGGCAGAGGCTTTCTTGTAATTGCTTTACCAATGTTAGATATTTGAATATTTTCTGATAATCAATCTTGGATCTGAGAAGATGATATTTATTTGTTTGATGATGCTTATCACCTATCCTGCCTTGATCCTGCCTGTTCACTCCATATGTTCTCTCTCCATCTTCAAAATATATTTTTATATATATGTATATATTTATGTATCGATGTTTCCTTTTCTTTGAAATTTATTAGGGTGCTGAGGAAGCTGTCAATGTCTTCTATCACTACACTTATGAGGGCAGTGTTGACATAGACTCAGTCACAGATCCAGCAATGAAAGCATCTATTCTAGCACAAATTAATCACTTTGGACAAACTCCAAAACAGCTATTCCTCAAGCCACATCCTAGAAGGCGGTCTGACAGAAAAATTCCTCCTCATCCACTTAAGCACTCTCTGCATCTTGTTCCACATGAGATTCGTAGGAGCTCATCTTCTATATCTCAGATTGTGACATTGAACGACAAGATTTTTGTGGTTGGAGCAAATAATTTGCTGAAACCTAGAATGTATGCCAAATATGTTGCTTGGGGTTTCCCTGATCGTAGTTTGAGGTTTATTAGCTATGATCAAGATAAACTTCTCTCAACTCACGAAAATCTTCATGGAGGCAACCAGATACAGTGTGCCAGTGCTAGCCATGATGGTCAAATTCTGGTTACTGGAGCAGATGATGGATTAGTTAATGTTTGGAGAATTGTCAAGGATGGACCCCGTAGCATGAGACGACTGCTGTTGGAAAAGGCCCTCTGTGCCCACACTGGTAAAATAACATGCCTCCATGTCAGTCAGCCTTACATGATGATTGTGAGTGGATCAGATGATTGTACTGTTGTGCTTTGGGATCTGAGCTCAATGGTTTTTGTTAGGCAGCTTCCTCAGTTCCCTTCTCCAGTTTCGGCGATATATGTGAATGATTTGACTGGGGATATTGTAACAGCTGCTGGTGTCACTCTTGCTGTTTGGAGCATCAATGGTGACTGCCTTGCTGTGGTTAATACATCACAACTTCCATCAGATTTCATTATCTCACTTACTGGCTGTACGTTCTCAGATTGGATGAATACGAACTGGTATGTCTCTGGTCATCAGAGTGGGGCTGTTAAGGTCTGGAAAATGGTCCACTGCTCTGAGGAGTCTGCTCATGGTAAGCTCACTGGAACTCAAGGTGGAGGTTTAATGCTTGGGGAGAAAGTGCCGGAGTATAGGTTGGTCTTGCACAAGGTACTGAAGTCTCACAAGCACCCTGTTACTGCCCTTCATCTTACTAGTGATCTAAAGCAGTTGTTGAGTGGGGATGCTGGTGGCAGTTTGTTATCATGGACACTACCGGATGAAAGCTTGAGATCTTCTACTAATCAGGGGTAATAATTATGTATGAAGAGTTTCCATATTCAACTCCATAAAGCCGGCTTCTCATTTAATACAGTGTTCATTGAACTGGTGTTCTTTGTCCCGGTTTCCTGGAAGGGTGGAGACGTAGTTACATGCCATGTGAGAAACGTCAGTACACAAATGCCAGCCCTTGACTGAGAGAGGATTTTGCAAGACATGTGAGTAGGAACCCCTTGATACCTGTGAAGCAAAATATCTCCCTAGTGCCTTGTGCTTTCGGGAACTAAGGGCTCGGAAGAGGAGGAGTGGTCGCTTAAGTTTCCTTAACTAAAGTTTCTCGGGAGCAGGATCTTTGACTCTTGGAGGAATTAGTGTCTGCTTTACCGGATATTTGTTGTACATAAGTAGGTAAATGATGTGTGCTGTTGTATAGCCGGAAGTTTGTCCAATATTTTGTTGTGTCACCTGGAAAATGAGTCAGGCCTGGTCTTATATTATAACAGGTGGGGGATAAATGACTACTCTTTCAGCAGCAGATATTTCATTTTGCTGAAGTTCATTTTCCACGAGGGAAAGGGAAAGGGAAATTGCTGCAGTCCTTCGTTTTTGATGGTAAAATGCCTTAATTCTTTTGTTTCTTGTATAAAATGAATAGGAGGTTAAAAGGGATTTGCCTCCTTATTTATTCTCTCGAACATGTTGGAATGAAAAGTTTTGATCAAGTCTTACCTGGCTTTTTCACTTTTTTATCTTCTCGGAACAATTTGTAATATGTACAGCAATATAAGAAGTTTTGCCATCTATCCATTCGAAGTGTGTTTTACTCTCAGAAGTTTCTAGTGTTAGTACATTTCTATCGGTATCTAACTACAAAGAAATGGAGGCAGTAAAGATAATTTTCAGTCCCCTCGGTAAAATTAATTCCAAGGTTTTCTTTTTTTTTCTACCCAATATATATTAAATTTTGTGGATTAGGTCTATTTTATGAACATGTCAAATTTTTTTTTTTTAAAAAAGAAAATTGGAAAAATTCCGTTACCGGGAATCGAACCCGGGTCTCCTGGGTGAAAGCCAGATATCCTAACCGCTGGACGATAACGGAATATTGTTGAAATACGTACAACATATATATAATATTTTGTTCATATTTTTGAAGAGTCATTTTAAACTCACTACTTTCTCGCCGGCGCTGGAGAATTTGCAGTAATGGCTGCTCTTGTCCCGCTTGTGTCCTTCACTGGCGCAACAATCTCCAAATTCGATATAACGAATCCGCCTCTTACAGTATCTGGTTTATCCAAACAACCGAAGAAATATTCTCTTCTCAAAGAAACTTGCAAGCATGGAGACCTCGAAAAAGCCTTCAACCTTGTTACTGACTGCTTCCCAAGCCAAAATCCTTCTAATAACGGATTATGTGAAGCATATTCGGTACTTCTTGAGCTTTGTGCAAGCCAAAAAGCGTTATCTCAAGGAAAGCAAATTCATGCTCAAGTTCTCAAGTCAAGTGGTGTTTATGATTCCCAATTTTTGGATACAAAACTAGTGTATATGTACGGAAAATGTGGGTCTGTATTGGAGGCTGAGAAAGTGTTCGATAGAATGCCGGATAGAAGCATTTTTTCTTGGAATGCTATGGTTGGAGCATGCGTCAGTAATGATAAATGTTTGGAAGCGTTAAAACTCTACGAGAGAATGCGTCACTGTGGTTTTCCTCTTGACACGCATACATTTTCTTGTGTACTAAAGGCTTGTGCTGGTATTGAAGATTTACGGTGTGGGCAGGAAACTCATGGACTAGCTATTAAATTAGGTTTTATGTCTAATGTTTTTATTGTGAATTCACTCGTAGGAATGTATGGTAAGTGTAATGATGTTCATTCAGCGGAGAGATTGTTCAATAAAATGAGTTTGAAAGAGGATGTTGTTTCATGGAATTCAATTCTTTCTTCTTATGTTATCAACCAGATGAGCATAGAAGCTCTGAGAATCTTTAAAGAAATGCTATATGCTGATACGGTTCCAAGTACTTACACTTTTGTTGCTGCTCTTCAGGCTTGCGAGGATCCATCATTGGGGAAAATGGGAAAGGCTGTTCATGCTATTGTTCTTAAATATGGCCATTATCTTGACCTATATGTTGCAAATGCCTTGGTTGTTATGTACACGAGAAATGGTAAGATGGATGAAGCTGCAAGACTGTTCCATGAGATTGAGGAGAAAGATAATGTTTCATGGAACACAATGCTATCAGGTCTTGTACAAAATGGATTGTATGATGATGCATTTGATTTGTTTTGTCAGATGAAGAATGTTGACTGGCAACCTGATGAGGTATCAATTATAAGCATGCTTGCAGCTTGTGGAAGATCAAAAAGCTTGTTGCTCGGAATGGAAATGCATGCTTGTGCTCTGAAAAATGGAATGGACTTTGATTTGCAGGTCAGCAACACACTTATGGACATGTATGCGAAGTGTGATCGAATAGATTATATGAACTTTGTTTTCCATAGGATGTCTTGCAGAGACCATATTACTTGGACGACAGCCATATCTAGCTATGCTCAGAACAACTGTCCCATGAAGGCCTTGCAATTGTTCCGGGAGATGCAGATGGAAAAAATGGAGATTGACTTATTGATTATTGGTAGTGTTCTCATTGCTTGTTGTGGTTTAAAGTGCAATTCACTTATTAAAGAAGTTCATGGATATGTAATACGAAGGGGATATAGTGATCTTGTCACTGCAAATAGTCTTGTTGATTCTTATGGAAACTGTGGGAATGTAGATTATGCACGCACCATTTTCAGAGAAATGGAAGTTAAAAATGTTGTATCCTTTACAAGCATGGTATTTTGTTATGTGCATAATGGATTCATAAATGAGGCTGTTGACCTTGTCTATCAGATGAAAGAAGCTGATATTGTGCTGGATTCTGTAGCAATACTGAGCATTCTATCTGTTGTGGCCAATTTATCAGCCTTGAGAAAAGCAAAAGAAATGCATGGATTCGTTCTGAGGAAGGGGTTTCTAGTTAATGGTTCTATTGTCAGCTCTCTTGTAGATACGTATGCTTCCTGTGGTACTTTGGATTATGCAATAAAGGTTTTCAATTGTGTCTCAAAGAAAGATCTTTCTATATGGACAAGCATGATAAATGCATATGGAATGCATGGGTGCGGCAGAGAAGCAATTGGTTCATTGAAGAGGATGGAAGATGAGAATCTTTTTCCTGATCACATTACTTTCTTGGTTGCTCTCTACGCGTGCAGCCATTCAGCAATGGTGGATGAGGGCAAACAAATTTTTGAATCAATGCAGCATGACTATAAATTGGAGCCATGGCCAGAACATTACACTTGTATGGTTGATATGCTTGGTCGTGCGAATTACATAGAAGAAGCATTTGAATTTACAAAAACAATGAGAACAGAGCCAACAGCTGCTGTCTGGTCTGCTCTTCTTGGTGCTTGTCAGGTTCACTCCCATGAAGTAGTAGGAAAAATAGCTGCCTGTAAAGTTCTTGAATTGGAACCACAGAATCCAGGAAATTATGTATTAATATCTAATTCATATGCTGCAAAAGAGAGATGGCGGGATGTGGAAGAAGTGAGGAAGGCAATGAAAAAGAAAGGGCTAAAGAAAGATCCTGCATGTAGTTGGGTTGAGATTGGAAATGAGGTCCATGTTTTCACTGCCCATGACAGGTCTCATCCTGAGTCCGATGAGATTTATCAAAAATTGGATTTGATTACAGAGAAATTGAGGAGAGAAGGCTATGTCCCTCAAACTAAATACGTTTTGCACAATTTGGAGGAGAAAGAAAAAATTAGGTTACTTTACGGACATAGTGAACGGTTGGCCATTTCATTCGGTTTGCTTAAAACTGCAAAAGGAACACCAATACGAATCACTAAGAACCTTCGTATTTGTGGCGATTGCCATACTTTCAGTAAGTTAACTTCCGAGTATCTTGAATGCGAACTCATTGTGCGTGACGCCAATAGATTTCATCACTTCAAGAATGGGATTTGCTCTTGCGGAGATTTCTGGTGATTTTCCTCATTTTTGTCAAACAGGAATGATTATTCTGTGGAAAATGTGTTTCATTAAGAAGCCCTGTTGCAATTTTAGCAGCAATGTTTTGATGTCCGACTGTGAGAGGTGAATGACGAAGTGAAAATCAACCCCTTAAAGCTGTATACCGACAGAGGATTGAAAGAAAAACTACGAAGCAGCCATAATCTAGTCTACACGTGTCTGTTGCCAAGATTTTTATTCTTTTTAGTCAGTTTCTCTCTCGAAACTATGAGCATCCCTCTCATTTCTGTGTACCGCAAGTATTTCGGCTGCCCATAGAAAGTTTATACAACTTTCAAGATTCTTTGATTCCATGGGAAAGTAACAATAAAGTTCCATCTTTTGAAACGAACTTGTGCAGTTGCTCCTTTTTGAAATCATAGAGAAAGAAGAAAACTGAAAATGCTGGCAGTTTTTCATCGTAGTCTTGCAAAATGCCCGGAAGCCATGAAGTGTACTAACTCGGAGTCTACTCCTTCATCAGTATTAAGTGGCGAGCCTTTGCGGCAATATTTCTCCTCTTTGCATCCTAATTCTGTTTCAGTGAATCTTGGCCCTTCGGGTTTCATGGCCTACTCCTCCCATGGGCAGAATCTACTTCTTCCTAGGTACTGTATTCTTTCTCAAGTTGTTGCTCTGATATCTTCTTGTTTCTCTTTGGGTTTTGTAACACAATTGAGGAATAGCCTTGATGTCTTGATGAGTTTCATGGACGCTATAATTCTATGGCTTCTTAAGAAAAGCAACGTAGCTTTAAGACTCCTCTGATTTTATGGCTGATTATTCATTTACTATTTTGTTCTCTTTATTTACTCAATGTGTTCCATCATTTTTCATTTGTTAATGTATAATTTCTTCTGTTTCTGTCCTTAAAAAAATTGGTTTGAGATTCTTTATCATTCAAAACTTTTGATCCATTCTTTATCGTGACTAGTAAAATCTTATGAAACGGAAAATCATAAGTCTGGGATTCTTTTCTACTGATTGACACTTCTGAAATAGGTTTTGGATGACAGGCAATCTGTTTTTGATCTGCCATGATCAATTCTTAGACTGGTTTCTTACATTTCTGTGCATCCTAGGTCAGGTTATTTGCTGCTGTAGATGATATATTCTGCTTGTTTCAAGGGCATATTGAGAATGTAGCTCCTCTGAAACAACAATATGGTCTGACTAATATTGCTAATGAAGTCAGCATCATCATCGAAGCTTACCGCACTATGAGAGATAGATGCCCGTGTCCTACAGATCATGTTGTTAGAAATGTCAATGGAAAATTTGCTTTCATACTCTTTGATAGCACCTCTAAGACTCTGATCACTGCTGGGGTGAGTTATCAATTCTGACTAGCGACTGCATTCTTGTTATATGTTGTTTTTATATTAACAAGCTAGTTTTAATTGGAAACTTCGTGGTACTGTTTTTATGTTACCTTTTGTTTACTCAATCATATAAATTTCTTTTATAAACTGACTCTATGGCCTTTCAATGTGGATGTTCTTTTGATATAGGATGCTGATGAAAATGTACCTCTATTCTGGGGAATGGACTCTGAGGATAATCTAGTGCTCTCTGGTGATGAATTGGTTGTGAAGAAGGCATGTGGAAGGTCTTTTGCTCCATTTCCAAAAGGTAAGAAAACTTCAAGTAGAAAGTGCATAAAAAAGTTTGAAATGGAAGATCCTACTTTGTTTTATTTGCTGTGCTTTCTTGAAGGCAGAAAGTGCTTTTGTTTTTTGCATTTTAGGTTAGCAAGTGTTACTGAAGCCTCGTGTCTGCTTGATGCTCTATGACATCGCTTTTACAAGATTAAATTTACCATTATCATTGATGGGTTATCTTAACTACAAATGACATAATTCCATAGCATGCATATAGCAGCAACCCTTCTGTCCTACTATTTTGCCTGCACATTTTTCCCTACTGTGTCTATATACTGGCATCTGTGGCTTGGATAACCTCCAATCTTGTCTCAAGGTAAAAGTGCATGGGTTCCTCATACCTCAATCTTTTTTCAGGCTGCTTTTTTACATCTTCTGGTGGCTTGAGAAGCTTTGAATGTCCCATAAAAGAGTTAAAGCCAATACCTTGGACTGACAGCTTAGGCGAGGTCTGTGGTTCTACCTTTGAGGTTGATGAGGAGTCAAAGAAGGAAATCAGAATCCTCTGAGTAGGAAGTGCTACACATTGTTCTCAGTACTGACAAAAGCTTTGAAATTAAGGATGAAAAGTATGCATCTTTTGTACCAACTCTATAGTTCATATTCTGTTAATTATTTCATGTTTCTTATTCTTGGTCAATATGTCTGTATTGTGTAGAATGGAGATAAAATGAAGAATATACCAGTGCTTGCACTTTATGGTTATTCTCTATGTTGATGGTACTAGTTGACTGATGATCTCAATGTATTTGTCATCATGGTCAAATTGCTTGGACATTTTCTCCTTCTTGTCATTTTTTTCCCTTGCCATTCTTGATTTTCTTGGTGCTCTTTTAGTGATTGCATCCACTGAATGATAGAGAGCAACACCTAATATTCTTATTATCAATCTTTTCTTAAAGTACTCACTATCATGAAGCAATTTATTCCATGTCCTCAAAGTGAAATGTATTCTCAGGCACAATCTTATCCAACAGGCAATTATATCTGAGCTAAGCCTTTAAATCATTCAGCAAGTTCCTTTTAGCAATATTAGAGTGGATGATGTCAAATGCCCTAATTAAGTGAAAATTAAAGTAAGGGCTCACGTATTTTGGTCTATATCACTTCTTCAAGTCCATGAAGATACAGAGGAAACGGTGGAGGAATATTCTAGGATTTTCCTTGATGTCTTTGATCCAATTGGCTTATATTGAATATATGATTTAATGTTTGTAGGTAAGAGAAAGAGGAGAGAGTTGTGCTGACAACCTTGATGATCATGGGTTAGAAAATTTTATCCTAGAATATAGATACTGGAAAACCTTGGGCCAAGTTATGACATTGGGTCATTTCATGAAGGGAAAGTGAACTGAATACCAATAAATTTGGAAACTCTTTATGTCGAATTTATTTCTCTCAACACTATTGGGCTGTTGGAATAATGAGAATGAGTATCCTGAAAAAAGTTCCCACTATAGTTCTTCACCTGCTGCTGTTGAGATAATTAGGATTTTACTCCAGAAATACTCCTTTCCATTATAACAAGTGTTAGATCCTGAGAATCACCTCTGCTAAGCAACCAATAACAATGCAGAACACAAATCATACAAACAATCTAAGTTGATTTCTCCACAGAAGGATGATTGTCTAAGACTCCTGAGCTCTGGAGGCGCTTCTTCCTTCGTGAAAGCCTTTCAGGTTGCATATAACAACTATAATTATGGTAATATCATATAGTGTTTGTTTCATATCTTGGTTATATTCCCTCCATCTCCAATAGTGTTGAGAGAAATAAATTTTACATTAGACTGGCTAAAGATATGCCATTTCTTGTATTAACTGAAAGTAGAATCATAAACATGACTAGTGATAAGTGATCTATTAATGTATACTAATAATATTTAAAGCAAAAAATGGTTGAAGTATCACTGTGGTTCTGGTTAGTGAACTGAAGGTATAACATAAACTATGCCTTTTCTTTTGCTATAAATGCTCCATAAACTTTAGTTGCCTCTTGCATTTTATATGTTTACCCCATGTTATAATCAATGTTTTAATATAACTGTGTCTTGAGTTTAGTTAATCCTGACTCTAATGTTCCAGATGTAAATTTGCAACTATCTCTTTTATGCACCATTGGCTAAGTTTCAGGAGAGCATTTTATTGCTGCATTAGGAGTTATTGGCCGCAACTAGGTTTATCCATAATAGCCATTGATGATCTTAGGGTGATTATTTTGCTAATGAATGCACTTACTGATGTTATAGTCTCGAAGTAGTACCACCTACATCATAAAAAATTAAATTATCGTGTGATCCCTTGAAGGAACTTCCGAAATAAGGAACATGCTATGTGGATATGCTTGACATAAACTTAGTTCTTATTAAAGCAAGCAAAAAATTTATGCGTTGATGATCATATATGATTGTCTTTGTTAAAGATGCACAGCTTAAGGTAGTCCTGTTTTATTAATTGTAAATCTTTTGTCCAAACAATATTGCTTTCTTGGACAAGTACTCTCTGGTTAAGGGTACAAGAATGGGGAAGCCATTTTCTTGTGGAACCAGAAGCTCTAATAAATTTGAAGTTGCTCTTGCTACTCAGACTGCAATTTACAAGAATTGCAAGTAGGGTAATCATTACATTATGGGTGAGAATGCCACAACATGGGCATCCTTAAGAAATTATTGCATTAGGATATAGCTTGGGATTAGGTCTCAAACCTAACCAATCTGAGTACATTAATTTTCCCCATCTTCTAATATTATGGCATGGAATTTTGGAATCATGAAAACATTAATTGGCCAAAAGGGTGTATTGTGAAATTTGTGTTAGCATCAACAACATCCCAGCGGTGTGTATGTTGTGTGTACTTACATGAAGAATTGGATTTTCTCAGATCATCGTTTTATCTCTACTTGCATGCTTGACTGCAATGGTAGAATATTATAGTCACAACATCTTCTAATCATGCAAATAAAATCTTGAAATCATGAAAACATTGACCATGGGTGTATTCTGGATTTTGTGCCGCTAAATGAACAAGCAATGTGTGTGGGTCCTTTATATGTTGTAGTAAGTAGAATTAGTATTGGTTTTGTTATGTGATTCCTTCTGGTGATATTTTATCTCCTTAAATGCTTGGTTTTGAGAATGTTATTGCCAGAACATGCTTTGTTAGATTGTTAAACCCGAATTAAATTGTCATATGCTTCTAAAAGTTTAAGTTGATAGCGAAGAGTTAAATTTATCTTCTTAATATGAACGTACAATAAGTAATCCCTTCTGGCTTTAGGGGGTTTGTGCATTGTGTCCTTATCAAATTTAGTTGGTAGCTCAAATGCATGTGAAAAGATAGGCCAGTAAAGACAAACTGGTGCAGCTGGTTTACTCTTTACATCATTCATTCCCTCACATTTACTTCTGGCTACGTGTATAGTATTTCTTTCTGAGTCTTCCTTGCAATTCTGGCCTTCCTTGACTGTGTAGTTGGGAGACTTAGCATACCAAGGCCAAAAACCAAGGTAAAAGATGAACCCTTTTTGCCAACTTCTTCTTGCCTTTCTAGTTTCCCATAATATTAAATGAAAAGTATACCCCACACATGTATAAGGGGCACTTCTTTTTCTTTTATAGGACCAATCTTTTTCTACTAACTCTTTTAGTAGAGTCCTACGCTCAAGTTGGATTTTATGATCGAAAGTTGAAACAATTTAATTATTTGTGTATATCTTTATAGAAGTAGATATATTATTTACCAAAAAAAAAAAGATATATTATTTATCAAAACAATGTCATTTTGTTACTTGTAAATATACGCATATTATTGTAAAACTTTGTGTATATGTTTGTATATAACTTGTGAGTAGAGGTTATAGTCTCCACTTGAGCTGTCATTGTCCTTATTTCTGTATCTATTCTATTCCTTTGCATGCTTCCCCAGAATTTTTAACCTGAGAGTGAGATGTCAATGTTGCATCCTTTTTTAGACAGCTACTTCCATTTGAATCTCGTTACCATAGGAGCATGTGCTTGTTATTATTATTATTTGTATCTAAAAGTAACCCTATATCACTTCTTCTCAGCAAAGGAAATAAAGAAGATAACAGTAGTAGGATACAGAAAAAGATATATATATACATCTCTTCCCTATTCTTGATTTCCCTATTCCAATAGTACTCTACTACTAGCATCAACTTTCCTGAATTCCTTTCTTGGTTGCCTTTGGATGCTTGTTTATATAACTTTGTAAACCATCGTTTGTGTATTCATCTTATAATTCATATCAATTATTTGAAAATATCTTTTACTCTAAAGAAAAGAAGATCATAATTATTCCTGCTAAATTTCTTATCATTTGAATAAATTTTTGCTTGATTAATTTAACTTCTCTTATTTATATATTTTGACATAGTTTGTGAAATTAGAGTTTAAGTACTAAGTTCGTTTTATAACTTATTATAATGGGCAGGATTTGAACTACCAATCATAGGAGACAGGTGAACAATTATATGGCAATATCTTATAATTTTATTTATTTTTTAGTATATTTTTATTAAATTAGTCGATTGAGAATATTATATTTAAAAAAAAAAACGTTGAAATGTAAAGAATAGTTTGTGTGGGGGGAAGCTGAAATGACATTTTCACTTGCTATGGACAACAGTGGTGGTAGTAATGAGAAAGATTGACCAATTTTGGAACCAAAGAGAATTGGACAAGTGTTGGACTTCACGTTTTTTGGACTTTTAATTCGGTGTTTTGTCGTGTCGTAATCACGGGCCTTATATATATATATATATATATATATATATATATATGTATATGTCTGTGTATATATATTTATTTACATCACACAAAAGGAAGGAAAGCTAAAACAAATCACGGGCTTTCGTCGCCACAGTAGCTTAAAAAAGCTAAATCCAAATCTTCTGGACATTTCAGAAGCATTAAACATAAGCCTGTACCACTGTTCACCACCCCCCTCCCCTTAGCCTTTTGTCCTGTAACTTTCTTTTTTTCCTTTTCTTTTTCTTTCTCTTTTTCTTCCTTTTTTTTTTTTTTTTTCTGTTTTCCTGATGAAAGAGAGAAGGAGAGAGAAAGTGATTATTTTTATTATTATGGTAAGAGAGAGATACTTGGAGAATTGTGACAAAAGACACCATGATATGGTTAAAGAATGTCTGATTTGAAAAAAATACTATAGCAGTCCTATATCTTAGCGCTATCCTTTCTCCAGCTATGACTGTAAACAACAGCTAATATATTCAGGACGAGGGGCATTTTGGTAATTTTATACTTTCAATATAGTTTAATATATATGTGTACGTTGTGTAATTATGATTGTGGAAAAGAAGTGAGATATGAAAAAAGTTGGAAAGTTCAGTTTGAATAAATTAATAAATAAATCCTAAGTTTTTTTAAATTTTTTTTTAAGTAATAATAATTTTTAGTGCTGATAACTTCCAGATCATAAAGTTTCTCTCTTAGTCTAAAGCTCTCCTTCAATCTTTGTTCGAATTTCTCCTGGTTTGCTAAGAGATTAATGATTTCAACTTCACCCGGGTTCTACAGTTCGAGATATATTCATAAGTACGGGTACTATTAGGCCTTTCGGATCATAAGTTAGACTGTTATTAATTGGGCTGACTTCTTGACAATAAATCCTAAGTTTGAAAACATGATTTGTTTGAGAAGGAAATTTTTTTAAAAAAAATAAAAAATTGTTATGTTAGTTTCTTATTGGGTCAATAATGAATTATATGAAAATGTGTTTTTTTTGTGGTATATGTTGATTATATATATATATATAATATATATATATATAATGAATTTTTATGCAACTTATATATATATATATAAAAGTTAAAAAAAAAAGTAAAAATTAAATCATTTGTCAAACAAATGAGAAAGTGAATTATATTTTACAAAAAAATTATATTTTAAACGACTTAAGAGTTTAGCACTTGAAATGTAAATTATTTATAAAATATATTATATTGATTGGACTATAAATATGTGTGTGTATGTGTATATATATATATTTATTTATATAAATTTGTGCATAATTTTTTATTTATAAATTAAAAAACCTAATTCAAATAAAAAATAATTTCCACGTCTTGTGCATGTTACTAAGGTCATAGTCGACCTTTGCAAGTTTGTCAAATTTTCTTTTGAACTTTGGGAATGATTCATGCAATGCAACTATTGTAGCAAAGCGAACAAGAAACTCAAAAGATGCGTCGGTGGGAAAAGAAATGGGCTTAACCAGAGAAAGAAGTTAGTTACCAAATATATATACATACATACATATATACATATATACATACATACATATATATATATATACACATATATATATATACACACATATATATATATATATATATGCCTGCAGCCTTCTCTAACAGTAATTATTAGTACAAATATGAAAGTTGGAAAATGGTCCATATACAGTTTGCACTGTAAAGCATATTTATATATATCAAAAGAAAAAAAAAAAAAAAAGGAAGAAGAATTCAACCAAATAATTGCAGAACAGAGACAGGGACAGGGGCAGGGGCAGGGGCAGGGGCAGTACCATCTCTGCTCCTAAACGATTTGAGTAGTTAGAGAAGAGAGAAAAATACAGAAGAGGAAGAACAACAGATCTAGAGAAAGAAAGAGATGGAAAAAAAGTGAAAAAAGGATTATATATATATATATATATATATATATATATATAAAGAAGAAAAGCGAAAGAAAAGAGAAACCCTACTTGTAATTAATTTACGGTCTCGCTACAGACAGCCCCACCCTGTCCGCCGCCCTATTCCTTCACCACCTGTAAAAGTTATATACATATATATGTATGATGCTTTACATCAACTCTCTCTCTCTCTCTATATATATATACTAAAGTCTAAGTCTATATATAATCACATATATATATATATGTATGTATGTATAGCTTAATTTACCAAAAAAAAAGTATGTATGTATAGCTTCTTCTTCTTCTTGTTCTTCATTATTAACTGCTGCAGTCACCTTTTAGACTTAGCTGCCGCTGCCCTAAAGATGCGGCTTTAATTCACTGTGTTTTAACAATTCTGATTCTCTCTCTTTCTCTTTCTCTTTCTCTCTCTAACACACACTTTATATATAATGCCTTCTCTTTTAATTCTTGTAATTATGGATGATCTGTATGGCCAATCAAGCCGTACGTATATCAATCAACTACTTCTTTAATTTTTATTATGCTTTAAAAAAAAATTTCCTCTACTATATATATAGCATACAATCCCTCCGCAGAGCCTTGCTCTTTCTCTATCCTTCCTCACCTTCTTCATCTCTCTCTCTCTGTTTCTCTCACTAGGTTTTTTTTTTTTGTTAAAACTATTTTTTTGTTTACTTATAGATTTGATAATCTGTATCTAGAGGCCAGGAATCATTCTACTCAGTTTGCATTAATAGAGTTTTTCAATTTGCATTGATATTCAGTTTTCGTCATTGATTCCAAAGTAATGTATATATATATATATTTATTGTGTTTGAATCAGGAGTAATTTTCATTTTTGCCTTTTCTCTCTTAAAATCCCTTGGATTAAATTAATTGAATACATCTATTCATGATTTTTATCGTCTGATGATACAGTAGTGATGAAGAAGATGAATATATATATATGTGTGTGTGTTGGGGTGTTGGATTGGGTTGACCTAGGTAGCTATGTGTGTGTGTATATGTATATATATACGGTCATGAAAACGGTGAGAAGAAGTATATACGGTACTATCGTCTACAAGGGAACAAGTGAAGCTGCCAGCATGATCTATCCAGGGTTAGAACAAATAATGGTAACCCTAACCCTAACCCTAGCTAGGTCATGCTCTGACAGCCTCACTCCTTCCTCTTTGGGGACCCTCGACATATTCCAGACGTCCTCCTTCGCCCCGGCCCCTCCATCAATATAAACATACAACTGTAAGCACATTTTTAACCAAACCTCCCCAACCCCCTGTGAGTATATTCTTTCTTCATTTTATCCGTATCAAACAGTCATTCCTTTCCTTCATTGCTTTATATATATATATATATATATTTTTTATATAGAATATCACCACTAATCAACTTTTTCAGAGTGTCCTAATTAACAGAGCTCAAGTTTCTTTCCATTCTCCCAACACTGTTGCTGATAGGTACATGACACTGCTGCTGATTTTTGGGTTTTGTTGAAAAAGAAAAAATATTTATTGTTTTTAGTAATGGGGAGAAGGTTCTCAGTCATGTCAGTTTATGTTGAATTCTACCATTGGAAATGTTCACGAGGAAGAAGCGGAAGAAAAGCAATCTAATAACAAGTTGCATAGAATCCTGAGAATAGGCCTTTTTTTTGTATTACGTACTGTAGGGATCTCTGGTATATTTGTTTTTTCCCTCTGTTTCTCTGTGAAACTCGAGAAAAAAAAATGTGTAAGAGGGTTGCCGATTCTGTATTTGGATATACATATGTATATATAAATATATGAAGCTTGAATCCTACTATTTTGTAAATATCAAATTCCTTATATATATATATATACATGACTTTTCAAATATCAAAAACATATGTGAATTTTGGGGGAATGCTTTCTGTTATAAGCAAATGCATCAATCTTGAAGTTCCGTCGGTAAAAGTTGGCATGATTGAATTTCATTCTTTTTCACGTTCAACTATTTAAAATGCAAATGACAAAAAAGCCACTCATGAAAGAAATATTATTATATTCATGAGTTTATCTGCAGTGGAAGTGTAACTGAATTATTATTATTACTATTATTTTAGATAAAAGGTTTGAATATGATGAGAGTTGCACTTTTAGTTTCACTATCAACCATCAAATCTGTATATTTCTTGTGATAATGGAGCACCAATTATTGTACAGAAATTTGCCACCAGGCATGATATGTTTTTTCTTTATTTAAATTATGAGATGTTTTGATTTTAATACATCTGTTATTCATGTTTTTTAATTATATATATGTTTTATTTTTGTAATTTATTGTGTTTGATAATTATTTTAAGTTTCAATTAAATTGAATTCGACATGTTGAACTCTTATTAGGGAAACTCTTCTTACACCTATCTCTCTATAGACAAAATTTAAACTTGAGACTTTGAGGATGAGAACTAAGCTCCTTTTATTGGGCCAACATATGTTAGTATTTTTATATTTTATTTTACATATACATAAAAATATGATATAAAATAGAAAAAACGAACTTAAATATTCATTGTCAATTTGTAATATTAATTTTTATATGATTATAGATAATATTACGTAGTTGAACTTAGATTACACCACATCGACTAATCCATAAGAAATTCATAGAAGGAGACTTTTAAGACTATAACATTTAATTGAAATTACAGCACTTCTCTCTCACTTCATATATATATATATATATATATATATATATATATATATTTTATTTATTTATTATTTATTTATTTATTTATTTTGAAAAGGCCAATTCACTTCCCTCTCTCTCTCTTTTTTTTTTTTTATGTAAAAAAAATTATTATTATCCAATGAGGAAAAATAACCAAAATTGCATACAGTACTTTTCGTATATTAAAGGTTAGGTTTAAGGCGGTACCTTTTCAGTTATTATAACCACCAGATAAAAATCTATAGAATCTACAGCCATATGCAAGCTTTTTCTTTAATTATTTTGTAATTTTACTTATTATAATAAAATTATTATATATTTAATATCACAATTTGGGTGTATGAGCTTGCAACTTGACTACGGATCCGGTGTTATAATCCAAACTCAACTATTAGGTATGGCTCTTATTATACCCATATTTATATTTTATATTGTATTTTTATATGCTTACGAAATATGTGTCACAGTAAATATATAAAATTATCTTATATTTTAAATTAAATTCAAACATATTTCAAATATTACAAATTCTATGAAGTTCTAAGTTATAGGTAGTTTTAAGAGGGGGTTGTGTGTTGAAAGTGATAGTTACAATGAAAATAGACTAGAATGATATACAAAGAAAATGTTTTTAGAAAACAAAAATAGAAGAGGGAGAGGGAGAGGGAGAGGGAGAGGGTAGGTTAAAGAAGAGTAGGATTTTAAGGACACTCAGTCTTATATAATATATAAGGATGTATCATAAAATATAAATATGGTCGGATCTTGCTCATAACAATTAATATTAATGCGAATAGTTTACTCAAACTTTAGAAATTAAGTGTTATACCACATATGTATGTTAGAACCATATCTCTAATCTCAGACGTTCGCGAATTGATCTAAAATGAGGAGTTAGGTGAGAATAAAAGAGGAAGATTCATCCCTATAGTTGTGAAGTGGGAATTGGCACTTCACTATATTAATTTAACTAACATAAGTGGGAGTTTGCAAGTATGAATCTTCAATCAGTAATGCATGCTTACTTTCCAACTCAAATTAGGTGTCCAAAACAAGTGGAAATCATAATCACAAAACCAATAATATATATATATATATATAATAATAATAATCTTCACAATCATGAACCACATGTCAAAATTTATGCGTCTTGAATTTGAATTCTAACTATTATCTTATTTATTGATTATTATACACGTATTGAATCTTATTAAAAAAAGTTTATGATCAATACACATGAAAGGTGTCAATCGTATCTAGTACTTTGAGACACTTGTAAAACTATTACATAAAATTGTGTTTTAATTGGACAAATTATATAGAAGAGATTTGGTAAAGAAACTTTCTAACTTAATTAGCCATAACAAGATCCACATAAATATATATATATATATATATATATATATATATATATATGGGAGTGGATTGGGGGAGGATATGGATTCTGAAAATGTGTCTTATTCAAGACAAATAACTTAATTAGCCATAACAAGATCCATATATATATATATATGTGTGTGGGGAGTGGATTGGGGGAGGATATGGATTCTGAAAATGTCTTATTCAAGACAAATATTTTAGAAACTTTCATTGAGAATATCAAAAATTGCTTGTTTCTGATACTTTGACAAAAGGTTGTGACTCTGCATCCGTCCATTGGTTCCCAATCACTGATCAGACCTACCAAAGGAATCAAATAAAACAACATGAAAACAACACAATGTCAAAATCACCACAACTTTCAAAAGAATCTCCCTCTTTTTCTTTTTCTTCTTCTTCTACTTATTATTATTATTAGTGGACATCTTAAATCCATCATAATTCATTCATTTCTTTAATAATTATAATTATAAAAAAAAAAAAAAAAGTTGCTTTAATTTTTCTTGAATAGTGTGATGAACAGTTTGTATTGTGGATGAAGAAGAGAGGCAAGCAAACACCCGACAAATGGCATTCCATTGATCAACAAAAAGAAAGACACCAACGCTAATGACATTTGGAGATTGTAGGGCACATATTAATGAATCATATCTATCTCTCTCTCTCTCATATATATATATATAATTAACCACCACCATAAATTCTTTAATTAAGATTCTTGGAATCTTTCGAGTGTAGGATATGAATTCGACATTCTTTATGAATTAATATAATGTAAAAATTAAAGTAAAGTCTTCATTTAAATAAGAATTAGATTAAAGTGAGATGTTTTGATTGCCCCTACATGTTGGATATACATATATATATATATATATATATATATGTATATTTGCAGAACAAAAGCCATGGTAAATTAATGGTCCCCCCATGGACACCATGTGTTGCATTCTCGTTTTGTGTTAATGATATATATATATATATATATATGGTGGAGAATGTAGATAAAATGGGAAAAAAAAAAAAAAAAAAGGGGCGTCTCCAATAGTAAAAGTTAAATAAAGGTCTCTTAGGTGTATATATATATATATATATATATATTAGTTTAGAAACTATCACTGGGTTGTCTGCATGGGGATGGTGGAATGGGCGTGACAATATTCAGCTTGTCTCACTCTATGGACCACTGGGGGTTAGGAGGAGCTGCCAATGCCATATATATTTTAGAAAAATTATTCGATTTTTAATCAAACTTTAGATATATTTTCATCAATAAAATTTTTCTCTCTCCCGATAAAATTATCTTATTATTAATTAATTCACTTATAGCCTGTACCTCCTAATGACTGACTAAAGTGTTTTTTAATTTAATTTTTTTTTTGGTTTAAAGTGTGGGATGGGATCTTGCTTCCCTCTTCTCTCTCCTCTCTCCTCTCTCCTCTCTTCTCTCTCTATCTAAATATATATGTATATATATATATATATATATCAGCAGTTTTGCCTTCTCCTTTTCATATACTTCGGATCGACGGGGTGCTCCAGAATCGTGCACCACCATCAGTTGAAGCTGCCAGCATGATCTTAACCTTCCTTCTCTCTTGAGGAAAGATCAGATCATGTGGTAGCTTCACCTGTTGATGGGATCACGAAAAAATGCCTTCTAATTCATATATATATATATATATATATATATATTATATACTTACTACAATGATGTCTCTGCATGTTTTGCTTTCTTTCCTTTTGTTCAAAGTTTTCAGAAAACCTTAATCTCCAGACATTGTTTTTCTTATGTTTTCCTGATGATATCCCCGCCAAAAGATGCTTTCTTTTGATTTATTATTTTTATTTTTGTTTCTATTTTACAGAAGAGGAAGAAACTGGCCGGAGTTCTTGAAATTGCGTATAACTGTAACACGACATTGTTTGTTGTACGCGTGAATTATATAGTCAAAAGTTATATGCCGGCCGGCCGGGTTGGGAATCTTACAAGGGGAGAGATGGTCGGGCCGAGCCTAATCGGGCCAGAGGGATTCAAATATTGTTAAATATTTTAAAGAGTGACAAGAATTTTCGGGCTTGTCCAGAGTAGGTTGGTGGATTTTGTTGCTTTTTAAGATTCTTTATCTCCTTAATTATCCATCCCACAAACATCTGTTGGTTATGTTCTTTAATTAGGTTTTTTTTTTTTTATGATCATAGCTATGCTGACATCATCATCATCTCCCATTACATTTTCTCTTTTCCGAATCTATCTTTTCTAAATTATCAATAAAATTACGACATATTTGAAATATAATCATTAAAATTTAATTAGAAGCGATGCTTACCAATAAAAGCATCAAAATGACATTTTAAAGAAAGAAAAGAAAAACCCTAGGAGAAAGAAGAACTAAGGCAAAAAGGTGAAAAGGAAAAGCACTTGAATCTTTGGAAACAACCATAAATATATATATATATATATATATATATATATATTGTATGTATGTATATATGTATTGGTGTGAGTTGATAAGTTTGTTTATTTGGTTTGTTTATAGGAAGTTGGAGATGCAGTTTTGGCGGACAAGACAAACACCACTCCCACAATTTATGAGTCTCGTCTCTTTCTTTTAGGTTTTCACATATTCCATAACCTTTTTTCCCTGTTCTTTTTTTTTCTTTCTCTTTCGTGTTTCAAGATATATATATATATATATACTATATAAGTAATTTGTTTCTTTTTTCTTTTTCTTTATATACACACACTCTCTCTATAGATACATATATATATCTATATTATATAAAATTAACAACATGTTAAAATAACTTATTTTTTATGATCTTATTGTAATTTCAGATTTTTATTTTTTATTTTTAATTTTTATCTTCATATTCTTATTTTTTAATGTTTAGTTTAGTTTATATGTATTATATATTGAATACAGTTTGATTTTTGTTTTTTATTTTTGTTCACTTTTATTTCATTTTTAATATTTATTATGTATATATATACTTTTAAAAAATTATTTATGGTGAAAAAAAAAACAAAATTAAAGAAATATTATCATTAAAACACTGATCAACATCATATTAAAAGAATATTTTGAGTTAATTATAAGTATTTGATATCTTTCCTATCTTATATATTATTACACATTCTTAGATATTTTGAACGTGGACAGAATATCACAAAACAATAATAATAGATTGTGACTAGATAACAATTATTGATGAAAAAATAAAATAATAATAATAATAAAGTATATGAACCAATTTCTCTAAATTACAATAAATTTAGGACAAAAACATTAATTTACTTATAGTTACAAAAAGAACTGTTTGATAGAAATTTTACCGATAAAATATAAACTATGAAGTAAAATTATAAGTTTCAATCATAATCTAAACCGAAATTTTGAAATAAAAAAATAAAAATAATATTTAACGTATATATATATATATATATATATATAAAACTCGGGTAGTTTGGGGAGAGTTGGTGCGCGGACTCCTAATGCTTCCTCCTGGGGCGGATGGTTGAAGTTTTGAATCTCTTAAGTGGTTAGCGTCATTAGTCTCACTAAATAAAGTGAGGATACCGGGTGTCCCAAGTGAGTATAAAAAAAAAATATATATATATATATATATATATACATGTATGTGTCTGTGTATAAGGATTACTAAATAATAGTTAGTGTGTGATGCTATTAAACCCTATTCGCGTTACTATCCAATGGATTGTGGTAAAGAATTAGGGAAGTTTAGTAAGGACCAAATAATGATTTTTTCATATTTCCAAGGGCTAATTGGGAAAATAAATATATATATATATAACAATCAAAACATTGTGGCTCGGGGAATTGTACGTGAATAATTTAGGAGTAAGATAATAACACGTTCACCACGAGGAAAGAGTGACAAACTAACAAGGGTTTGATCATATAGAATGTTGGAAAGGAACCATGGAGTCTGAAGCAGTGGAGGAGGTGCTAAGGATCTGAGAGAGAGATGTTGGTTCTTGGAAAGCAATCAATCATGAACGTGAATTCAAACATCTGAAGAAATTGAGAAATGATTTTCGCCGAACAGGTATAAACTTTACTAATGCTCCAATTGGCCATGTCAATGATGCGATTGCAATGCAAATCATCCATTGATTCCAATTTAATCTCTCTGTATCTGCAAATTTCCTTAGTAACTCCACCATCACAATCTGGAGGATTATCGTTATCCCCACAATTCCTAGAAATAAGTGGTTTTGTTTAAGGCCTTGGAAAACATTTTTTTCTCCAATTTTCGTGAATTAAATTCGTTGAAAACTTGGCAAAAGACGAAAGTATTGAAGATTATAGTGTCCTTTACCCTCTCGTTTACGTTAAAGATGGATTTCCCTTTGAACTGCAAGATCAATAGGACTGATATCTGGTACAGAGCTTGAGCAGAGAGGTTTCTCCACATAATGTTTGTTATTAGGGGTTCAGATCGACCTACGGGAGGTTTGTGCATAAGGTCATCCGTTGGTCTCTCTGTTGCAAGTGCGAGAGCTCCTAATGTGTCCATTATGAGGTTTACCCACAACAACTGGACTGTTGTAAGAGGAACATCACCTGCAGAAACTGCTGCAATGAAGTTTATGACAAGTGCTGCAACATTTACCGTTAGTTGAAATTGAATGAATTTTTGGATGTTGTTATAAACGCATCTTCCCCATCTCAGAACTGTAGCCACAGAGGCAAAATCATCATCCAAGATGACGATATCTGAGCTCTCCTTGGCCACTTCAGTGCCTTGAATTCCCATGGAAAGTCCTACATCAGCTTCTTTCAATGCAGGTGCATCATTTGTTCCATCCCCTGTGACTGCCACGACGTGCCCTTTCTGTTTTAAGCATTGTACCATCAAAAGCTTGTCAAAAGGGGAGGATCTTGCCATCACGCGTATATGATCAACATTTTTCATCCTTTGCTCATGTGTAAGGTTTCGAAATTGAATGCCTTCTATGACTTCCCAGCTGCTGCTGCTTATATGATCAGGTCGGAGAATTCCACATTCTGTGGCAATGGCTTTAGCTGTGAAAACGTTATCTCCAGTTATCATTTTGATGTCTACTCCAGCCCTTCTTGAAGTTTCAATGGCATCCTTAGCCCCTGGTCTGCAAGGATCCTTAAGGCCAACTATTCCAAGCAAGGTTAATCCTTCTTCTTTTACATTTTTGTGGTTACTAATTTGGTCCTTCTTGTGTTGCATCTCTTCCATTGTGATATGTGTATGAGCAAATGCTATGCATCTGAGGCTGCTTGCTGCCATTCCTTGGATTATGTTTTCAAATTGTGTTCTTCCACCTTCGTCCATTGACCTCATTTCTCCATTACTTTGATAATAATTTGAACACATTGCTAGCACTATTTCAGCTGCTCCTTTCCAGTGTACATGATAGGTGTTATCTTCCTTTCTTTTTATTAAGATCCCACTTCGTTTCTTCTCTGAGTTAAATGTATCAACGTGCAAGATTGTATAATTTAGCTTCAGTTTGTCCATGTCCATACCTAACTTCTGAATGGCCCAAGATAGAATTGCCTTTTCGGTGGGGCTGCCAGAAACCTCTGGTATAGATCCAGATACTGGCTTGTAAACGCCACCAGTAGTATTTAAAGCAATAGCTTGATGGAACAATTCAAGGAGGCCACTACCAAGGGAACCTTCTCCTGCATTCTCTTGGCCTAGCCAAAACTTGGTTACTTGCATTCGGTTCATTGTTAATGTACCTGTTTTGTCTGTACAAATAACTGTTGCAGATCCCATGGTCTCACAAGCTGAAAGCTTTCTTACCATCGCCTGATCCTTCATCATCCTTTTCATGGAGTATGCAAGTGTTAATGTGACAGCCAATGGAAGACCTTCAGGAATCGCAACCACCACAATGGTGACCGCAACAGCAACAATGCGTAGCACAGAATTGAATATGTCATTGACACCTGTTCTGGAACCATTGTATTCTCGATTTCTATTCACATCTTCAGTGTTTCCAGTGAAATATCGAATCAGCATGACTATTAGGACAAGAAAAGCCACGGAGAGACCAATTTTTCCAATGGATGAGGTCAGCTTGTTTAGTCGTGACTGCAATGGAGTTTGTTCACTGGAATTGCGAGTTATGGAACTCATCATCTCTCCCCAAGCAGTATTTGTTCCCACCGATAATACAAGCATTTTTCCATATCCATCTGCTATTTTGGAACCAGAAATCAGGAAAGGATTTTGAGAAGAATCGACTTCTACATGGTCACTCTCTCCTGTCAAGCTAGACTCATCAACTTGGAAAGAATGCCCATCTATGAAGATTCCATCAGCAGGGATTTGATCTCCAATTGTCAAGAATACAACATCTCCAACTAAAATATTGAAGATTGAAATCTTCTGCCGCCTTCCATCCCTGATACAATCAATTAGGATGTTGTCACTAATATTTGAGAGTTTTTCAAATTGTTTTTCCTGTCTGAAGTTGCTAGCTGCAGACACTGCAACAACAAGAAAGACAGCTAGAAATATGCTGCCTCCCTCATACCAGCCTTCTTGCCATCCATTCTCTTTAATGCCAAAGCCAAGGGAAAGAGCAGCACAGCCTAGTAGGATGAGGATGGTAGTGTCTCTAAAAGCCTCGATGACATAGTACATTAATCCGTTTGGAGGTGGCTTCTGGTAAGTATTTGATCCAAACTTAGTCAGCCTAAAGCTTAAGTCATTGACATCTCCATCAATTCCGTT
The DNA here is from genome assembly GCA_025388415.1 of Cynanchum wilfordii. NCBI lineage: Eukaryota > Viridiplantae > Streptophyta > Magnoliopsida > Gentianales > Apocynaceae > Cynanchum > Cynanchum wilfordii. The sequence continues at coordinate 90,656 of JAHSUH010002076.1, read as the reverse complement.
CTTGAGATTAGTTTTAAGAATCTTGGCTAAGCCCTCTGCACCTCCAAAACTATGAAGCTCATCCAGATTTTTGTCCTTCACCAATTGTGACAGCCTTGTTGGATCAATGGTGGCAAAGCAAGAGTCTTGCTCAATTTCTGCTACTGAAGCGGGAGAAACATGAGAATTGGTTGCTGGCTCAATAATATCAAGGAGAATTTGGGAAGAAGAGCCAAATATTTTTGAGGATTTGTGGTATTTTCTCTTTGTTGGTAGTATCTTCCTCGCAAGAGAGAGTGAGAAACAAATCATTATACAGGCAATGCGCCATCTTTTCTGGGCTTTGGTGAAAGAAAGTGTGTCAATGTTGAGCACTAGTGACTTCAATGTGCCATAGTTATGACCAGTTTCAAGTTTGCTCATCATTTTTCCCCCTTTTTTCTCAGGCTGCAGAAATGGTGAGGACAAAAAAATGGTGATTTGCTGGAAAACCAGTAACTGTGAGAGAGCTTCATTCAGTAACCAGAGTTGTGGCTTCATTTATAACACATTCAAGCAGAGGTAAGGGAAGTTTGCTGGAAATTTCCCAATAGGATAAAGTTTCCCTTTTGTTTTTTTTGTCAAATCTTGTAAAGCAATTCTTTTAAATTAAAGTGCACTCAATTGCTGAACAGGTCCAATAGAATTGATGTTTTATTTGCGGAGTAATTTACTTGAGAAAGAGTGCAAAATTTGCTGATAAAGAATGACTTGGTGAATCACTCAGGTGAACGCATCTCTCTTGTCGTAAATTATCTTTTTGGCTTGATAAGTGACATTATTGCTGGCTCTGATAGGGCATCGGTATTAATAACAAATTGAAGTGACACGATAGTGTAAACTCTTTGGTCCTTTTTTAAATGGGAATTCGCATGTAACAGCACAAAAGAATGGTGGCTGGACATGGAAAAAATGTTTTTGATTTTTCTCCTTCTTCGGCTATGTCATGTCAGCTAGAATAAAAATGATTTCTAAGACATTCTTAATGAAGAATAAAACTTTTAAAATAAGAAGCCCATCTTTAGGTTGCTTGTCTCCACGGAGAAATCATATTTTCCTTGTTTATTTGTTTGTTTGTTAATTCATTCTTCAACCCTGGAAATTTCCCAGAAACTCAGCAAATCTCCATGTCCAGACTCTTTAAGTCAGTAAGGATGTTCTGTTCTGTGTGAACGAGTTTTGCAAATGACTGCTACAGAATGATACTGTAATTGCCATTTGGAAACTGATCATTCTATCATATTCCCTGCCGTCCACGATGATAATTCTGTTTCTGTTACTGTTTCATGACAAAAAGTTTACAAAAATGTTTCTTACGAAGCACAACACTTTTGAGCAAAATATATATGTAACACGTTACACTTTTTTTTTTTTTTTTTGATATGTAACACGTTACACACTTCCTCCATTTGTCAGAGACATAATTAAAGTACGTAAAGAGTAGAGTGATGTTGAAAGTTTGGCATATCAGGTTTTATGTAACAATATTGTCACCATATAATTTCTTGTAACTTACATGTTATTTTATGACATATTTAAAAAAAATATACAATATTTCTTTTGATACAAATGATTGACAATGAGTGTTATTTGCTACATTTACCAAAAAAAAAAAAAGAAAAGAGTGTTATTTTCTACGAGAAGAAACTCGTGCCAAGCAACGTGCCATTTGCTCCAAGGTGCTTCACTTAACCACGGTACATCACCAAAACTTTTAACCACTAGAATTATACGTACATATATATATACACACGTACATTTTTGCCATACACCAAACCCTTTGTTCATTTATAGTATAAACTGCAAATGCTATCAGAAAACAAGAGCTAAAAGACTATAGTACTTGCAAACGGCAAAAATTAGGGTAGAAAGAGTTTCCCAATTTCTACTCTTATATATATTTTTTGAAAAAAGTTGCCGGACAAATTTCATAAACTATTGCTGTGTTGAATGTGGTGTAAATAAACCAAGAGTAAAGAGTCGTCCCTATTAGAATTTGAAGGTGTCAAAGTACAGAAAAACACAACAAAACAGCCACTTTTTAAGGCGTGAAAGTAGGTAATCAAGTCGCAAAAATACAACATATTTTATATCGTTCAAAATATAGTGAGACATTCATATTACTTACAGAAGTTAACCATATATTAGTCATAAAATTTAGAATATAAAATCTTTTTATTTTTTTTGGTGGGAAATTTAGAATATAAAATACATTCTTTGTTTCAAAAAACATTTAATATTGAATTGACAAAGAACACATTTTATGTATCCACCAGTTTCGTTATGACTTTAACTAAAAACTCTTCCGTCCCTGACAAGGCAGAGGCGGCTGCAGAAGACTGCAAGTTTTGGTAGGGAAATTGACATCCTCGACTAGTTTGATCTTGGAAGACAAGGAAAATTAATGCCAAGGACTTCTATGTACCAGAAGTTGTAGTAAAACTTCAAGAGGAATAGAAAAAGAAACACACAAGTTCAATCTTCGTTATAAATATTATATAAGAGTTAGAATGAAGTCTTCCTAAAATAAAACCCTACAAGCACAACGTGAAACAAATTAATAGAAATAGTGGCTTCAGATAATAGATGATCAAAAAAAAAAAAAAAAAAAAAAAATGAAACACACATAAAACAATGACTTCACCTTCACAAGTCTTCCTAAAGCCTGCTGAGATGAGAAAATGATGATATTAAATGCATAATAGACTTGACTTGAAACATCTATAGTCTTTGTTAGGTTTTTATTTATATAAATGATTGACCGCAAAACACACACAAGAACTTGCTACCAAATGTAATGCAATAAAGATTATGTCTACATACAAACTGCCAACCAAAAAGACTATTATAACTTTTGAGTTGTCTGAGTTCATTTTTTCTTATGATGTGCCCACACAAAAAAAAATGAAATTCCAGGCAAATATATGGAACATACACGTGAGAGGATTAAGAATTTCTGAATGAATTTTGATATCTAAAATCCAAAGTGTTTTCAAGATCTTTTGACTACTAATAATTCTATCCAAAAGCTACTACTACTTGTAAATAATTCTACATTTACATTTCTACTAATGGAGGGGAAATGTAGACATCCATTAGTTTCTATACATTCCTACAGTGAAGAACACATGCTTCAACATTAAGCAACTTCAATGTGATCAAGAGTGTCGAGTATAGACAATTCACTATCCTAAATTTGCCAATTATCCCAAGGTTCAAACAAATACGTGTTTAGTGCTCTCAAATGGAAGACTTTAAGCATAAGACAAATGCACTTTTCTACTAAATCCACCTACCATAATTTCAACAATTACTACTTTAAAGTCCTCATATTTATAGGGAGAAAAGAAAAATAGGAACCACAGATGATAGAACAGAGAAAAATCAAAGTGTGGCACCAAATGTACAGTTTTTCTAATCAACTTTCCCACTTTAAGCCATCTCAGGCTAAAGGTACCTTTCATATTCTTCTTACCCATCCTAGCTCCATTTAAACCAGAACTAACTTTCTTCAATATCTCCAGCATTATTATTTTGTTTCCAATCACCTAAAACCAAGATTGACATGTAATTGAGTATAAAGTAAAACAGGTGATGAACTTTCCATACAACAGAAGACATAAATAAAAGAGTTCTCCTTTTTCCCCTTGCGCTTCTCAGTTAAGAAAACAATTGATAATGGGTTTTTTTGTTAAACAAATTGCTCCAAGATCAATAATCATTCAAAAGAAATTTAGAGCTTCATTAATTTGAACAAGGCCTTCTATGGCTAAATGAAGATTTGTCAATTAACAAATTTTTGAGTTACATTTTCATCCTCAATCTTTTTCTAATTTATTATCATCCCTGAACTTTAGATTCTCATTTTTCATTCAGAACTTCTACTTCTTGTTTCTTTTATGGTAAAAAAGTAATCCTGAAGTTAGAATTGAAAAGGTAAATGATACTTCAAACAAATTCAAGAAAGGGAATAAATCAAATGAGGAATTTAGTATGAAAATGGAGTCATAACAAGGTCTGAAGATGAAAAAATTGAAAATAATCTTTCAGAAAAGTTCAATTAATACTTTATTTTCAGCATGATTCTAGATTCAGTTACATTAACTTCTGCCACTATTGTACAATAGTCTTCTTCACACAAAAAGCAAAGTAATGAAAAATACTGTACTCAGTATAATGTATGACATAAAGAACAGCACAAAGATTAAGGGCATAGAATACATTTATCATAAAACAGGAGATCCCTAAGACAGAAATTTATATTGACCACAAATACAAAACAGAAGAATTAAAGTAAAATATGAAAAACTCAAACATAGGGTAAATGCAGCTAATTTGGTACATCATCCGGGGTTCTCTAATTCATTCTTGTTTAACACTAGCATAAGTACCAGGTTAGTATCACCAAAATGCTTCTTCTCAGGATAGTTGTGATGAATCCTGGACTTGGTACCGAATTACCATTTTCATAAAAGTTAATGCTGTCATAAAACTATAAAAAGAAAAACAAGAGAAATGGTAATTGCACCAAAACCATTAATAGAAACCAAGTTTAAAAGAGGCACAAACACACCGAATGAGATAAGCAAAGCTGCAAAGTGCGATCATAATGACAACAGCAAGTTTAGCTAAGAAGGGTATGTAAATGGATGCACATGAAGACATTATTTTCATAAATGTTACTGAAATTGTGAGAGGATAAAATTACTAACATAACTTCATGATTATGACCAGGCTTTTAATGAGAATATTCATGCAAGCATTATGCATAGAGATTAGCATATAACTTCTGCAGATTGTAGTAAAGAACTGGATTTCCCATCACAAATTTTCAGTGCCATTCTAAGAAAAATCTGCACCTCTTTGGGCATTATTACTAAATATCCAACAGAATAACATAATAAGGAAAACAATACCTCACCTCCAAGAAATCTCAATTGCTTGTATCACAAAGTCTCTGCATTCATCTGTGTTCAACTTTGTTATTTTCACTTCTTACAAACTCATGAAAATTTTCTCTCCCAATTCAACAGTTGAGAAGACTCAAGACTTGCCGAAGTCGAATTTACAATTTATTACTCTAAATTTTTTTCAACTTTTTTTTAGTGTCACTTTCTAGATAATAGTCAAAATTCTTTGCACTGTTCAACCCCAATAAATTACTCCCTCTGCAATTGGTGATTTCGAATCGTTTCCTGAATTCATTCCAAGAATTCCCGTGTTTCAAAATGTCGTAAATCATCCTACTCTTACTTTCCAAACATACCCAGGAAATCAACTTCGAGACATCCTTCCTATTTTGATTTAAGTCCAAACCCTTGACGGCAATTCTCGAGTCCTTAAACGCCTTTAAACATTTCTGCTCCGCGAGCTCGCCGCATTTTTCTTTAGCCTTTTCAAAGCAAGCCTTCATCTCTCGTACTTCGCATTCTTCTCTTTCTTTGTAGTCTTGTTTAGCAAAACCCAGCATCAGTTTCCACCAAGGAGGTTTGCAATTATTGGATGCATTAATTGAGCATCCAATTCGAGCACCGACTTCGCATTGCTGGATGACTTGGGATTCGCAGACCTTGTATGCTTGAGCCCATGATTTTGGGTCCTTGAAGGCGAGAAGGAATTGACCGGATTTGGGGTCGTCGTCAGGACCGGCCTTAATGGGAACTCGAAGAAGAGGGACTGGGCGGTCGAAGGGGATGATTGTTGCTGACGGTGAATAGTCGTCAGGGTTAGCCGCCGGCGTTTCTGCGACCATTTTACAAAAATTCTTCGTCTACAGAAGAATTAAAAACGTGAAAAATTTTATCAATCAGACTATTTTTGGTGCACAAGCGAGTTTGTGCACATTTTTCCTTAATTTCTTAATTTTTCTTCTTATAAAATTCAAATTTTATTACTTTCATCCCAGTTCATGAATTAAAGTATAATATAACGTAATCTTAAAAAAAATATGTTTATAAAAAAAAAAAGTAATCTTAAAAAAATATTATTAAAAAATTATAAATAATAGATTATATTTAAAAATAACTTTGTGAACAATATTTTCAAACATCTCTAAATATATAATAAATAATAATCAATTATAAATAGCAAATTGAAGACAAATATATGTGAAAAAAATAATATATATTTCTTTATATCTTAATTCCACCTCTGCTTTAAAATGTTAATTTAGTTTAATTTAGTTTTTCTATTTATAAATGAAAATATGATTAAAATGATAAATTTAATTAGTCAAAGCGGTAATATGACATCATTTAATTGGTCATAGCACTCTTTTATATTTTACTTAGTTGATATATTTTCATATTATTCAATTTTATAATTAATTTAAAAATTTTATTATCTATTTAATTAATTTATAAAATTTTACTATCTACAAACTTTTTTTAAAAAAAGTACACTCCTAATTTATTTCAAAGTTTTTTTTTTTTTTTGACAAGTGTGACTATTATTAACTATTATTTTTAAAAAAATATTAAAATATTTATTCTCATGCTGATTAGTACTTTTAACCTCATAATAAGAAGTCTTTGATAGAGATAGAGAGAGATTTCCTCAAAAAAAAATTAAAATAAAATAAAAAAATAAAAAAAGATTTGCTAAGTATTCTGTTTGACTAGTACAACATTTTGTTATTTAGTCAATGCTAATATATCAAAGGTCATTACAGTTAACCTAAAAAAGGGGGGAAAAAAAAGGGAAAAAAATAAAAATTAAACATCATTAAAAAGTAATTGAAACTTTCCAGGCATATATATATATAGCTTTTGTCTCTCTATTTTCAGGAGGAAATAAATTTAATTAGATGAAGAAGCAGCCATCATCATCATCCTCACAAATTCCTCATAGCTTACAAGTCCATCTCCATCTAAATCAGCTTCTCTGATCATTTGCTCTGCTTCCTCGTCTGTTAATCTTTCCCCCATATTTATCATTACATTTCTCAACTGCATTCATGAATTCATTCGTCCAAATTAATTTTGAATTTACAAAATCAATGGTAAAATTATATAAATTCATATATATCGATAAAAATTGGGAAAAAAAAAAAAAGGTTCACCTCAATTGCAGATATAAAACCATCTTGATCCCTGTCAAAGACTTTGAAAGCTTCTTTAAGCTCCTCTGCCACATTTTCCTGTTAAAAATTGATTTTACGCTATCATTACAATACTCATAGGTCGGAATCAATTTCTCAGCAATGGAGGTTCCATCCAAATTCAAATAGAAAAGGAAAATAAAATAAGAAATCTACCTTCATTTTTCTTGCCATGATATTTAAAAAATCTTCAAAATGAACAATTCCACTTCCGTCACTGTCTACCTCGTTTATCATTTCCTGTATCTCCTCTTTTGATGGACGCTCGTTGAGAGAGTGGATTACTGCCGCAAGTTCTTCCATGGTAATAACACCTACCGTATCCAATTTTTAAAAACTTTCAGTATTTCTCAAGGAATTAATCATCAATCATTTTGATTTTCCCCCAAAGTAAATTAAACCTCCTTTCATAATATCTCAATCGAAGGAAAAAACAATAATCATAATAATAATAATAATAATAATGTGAAGTTATATATATATATACCATCTGAATCCTTGTCAATCAGGCAAAATGCTTCCCGGAACTCGGCAACCTGCTCCTCTGTCAATGTTTCCGCCATAGAATTTGATGAATAGAACAGAAAGTGTTTGTGTATTTGCGTGTGTCTGATTGTGTGGCTCTGCCTCCTGACAAAGTGGAAGAAGAAGAAGAAAAGTATGAAGAGAGAGAGAGAGAGAGAAATTGGAGAATGATGGAGTTGGTGATGGTGGGGGTACGCAGTGTTTATGTAGGGATATAAAAAGGAAATGAAAGGGCCATTTCTAATCTACACAAATGGAAGTCAAATTACACGCCATAAGAAACAGAAGAATTCATTCAACATTCAAGACTGAAGGTTCTAAAGAAATTCGAATTTGGAGCGGGCAGAGTCTATAATCAACGCTTGAACAAGAAAATATATGTATATATATATATATATATATATATTGCAAAATCTTTAAGAGGTGTGATTAAGGTACTTATAGAATTTCATTTCCTTATTGATCTTAAGCTGAAACCAATTATATTCTTGGACTTAATGTGAACATTAGAGAAATGAATGTGATATGTTGTCGTAAAAAAAAAAAATTGAAGTATATGAGTAAGATATATAGAAATGAGTCAATGTACTCATAATAGTTAATTCAAATATCTTTTTTTTAGTACAATGTGTACAATATCGGGTAATTGTTTGTAAATAAAGGTAAATTAATACTTTATAGAAAACGAGTAGTAATATTATTCCTCCTAAAAGAATATTGTTATATTATATTTTTTAAAAAAATCTGAAATTAATGCAGATTGAGATTTGATATGTTCCGTACTATTATTAGGGAATCAAAGCTAAATAAACTAATTCATACATCTAAATGGACCAACACTATAATCTCTCTTGTCCGGTCTTTGTATTTATAAAACTTTTTCTTTCTTTTGGCATTTGACTTTCTCAAAACAATATTTCAAATTTTTTAATGAATATATATATATACATGCATGTGTATTGACTTTTACTCCTTTACTATTATATATATACGATTAAGCATATTTGATATTTACTAGTGAATGACCAAATACATTGTCACAAACCCAGCAGCTTGGGGAGTTAAGTAAGCGGACTCCTAAAGTTTCTACTTAAGGGCGGATGGTCGAGGGTTCGAATTCCTCTAAGGTGGTTAGCACCACGTTAAAAAGCTCTGAATCGGACCCTCACCCTCGATAAGAGTTGGACTCTTCGAGCGCACCCCAAGCCGAATCCGAATTAGTCGGCCCGTGTGGATTCGGATACCGGATGCTTAAGAAAAAAAAAATACATTGTCACAAAAAATAATAAATAATAATAATAATTAACAGGTAATACTAACCTTTATTAATTTCTTATACTTCAATCAACATCTATGTTCTTAAGTATATATATGTATATATATATATATATATATATATATATATATGTATGTATGTACACAATTGTGCAACACCTAATTTGAGAGTTTAGGTTCGGGAAAGAAAAAAAAAAAAAAGTTTGTTAGGAGGAAAAAGAAAAAAAATTAAGGAGTCCAATATATATATTTTTGCATATAAAGAAGGAAAAATATATATTAAAAGGATGCTTAATTATTTATATAATTGAACTACTCGAATATATAAATATACAATATATAAGTATAAAAAATTGAATATTTTAAAATTCATAATTGTATTTAAATAATAATTATAATTATTCTTCCATTTCTATCCATTCAACATGCAAAATAACTCAATTAGTTCCTTTTAACCTTAAAATTTTATTTATTTTTTATAAACATTAATTAATAATATTATATATAAAAAACATTACATATATTAAATGTTAAACTCAAATTGTAAATTAATTATAAATTACTATTTTTCAAAATAAAATAAAAAAATTATATGAGAGAGTAATAAATAAAACCTGCGGTATGTACATAGTCGCGGCATTAATATATATATATATATTTTTTTTGCTAATTACCAAAAATATATATTATATATATTCTTTTTTTCTCCCATTAATATGATAGGGATTATTTTCTTTCTCCAAATAAATAAGAATAAGAGTCGGCGTCTGGACGCTCGCTGCTGAGAACAGCTCTCTGACAAGATTACCATCTTCGGCGCTATCTTCATTTTCTATATCGGAGCGGCAATCTTGATTCATAGAGTGTAATTCCTGTTCGAGGTATTGATTTTTATGAAGTTATTGATTGATTTGCATCTTCCCGTTGTAGTAAATCGTTTCAGAATCTTTTCGAATTCTTGGAAGTTTAATTGCTGCCATTGTTGAAATCGGCGTCGAAATTCTGATAAAGATGATAAATACAACCTGTTGAAAAGGAGGTTCGCGAGTTTTAGACGAAATAAGCTCTCATAAAACAATTAGGGTTTAGGGGTTTAGGGTTTTGTGAATCTCACCCACCACTCTTCTCACTTGGCCGTTGACCTGAAAGTATGGATGTAGGATTCAGATGTTGAAATCACAGCTTCAGACCTATAGACTGGGTAGTTGTGATTTTTCTGTGAAGTTTTTGTCAGGTTCTGCAGTCCAGCATGGAGTGAACTGTCATCTGTTGAGAATGCTGCCTATTAATATAGAAACATAAACTGCAAAGATTAAGGAAAGATACCAATATGCAATACTTAAATATATTGACATTTTGAATCACAGTATGAAATTTATATTAAGATTCTAACATACAATTCTTACTTTTATTGACATGCTATGTTGATATTATTATTCAGCACTCCAGAAGACAGGGATGACAATGAAAAAGAATCCGCTTGTTTTCCTGGATGTGTCAATCGATGAACATCCTGCAGAAAAAATTGTTATTGAGGTTTTCCCTAATCTGGAAATCATATTCTTACTCAGTCTGGTGATTCATTAGTTCATTAATGGCTTTATGTTTGTAAACATGCAGTTGTTTTCTGATGTTGTTCCAAGGACAGCTGAGAACTTTCGGGCACTGTGCACTGGTAGGTTGTTGCTCTTAGTCCTTCCAGATTTAGTATGGAGCTCTAACATGATATCTAAGAATTCATAAATGGAGTGTTATAAAAATTTCACATGAATTTTTTTTTTTTTTTAGCTAGTGTATAATATATTTGATATCTAATTAGCCAGTATTGATTTTTCTAAGCTGTTTGCCATATTTTAATGAGATTTCACTCTTCTCTTTCTCTTGATGTATCAAGGTGAGAAGGGGATTGGAGTTTCAACAGGAAAGCCTCTTCATTTCAAGGGTTCCATTTTCCACCGCATTATCAAAGGATTTATGGCACAGGTGTGCTTCTGTCTTTTTATGAAATTTATTGGAGTGGGAAAATATATGCTATATTATTTTAAGGCAACTGCTGTAATGTTCGTATGTCTGATTTTGATATCATGCTATGAATAATTTTCTTATTTGGATTGTTGTGATGCATTATGCTCATTCTCCAAATGGTTTGTAACATTTGCATTATAGCACAAAGTTCTATTCATTCAAAATGGAAATGAACTAAAATATTCAGTAGGTAGCAGGATTCATGTCATCAGTTGCATCCCGGAGTTTTACGTTGTACTGCATAGATGAAGGGTTATAGGAATGATTTCATGGTTTTCTTCTTTTAGTTTTATGGTACTGTCTAAATGGAGACTACTATTTGATGATTTGATTATTAATATGTTCTGCATTACGTATTGAATAAACAATCATTTTGAGTTCCTTGAGATATGTATTTCACTCGTAAGCATGCATGAAAGGCCATCTTAGTGTATCTAATCAATCTGACAAAGAAATGGATTTATCTTTTCCTTCTCTATTTTCTTTATCCTCTTATGCATGCATGTATAGGCACCCCCTAAAGTTCCTCTCTGGTGTTTGTCTTTTTTTCTTCTTCTTCTTTTTTTTTTAATATATATTTTTCTCTAAATGGCTCTACGTGCATAAATTGCACTTTTTCCCCATCTTCTGCAGGGTGGTGACTTTTCAAAAGGAAATGGTATGGATTTTATCTTATGGGCCTCATAGTTTCAATTGCTCCAGATGCTCGGTTAACTTCCATCTTCATGCCCAGACTTGTAAGGCACGAAATTTTAATGGTTTGCAGGCACTGGTGGAGAAAGCATATATGGAGGCAAATTTCAAGGTTGGTGTTTATGCATGTTAAAGATCATTGCTTCTCATTAATTGTCTGTTGTGATAAACTTATTTTGTTTTCTCTTCTCCCCAGATGAAAATTTCAAACTGGACCACAGCGAGGCTGGACTGCTTTCAATGGCAAATAGTGGCCCAAACACAAATGGCTCTCAGTTCTTCATAATCTTTAAGCGGCAACCTCATCTTGATGGGTAATTGAGCATGATTTTTTTTTTTGTGTAATTTCTATATATTTTCAACAAGTAGCATCTTTGATTAGTTATTTATTACTACTATAGGTAGCATAGGGTTTGTGTAAGTGTTTCAAGTATTAATTGTATTATTTATGCATTGGTTTTTGTAATGCATCAGGAAACATGTCGTTTTTGGTAAGGTTGTAAAGGGAATGGATATCATTAGGAAAGTTGAGCAGGCAGGTTCAACTGATGGTAAACCGTCTGGCTTCGTGAAAATTGTAGATTGTGGTGAGACATCTGACACTAAGGTTCGTGATGTAGTCGGAGCTCAGAAAGGTAACATTGAGATTCCAATACCAATACACAGAGCTATGTCTTAATTTTCCTGTTTGACTCTTTCTAGTTTCATTTGATGATGCTTTATCCAGGGAAAAAGAAAAAATCAGCCAAATCTGTGTCCTCTGATGATACTTCTGATGATCAAGCCAAAAGAAAAGGCAAAGCATCAGCCAAAGGCAGAAGGAAAAAGAAAAAGACAAAATACTCATCTGATTCTTACAGTTCTGATTCATATTCTTCAGACACTGATTCACGTTCAGACTCTGATTCAGATGATGAATCTGACTCTCGCTCTTCAAGTTCTTCCAGTGACAGGAGGAATAGGAAGAGGAAGAGGTCAACAAAGAGAGGTAAGCATCAACATGGGAAGAGAAAAGGCGATGGAAGAAAGGGAAGGAGAAGAACTAAACGGGATAAAGAAGTGAAGAGGAAATGGTAGGATCCTCCATTGCATGAAAGTAGTTCATTCATGATGTGTTTGCTGGTTCTTTTCTCTTTTAAGTAGTTTGCACATTATTTTAGGAGCCCAGATAGTTCTAGTGGTTCAGAGAGTGACAAAAGTACAAGTAGCAGAAGTGTTAGCTCTGATCGGGAAAATCCAAAGCGTGGGGCGCCACGCAAAAATGAGTCAGTGAATGCACAGAATAGTAAGCTGAAATTGGATCTGTGTGACTTATCTATTTCTCTTACTATTAGATCTTTTCCCAAGGAACTTGTCAGTCCCTAAATAGTACTTCAGTTGAATTTTTATTGTGTTGCACGTTTGCCCGCTTTTATTTCAGGGGAACCTGTTCCTGAGCCAAGGAAGGATATGGAAGAGGTACTGATAGAAGGCCGTTCATCTCAAGAAGAGGCTGAATTCTCTCGGAAGAATGGAGTGTCAAACAATGGCAACAATGAAAGGGGAAAATTTACCAAAATGGCTAAACAACAGCATGATTCAGATGATTCAAGAAAATCCAGGTTGTTAATTTTCATCCTACATTTCACATGTCAAATGAATTCTGCTAGACTAAACATATACTGATATCTCTTCCAATTATGTTTAAAGGAGTCCTGTGAGACGAAAGTCAAAAAGCAGCCACTACGGTTCTAGCGTGAGTCCTTGTAGAGACAGGAGCCCAGGTGTCCAGAATGACAGTGGAACTGTTAGAAAAACCTATCAGAATGATAGAACTCTGATGCCTAATTCATCTCAACCTTCGGCCTCAATAGGGGGTGAAGACAATGCAGGTACTAAGCGCATTAGGAAAGGCCGTGGCTTCACTGAGCGCTATCGTTTTGTAAGGCGGTATCGTTCCCCATCTCCAGAAGGGGCAATTAACAGGCCTTTCCATTATGGTGGAAGAAATATTCCAAGGGATCGGGAGAGGTATCTATTTTATGGGTGTCTTGAAGATGACTGATGAATTTGTAAGGCCATATACTCTTACCTATTTGTATTTTATCATTTTAGGTATCAAAGCTATAGACGTTATTCTCGCTCACCTCCACAGCGTAACAGAAGCCCACCCAGAAGCTATAGACGTTATTCTCGCTCGCCTCCACGGCGTAACAGAAGCCCACCCAGAGGCCGGAGCCCTCCAAGGTTCTTTTGTACTCCATACCTGCTGTCTTCAACTGCTTCTCTCTTCTTATCCCCTTCTGTGTGGGTGGGGGGGTGTCCCTTTTTTCCCCTGTTTATGCTATTTTATACTGTATAGGTTCACATGGTTTTCTGTTAAATATGGTTTGTATCGCAGTTAAGTATTACGTTTATCTGAGAGAGATTTTCGCAGATTAATATATTCTTCTCCCTCTTATGGTTTAGATATCATCACAGAAGAAGTCCAAGTCGGAGAAGCTCTCGCAGCCCTAGTAGTGGTCGCCATGGTCAAGACATGCATCAGAGGAGTCCAGTACGCAGTCCTAGCCCCAACAAGCGCCATTCAATTAGCGATAAACTGAGATCTCGTCTTGGGCCTCGAATGGATGAGGAACAACCTCAAAGGAGAGTAAGATCAAAGTCAAGCTCAAGAAGCCATGACTCTCCACATTCTAGGTCCCCTTCTTATTCTCCAAGAAAGCCAAAAATGGCATCCCCATCGCCCAGTAGGTCTCGATCCAGTTCTCCAGGCGGACAAAGGGGATTAGTCTCATATGAAGACGCAAGTCCTATTGGTGTAAACTAGTTTCCTGTACAACAATGTAAAGACTTTTTAAGTCTTTTGTGTGGCTGTTATGGACAGCGTTAGTGGGCAACATTGCTGCACTTACTCCCTTAATAGGATGTTTGATGTTTAATTTTTGACTAGAATTCTGCATTTTTCAAATTTCTATGGGGATTTCTTTTGAATTTTTTCTAGCTTTTATGGTCAAAAGAGTTGAATTCTCTTGCACAATAATGCTCTGGTTTTAACTGAAACCTAAGTAAAATTACTGCTAGAAGAAAGTACTCCCTCTTCTCAAATTGTATATTAAAACAAATCCCTAGTACTCAAAATTAAGACAACAAAACTCTTCAGCAGAAGGTATCTAAAACAAAAACAAATTTTAGGCTCTTGAATCATCATATCATTACAAGAGGCCCCCAGTAAAAATGTGCTGCCCCTAATGATATACACAAGAGGACAGTTTTATATAGGTTGACCTTTGGGTACAATCTGATCCTTAAGCCACATATAAATAGGAACCAACACATAGTATGCTCCTGCTAATGCGCCAAGAATGAAGCGCAGAGAGAAGACAAAAGGGTTTGTGGGCTTTGACACATCTTCTGCCTTGGGACCAAGCTGAAACACAAGAGAACAACCACATAAAGTCTAAAGGGATTGAAACAAAGCCAGAAAACATAAACATAAGATCAGAGAATGAGGAGGGAAAAAAAAAAGAAAAAAAAAAAAAGATGAATATTGATCTTGAGAAGTCAATAAAGGATTCTATCACAGTAAGACATCAATGAACGAATCACATTTAATAGTTAAGGCACTTTCTGACAAGCCAAAAGAGGACATTCAATTTTTTGGATGGAGCCATGGAGGAAAGCTTTTGTTAGAGAGACCAGCAGTAGTAACAAATAACAATATGAAATGTTATCGTTCATAGATGATGGTACATGGCACATGAGTGAGATTTACCTGCAAAGGCGAATCACCAGATGCTGGTTTTACACCTGTAACAGAACAACCCATGATAAGACCATGTCTGCGAACTCCACGATACCATTTTGGGCCAATTCTCTTCAACTGAACATCCTTAAACCCTGCCTTCTCAAACCATTCAATGTACTCTTCCTCCTTCGGAAAGAGCATCCACATATCTGCAAAAAAGCGAGACAACCAAAATGTTGGATAAACAGGACCAATTATACAAGCCTTGCCTCCAAGTTTCAACACTCTATATGCTTCCCTGATGCCACGCTGTGGATCTGGCCAGTATTCAATACTGAGAATAAGAGATCAGCCGAGGAATTTGCATTAGGTAATGTATAAGGAAGAATCAACCTAAATTTTCTGAAAAGTCATTAGTTAACAGTAATCACTCCTCCAAATATGTGTCTTCATTTCAAAATTCAAAACTATGCATCAATAATTGCTCTGAATGAGATTTCATTTTTCTTTTAGTATATTCTAGCAGCTAAAAGAAATGCTCTTGTGAAAAATTAATTTGAATTAATATAACATTTTTTTTTTGTTCACAAATTTTCAGTAAAACCAGCAGCAAATACACCATTGATGACCCTATGCAAGAGGAGCCGGAGCAATTGTGGGTTCAAACATTGAGAGAAATTCTAATGGTAAAAATTAAGTCATGGTTCAAGTAACATGTGAATCTTGGCCAAGAAAACAGAGATTTCTTGTTTGAACAACATGTTCACCATATAAATATTTACTCAATAATGCAGGAAATCATGATCATAATCCATAGCTACCGCACTCAATATAACAAAAAATAGGAAGATATCAACTAGACAAACAAAGAAAAAAGGGGGGGAAAGAATATAGTGATATACCTGCCAGCAGAGACATATCTATCAGCATAATCTGTTTTGAAGGGAAGGTCCTCAGCATCGCCTTCAATAATCTTACAGTCCTTGAGCGGCTCCTTCTTCTTAGCTTTAGCAAGCTGATGAGGGGATTGATCAAGAATGGTAACATTCTTAGCATCCACATGCTTCACTATCCCCAAAGTAGTAAAACCCGTTCCTCCACCGACATCCACCACAATCATATCTCTATGGCTAAGGTCGGCTGGTTGTAGTGCCTCATCCCTCATATCTTCGGTCCAATGTCCAGGATTAATAACATGATCATACACAATTGATAAAAACCTGTAGAACCAAAACGCCTCTTTCTTGTGCTGTATGAATCTTGGTTGTGAAGCTGGTCTAGATGCTGATAAACTACATCTTGGAACAAGAGTAGTTTTTTTGCTTCTGGCTTTGGAATTTCCGATACAAGATACTAAACCCAACTTCGGAAAATGCTTTCCGTGTAAATCAGACCCATTGTAACCTAAGCTAGTTGGGGAAATCCCTCTAATTAGAGTGAGTTTTTCAGCCCCATTTAGCATTGAGGAAGCCATAAAATTGAGCAAACACCCCCAAATTTCAATTCAATAATCTAAAGCCTTGCGGCTCAGCAGAACCCAAATGGAAAATTCTCTCTCTCAGTCTCTCTCCTCCTCTTCCTCTGGGAAAGAAGTGCAGAAATGACACTGAGAGTGAGGAAAGGGGAGAGAGAAACAATAAAAGACAAAATGTCTATTGAAGCAAAAATTAACAACCACCACACAGCCCTTGAAGGGTGACAAGGAGAGGACATGAGATTTTCTCTTTATTTATTTATTTTTTATCTTTTCTCTTACATTTATGATTTGTTTTTCAAATTTTCTTTTCTTTATTTACTCTTTTAATTTTAAAATTCTATTTTAAACGGAAAAACAAATTCACTTTTTTAATTACACCTTCTAATAAATATCAACTTTTTTTTTAAAAAAAATTATCCATATAAATTTTTTTATTTGACTCATTTTAATAAAAATGTGTTTGCATTTTAAGTAAATTTTTATGTATTTATATTCTACGGAGTTGACCCACATGAGGATCTAAGTGGAGCTAGTCACTAGAATTTTGTGGTTCAATTCTCTTGTTATACCTGTATTTGTAAATATATCTCAAATTTTGGAGTCTTGAGTGAAGTTTAAACCCTTAACTTCATCAAGTTAGGAAATAAGAGAGAAACTCTTAAATTAATGACCAGGAGAGACTCTTAGACCAATTAGGATAGGAGAGGAACTTCAAATTTTTTATTCAATTATTTTTAAAAAGTCCGGTCAAACAAAAAAAATCATAAATTAATAATTAATTCCTATATATATATTGAATAAATATATTTTTTTTACGAACAAACTATTACATTAACTATGACTCACCTCCGAATTGCACATGATCTCGACCTGGAAACCCTCACCATTGAAGGCGATGCTATGTTTGTAGTGCTGGCTTTGCAAGGACTGTCCCGCTTTGAGGACTGGAGAGCGAAGAACTTGATTGAGCAAGGTAAGAAGATCATCCAAGCCGCAACCTTTGGATTATTAAATACGATTCCCAGAACTAGCAACGCCTGTGCACACCACCTTGCTAAATGGGCATTCCACTCTAACTTTCATGGTGCTGTGGAGTTACCCCTTCTGGTCTCCTCTCTACCAGAAGGGTGTTTTGATTAGTTTTCTGTTTGTTGTTGTTCTCTATCTTTGTTTGTCTTTTTTCTTTGCTGTCTGTATCTGTTTTTTTTCCTTTAAAAAAAAAAAAAAATCTATGACTCATCTCTACCATTATTTTTGTCGCCATTGTTAATGGCAGAGAAGAAACTTGCTAAACCCTAATCTATTAATTGTCAATTTCAATCATGTATAGTTAATTAATAGAGAATTTCCTTTGTAAGTATCTATACCCGGATTCAACATTGAGTTTTTACCCTTGTTCTTCCCGCCGTTGATGAGTTACAGACAAGCCCAACTCTAAAAAAGCTGTACATATATATATATATATATATATTTTTTTTTTGGGTTCATATTGAAAGGTCACAAAACGACTCAAGAAATGGACACGGCAGATACCCCTTTGTTTGATTCTGAGATACAACAGCAAGATCCCAAATCAATTTCTTAATTGATTGATTAATTCCACCACCGTTTCTATAAATAATTTAAATGTAAATGGTTGAAGCCCTAATTGAATGATCAATAATTATTAATGGAGAAATTACCTGAAAATCTCCGTTTCGATGATTCAAATCCTGACTGGCTGAGCAAAGGCGATAATGCGTGGCAGCTTACGGCGGCAACACTGGTAGGTCTACAGAGTGTTCCCGGACTCGTAATCCTTTATGGCAGCATTGTCAAGAAAAAATGGGCCATAAACTCTGCTTTCATGGCACTTTATGCCTTTGCTGCGGTCCTAGTTTGTTGGGTAGGTTGGGCTTATCAACTCTCCTTTGGCAATAAATTCTTACCGTTCATCGGAAAACTGGATGTGGCACTCGATCAAAAGTTCTTACTTAATCAAGCTTTTGCCGGAAAGTTTCCGATTGCGACTATGGTTTATTTTCAATTCGTATTTGCTGCGATCACATTGATTTTGACCGGTGGTGCTTTGCTGGGAAGAATGAATTTCATTGCCTGGATGCTTTTTGTACCGCTCTGGCTAACTTTCTCTTACACAGTCGGTGCGTATAGCATTTGGTGTCCCGACGGTTGGCTGTTCAAAATGGGACTAATTGATTACTCCGGCGGCTTTGTCATTCATCTCTCTTCTGGAGTTGCTGGTTTCACTGCAGCATATTGGGTAATGTCACAATTTAAATCTATTTAATCTTTCATAATATTAGTTAACTATTTAGCCTAAATTATATATATATATATATATTATAACAATATTTTGATTTGATAACTCTACTATCTAAGTCCAAGATTACGGCCAATTACTTTGTTAATGTCTTCAATCCAAGATCAACTAATGAACGTTTATGACTTCAATGTTTGTTTGTCCACTATCAAAGCATGCATTCACTAAACTAACCAACCAAACATAACTTCAACCTAATACTCTGATATCAATTGTAATGATTCAAGTTCACAAGCTTTGACAACAATTATTTAGACTATATCAAAAGAATGTTTCAAGTTGATTATGAATACTTATACTCTTTCATATATATATATATATATATAATATATATATATATATATATTTTATGCATTCATTTCAACTGTTGAATACTTAGGCTCATTCTATATCATATTATGATATTGAGCATTCTTATGTACTATCGATAGTTACATAAACTTTTTTGGTTCATCTTTGATTGTAAAATTGAGAAGGTTTAGAATTTTGTAGGTAGGACCGAGGGCGACCAAGGATAGGGAAAGATTTCCACCTAATAACATACTATTGATGCTTATGGGTGCTGGTTTATTATGGATGGGTTGGACAGGGTTCAATGGCGGAGATCCTTATGCAGCCAGCATAGATGCATCCTTGGCTGTCCTCAACACCCATATCTGTGCTGCCACTAGTTTGCTCACCTGGCTTCTCTTGGACGTTCTTTTCTTTGAAAAGCCTTCTGTAATCGGTGCAACTCAGGGGATGATTACTGGCCTGGTTTGCATTACTCCTGCTGCAGGTAAATCAAAAGCATTTTATATTTCATACAAATTGAAAATATTAGTCTGATACTCTAAGTGAATATGATTCAGGAGTGGTGCAAGGATGGGCAGCAATTTTGATGGGATTAATGTCGGGATCAATTCCATGGTTCAGCATGATGTTTCTGCACAAGAAAATCTGGTTACTGAAACAAGTAGATGACACAATGGCAGTTTTCCACACGCACGCGGTGGCCGGAAGCTTAGGAGGTACTCTTGCCGGGATTCTTGCGAATCCGAGACTCAGCAGAATTTACTATATGGTGGATGATTGGGAGAGATATATCGGTCTCGCTTACGGCATTCGAAACGGGAGGATCGCGGCAGGGTTCCGGCAGCTGTCGATTCAGATAATTGGGATTACGTTCGTCGTCGTGTGGAACGTCGTCGTTACGAGTCTGATTTGTTTGTTTATCAGGCTTATTGTTCCTCTGAGATTCAACGAGAAGGAGTTGAATGAAGGTGATGATGAGATTCATGGGGAGGTTGCTTATGCACTTTGGGGAGATGGTGAAAAGTGTTAGAAATTTGTAAAATAATTCTCTACTCAACAATATATATATATATATATATATATATATATATATATAGTTTTCATTTTTGTGGTTTTTCGAGTTCATCCAGTCCTGTTTGGATTAATCCAAAATTTAAGAATTGAATTGAATTATACAACTTCTAAGAATATATCTCTTGAATTAATA
The DNA here is from genome assembly GCA_025388415.1 of Cynanchum wilfordii. NCBI lineage: Eukaryota > Viridiplantae > Streptophyta > Magnoliopsida > Gentianales > Apocynaceae > Cynanchum > Cynanchum wilfordii. The sequence continues at coordinate 69,996 of JAHSUH010002076.1, read as the reverse complement.
AATTGTTGAGGTTTTCTAATCGTATTCTACACTACATGCATGATGTGGAGAAAGGCAATAGTTATAGTAACTTCATTTTATCGAACTAAAGTCAAACTTCTACGTAAATATTTTTAAATTAAATTTAAATTAATGTGGTAGTTTAAGATATTATATATATATATATATATAATATATATTGCATGCCTATTGTTTGGCGCTCTCTCTCTCAAAAGGAAGGTAAAACCTTTACCGAGAAATAATTAGACACTACATATATTAAATTTAAATTAATTAAAATTATAGTTTCAGATTTTGATGATATTACAAAAAAAATTAGTTTTTACTTCCATAGTCGAACTCAAGATTATTCACACATACTATAAATAGTTAGTATCATAATTATTACTATACCACTTATTTAATTTTAGCCTAAAAAATTAATAACTTAATACATTAAATTATTTTTGCATGTAATTGTAAACTTTTTTATACCCTTATCTTTAGTCGCTGGTCAAAGATTGACATTCACGTGAAAGAAAAAAAGTGCAAAATCTTAATCTCCCAACTACATTTGTTATGACATATCCATTTTTTTTTTTAAATAGTGATAATGTTCGGTTTTATGGACTAATCCAATTATGGCTGAAATGGGGTGTCAAACTTTCACTCTTTAGGCAGCTTTGTTGCTAACTTGACCACAAATACTTGACATGACATATTCATTTTTAGATTTTATATATATATATATATATTATATAATGTATTGTAAAGTACCATTTTACCCTTCTCCACATGTATAAATAGAGTAAGGGAATCCCTCCTTCATAAGACTCAGAAATATTGGCAGATTTTAATACATATAATATATATATATATATATATATATATATAGCATAAAACGATGGATCAAAGTAAATACATTCTTGCCTATAAAATAAAAAAAAATAAAAAAGTATATAAATTCTTTCCTCTTTTAAGATAATATAAATATGTTTAATATTAATTAATTATTATTAAATCGTGAAACATGACCATATTAGCAACAAATTAAACTTAATATATGCTTCTATATATATATATATATATAAGATCTTACTCAAAACTTATGAATACAAATATTAATCCCTTCTTGAAAGAGTATATATAGTTTATACTCTTTTTTTTTTTTTTTAAATGTTCCCTCACCTAGTTTTTCTATACATTATGTATAAATATTGATGGAAAATCTCACACTTGATTTTGTGCTATAGAGAGATCAAGAAACCAAAAGCCTTTATTTATAAAAAATAAAAATACAAATAAAATTATGTGCTCTTTATTATCTTCCTTCTAAATACATGAATCTTTAGGTATAAACATGTATATAATAGATAAATTTTATATGTATGCAATAAATATATATATATATATATATATTATATTTACCACATAGTCATAGTCATGCATTCTGACTATTAAACTTTGTAATCATTAAATAAGTGCGTGACTTAATTAAATCATGATGCTTCAATTTATATAAATTATATATATTTTTATCCACATTCGGACTAATCTTATAGAATCTTATAGAGTTATATATATATATTAGAATGAATGTATGGATTAAATAACGCGGAGTTCATCTTTAATGCATTTTCTAAATGAATTAATGTGGAAAGAAATCAATAACAATATATAGCTCTTACTAGTTACTTGGTAAAATCCACCACACTGCAATTGTTTTCATTCAGTAATATTATTGATTCAGCTCTCTCTGTCTGCAGCAAAATGGCTTATTCGACTCCCAATTTCAAGCTTATTTTCGCTGCAATTTTAGTACTGTTTCTGTTCATGTTGGCTTCTGACGAAGCCACAGCAGCCCGAACAAACCTTAATAATGATAATGATGTGATGATGATGATGATGATGATGGGGAGAAAGCACGACAAATGGATGGCTCAGTACGGTCGAGTCTACAAGGACGAAGCCGAGAAGGTGAGACGATTCGAAATATTCAAGGAGAATGTTGAGTTCATCGAGTCTTTCAATAAGGCTGGAACTCGTCGTTCTTACAGCTTAGCCGTCAATGAGTTTGTTGATTTGACAAACGAGGAATTCAAAAATACTCGCAATGGTTACATTCCGTCGTCACACTTCTCCGGATCGACGTCGTCTTCTTCTTCTTCTTCTTCTTCTTCATTTAGGTATGAGAATATCTCCGATGTTCCAGATTCCGTCGACTGGAGAAAGAAGGGCGCCGTCACAGGTGTTAAGGACCAAGGCCAATGTGGTAATGTTCTATTCCTCAATAAGTTTACTAAAACTTTTCTTATGGTTATAAATTTTATTGAACGAATCGGTAGGGCAAAATTTCCCTAAAATTCATATACATACTAACTGAACTGTAAATTCAGGATGCTGCTGGGCATTTTCAGCGGTAATAGCAGTGGAAGGACTCAACCAAATCAAAACTAAAAAGCTGGTACCATTATCCGTACAAGAGCTGGTGGATTGTGACACCGCCGTAAACAGGGGATGCAATGGTGGATTTATGAACGAGGCATTTAAATACATAATCGAGAACGAAGGAATAACCGCTGAATCTAACTACCCTTACCAAGGAGTTGACAACGGAACTTGCAAAGCTAACAAGAGTAAGAAATCAAGCCTTCCCGTCGCTGCCGAGATTACTGGATACGAAGACGTACCGGCTAACAGTGAATCTGCTCTTTTGAATGCCGTGGCTAACCAACCGGTTTCTGTTGCAATTGATGCCGGTGGTTCCGAATTTCAGTTCTACAAAAGCGGTGTGTTCACCGGAGACTGCGGCACTGAGTTAAACCATGGCGTCACCGCAGTGGGTTACGGTGAGACGGAAGATGGGACTAAGTATTGGGTGGTGAAAAATTCGTGGGGAAGTAATTGGGGGGAAAATGGATATATAAGAATGCAGAGAGATGTTGATGCTAAGGAAGGTCTTTGTGGCATTGCTATGCAAGCTTCTTATCCTACTAAATAGAAACAAATTATTATTATATATTTCAAATATTATATATATATAAACTCCTTTGTGTAATTTGGAAGATTAATTAATTCTAATCATCTCCCATTATGTGAACTTGGATCCTTTATTATTATTATCATTGGAATAATTTCGAATATGGAAATAATAGCATAGGAGTAGTCAAAATCAATTTGTCATATTTTATATACTTATCACTGGTTCTTGATTCAAAAATTATTACACTTAAAAATCAATTTTCTAAATTAAATAAAAATTGATTTTTTTTTTTATATATTATACCAGTCATTCTATATATATTAAAATATATATATTATATATATATATATATATATATATATATATATATATATATGCATTGCCTATTTGGGCTCTCTCTTTAATTGGCCCAAAACCTACCCCTCAACCAAGTAATGACAAAAGACAATCTCAAATTGATGATTGATCAGACCCACACCTAACAAATCATAAACAAGTCCATATTAAAAAAATTTTAAAGGCCCCAAAATATTTGCCTCGGCCCGAATCCTTTTATCTACAGAAACATTTCTCATGAAAGTGGGCTATAAACAAAAAACTAGCCCATATTCATATCTAAACAAAGTCTTCTTGGAACATTGTGTTACAAGAAATGACTATATATATATATATATATATATATATATATATATGTATATATCTAGATCTGTTCAAGAAACTGATGAACATAAAACCCAAGTAGAAAGAATCAGTTGGGAACTGGAACTTGGACCATTCCCATTACTCTGTCCAAAATATACATTGAAATTCTCCCTCCGTTTTTATCCTTGGACCAGTCCCCGTTCACTCATATTTTTCCTTTCCACTAATTTCTTTTCGATCCGAATTATACTTACACAATACATTCTCTTTCTTGAAAAAAAAGTTTTTTTAACACTTATTTCTTTATTCCAATAGAATAATATATATATATATATATATATATGTATGTGTGTATGTATGAATGGAAGTCACTGCAGTTTGTAGGGGTTTATTCCCAAAATGGTGCTATTTTTGAGATTATTCCCAAAATGAGTTGTTTTTTTATCAACTTCCCAAAATGGGGTACCTCTACTTTGGCAAAGTAGAGGCTCAATTTTTTTAATAAAATATTCAACCTCTACTTTGACAAAGTAGAAGCTGAATATTTTATTAAAAAAAATTAAGCATCTACTTTGTCAAAGTAGAGGCTTATTTCTTTTTTAATAAAATATTCAGCATCTACTTTACCAAAGTAGAGGCTTATTTTTTTAATAAAATATTTAAATATAATTTCCAATTTTAAAAAAATTATTTATAAATTTTAATTTTATCATTTTCTAATAATATTAATTTATAAATATTTTTTTAATATAATTTTCATAATATAGATTATATTTATTATTAATTATTATCATTATACTTATATTATAAAATTAATTGAAATTATAATATATTATAATATTAAAATAATATTCTATGTAATTATGTGAAGTAATTTTTTTATTTGTGTTTATATATTTAATTAATTTTAATTTAAGATTTATTTTTATATTCTTGAATTAAGTAATTTAATAAATTTATATTATATATTGACATAAAAAATATTTTATTCAAATAAAAAATCTTTTATATATTTGATGATTTTTTTAAAAAAAAAAAAAAAAAGTCTAATATGACATGAAATAACAAGTCATTAATAATTTTTTAAAAAATTGTTCCACATTTGAATAACAAAAAATTCTTATATTTTTACTTTTTTAACTCTTTCAACTAATTATTATTATTTATTTGAAAACTTGTATTTATGTTCTTTAAGTAAATAATTTAATAAATTTATATTATATATTTACATAAAAAATATTTTATTTAAATAAAAAATATTAAAATTATTTTCATATATATATAAAATATTTTTTATCTAAATATATAATATAAATTTATTAAATTATTTACTTAAAGAACATAAATACAAGTTTTCAAATAAATAATAATAATTAGTTAAAAAAAAAAAAAATATAAGAATTTTTGTTATTCAAGTGTGGAACCGATTTTTTTAAAAAATTATTAATGACTTGTTATTTCATGTCATATTAGACTTTTTTTAAAAAAAAATTCATTAAATATATAAAAGATTTTTTATTTGAATAAAATATTTTTTATGTCAATATATAATATAAATTTATTAAATTACTTAATTCAAGAATATAAAAATAAATTTTAAATTAAAATTAATTGAATATATAAACACAAATAAAAAAATTACTTCACCTAATTACATAAAATATTATTTTAATATTATAATATATTATAATTTCAATTAATTTTTACATCAATTTGTTAAATATAATATAAGTATAATGATAATAATTAATAATAAATATAATCTATATTATGAAAATTATATTAAAAAAATATTTATAAATTAATATTATTAGAAAATGATAAATTTAAAATTTATAAATAATTTTTAAAAAAATAGGAAATTATATTTAAATATTTTATTAAAAAAAAATAAGCCTCTACTTTGGCAAAGTAGAGACTCAATTTTTTTTAATAAAATATTCAGCCTCTACTTTGTCAAAGTAGAGGTTGAATATTTTATTAAAAAAATTGGGCATCTACTTTGTCAAAGTAGAGAGACTTTTTTTGGGAGGTTGCTAAAAAAACAACCCATTTTAAGAATAATCTAAAAAAATAGCATCATTTTGGGAATAAACCCCAGTTTGTAGCGGTATGACCAAACACAGGATAGGTCAAGTTGGAGATGCTCATTTCTGGGGTTTGTGCAAAGAGGAGAGAGAGTGCATTGGTGTTTGTAGCTCACTGAAATAAAAGAAGAAGACAAAAGGGAATTATGTAAACCTAGCTAGGTAAGTAGGCAAGTTTTAATTTATATGGTTTAGGATTAAATTAGTACTATTACTAAATTAATTAATACTTCTACTACCACTTACTTACTGTATTAAGAATATATATATATATTACTGCTATAATTAACGTAGGATTCTTTCTAGGTAGTGGCTAGAGTTGAGTGGAGGCCTCGATCTCCATGAATTTGGTGCAAATATATATGTATGTATGCATTGTAATGATGTCATTTGAACGTAACAGGATTAGCAAATTGCCGGAAACAGTAGATCTTCAGCAAGTTGAAAGGTTGCGTCGTGAACCTAAACCCACTGCATCGAGTTCTGATATACATAGTAAATATTTCCATGGAGAACATAAATATATATATATATATACATATATTTTGCTGCTGCATTACGTCAAGAATTCGTTACTGTTTTATACTAGTAATACATAAATTTCGGTTTTTTTAAGGTTGATAATCATTATTTCGATTAATTTGAAGTTAGATCAATTCTTCACATATCTATATTAGTCTAACTTCTATTTTAAAGATTAAGATCTTACATCTAACTCTGATTACATAATATTTATAATTATAATATCTCGTCTCACATTATAAATATGTAAAGATATATCATGTTTTTTTTGTAAAACAAGAATAATATTAAATATATAATTTGAGATATCGTTAAATTTATAGTCATGATAAAGACTTATAGACCTAGATCGTAATAGTTCTATATTGCAATTGCAAGTATCTAAGGATGTTAAGTGCTCATGATTTTGCACTTTTTCTTGGGTTGTGCCAAGACAGTGTATTGTATGTGTGAGTGAAGACCAGCAATATAGTAAAGTGTGTGCATGTGAAGCGAGCGTGGAGCAATGAGAAAGCCCATTGCTTTTTGCAGCAGGAGGCAGGCAGGGGGAGGGCGCTTCCCAAGCAAAGTGCTGAGAGAATATAAGACCGTTAATCATTTCTCTCTTTTTACCATCACTTTCCAACTTTCTTTTCCTCAATAACTTATATATATTAATAAATAATAAGTAGGAAATTTTTTTTTGGTAAATGTGGGAGGAATTTGTTGCAGACGATTTTCAAGACTATATAATATATAGTTGAAATTACAAGATAAAATCGTTCTTAATATGTAAGATATTTAAGTAACATAAGTCAAACCAACTAAACTATCACATTTTTCACTAAATTAGAAATTTTAATCTTCCCATTGTTTAATGTTTATCATATATTTTATTTATAAAATATAATTTATATTTTGTATAATACTTATTACGTATTAAACGGTCATGAGTTAAACATTTATTATAAGTGTCAGATAAGAGTTAGAGTAATGTTTTGTTTCGACTAAGAATTAAATTTTAACTAAATTCAAAACAATAATTTTAAATATTGTAGAAAAAATAAATGAAAGAAGAAAATGAGGTAAAATTAAGGTGATTCACGTGATAAGATAGAGGGAAAAGATGTATCCAAAAGACATGTTAATAAGCTAAAGGACTCAACGCCATGTGCAATTCTGTGTGGATTCAATATAATCAATCCATTCTTATTTCTTTCTTTCTATCCATACATACATATATATATATATATACATATATATATATATATATATTATAGGGTAAAGATCAAGGCTCATGTGCATGTTAGCTGGGGGGACTATACATGCATATATTGATATATATACTTTTTAAGATATTTGTCAGTTTCTGAGTGTTGTGTTTAGGCTTGAGTGACACTTATACCTTCTTACTGATTGGCTGACATTAGTGGGAATTAAATTCTGTAATAAATATATATATATAAGTAAAGTGTATGTAAGAGGTACTATGTTTTTTTAGACCGTTAAAGAAGGGATCACATTATCCCTAATAATTAGTAGTCGACAAGAGAGATAGAGAGAGAGATAGATATCACATGGTTTTGCTGTAAACCTTTCCATTTTTAATTATTTGATTTTGGAGTTTGGACTAAACAAATTACTTGGGTTTTGGGTTTTGGGTTTTGGGTTTTTAGTTTTTCTTTTTCTTTTCTTTTTCCTCTCGCAAATGTCGAACTTGTTGGATTTCTTCACCAATCTATACATACATCCCATCTTTGGCAATACTTTTTGCTATATATTATTGAAAAACTATTCTTGAAAACATAATTCAAGATATTAATTTATTATTTATTTACCCCTTTTTATTTTTCTTCAAGAAGAATTCATCCCCTTTTTAACCAACCCCAAATAATATATACATACATATATATATATATATATATATATATATATATATATAATATACATGCAAATGCAAGAGAATCCAAGAAAATGAATATTATTATTAGGGTTGAATTTTGAATTGAATTGAATAGGTTATGAGAATGGAAGAAGAGGGTTGTAGGTGATGATACATAGGAAGTCGTGAAAATGGTGATGGTGATTTAATTTTCTCCTCCTAAAAAAAGAAAGGAATCAGAATCCCATCCCTTCATGATTGATTCACAATTCCAAAAATCCAGTTCAACCCAATGAACGACTTAGAGAGATAAAATATACATACAAACATATATATATATATATATATATAAAGGGTTTTTAAATTTTTCTTTTTTAATAATAATAATAATAATAAAAAGTTATCTTCCCTCTAACAAGAATATAGGGATGGGATGCAGTAGAGTAGGCAGTAAAGGAAACATCTTCCTGCAATTCCACAATATAAAAATAATTGGAATCTACTAATAATCCAATTAAGTCGCAACCAACTTGATTCCTCTTAAATAAAATAAATATTTGAAAGGCATACTGAGATTTACGGTCTCAATCAAACATCGGAAGTTTACATTTTGTTTGTTTAATTTTTTAATTAACATTGTTTAAATATATTTAAAAATTAATTGAGTTTAAAAAATTATTTGAGTTTGGTTTGTTCAATAAACATTCTCCCAAAAAAAAAGTTTTTGTTTAACTCTAGAAGAGAAAGTAAAGGGAATAACCGCCTTTTTCTTTAGGGTGTCAAGAAGGTAGAAGATAGTTAAATTTAGACTCTAGAAAAAGTAAAAAATGAGAACCACCACTGCAAATTAGGAAAATAGAGAGAATAAACTTATATATAATATATAAATATTTATAATTTTTTCATAAATACTTGATTATGTTGGCGAACATTGTTTGAGTACGCTTGAAAATTAATCGAGTTTAAAAAATTGTTTAAGTTTGGTTTGTTTAATAAACAAACAAGCTCGAACAAATTTTGTTCGCAAACAACTTGATTTGTTTATAACAATCAAAATTAACTATTTTTATTATTCTTATATTAAAAAGCATATTCATTTTTATGTATCATATTATTTCTTTATATACTTATAATGTAAGATATAATATTACAATATATATACACATATATATATATTATTACAAACCCTCTGCCTCCCCACCACCTTCCCCTTACTTTTCTTTTTTCTTTTTTTTTTTTTTTTACTTTATTTTATCTGGAAACTTTAAACCTATAAAGGAAATCTCTGGTTTTAGCCAATTAGGTGTGGAATCATTGAGGGGAAAAAAAATGAAAAGGAAAGGAAAGAAAGATTGCATAAGATAAGACAAGAATTTTGTGTAGGTTGGTTAGGGTTTGTTGTTTCTTTATTGATGTGGTTCGGAAGAAGAGAATGTGAAAATCCAGACAGGACAAAGTAAGTAAAGGAATGGAAAAAGTAAAAGGAGTACTGGAAGAGGTCCATCCCAGATTCTATTTGAAAGAAAGAAAAATACATATATATTGTGTATACCTATGTGACTCTCGCCTAAAAATCTCTAAATGTTTATTAAATAAGGACTCAGAAAATCAGAGGCATGTTGTGGAGTGGTAGAAGATTCTTCTCCCTTAACCAACAATTCGGGTTTCAAATCCAGAGACATGTTATTAGCAAAATATTTCACATAAAACAATGTATATATGTATATATATATAATATATATGCATATATGTATATTTGAAATTCATCAAAAGAAAAAAAATGTATATTTGAAGTTGTGCAGGTCTGTTCAAATAACCGGGACATTGCAAACCTATTCTAATCAAAACGTCTAGCAATCCTCGCAGTTTATTTTTATTTTTTTAATAGGTCAGGCAAGGGGGCTGCCAGTTTCTCAATTGGACAAACAACAATAAAGACATGTAGATAGATACAAATATATACGATATATATACATATACACCATTTATTATTACGACTTCGTTTTTTAAAAAAAAATTAATTTTAAAAATTTAAAAATAATTATTACATTAATTTCTTATGATAATCAATAAAAATAACAATTATTATTATTATAAACGTAAAAAACGTAATTCAATTAATTATACTAGATTAACTCATGACTTCGAGTCTAAATGAGGTGCCGATTACTAATTGAATTAATCTTTTGACAATTATATATATATATATATATTTATAATTTGAAAACACCTGAAAATTATTGTGTTTAATTAATTATATATGCACATATATATATTTATTAGAGGAATTAATGGATAGCAACAGAGTAGTTGAAAGGTGTATGTATATAAGTTAAGTGGAAGCAGTGGTGTTAGAAATCAGGTGTCAAATCAGACCCACATGGACGATAGAGAACAGCGGAAAAAAATAATAGTTCCTATATAATGCTCTTAATTATTATTATTATTATTATTATTTTTTTTTTGGGGTAAATATTATTATTATTATTATTATTATTATTAGTTTCTCGCATTCAATTAATACCCACATTAAATTTTTCTTTATCATCATTAATTATGATAATGACTATATAAATTACCCCCAAAAAAAGTAATATATAAAATTATATATTATTCTCTTTACTTTTTTTTTCTACTTATAGCCTTATAAGTTCAAAATAAATTTATTCACTTTTTTTTTCATAATATTTTTTATTTTTTCAACTAAATAAATAAATTTTAATATTTAATAAAAATATAAAAATTGATATATATTTTAAAATTTTGATGCAAACTTTAATTACAACTTCAATATGTATATGTATATATATATATAATTTAAAATAATATTGTTTGGAGATATGTAGGTAGAACTTGCAATATTTTGGGAATAACTTAGGTTGTTAGAACACACGTGTTGCAATAACACAAGCCGATATGATATGCGAATGTATTTAGACGGCTGAAAACTGTTTGATTTCACTCTGTTATTAAAATAAATTAAGTGGTATTAAAATAATACAAATGATTTCATAATAATCAACTTTTCTTCTTTATTTTCCAAAAAAAAAAAAACTTTTCCTCATTTTTATTTTTTTTTTTCACAAAACTTTAGGTAATTAATTTTGGGCACAATCATTATTATCAAGTTCTAAGCCACTTCCTAATTAATAGTTTACAATTTTTTTTTCCAACCCGAATAATCTACACCCGAATCCGGCAGCATAATTGCTTGGGTTGGCAGCACTAAGGTCGAGTTGGGTGTCAAACTCCCAACCCCTTCAGGTTGGGAGTGTGTTTGCTAACCACTCAGCCACAACACACTTGACGCATATAAACTTTTATTTTATATATCTAAGTATATGGAGTCGTCACGACTCCGATTAATTCATATTTGATTTGATTTGCGCTTGCAGAGTTTAACTCTTACTTAGGTAAAGACTTGATTATAACTCTTACATAATGTTCACAACGAGGGTCGAACCATCAACTCATGTAACATTCACAATACGTTTTTCATTATATCAAACCAATGACTTAAACAAATCAAGTTTAACCAATTGATTACATGACAAAAAGTTATTGTTCTAATAGTGATAACTTCACCTATGATCATAAAAAATTATAAGTTCGAGTCATATTAGAAATTAAAAAAAAATTGAAATTTTATATATATATATTTTTAAAAAAACTATTTGATTCAACCAACTAAACTAATTATTTTATCTAATAATGACCTTTCACAATCATAAGTGAGATTATTATCACTCAAACAAAATTAAAATATATAAGAACCCAAAGAGCATATGAGTTAGTAAAGAGTTCTTTTGACTTAAGTGAAATTACAAGATCAAACTCGTACTTATATATGTAATCGTTTAAAACTTAAAGCCGGAGTTTATCTCTCATACCTATCCAATTTAAATCGAAATTAATTTAGATATGGACGTGACTTAAAATAACAAATAATTTACTATTTTAGAGAATTATGTATCACTATTATTAAAAAAAAAAACACACACACAAAAAACACACGTACAAAACTAACACTAAAATGGAGAAAAATATCTTCCACATTTTTTTCTCTCACTTGTCATAACATCTCGACATCATATATAACAAACTACATATTCCTTTTCTCTTATTTACTTTCAACTTTCACCCAAAAAGTCTAACCTTGATGACCTCAATTTGCCAATAGGTTTTGAATTTGCCATGTATTATTCATTTTTTTGCCCTTTTTTCTCCTCCTTTTAAAGGGGAGCATGGAGGGGTAAATGAGGTAATGCATGACCAACGGGTTAGTTCAAGTAGTAAGCGGCTTGATTCCGTTTAAGCAGGTCTCGGGTTCGAGACCCCGTGAATGCAGAAAATTCCCGTTGGGAGACTCCCCCAACCCGGATGCGTGACCTGGGTCGGATCCGGATGTAGTCGAGGCAAAACTTCGTAAACCGGGTGGGCAACCAAAAAATGAAGTAATGCATGTAATAATAATAATAATAATGACTAAAATGATGATGCAAAATGCAAGTACTTGAAAATTCTAAATTAAAAATTGACTGTAAATATCACAAAAACATAAATTTTGGACCAACAAAGAAAAAAAAAAAAAAAAGGATCATGTGGGGGCCATTCTTTATAAGCTATCTCGTGATAAAACTTCAACCATATTTAGGCTGACATCTCTTCCTTTACTTCTCATAAATTAGTTCATTTATTTGCCAACAATTTTCTAGATGCTCATTTAATCAAACAAACAAGTTTATACACACACACACACATATATATATATATATACATAATACATAAAATTAATATAATTATAAAATACCGACAACATATATGGTTAACTATTTAACAATTGTCTTCAATATATTTTTATAATTCGAGGTGTCTTAAAAAAGTTTTAACTATAGAAGGTGCCTTTAAATCATATCAAACTAATTTTTATTTAAGCTAAATAAGTTATTTGTAGTAAGTAAACTTTGCTTCAAATTTTAAGTGAATACATAATTTGAATACGAGTTTCAATTTGATGAACCTCACAATTGAAATAGGTTCATCAAATCGTATCTAAATATATATGTATTGTTCATTTATTATTCCGACACACATTAACTACTTGATATTCATCGTTATTTCATTTTAATTTTTAGATAAGATTGAATATTTTTCAATTGTGAAACTATAACTATCACACGTAATATTTTTTATCATCAAATATATTAATTAATAAATATTTGAGTCTTATCACTTTTCACTCTAGACTTTATAAATAGATTATTGGTTAACATTACATTAAATAAAGTACATTTATTAATATTTTTTTCTTATAACTCATAAATATAGGAAATAACATACTTTATTTTTTCATATTATTTTAATATATACTCATACATGTTTAAGGATACGTATAAACTATTCATCATTTAATATAGATTTATGATGAACATATTTAATACTTAATACATTAATTATTGTTATTTAAAATAATAAATAAGTTAAATTATTATTATTATATATATATATTATAACTATTAGGTTAGTTAAGGTTTTAGATAAAATATAAAAATATATATTGTGTAAAATTTATTTTTTATTTTTTAAAAAAAACATAGAACTTTCCACTAAAAACAGATTAATACTGAAAGGATTAGAAAAACGTATACAATATTTTAAAATGAAATAAAATTAATTTTATAAATATCTTAAAGAATTTAATTAAAAATAGGGAGAATATATATATATATATATTATATTATTATTATTACAAAAAATGTCTCCAGGTTATAAACGATCCGACAAAAAAATGTAACCACTCTTCTCTACATCAAATCCTCGAAAGATGTTATCAAAAAGGTAAAAAACAATTACAATTTTCTTTTTTTACCTTTTTACCACGTAGTAGTAGACAGTAAAAGCGGTGAAGTTTTAGCGGAAATCAAGGTCACCGTTCAAACTTTCGCAACTCAAGGAGTTTATAGTACTGCCACGTGGAGAGTTTAAGACACGGACGTTATCCTACTATCTGACTGACGTCTTGCGACCTTTGTAAAAATCCCAAAAAATTAATTAAAATAAATAAATAAATAAAAAACATTAAAATATTACCACGAAACCATTAATTAATAATCCCATGATTATTATTTCATTAGTCTCTCCCTGGACTAAATCGTCATTTCACCTAAATACCTGTCTGCCCCCCACTCTTGGCTCTCTCTCCCTTCACCCTTTAAAAGAGCAGAAAGCGGGAGTTGCAGATAATAAAGCAAAATAAAAGTTCATAGTCTTCTAGAGAGAGAAAGTGAGAGGTCCAGAATGGGGATTTGAGAGAGACGGAAGCCAAAAAAAAGAAATATGGGGTGATGCTAAAGTAGATAATAGAATAGCAAAAAGGGTGTATTAGTAGTAGTAGTAGTTTTAGAGAGAGTGTGTGTGTGTGTGAGAGAGAGAAAGAATTTGTAGAGGAAAATGTCGACGGGGAGGGTGGTGCAAGATCAGAATCTTGAGAGGCAGATGGGTTGTATGGCTGGTTTTCTTCATCTATTTGATCGTCATCCGATTCTCACAGGGAAACGGCTTTATTCTACCAAGCGTCTTCCTCCCACCAAGGTAACGTTTCATTGGAATGGTGTGTTTTTGTCTATAGTTAATGCTGGCAATTTTTTTTACAGTGGAAGTAATCTAAAAGGCATTTATTTCTCTTTGTTTTTACTTTTGATTCTGTTAGTCTCAGGTTGCCGATGCGGCTCAAGAGTCGTCGGAGAAATCTTCCCCGGCGGTTTCAGCTGAATTGGGGAAACCTCAACCTGTGGTAACTCCAAGTCCAGAACGGCCTAAACAGTTTGCAACGCCGGAGCTCCGATCGCCAGAAGTTCCGCCTCCTAAATCGCCTCTTCCTCTTCCGATATTCGAATTGAAGGAAGGGACGAGGACATCATGGAAGTTCGGGAAAGAAGCTCCGAGACTGTCCCTGGACAGCAGAGCCACTGTCGATGCAAAAGGGAGTCTACATCCCAAAGAGATCCGTACGAATGCTTCCATCCTAACACCCACCAGGAATGACAATGCCGGCGGTGGAGATGGTGATGACAAACAGAGGAGATCACCTAGCGTCATTGCTAGACTTATGGGACTTGAGCCATTGCCTGATTCGGACACTGAGCCCGTAAAAAAGGCTGAACTGAGAAGATCCGCATCTGAATCAAGAGTTTCCAGAGATCTATTTCAGTATCGATTCATTGATAACGGTAATCTTCAGTCAAAGCAGCCGAATCAATCGTATTCTAACGCCGAGAGAAACGAGAATAAACGCAAAAGCTCCTATCCAACAAATACCAGGCCAGTAGCCGTAGATGCAATGGATTTGCATTCCTTTAGGAATGTCAATGCTAACCCTGAGCAGCCAAAGACACTGAACAGAGGCTTTGCAACCAATTCCTGGAGGTCACAGCAACACCGGAGGAGTTTCTTTGACACGGCGGATGTTTTCCCGGAGCCAAGACAGACAATGTCAATGTATGGAGACATAGAGAAGAGACTGAAGGTGAGAGGAATTGATGAACCTTCGAAGGATCTGGAAACGCTGAAACAAATCCTCGAGGCTCTGCAACTCAAAGGACTTCTACATTCAAAGAGGCCTACAGAGCATAGAAACTTGGTGTACGATAGAAGTTTCTTGTCTGAGGAATCCCCAATCGTAGTCATGAAACCTTCAAAATCGCCTACTACAGGCCGGCGATTGGGGAGCGATTCTCCTCCTTCCAGATTAGGCGTTAGAAGGAATCTCGGCGCCGGCAACGATAATCTGCCGTCCTTTAGCCCCCGTCGAGAGAGACAACCGGCGATTGACCGAAATGTAAGGAGTCCGGTAAGAGCGAGAAACTCGAGCTCCCCTTCTCGGAATGATGGAAATCCAAGGCGCGCCAATAATTCAATAGTAAAACCAAAGCCATTGAGCGTGGAAATACAGAGGCGCGGAAACGAATCAATGGAAAACCGAAGAGGAGGAGGTTCTCCAGTTCAATCGCCCAAACTTAGTCCAAGGAGAATGTATTCAACAGCAGATCAATCTGTAACTAACCGTTCACCGAGAAACAGAAGATCATCAACTGGAGCAGAGATTTATCATAAAGATAAGATCACAACCGTCGCGACAGAGGACGAATCATCTTCCATTTCCGAAAGTACAATTAGCACGCCATCACAAACGGATACAGAGGTACTTTTAAAAAACAAAAAAAAAGCCCAAATTTAGCACTAATATTGTTATTCCCCACATTCATCAGTTACTCAATAAAAATTACCAAGTTACTCAATAAAAATTACCAAATTAATAAATTAATTTATTCCATAATCAAATCTCCCCCATTGGGTAATTGCAGAGATCGAAAACGGAAGAATACAAAGATGGGAAGAGCCTGTTGGAGAGGTGTGATAAGTTACTCCACAGTATTGCAGAGATGACAGCAACAGCAAATGCAAACGACATGCAGCCGAGTCCAGTGTCGGTACTGGACTCGTCATTTTACAAGGAGGACGACTCCTCGTCACCATCGCCTGTCATGAAGCGCAGCATTGATTTCAAAGGTACGCAACCTCATATCCGTTTCCATACCACCACCATTATACATTTATATATATTATATAAATACCTTCTTTAATACTTCTGCTATTTACCTAGTAGTAGATCTCAGTGTTCGACTATTTGTAGCCATAAGTCCGTACTCCTTCAATTTTTATTTCAGATGACGTCTTAATAACTTCTAATGCCCTGATTCTAGTTTCCCTATTATTATTATTATTATTATTGCCTACTTCTGCAATTATTTATCTGATTTAGTAGCAGCTGTCCAATGCTGTGTTTCTTTAATTATTTTGGGCCAAAGCAATGCACAGGCTACTGTAGGTATGGTGGTAGTGGCTAGTAATGTTCTTGATGACGATGTTGTCTACCTAAATAAAAAAAAGAAGGTGGGGAAGAAGCCAAAATAAGTATGCATTGAAATTATTAGAAATTATATTTGGTATTTCATCAAAAGATTTTTGGGGCCAAAACTGAAAATACAGTGGACGGACCAGAGTTTCTTCTTGGATAAGACCAGATTCTGTAGAGTTTTTGGGAAATGGAAACTGGTGGAGTTAGTAGAGGTTTGTCGAAATCTTTTACTTATTTAGTGGTTATGACCACTAGAGTTTGAAGTGGTCCTCTGCAACTTTGCTTTTATTTTTCTATCAATTTTAGTATGAAACTCAGAAACTATTACTGCCTCTGATTTTTGGTCAATAATTTCTTAATGTTGAAAAAGACAGTGTTGTACTAGTAAACTACTCCTCACCAACTGAATTGTATTTCTCAATAATTTTGATTTTTATATGAAACTCAAAACTATTACTGCCTTCTTTTTTGGTCAATAATTTCTTATGTTGAAAAAACAGTGTTGTACTAGTAAACTACTCCTCACCAACTGAATTGTATTTCTCAATAAAATTACTGTGTGATTTTTTTTTTTTTTTTTTTTTTTATCTTGTGTTCATCTATTATCTCTAAATTGTTGGTGAAAAAATCTTTTGCCTTACCAATGGGAACAGATTACTCGGGTGAATTCGAAGATGAGACATGGAGCGGTACCAGTTTTATGTCTGTGACGTCGAAACTGGAAGGGATTTCAGACGACTCTGATTTTGTCTACATCTCAGAAATTATTAGGGCTTCAAATTACGTCAATGAAGATGATTCGGATCTCTTTTTGTTACTGGAGAAGCAACAATATCTCAAGGGAAATGACACATCCAAAGCATCCATGCTGCAACGGAAACTAATCTTTGACATTACCGTAGGAATCCTTGAACGGAACAGGCAACTGCCGCCATGGAAGGCGACGGATTCATTATTGATCGCCAAGCCACCGGTACTAAAGGTATGGTCCGAGTTTCAGAAGATCCGAGAGAGCGGCGACGCCGCGGATAACTTGATTGAAAGCATCTGCGGGATTCTGAAAAAGGACTTAGCTGGAGACGCCATGAATGGGTGGGGAGATTGTCCAATGGAACTGTCGGAGGCGGTTTTGGACCTTGAACGGCTGATATTCAAGGATCTAATTGGGGAAACCATCCGAGATCTCGCTACATTTGCCTGCAAAAGCCCGGTTCCATTGGCGCTTCGTAGGAAGTTAGTTTTCTAATGAGTTCTTCTGCACAAGGGAGCCCTTCCATTAATTTTCGCGCGCTTTTCTTGTGTTTCATTTTTTTTTTTTTTTTTTTTTTTTTTTTTTTTTTTTGGGGGGGGGGGGGGGGAAGATTCACTTGCTGGTGTTTTTCTATCTGTAGAAAAAGTAAGGAGGAAAAAAAAAATCTAATATCTAACGGTCACTTTTGCTAGCTGTAAAAGGACTAAAAGTGAGAATACTGGTGGCCTTTTTACTTTCTCTGAACAAATGCATGTGCAAGGTTTAAGAGAAAGAATAATTGTTTGTCTTATGATTTTACTAATTACTGATAATATATATATATATATATATATATATATATATATATATATATAAATAATTGCAGTAGCATTTGGGGGAAAGGTTAAAAAATAAGTGGTGGAAAAGTTCATGTTTGTTAGTATCTTTTTAGGACTTGCATATACTTTAGATGGTTTAGCTTTAAGGTCTAATAATATGTCCAAATTTGTGTTTGAGAATATGATTGGCAGGATAATCGTTTTTTTTCACAAATGACCAAATTTTTGAGCTCTGAAACTGATGAGAGGTGGCATGCCTGTGTACCATTAAGTTTTAACATCATCACAGCCATGATGGTATGATGCTTGGGGCCATTGGTAGGGCAACTACTTTTTTTTTACTGACTAATGCCTTCTTTCTTCTCTGCAATTCAATTTTGAAGTAAGGTTGTAATGATTCACTCAAACTGTGTCAGTAGTTCTTTGGGTTTTTTTTTGTGTGTATCTTCCAATATTAGATTTTATGATAGACTTTGGATCTTTAAATTAGTGTTATTATTGTTATCATTATAATTGTGAACCGTTTACATTAACACGTTTCTATGATAAAAGAATATTACAAGAATTTGTCAGGATGTAAAATCTCATTTTATGATTGCTCACCATTGATGATGTTGAGGTAAATTTCTCTCCATTATTACATCAAGAAATGGAGAAAAAAACAACCCTTTTCTTCGCTTCACTTGGGCTCTGAAACTAATACAGCTATTTCATTTCCTTACCTTACCTACCTACCTACACAGTTTAGAGATCTCAGTTATGATTAAGTGTCAGACTCAGTTATGGTAGGATTCTTGAAGTACATGAACCGGTCAACAAGCTGTGCTTCTCACTGTTACAAAAGTTCTTTTTTTTTTTTTTTTTGGGCAGAACCATGACCATGTGCTTCGTTTTAATGTCATGTACAGTTTTTCATCACAGCTTTTCACTGTTCAGTTAAGATGCAACAATTACTCTTCCTAGTCCAAGTTAGAATCCACCACCAATACCAAAAACTGCAATACCCTCAAGGGATAGTATAACATGTGGGATTTACTATTCAGTTAGAATTAGAAAACCCACCATCAAATTAAAAATAGTAGTGGGATTTTTATCTCTTTTTTGGCTGGGAGAGTGATAATAAGAAAACAAATGTCAGGCTGGTGTCCCCCACAGGAAGCGGGCTCCAACCATTGTTGTAGTACCACTTTTTACTCATTATAGCTAAATAGCATTTGGGCCTGTTGGGGTCACACATCCGGCAAATTGCTATCACAGCTTTTATATTCAAGGCCCGCCCTAAAGTAATTCTCCCGTTTTCTTCTCCAACCAGAGGAACAGTCGGACAGTAGCGTGGTTTATGAATAGTGAACTTGTTTGTACACTGTACCGGAGGGCGCAGGCTTAATTAGCTAACTGACAATCAAACGACTTTGTTTTTTTCCTCCCCTTCTTCCTGAACTTACCCAATGGGATGGAAGTTAGGTTTTTAATTACCTGGTAGCAAGAAAAATGAAATTAGGAAAGCTGGTTCTACCCACATGCTATGTTCATTTTTATAGGGTGGCAGTGTTTCTCATGATATAGAAGATGAGAGAAGTGAGAGGTACTGATCAAAATGTGGTACGTTGGTTTTTTTGATATGCCGGAAGTGTTAAATTCGAGTGTTTTAACTTATTCTGCAGAAATGTTGGGTGGTCATAGAGTCATGGTCATAATCCGTCCCGGTAGTTTGTCCCCTACTTGGGTCCTTTTGCCAGACGGTAATTTGACTACCTACTGTAGTCTGTACCCCTTTCATTATTACTCATTCAATTTGCTGTCTCCACTCTTCCTACATATACCTCTGGCTGCTATTTCACCAAAGAAATATATATATATACACCTGGCTACCACTGGGGACATACATTGCATGCCTACCCCCATTCTTAAGAGACAAATATGACCCCCCCACCTCCATTGTATCCTAATCCATGGGCTTGGCTCTCTGGTCATTGCTAACTAGCTTTTTTTGTGTATCAGCTAGTGAGTGCTAAGTTTGTTTCAACTTGGTGGATTATTTGAAGCCCAACATTTTTCAAATCTCACCTACTCCATTAGATGGGGATCTCTTTGAGGG
The DNA here is from genome assembly GCA_025388415.1 of Cynanchum wilfordii. NCBI lineage: Eukaryota > Viridiplantae > Streptophyta > Magnoliopsida > Gentianales > Apocynaceae > Cynanchum > Cynanchum wilfordii. Next base: position 49,338 of record JAHSUH010002076.1, on the reverse strand, counting down.
AAGCCCAATATTGTTTACTTTTGTATCCAGAGAATTTTGTTTGGACCTAGCTACACAGCCTTAACATATTGGGCTTCTCTTTTGACAAAGGGAATGAATCTCTTCTACGAGTAGCAAAAAGGGGTATTTCATGCAATGAGGGATTGCAGGCTTGCTCGCCGCATTTGGAATTGTTATTACCTAGAACACCACAAGACCTTTTCTGGAAGGTAACATACATTAAATAGTGGGTGATGGCAAACATTTGATTTATAAGGATAACGGAAATTGGAAGTATGTATTTTGAGAAGGAGTGTTAGCACTTTGGATATAGAGAAACAAATTGTTATTTCAGGATGTAGAGTCATCCGATGCCTTCACGGCGGCTGAGTGGATTCTTAGGAAAACTTATGAATTGATTCATACTTTTAGTAGGTAGGAGATACCTTGTTTTGTATTGCTACTGTGTAGCATGTGTATTCTTTTGTGTTTCTAATACAACACCCTTTTTAAGGAAAAAAAAAAAAAAGGGTATTTCATTATTAACATATTGTTCTCTGTACCCCTTTCATTATTACTCATTCAATTTGCTGTCTCCACTCTTCCTACATATACCTCTGGCTGCTATTTCACCAAAGAAATATATATATATATATATATACACACGTGGCTACCACTGGGGACATACATTGCATGCCTACCCCCATTCTTAAGAGACAAATATGACCCCCCCACCTCCATTTGTACTCCTAAGCCATGGGCTTGGCTCTCTGGTCATTGCTAACTAGTTTTTTTCTGTATCAGCTAGTGAGTGCTAAGTTTGTTTCAACTTGGTGGATTATTTGAAGCCCAACATTTTTCAAATCTCACCTACTCCATTAGATGGGGATCCCTTTGAGGGAAGCCCAATATTGTTCACTTTTATGTCCAGAGAATTTTGTTTGGACCTAGCTACACAGCCTTAACATATATCACTTAATTAAGATCTCAAAAATCCTCTCTAGGAAAAGAGCAAAGAAAGGGTGAAATGCATTAACAGATTCAGAACAGGAAGATATATATCCTACTGCATTTATGAAAATGGAGGAGAACGTAAGAGGGTCAGAAGAGCATTCAATCAGTGAAATAGAATAGAAAAGACAGCACATAAGAATAATATTAGTTTTGATATTATGTAAGGTAAGAGATAATGGCGAACATTTTAGGTCCACTTCTTGTTGTCTTTGATCCCTACAAAATATCTCTCAAGTCAAAGCACTTTTCTTAGGAGGATTCTTACTGGCTTCTCATTTGGATTAATAATTAAGTTGGACACTTGGACATGCGTCATTCTCGTCTAAATCTTACAACAAAAGAATGCCACGAAATTAACATTTGGAAATTGTCTCTGTTTGGTTTCTTGTGAGAAAAATATAATAATATTTGTTTTAATCTTCTTCTTCTTCTCGATCATTCTAGCCTCTGTTGAGATTTTTGTTTTCAACACCTGTCTTCTTTCATTTCAAGATCTTGGACATAGAAATTATACATTAACTTAGCTGAAAAAGGTTCACATTGCATGGGCATCAAGACAAGTATAGTAAACTATCATATTGTTCATATCTACAAATAAATGAAGCATGTTTGTAAAAGTTTTCAAACCTTATGGATTGTGGGATTGGCTTGAAATTGAATTTCCCTTTTGTTTTTAAAACCCTTTATTGGATGGGGCAACTCTTGGAATGCTTTTTGTTTCCTTTACCTGTAAAAATTAGATTCAGAAGCATTTTCAGGATCAAAATTTTCCTGCATCTTGTGATTCATGATTATGCAATTTTAATTGATCTCATTCTATAACTATAGATAAGTTCAATAATTATATATGGGGCAATTTTAGATGAAAGAGATGGAAAAGCTTTACATTGTATGTAACATGGCTGTGTAAATGCTGGATCATCTTTTGGCAGTGGAGGATGCTGTCCAAATATCATTTCACAGCTCATATCTTCAAAATCTGCAGATTATGAAAGCATATGTTATCTGTGAAATTCCTCATAATATTTTGTTGACGAAAAAGGAAGCCAACAGGGGACTTATTTTATTAGTAAAATTTAAACGTCGAATCAGATATCAAAACATGCATGGCAAGACATGATAGGGAAGAAAAAAAAAACTGCTGCATTGACAAGAAATTAATGGAGATCAGATCAGATGACACATCAGCGATTACAAGTAATGATTCAGGAAAGAAGAGGAGACAGTTAAATTACTTGATTCCCAGTTTCAAGACTGTAGCCCAAAGGAATAGTTTCTCCTGTTTACAATACGTGAGTTTTTTTTTTAAAAAAAATTTCAACAGCTCCATGATGATGGATGGATATAATTTTTTTTCATTTCTAGAAATGTTGCACCTCCTTAAGTGGCTGTTGGAGTTGGAAGGGCCCTCCATTGGGTTGGTCGGATTTAGTGCCCTTACTGTTACTCCTTAGCTATATATGACCTTAGTATTTGTCATCCTTTCATTTATCAATATGGTATAATAGAGATTTATTTTGAAGAACACCATTTGAACAGACTTGTGCATAATGTTGAGTTATTTGAATCATGAATTTGGAAGTAGAAACAGATACAAGTATAGTAGAAGAAGCTGTGCATACTTGGAACCATGTTCAGTGGCATGCCGAGCGAATCCATAATGAAAACCTGAGATGGCATTTTACAAAGACTCGTGCACATTCCTACACAATTAGTTCCCTCCAAGAACCTGAAAGTTGAATCTATTCATTATAAGGATGAGATGGGACTGGATCATGGATAATAATACACAGTGAAATTGAACAGTTTAGATCTTTACAGGTGATAGATTATGATGCATAATGCAGCTCAATTAATTAATTTATTCAACTTGAATGAAATCCATAAAATAAAAATAATACCTGCATTTCTTTATGTGGACGACGTTCGTCTCTTTTCTGCCATCAAACTCTGACTCTCTCACCTTTGTATAACCACAAAAACAAATTATATTAGTCTCACTCCTACTGGTTCAGAATTGCTCCTTTCTTGTTCCTGTGTTTCTTTACCTTAAAAAGGGTTCTAATTGTTTGTCTATTTAGCCTATCCCTGCTAAAATTCCTTGGCCCTCTTCCCTTCTTTTGTTTATCTATATTTTTAAAAAAATCTGTACTAGCTAAAAAAAAATGGAGGGAGTATATTTATTTTTACCTCACAAGGACCAATAAGCCAAGCAAAGAAAATTGTGGTGAAGAGAGCAAAGTATTCTCTTGCAAATTTTGATTGTGGGAGAAGCATCCTTATCTGCATTTTGTTACACATACTTCCATCACAAACCCCTTGGTAAGCACAGACAAAAAGCAAACATAGCAACGTACACAAAGCTCTATGGAATAGAACAAAAAATGGAATATTCAATGCAATTTCATATTTTGATGTTTCTGATGTTTTTTTCCTTTGTTTATATCAAAATTGGTGTTTATGTTTTCTCTTTTATGGCATCATTAGTACGTCACTTACCATCTTTCTAGTCTCACCTCATCAAAAGCTCTTTTTCTTTTTTTTTAATCATTCTTTTTTCTGTTTCTCTCCTTCTCTTAAACCCTTTTTACAGTAAATTTTCTCTTTCCCTCGCAACCAAAATATCATACATAAATACTATCTCCTCTTTTTTTTTTTTTTAATCTCAAAAAGAAATAAATAAATAAATTTATCTATTTGAAAAATATTATATATTCTTTGGAATTACCATCATGCAAAGAGTGAATGTGAGAATTAACTTTCTAAACAGTCTACTACCGAAAAAATAATAATAATAAAAAAAAATTAAAGAAAACAAATGAATAATGCGTGACTTATGACAAAACCGATGCTATCAGTAACCGCCTCAGGCCAGGCTTTTCCTCTGTCGTGTAACCATTTATCATTCGGCAACAACTTATGCACTTAATTTTAAAAAAGAAATAATACCAAAATCAAATCATTCATGTAAAAAGCGGCCATGAATGGTGAAGAAGATAACAGAGAGTAATCATTTCCTGATTTCTACGTGTTATTACAAAAGATTCAATCAACAAAACGTGGAAGCTATATGCATCAAATGATCAGGCAATGTTACTTTTATCTTCTGCAAAAATAACAGTGAGATCACTGAAATAAATAAATAAAAAGAGGAGCGGGATAAAACTTGCCAAGTTGAGTATAGGACTAGGAAAAGCCTTTTCGAGAGATTGTATAACAACATCTCTTTGTTGGTTTGGATTGAATTTTCTGTACGCCACAGCTGCTACCTCCACCAAACCGTCGTAGCCATTTTTACTGGCTCTAACCCCTGCAAGTTCATGCGAATGGTGCTGATAAGCAATTCGGAAGCGATCAAAATGTGTCTTAAAAAGGATATTTATTTACCTGTGGCTGCTTGCAAACTCTGGGAGAGATGGTTAATGGCGAGGCGATCATACCAATTATCGACATAGACATTTCCTGAAGGACCGGTAGTTGGTGACTGTGGTGATGGTGATCTGATACTGGCATCCGGTTGCCTGTTAAGAAAAGCTTGAACATATGAGGAACAATGCTTTAGGTGCCATGGATGAATTTTCACTTTGGTGGGAAACAACGATTGGATCCTAGACTGTAGTCCAAACTTGGCGTCCATGTTTGAGTGAGGAAGAAAGGATGAAGTATTTTAGAAAAGTGCAATAAGCATGAGTTTTTATTTACACTAAAGATATTTAAAGGGAGAGAGCTACAATAGAAAACAACAAAAGGAATAATAAGGAAGTCCTCTTTGATTGATACCCAACACACGTAGCATCTTTGGTCAAAAATTGTTAAAAAAATGTAATAAGTTTGAACTGACTAAATAAATATATATGGTGTACAATTGATATATCCTGGAGGTTCCGGGGGGTGTCACTCTGCCACTCCTTCCACCAACATTCGACATATATTGTATACTTTTATAAATCACTATATGTCATACTTTTAAAAAACACTTGTTTTATTTATAACAATATGCATATATATTATATATATATATATATATATATATATGCTAGTTCCATGTTATTTGGTCTAACCATTATGTTGGTACTCATGAGTCTAATTTATTTTTAGAGGATTTTTATGCTGAAATAAGTCTTAGCGGTGTGTTAGAACTTTCAGCTTCGTAGTTTCGATTAGCTTCCTTTTTGTACTTTGCTCTCTATTTTTATATAAAATCCAATTTCGACCAAAAAAAATAAATATGCTAGTTGATTTTGACTTAAAATTTAAGTAAAACAAGAACTTAAAAGAATTTGAAAGTTAAAAGAAAAGTAATATAGAAAATTATAGATAGAGTATTATAGAAATGGAGGGTGTCATAATTTTTAAATCAATCATCCCTTCTTTTGTTTAATATATCTTGGACAAATTGGTATAAATAGTCCCCAAACTATGAAGGTTTGATGATATTGGTCCCTAAACTATTTTTTTGGTGGGATTGGTCTCCAAACTATAAAAAAATTGTGACATTGGTCCTTCCGTTAAAAATTTCGTTAAATCACCGTTAAGTTTAAAAAAAAAAAAAAATTCATGGGCATTTTTTTTTAACTTAACTTTGATTTAATATAACTTTTAATGGAATGACCAATATCACAATTTTTTCATAGTTTGGGGACCAATCCCACCAAAAAATAATTTGGGGACCAATGTCACCAAAAGTCTATAGTTTGGGGACTATTTATATCAATTTGCCTTATATTTAAATAGTGTAATGACATAAATGTCCATAAAGTTTTTTTTTTTTTAACTTAACTGTGATTTAACGGACGGACCAATGTCACAATTTTTTTATAGTTTGAGAACCAATTCCACCCAAAAAATAGTTTGGGGACCAATGTCACCAAACTTTCATAGTTTGGGGACTATTTATACCAATTTGCCTATATCTTGTATAATTAATCAATATAAGAAAGAGTTCTTCTAACTTAAATGAGGTTAGGGTTCAAAACTCTACTCATGGTGATCCGGACTGTTTAAAATTTGGAGTCAAAACTTCTTCCGACCAACCCGGCTCGAACGAGGATTAATTTAAATGTATATTTGACTTAAAAGTGTTCTTCTATAGTTTAAAATTCATCTAAAACACCCGTGTCTAAAAAAAATATATACAAGGAGGATAGGACTTTTTTTTCTCCTTCTAGTTTTTTTTGCCAGTTGGTTAAATAAAATTTGTTTAATATGATTTATCCAACTTTTATATGCTTATTGTATTAATTTGTATATTACATATAATATATGAGTAAACACAATTAAACTGTAAAGCATTTTCTCTTATAATTCCAAAAATTATGTCAAATATGCAAGCATATGTTTCACTATGTCATGATAATAACATTATACTTGCCAAGAAAGACATCCGAAATTGGATATCATGCAAAATATTATATAGGTTACAAATTTATCCGGAGGCCAATATTCAACTCCATAAGGTCATGAAATGGATATTCTACCGGCAGAGGCAACTGATTTCATATACTGGATCTATAAATCAAGTAATAAAATGATTTGGAGATTCAATCAACATATTATCAACTTGAGCAACAATGGTTAATAGAGACAGACAGTCATAAACTACTACTACTTCTACTAAGAAGCCTGGAGATGCAGCCATGGTTACGATGTCCAAAAACTAAAAAGTGACAAATTAGACAAAAGAACACTTAAGTATGATGGTATCAACATTCAACCTAAATGACTAATTAGCATAATACAAGTCCATAACAATTTCCACAGAAGTATCCTAAAAATTATGACCAACATACACTAAGCCTACACACCAAACAGTCACAAATAAACATGATTCATTAGTTAACTAACGGGGAGGATTTTTGTTTTTGAGTCAAAATGACAAGTAACGGATTTCATTCCTTGGTGGTCTTGTTGATGAGGGATTTGTGAATGTGAGGAATCACACCACCACCTGCAATGGTTCCTTTGATGAGTGTATCAAGTTCTTCATCCCCACGAATAGCTAACTGCAAGTGTCTTGGAGTAATTCTCTTGACTTTCAGATCCTTACTAGCGTTTCCAGCAAGTTCAAGCACTTCAGCTGTCAGGTATTCAAGAATAGCAGCTGAGTAAACAGCAGCAGTTGCCCCAACTCTCCCATGAGCTGAGGTTCTTGACTTCAGTTGGCGATGAATTCGACCCACTGGAAACTAAAAAGTCCCTCATGCAAAACCAATTGAAAAAAGTTGTTTAAATAAAATAAAATATAATCACAAATGATATTAATCAGACTACATCACATTACATGAGAAGGGTTTCATAACATGTGGGGATAAAATCTGTCGGTATGAGAAGAATCACAGAGCTTATAAAGAAGCCATATGCTCATCTGAAAATTTAGCATCTAATTGTTTGGAATCAGTAACCCTTATTTTGAGTCTGGGAAGAAGGTTTCAATAATTAAATTAGCTAGCTGCGTTTAAGTAATAAACAATTTATGGAGATAGTAAAAGTAAAAAAAAAAAAAAATTCAACCAAAAACAGACGCTACATATAGCAGTAAAAGTTACGCAATTAAATCACGCTAACACAATGCTTTCCGGCCAAAGATCAATTCATAGCCGTCGGTAAGAAGACAAAATTTCGAAACATAAGAGACAAATATTTGCCGGACTAACATGTAAAGGTAAGAAGACAATTCCAGACCGGACCGGTGAAAATACAATGTAACCCTAAAATCCAAATCTGAATCGAAGATCCCCAAATTTTGAGGTCAAACAAAACCGTAAAACATTATAAAAATTAACTGAGATCCAAAACATTCATCACTATCATATATTCCACCAGATCTACACCAACACAACACAGACATAAATAAATTAATTAATTAAGCGATAAGTTCTTGAATACCTGAAGACCGGCTCGGGACGAGCGCGAAATTGGCCTCTTCTTCTCCTTTTCCTTGTTGGCAGCTGCTGCCGCAGTTGTTTTTCCAGCTAAAAGCCCCTTCCCACCTTTTCCAGCCATTTTTGTTCTCTGCGCTACCAAATAAAAAAAAACACACACACACACACAAACACAAAAGTCAGAAATTATTAATGGAGATACAGTTTTCTGCGCCGAGAAGCAAAGAATACTCACTTTACACTATACCAGAACCGACACGCCTTGGGATAGATTTGTGAGTGAGAATGGAAAATTGGGAGAAATTTACCTAAAAGCTTTGAGAGGTACCACCAATGGAGGAAAAGGAAAAGGAAATAGATAAATGGAAGCGTATGAATAAGTTGTCTCTCTAAAAATTTATTGCAATTAGAATCCCTGTCTTTGGCGTTTTTTGAATATCGTGTCTCTACTTTGGCGGTTAGCTTTGGTGGGAAATTTCGCAATTTTAATATTTCAAAATTTTCGCACTTTTCAGATTTGCTAATAAAAACCTCCAAATTCTAACCAAAAAAAATAAGTACTAATATAATTACAATATTTTTAAAATTATCATCATTAAAAAAAAATTAAAAATTTTAAATTAAAGTGACGTTTCTGTTTTTCTTAATTTTTATTAGTGTTGCAATATTTTATATATATATATATATATATAAATAATACAAAATTAAAGAATAAAGACTTAGGTAAGGACATCGGGTGTCTAAGTAGGTATATAAAAATAAAATAAAAAAGAATAAAGACTTTCTACACTTTTTAGGGAGTAAATAAATTGAAAGTGTCAAATATCCAAGTTTGCATAAGAAAGCCCATTCCCATTTAACAAATAGAAACCAAAGCCCGAAAGCCTGTTTAGAGGAAACCGAATGGGCCGGTCAATACGAATTGTGGTATTAGCCACTCCTGCAGCCCATCTTTTAATTAAAAATTGAATGAAGTGAAATAAAATTAATAAAAATCAATTAAAATTGAAACATTTCACGTTTAATTAGATTATAATTTATAAATAATAAATTTTTTTTAATATTTAAAGATGATATATTAATTTTTATATTTTTTTAATTATTGAGTATTTCAAATGTAGAATCATATATAATGTGTATCATTATTTATATAAGGTTTTATTTATTGAAAATTCAGACCAGCGAAAAGAACATACCGCGTGAACCTGGTGAAAAAGATAGACACTCCACATTCTACCTGTTTCGGTAGAATAAAAAATCATTTCCTAATTGTTGTAGCCGGCTCGTTAAGAAGATTTATTCAATAGTTATTAAAGAGTGTTTGAACCCTTTACTCAATAACGCGTTTTAAACTCGTGATGTCCACTTCAAAACGGAAAATATTATTGGGTTTAGTTGTTTATATAACACGTGACCTAGAGTTTCACATCACTCACCTAAGAAATCTGTTAAACTGTTATTAAATAGAAATATAAAATCTTTTAATTAATGATACATTATAAACCTAAATAAAATAGTATAAAACAAACAATCATTTAACTTATTACATAAAAAAGTAATCAAATAAATTTTCTATTTTTAATATGCACCTTTTTTTTAATACTCACTTAGGGCGCCCGATGTTTCTACCTTATTTGGTGAGACTAATCCAGATTCGGCCTGCGGAGTACTCGCAGAGTTAACTCTTATTCGATGGTGAGAGCCCGAACCCAGAGCTTTTTAACATGGTGCTAACCACCCTAACGGATTCAAAACCTCTTTTAGTAATGTGTGTGTATATACATTTCGTAAGTATTTTATTTATGATATTATTATTAAATAAAAATTAGGCGTAAATTTTTTCAAATTTTTAATAGTAATGGGTATCTTTTAGATGATTTTGTGAACAATAAAGTTTTATTTTCGATTATTATTATCTGCAAAATAAATAATCAAAAATATATAAATATCATAAGATAATATATATTTTGATGTTGGGCTCGAATCTTTGTATTTCTCCGCCGATTCTTTTCGTCGTGGATCCGAGGGCATTTTGGGCTTGTCTCGATCCAATAGATTTTGATTTCTTCCGAGGGGCGTTTTGGGCTGGATCTCGGAATGGATTTGAACTTCGAGGGCCTCTGGCTTGATCTCGATCTATCTCGTATTTGATTTGATTTCTCCGATGGTCTTTGAATTTGATCTCGGAATGGATTTGATTTCTCGAGAGCCTTGGGGCTTTTGTTTGATCTCGAAGGGAGGATGCACCAGAACTATGGACGATCCCCAAGGGAATCGTCGGAGTTTCTTTTCTTCTCTGCCACCGGAGATTTTACCTTTAATTTCCACCTCTTATTTCCACCTCTTGAATGCTTCTTTTCGTCTCTATTTATAGATGAAGAGAGTGACAATCAATGGCTATTTGTTTGCCATGTGTCACTCATCCAAAGAGCAAAATCTTTCAATATCTTCAATATTTATTTAAATATATAATTAAATTTTCGGTGTCTACAGATTTCACGTGAAAAACAATATATATTTTTCGTAAGTGAAGAAAAAAAATATATATGTATATATATATATATTGTATAAATATAATTAAACCGTAGGATTAATGCGTGGAAAATTTATTTCGCTATACTTTGCAAAAAAATGAAAGTAAGCCTCTACCGGTCTTAGTAGAATTCGGAAAAGGGAACATTTAAAATGACAAGTCTTTGAAAAAAGTATCTTCAACAACAAATATGGCAAAAAGTCGGTAATATATATATAGATAAATTTGAATTTTTAATATTTGATACCATTGAAATTAAAAAATTTGCAAATTAGTCCAAAAAGAAAAATATAGATATAGAAAATATTTAATAGAGAAGAATCACTTTTTATCTTTTATATATATTTTTTGGTAAAAAACTCAAAATAAGTATACATATAGTTTTTTATTATTTATTTAACGTGATATATTTGTGAACAATAAAATTTTCTTTTCGATTATTATTATCTGCAAAATAAATAATCAAATATATAAATGTCACAAAGATAATATATATTTTGATGTTGGCTCGAATCTTTGTATTTCTCCGTCGATTCTTTTCGTCATGGATCCGAGGGCATTTTGGGCTTGTCTCGATCCAATAGATTTTGATTTCTTCCGAGGGGCATTTTGGGCTGGATCTCGGAATGGATTTGAACTTCGAGGGCCTCTCGGGCTTGATCTCGATCTATCCGTATTTGATTTGATTTCTCCGATGGTCTTTGAATTTGATCTCGGAATGGATTTGATTTCTCGAGAGCCTTGGGGCTTTTGTTTGATCCAAGGGGGTCCATAGTTCTTCGTCCTTCGTCACCGCCGGTTTTCTTTCTTCTCTGCTTCCCACCATTTTGATTTCCACCTTACTTGAATGTTTCTCTTCGTCTCTATTTATAGATGAAGATAGTGACAACCAATGATTATTAGTTTGTCATGTGTCACTCATCGCAGGAGTAAAATCTTTCAATATCTTCAATATTTATTTAAATATATAAATAAAATTTCAATGTCTACAAATTGCCCCTGAAACTTGTTCAGAGTTAATTTGAAGAATTATTACGTGGACAAGTTTCAAAGTATCTCATAAATATAAATCGTATTTGAGTCTATCTTGAATTTGACTCGCAGATAAATACGATTCAAATTTGAATTTAAGGGATAAAGATAATATTTTTTTTAAAAAAAAATCGAATTGAATCAATTTGATTCGTAGATAAATACGATTTTTTTTTTTTTTTTTTTTATGTTTTTTTTTTTTTTTTTTTTTTTTTTTTTTTTTTTTTTTTTTTTTTTTTTTTTTTTTTTTTTTTTTTTTTTTTTTTTTTTTTTTTTTTTTTTTTTTTTTTTTTTTTTTTTTATTTTTTAAGTTCTAAGCTTCCTACGTATCTCTTACATTTTAGGAATCAAGTCTAACGTAGTTCAGTATCATAGATAGTTTATACTCGTATCAAGGAGTCTTCTTTGATATATAGACATTTTATACTCGTGTCAAGGAGTCTGCTTTGATATATAGACATTTTATACTCGTGTCAAGGAGTTTTTTTTGTAGACATTTTATACTCATATCAAGGAGTTTTCTTTGTATCAATATTGACAGTTTTCACTCGTGTCAAGGAGTCTTTGTATCAATATGTTGTAGACAGTTTTCCCTCATATCAAGGAGTCTTTTTAGGTTGTAGGCGGTTTACACTCGTATGGAGGAGTCTTTGTATCAATATGGACAATTTTCACTCGTGTCAAGGAGTTTTTGACAATGTCGCAATGCCAATGTTGATCCGCCCTTGAGTTTAATTTTTTTTTTCATTTGAAGGTTGATTCAGTTGGTTTTTTTTTTTTTTTCGGATTCTGCAAACACATTCCTTCCGTTCCAAGATATTTGACGGAAAAGGGATGGGCGGTAAAGATGGTCCCACTGGGCGTGCCAAATTTGTGAACAATAAAATTTTCTTTTCGATTATTATTATCTGCAAAATAAATAATCAAATATATAAATGTCACAAGATAATATATATTTTGATGTTGGGCTCGAATCTTTGTATTTCTTCGCCGATTCTTTTCGTCATGGATCCGAGGGCATTTTGGGCTTGTCTCGATCCAATAGATTTTGATTTCTTCCGAGGGGCGTTTTGGGCTGGATCTCGGAATGGATTTGAACTTCGAGGGCCTCCGGGCTTGATCTCGATCTATCCGTATTTGATTTGATTTCTCCGATGGTCTTTGAATTTGATCTCGGAATGGATTTGATTTCTCGAGAGCCTTGGGGCTTTTGTTTGATCTCGAAGGGAGGATGCAACAGAAACTATGGACGATCCCCGAAGGGAATCGTCAGAGTTTCCTTTCTTCTCTCTGCCACCACCGATTTTCACCTCCGATTTCCACCTTTGATTTCCACCTTACTTGAATGCTTCTCTTCGTCTCTATTTATAGATGAAGAGAGTGACAACCAATAGCTATTAGTTTGTCATGTGTCACTCATCGCAGAAGTAAAATCTTTCAATATTTTCAATATTTATTTAAATATATAAATAAAATTTCAGTGTCTACAATATTAAATGCAATTTAATATAAATTTAAAGTTAAAATATTATATTTGGACACATAAATAATAATATAATATCTCGAAAAAAAATTCATGTTAATAGTAGCACATCGTGAAAAGGTAATAACTTAATTAATTTGGTTTGCCTTATTTTAATGTCTTTTATGGTTTGTCAAGTTATTACTTGAAGTTTAACACATGTTAGAGACGGTTTTATGTCGTAATTTCAATTTCAACTATATGTTATGTGATTAAGAGTCTTCTCCCACGAATCTCTCAAAATTAATTATGTGTTTCGAACTTATAACTTTCAAGTCATAAGTGAGACTGTTATCAATCGAGCTACACTTTCTGAACTATAAAATTATAATTAAATATTATAATTATTAATGAATTTGGACGGTTGTCAGTGTTAACTAACTTCCTCAACAATGTAACAGAAGAAAAAAAAAAAAAGGGGAAAAAGGCAAAAAAAAAAAAAAACACACACACACACACACAGTACTACCTACCGTTCACCGAAAAAGAAAGACGTCACGAATTCTCTCTCCTTTTTTTTTTTGCAAAAGAAGACATCACAATTCTTAGTGGCAAAAATTTCAACCAATTTTTTTTTTATTATTTTTATTTTTTAAATAAAAATTTCTTTTTCTTAATTTGGGTGAAGGAAACAATTTCCTATTTTCAACCATTTCCGTGGGCCAAAATGGTTTTCTGGTCATCCACAGAAATCTTACGATGACATCAACATATATATTCATAAATGTAGTTTCTTGGACTTTTGCACGGCCGGGAAACTCTTTATTATTATTATTTTATCTTTTTAAAACACTTTATTTAATAAATTTTGGATATTATTTACTTATGAAGACATATAGTAAATTTGACAACATCATTCAATGAAATATAATAGATTGTCTCTACCAATCAGATGTTAACACATCATTTTTTTTTTCACTTTTTCCTCTATAATTCTTTTGAGGGTCGTCAATAGTTTTAGAAGCATCAAAAGTCCTCGAGAAGTACCTCAAATATATATTATTATTTTGTTAACATATAAATTTTATTATTATTTTGAAAATGTGATGGAGAATTTATTTATTTACATAATTAATTTTTTTATATAGATATCTTTAACAACAAAAAAAAATTATAAATATATATATTTGAGATATATAAATAAAATTTTATTATATTTAATATTTTTACTTATATAATAAATAAAAAAATTTATGTATATTTTTATAAACTACACAAGTTAAGAATTTCAATTTAAAAATCGAAAATGTTTCTTTAACTAGTTTTTTTCACATGTACATTACATACAAATATTTTATTTTTAATATAAAATGCAAAATATGTTATTAAAAAACTTATTTTTATTTTAAAGAAATTAAAATTTTGTCTTAATAAATAAGATTCTTGCATGGTAAAAAAAAAAAAAAGGGGTCGGTTTTTAGTAACTTATTTTTTAAAAAAATATATATTGTGTAAAAGAAATTTTTTTTTATCCAAATTAATAATAAAAAAACGAAGAAAACGACAGACACTGAGTTAAAGAACCAGCCATTAGAGTGCCACAGTATGTCTAAGAATTCTCTCCAGAAAATTTATTTAAAACCACAGCCCCGTCACCCTAGGAAAAGACAATCTCATCCGCTCAAGACAACCTACGGGACACATGGCACTATCTCGCTTTAACAACAGTTGTAACAACTCTGTCAAGATAGCACTTCCTGCCGTAGCTTACACTTTCATCTTACTGTGCCGATCAATGGAAAAGTCTAAAAAAGCCTGATGGTAAAAGAAATAAAAAATAAAAAATAAAAAATCAAAAATCAAAATTTTTTATTTTTTATTTTTTAAAATCGAAACTTCTCGATTTGTCATCGTGGTAAAATGGCGCTGTCTTTATCATTTCTAAACTCAGTAAAAAGTAAAAGTTAGTGCTGGTGGAGAACACTTTTTTCTTTTTATTATTATTTTTTAAGAATTCTATAACCCTTTTATTTTTAATGTATTTGTCACGGAAACAAGTCCAGAATCACGAATTGATTTTTTTTTTTTTTTATACTGAAATATGTCAAAAAATGGGAGGAGTAATTAGTAATTTTATCGCGTGAGAAATTTGGGAAATGCATTTGTTAATTAAAATAAAATCGTAAATTAAAATTGGGCTGATCTGATCCTTTATTTGCTGAAGGCCACGCCACGAATGTGAAGCGGTTGGGAAGGGATTAGTATCACGAGGGTGTGACTAGTACTACGATAGGGTAGCTGTAAACATGTCTTGTGTGAGACGTGATGAGGTCATTTTAGACTTTTCACACTTTTCAGGGAGGAAAGGAAAACTAAAAAAAAAAAAAAAACGCGTATTCCAAGAAGGACGTGGCGTCCAGAGGTTGAAATCATGAGATGAAGGCCCTCTTTCTTTAACACGTACCCCGCTATTTTAAAACTGGATCATATCTTCCACATCAGATTCCTACGTGGCACTAAAAATCCTAGTCAGCATTTCTCTCTACCCTTGGGCTTTTAAAGTGACCTCCCCCTAACACTCCTTCACTCTCTCTCTCTCTGCTTTAACTTGGTTCCTTCTCTCCATTTCTAAAAATCCCAAACCGTCACGCAAAAACTCCTCTTTTCTCTCCCCTAAAGTCACCACCGAAATATCTTTCGATCGGTTTCAGGAGCCAGGGGTTTGAGATCTTGTACCGGATGATAATGGATGGTGTTACCGGGAAATGGAGATTCCGGCTGCACTTGATTTCGTAGGTTATCGGAGTTGTGAGGTCAGCCGTACATTCCTTGCTAGTTTTAGAGATGGTATTTTCAAACCCTAAGCAAAAGCCACCTGTTTACTTAGCAGAGTTTCCAAGTTATTCCATGCTTTGTCTCGCAAATAACTAACACACATCTATTATTATAATGCTCATAATGATAATCGGAGAGGAAAAGGTATCAATTTTAGCTTGATGCTTTTGGATTTTTGCTGATTTTCTTATTATTTGTTTATTTTGTGATCTTGAAAAAGAAATACTCCCTATTAGTCCGTGATAGTCAATAATTACGAGATGTATCTGCACTTAAATTTTTTTATCTGTGTACGAGAATTTGTAGTCTAATTTTGTAACTTTTTGGCGATTCCATAAAGTTTTGGTTTTTCCTAGTTTATTTGTTTGGATTTTGAGGTGATCGAAGTTTTTTGAAGTCATCATCATTGTCTAGTGATAATTTTTGAATTTTCATAAAAAAATCCGGCTCCTGAAAATGGAGAAAAAAACTTGAAAAGCACCACCAGAGGTAGTAAACAAAGAAAGAGGAGCTTTCGGTTGTGTGTACAGCACAACTAAATGCCTTTCCCTATGAAGGTTCAGCCGATTGATTTCAAAAGGCCAGAAGAATCGTCTCGATTAGAGCTGGTGAAACCCCCCGTGGCTAAGTCTCGCTTGAAGAGGCTTTTCGAGAGGCAATTCTCGAGCGTTCTGAAGATTTCAACAACTGATAATAAAGCACCTGGCAACGTCGCCGGTGCTGATGAACTGCATTACAATAAGGATGGTTTGGACGACTTTGAACCGAGTACCGTCTGTTTGGATAAGATGGTTCAGAATTTTATAGAGGAGAGCAACGATAAACAACAGAAGTTTGGTCGGAATCGATGCAATTGCTTCAACGGCAATGGTACGGACAGCTCTGATGATGAATTCGGTGAATCAAACCATAACTCTTCGTTGGATGCGTGTGAAATACTCAAGGTAGGCAGAATATCACTTATACTGTAAGATAACAAACATCTTTTACATGTTATGATGGATTTTAATTATTTTCTCTCGTGTGTTTGGTGAAACCCTTCTTTCCTATAGGGTTTGGTTCCTTGTGCATCTGTTTTTGAAAGGAACTTATTAGCGGAAACGGCAAAAATCATCGAGAAAAACAAAATCTCGAAGCGTAAGGATGATTTCTGCAGAAAAATTGTTGCGGATGGTCTTCTTGCCATTGGATACGATGCCTCGATCTGCAAGTCTCGCTGGGAGAAGAAGTCCCCTTCATATCCTTCTGGTAAAATTTTTATCCAGTGTGCCAAAGATATCTTGGAATTTTGTTTCCTAATTCGTGTATTTCATTTCTGATGGTGTATGTGTGATGTGATATCAGGAGAATATGAATATGTTGACGCGATCGTTGATGGGGAACGTGTAGTGATTGACATTGATTTCAGATCAGAGTTTGAAATTGCAAGGTCTACAAAAGCTTACAAAACAATCCTTCAAGTCCTGCCTATCATTTTTGTGGGTAAAGCAGATCGACTTCAGAGGATTATAAGCATTGTATCGGAGGCAGCCAAACAGAGCTTGAAGAAGAAAGGCATGCCTTGCCCACCATGGCGTAAAGTAGACTATGTCAAAGCCAAGTGGCTCTCTAATCCCATTCGCACTGCACCTACAGCGCAACAAACAGAGCCACCTCTTCTTTTATCATCATCAAATTCCCATGCGATTTTCTCACAGAAGAGTGACCTGAATGTCGAGGACTCTCCAGAGGAAAAAAACTGTTTCTAAGGCTTTGGTTGCTGAAGAGAAGGCTTTGGTGGTGGTGAAGCAGTGGGAGCTGCCGGAGACTAAACCAAAGAGCTCGCTAGTTGGAGTCAAAGTGAGCTCTGGTTTAGCCTCTGTCATTGAAAATTAAGCCTGAAATTTTGCCTCTTTTTTTATTTTCGGTTTTTTTTTGCCATTAATCGGCTATGTAATGATCCCTTCTATGTTTTTTAATTGAAAGGGTCAGGATAATCTAATATACACTCGAATAAAAATAGTAGCCTAGTATTGATTGAAATGAAAGAAAAGAAAAAAAAAGAAAAAAAAGCAGAAACTAACTACTTTACTCTGGTGCTTGTTTTCATCCTGTTATGTTGTAATTTTTGGACTTATATATAATAATTATCTTTTATTAATTCCCTCTTCCTCGTAAGATTGTTTTAACTGAATTTGAAATGCCAGAAATTAGAGGTGGCAGGCAGGAGAAGGCAATAAGATGGTGGTGCCGGCTTTGGCAGAGGGATAATGATGAAAGGAAAGTGCAAATAAAACCCTTCTTTTTCTCTCTTTTTCTCTTTCTGTGTCTAATCTTTGAGAATTTTCGAAATGCGTTCTGGTGGTGTTCCAGAGGTTTCGCAGATGCTCAGGAGATATGTAATGATGGGAAATTTTCTGACCTCATTCCCTTTAGCCTTAAACTTTAGCAGTCCTCGCTTAATATTAAAAAAAAATAAAATAGGCCGTTCCTTTTATATTCCTGAATTCTTTGCAGTTCCCATTTCTCCCACCTCGGAAACCGATCCTTGTTCTCAATTTCTCACGTGATTATAAATCCCCGCCGGAGCTCTTTGATTCTTCTTTACTAATAAAAATTGTCAAGTGGCCTTTTTTCTTTTTCAAAATTTCCCCTTATAGCTTCCACCTTAATAAAATAAAAAATAGGTGCAACAGAAATCCAACTCCTTTTTTCGGAATCGGCAAAAAAAAAAAGAAAAGAATTTTCCAATTTCCTTAGGAAGAAAATAGCAGGACTTTGTCGACAGACAAGGCTTATAAGCTGCACTAATTTAAATGCACTTTCGGCCGGAAAATAAAACAAAAGAGAAAATATATATTACTGTTACTAAGAAAAGAAGTCAATGATGGCGTAAGGATAAAGCTGCAAATAAAGCTTAGTTGCACATATATATATATGTATGTAAGTATTATATAAATATATTGTACGGCAGAATATATTAAATTAAGTTGAAATCAAGATTTGATTAGTCTAAATTTCACTTCAAAAGTTGTTCCCTCCGCGCTCAGAACCGAAGCGGCTACGTTTTTCTTTTTATTTTATTAAATATATGAATTATCAACTAAGTACTTTGGTTTTCTGTTTGTTGAATATTTGGGTCGGAAGAGTTTGGACCACTGGAAAACCAAACAAAAATCACAGGTTTAATATGACCACCACAAATGGTCACTTTTGAATTCGTCAAAAACAGTTGATATATCTATCATATATAAATGGGATCAAATAATCTTTAAAGATTTTTCTCTTTTTTTTTTTTTTTTTTTTTTCTAGAGAGAGATATGATTGAGTCAAGTAACTGTAGTTTTCTTTGCACCCATAAATAGATAAGGAAAAATAAAAAAGAGTACAAAGAAAAAGAGAAAAAAGGATGCACACCAAGTGTTTGAAAAAATGTACAAACACACGCTTTGGTAGTGTGTGAGTTGATGTATCGATAAAATTCCATTCATCATTATTATTATTATTATTAAAAATTGGAAATGAGAAGGAAAAACGTATTGTGAATGTTATACGAAATTGAAAATTTGAGTTGACACTTGCTGTTAGTTCTATGTGAAAGTTAAAGTAAGATATTCTCCTAAATAAAAATTAAATAATATAAATATAATTCAAATTAAATTTGAATTAGTCACTCTTACGAATGAATTCGTGGAGTAAGGTGGGAAAGTATAGCCTCTGTGACACGGCAAGTCAAAGGGGTAGAGATGAGAGAGATGCTTTGCTTTTGCCAAATAATTACAATAACTACTAATACTATACTAAATCACAGCAGCAGCAGCAGAGAAGAATGGAAAATTTCCGCTCTCTTCCTTTATTTTCTCAGTTTAGTCAATCAATCAATGCCTTCAGATCAAAAGTTTGGTAACTGCTTTTCTTTTATTTTGCCTTAGTTTCCAAGTAACCCACCACCCTCGTTTTCAAACCCCCACTGTTCACTTTTTCCTTTTCCTTTTTCATTTACACTTCCCGCATATCCATATCCACTAGTAGTTATGTTTCTCTTAATTCTTTTTTTTTTTTTTTTTTTTTTTCATAAGATTCGATATCCGAATCCACACGGGTCGATTAATTCGGATTCAAATTGGAATTAAAGATTACGACTTTAAACTCTTCTTAATCATAGTTGTGGGGGACCGAACCATGGTTCTCCTACCAATCTCAGTCCTTATACGCCACTGAATCAACCAACAATTGATAATTTCTCTTAGTTCTTTTAGAGTCCATAAGTTCACTTGCATTACTAATACATTTAGATTCAAATATAAGAAGTTTGATTATTTATTTATAAAATTTTGAGTTTGAAATTTGTTTATAAATAGACAAGTATAAGGAGAATTTTTTCTATTAGGGGTTTGATACAACCCCATTATAATTTAGTTGAGATTCAAAGTAACTACTGAATGCAGATAAATTACATTAAAAAAAAAAAAAAACTTCACTTGCATTAGTAATAAGTCACATACATGTCAAGATTCTGTCGGTGTTATATGATATCATTAAATTTGACACTTATGTAAACATGATATAAAAGTTTAGTTGTAATTTTTTTCTTAAGTAAGAGTCGTAATTTTTTTTTGGTAACAGTTTCTGTGAAGATGAAGTTTTCCTTCAAATACGAATTAATCACGGTGAAATATTTATCAAATACGAGTTAATCACGTAAAATATTTATCAAATAAAAGTTATATTTTGGAGGGCAATTCAAGCCAATTAGTAGAAATAATGAGTTTTTATATTAGATCTAACACACAAAAAGTGACATACATGTAAATATTACATAAGATTTTGATTTTGTGCTCGACACTAATTATAAGAGTTATAATATAATTTTTAAATTTTGGGCTTTATAGTACAATTTAAACTAATTAAAACGGCATCTAACCACACACACATATATATATATTAGAATCGAATTATATGAAGTTTTATAGTTATATATATATATATATATATATATATATATATATATATATATTTTAGAGTTTAAAAATTCAAATTTATGCATAAAGAATTTATTGTTAATAAGATTATTTAGTTATTGGTAATTATTATTATTTTCAGGATGAAATAAATATTATTTGAACACGACTCTTTATTATATATTAAAAAAAAAAAGTACAAATGTCCTTTATATATATATTGTATGTGGATATGATTCGAAGATAATTTTACTTTATAGTGTTATTATTATTCATTATTTTAAGGAATTCTTATATGAATTTGGTGGCACCTAATAATTAATATAAAAATTAAATAGTTGTACCGAGCAATATTTATTGGGAGTTGTCTCACGCCTCAAACTTTCTATACATATATAGAAAGATATTTTAGTAGATTACGTATTTATTTATTTATTTTTATTGTTCATTTTATACAAGAAAATGAATTTTCAACTTTAAATACATATATATATATATGCAATAAATTTATGGTATTGGGTAGTTAGTACATCCACTAATTTGAAATTCAGTAGATATATAGTCATATATATATAAAATTTGTGACATCGTGTAGACCGAATACTTATTTATCTGCATATAAAATTTAAATTTGAGATTTTTTAAAAGAGAAATGAATTTCCTTTTATTTAAACCAACAAGTTATTGGTTAGCTTGATAATTTTTTTTTATATATAATATATATATATATATATATATATATATATATATTTTGATAATTTATCCGTATTCAGTTTGAGAACGAAACTCCTATTATTATTATTTTTTGGCTTAGGCACATGGTGTTTTAGATGAGTTTCAAACTATGAGAGAACACATTTAAGTCAAATCTACATCTAGACTAATCCCGTTCGAGCCGGGTTGGTCCCTTACGGGAGGAAGCTCTAGTCCCAAATTTTAAACAGCTGCATATATGAGTGAGTTTAAATCCAACATTAAAAGAACTTTTTTTCACCAACACCTTACGTTCCAAACTTCTATTATTGTTGGGTATATATATTGAAAAAGAAAGAAATCACACATGAGAAATGGGTTAAAATTTGGGCCGTCGAAAGCGGTAAGCAAGATATTTAGAAAGCTTGAAAAAAAATCTAAGACGAAAACTACTGGGCTTGAAGGAAGTTTCAGTAATACTGGGCTAATACTATCAGATAACTTCTTTCCCAACCCATCAACTGATTTACACTTTTCCCTATCCCTACATTGTGAAATTTATTTGTTAGTTTTTGGACCCATAAAGCTGTTTTTTTTTTTTTTTTTTAAAAATAATTTCATGGGTCCAATATGATAATAATATTATCCGTTTTGATTCACTTTAAATAAATTTAATGAGTTTAAAATGTATTATTAAGTAAAGAATTTTAGAATTCTACTTAATAATCGTTCAAATATCTCATAAGTGAGTGATGTGAGACATGAAAAAAAAAAATTTGATATTTATTCGTCCCTCACGACAAGGTTCACTTTAATTAGGTCAAAACGAACAATAAGTTTGTAATACGTTATTAGCATGATGCTCGTAATGAAAGGGTGTGTTGTGATTTTGAATCTAATTCGGATTCGGCCTGGGGTGCTAACCACCTCGGGAGATTCGAATCCTCGACCATCTGTCATAAGGAGAAGCTTTAGAAGTCCGTTTATCAACTCTCCAAGCTGTTGGGTTGGTGTGTTGTAATTTTGAATCTCATATTATTCGTCTAAAAAATTAATTAAATAATTACTAAATAAAAATTTAAAACTATTTATTTAATAATAATACATTTTAAACTCGTACAACACACCTAAAATAAGTTAACATATAATAAAAAAAACTCATAAATAAAAACCAAATACTAGTGGAGTATTTCAGATATACACTCTTGGAATTTCTCCATCCTTGAACTTCCCAGCCAATTTGAATACCTTACTCCAACAGATACCTTTTAGTCTAATTTGGTCAACCGCATTTCGACCCAATCCAGACTTGCCACGCAACGCATGAAATACGCTGTTTCATCGCTATATTGACAATAATACCCCTCTCCTTCACAAAGAAACCATTAAAAAAAAAAAATGTGAAGTAACGCCGTTAATTCACACTCTTCATTCAAAGGGCAAGAAAACAACAAAATTATTAACTTGGTTTCTTATTTAACATCTCGAGTTTTGAACTTTACCTATAAATATATAAGAGACTCGAATTTGAAAATGTAAAAAATAGCAAAAAAAGAAACACAAAATCATTAACTCAATACATTGAATCCATACTTAGATTTGATGTGATTTAATATTAAATTGATATACCCGTATTTATTTACTTATTATTAATTTAAAATATTATAAATTATTTTAAGTTATATAGTATTAGTTATATTTTAATAATAAAAAATATATCTATTAAATACATATTCACAAAAAAAATAAGAAACAATTAAGATAGAAATATAGTAATTTACAGAAAAATGGACTCAATTATCAAATTCAAATTGCATTAGTTATATATAAATATATTATTTTTTTAAAAAACTGTCAACAAGGAGGTTAAAATTACACAAAAGGAAAATTCAAGCTAAACGGAGTCGGGGTGAAAAGGAACGGGGTCCACGATTATTAACCTGCACCCTCCGTTATGGCTTCTTGAGATCCCTCTCGGAGTTCTTCTTCCCTTTCTTTCTCGTTTTTGAAAGCAATTTTTCTTCCTCCGTATTCTCTTCTTCTTTGCCTGTCGTTATTGAATCCGATTTCATGTTTTGTTTGTCCCTCGTAATTCCGTAGACCTTCATTTAACTGTACTGCATTTGCAGAGTAACTAGCGCTTGTTGCTGTGCACAGATCAATGGTGCAGATTTCGATATGGGTGGCTTTCTGTTCAATTCTTCTGTGCTTATGGGCATCTGGGTCGTTCTCCGTTGATGATTTTCGTCAAGCGTAAGCGTTTCTTTCACGAGCTGTTTGTGTGTTTCTTGTACATTTAGGTGGGAAACATGGGGTTGTTTTGAAATATTGGATATTTTTTTTTTTATTTTTTTTTTTGGTTTGGTTGATTCTGATCTCGGTAAGGTGTTATTGTTTACTATCAGTTTAATATCCGGTTGTAAGAGCTTCTTCTTTATTTGTTTTTGTCTAGGATTTTGCTTTTGTTTGATCAGCGCATGTATTTTAATTGGCCTTTGCATTTGAGGTTGTTCTTCAAGTAGAATTTCGTAACTTTTGATAATTCAAGTTCTGAATTTTCTCCTGATGTTTATGTATTCAATTAAGGGGAAAAATTTTTTAGGTTCTCGGACTGGGCATCAATGTCCAATCTCAGTGAACTTCCTGACTTTCCTGGGTTTAAGTAGCAATAGGAAGGAATAGAGAATCTTGTGAGAATAGGCAGAATACGGTAATGAAATTCCACATAAAATGCCATTCCTAATTGTATTTAGTTTACTGTAGTTCTCCTTACTTATCCCTGCCGTATGATGCTCTGCAAAACCTCCATATACTTGGTTCTTAGTGGTCGATTTAGTAATATTGCGGGTGTTAGAAAAAAGCAGTATCAATAAGCGGCATTACAAACAAAAGGTTGATTTTTTCCTTTATGTTACTGAAACGCGTAAACTTGGCTGAAAACTTGTTGTATACTCAGATTATGATAAATAGTAAACCTGGAAATTGTTTTCTGTATCTATTTCAGTGCAAATAATTGCATTCTGGTTCTATCAATATTGAATGCTTTTGAACATTCTCCATAAATCACAGTATGCTATTTTCATTTTCACTATTGCCTAAATAGCTAATGTCTTGTACATGTCAAGATTTGTTGTCTTATACTGATTGACATTAGATCCTTCGTACTCATATTTCTCATTAGGGTGCAGAACAGGATTTGTTGTTTTTTGGAGAACTTAGAGCTTTTAAGTTGATTTAATCACGTTTCTTTTACTAGTTCTTAGTGCCAGGGATGCAAAATTAGTACCGGATTAGGAGTGGGACCTTAGAATATGCATTCTGTCATTTGTGTTGGACATTTCTCAGCTTGTCTGTTTCTCTTGCAGGTTCCCCATTATAGAACCTGATCCAGGTCACACAAAGCTTCGTCTTGCAAGAGCTGGATTAGAGGCAATTGAGAGAGTAACCACTCCCGTTGCTGCTATTGCTGTAAGATTTAGATAAGAAGTATCACTTGTTTTGGCTTGGATTCTTTCTCCTTTAACATGAGAAAACTCTATGATAGATGTTGTCTTCTTATACAATTTCCTTTTTCTTTTCTATTCTATATATATATATATATATATGTGATATTTGCTTAATTCTGTATATCATATTTGTGAAGAAACTTCTCATGAAAGGAATTTTGTTTTGATCCCTTTGCCTTCTTTTCATTCTCATTCTGATTCTTGTTACTCTTTTCAGGTTATTGGGCCCTACCGTTCTGGGAAATCTTTTCTACTGAATCAGCTTCTTTCTCTGTCGTGTTATGAAGGTGTAGTCTCTTGAAATTGTTAACTTTTTTGACATTTAATCATTTTTGTTTTGTATAGTTAAAACACTTTGGTTACTCAATTTACTGTTTCAATTCTCATCCATTTATTTGATGATTTAATTCATTTTTTAGGATTTGGAGTTGGGCACATGCGTGACACTAAAACAAAAGGTATACAATATCTTCCAGTGCTATTGTTGACAAATTTATATGTGAAAGCAGAACTAGCAAATTTTTCTTGTTCTTAGAGTATATTAACTGTTTGCACAGGCATATGGGTATGGGGCAACCCAATAGAAATGGATATTGACGGACAGAAAACATCTGTCTTTTACCTTGATACAGAAGGATTTGAGAGTATTGGAAAGTCCAATGTATATGATGACAGGTAATCCTCTATAAGAAAGTAGATAAATTGAATGACTGGTCTCAATATGTCTTTAGTTATCTTCTAATTCATCTTTTCAGGATTTTTGCCTTGGCAACAGTTCTGAGTTCTGTTCTCATATACAACCTACCTGAGACAGTAAGTTGATCTCTATCCATTACATTCTACAGCAACTGTCTATTATGTAGTTCAAAAGAAGTACGAGTCTTTGTTGATATAGTTGCACTAAGATGGCATTTTACTGTGAAACAATATATGCAGAGAGCTAGATTTTCATAGATTCCAAGGCAAATAGTATGCCTTTAAATGCTCAGTGTTAGTAAATAGTAGTGCTATTGCTTTTTTGTATGCTTTTATAGGTATGGTGTTGCTACATTATCTGTTCTTTCTGTTGACTTTATAGCTTTTGTTTCACCAGACAGGTTAAAAGACATATTCCCTCTTATTTTGAGATTATAAAACGTTTGTTCTCTGTTAATGCATAGATTCGTGAAGCTGACATATCCAGGCTCTCTTTTGCGGTTGAACTTGCTGAAGAATTTTATGGAAGGTGTGCAAGCTTACTTTTTTGTGATTCATCACAAGTTGTTATTGTTTACTGCTTCCACTTGATTTATCAGTATCAATTATCTTCTGACTTGGCTTCATTTGATTTGCTGCTTGCCTGTTGATGGGGAGCAGAGTCAAGGTAATTTTTTTGTTTTCTTCAAATGGTTATTTTTTTACTGGCTGTCAAGATAAGTCTATTTTGAACAGTATCTTGGAAAAAGGAGAGAGAGAAAAGTCTAAGTAACTGATTAGGTGAATGTTTGTGCAGGGGCAAGATGTTGCTTTTGAACCTGCTAAGCTGCTATGGCTCATTCAGCGTGACTTTCTGCGTATGTTTATATTTGACATAGCCAAGCTCTTTAAAAGTTTAATGCTCATATTGATGCAATTCCATTAACTCGGGCAATTGAGCTAAACAATAAACAAAAGTTTTCCAGCAAAATAACCCTTCTAATTCTGTACTGTTTATTTGTTATTTGATATAATCCTTTATCTATATCACTCCCAACAATTGTCAAACTCTCTCTTACTTTTGTTATCTTGCAGAGGGAAAATCTGTACAGGAAATGGTTAATGAAGCTCTTAGACATGTGCCTAATAGTGATGGTTAGTTTTCTTCTGCTTGTAATTTGCATGCAAGGAGAATCATAAAATAAGATAACCGTGCTTAAAATTTATTCTTGCCACTTTGTTCACAGGGAACAAAAACATTGATCAGGTTAACCAGATCCGTGACTCTTTAGCTATTATGGGTGACAACAGCACTGCATTTAGCTTACCACAGGTATACCTTTCTCATTGTTGCATAAGTATCCTTTTCCATGTGTCCCTTTTTTTAGATGTATAAATAGATGCCCTGCTACTTAGCTCAATAAAAGAAAGCAAATTGTAATAATCAATGGCTAGGGAGCATGGCCAGGCTGCCAGATATCTTCCCTTTTTTGCTGTCTCTAAAGGGTTTAAATCAGTTAATATCATCTAAATTTCATAGATCTCAAGGATTTGCAAGAATTTCTAGCCAAAAGAATGCATCCTTGCAGATAGGTTGCAAGTAGAGGTACTGATATGGACTGTAAACTTAAAGGAGATTGGGTTGTATTTTTAATGAACTAATCAAATGGGAGTTAAGCTTTTTAAGTCATTAACAGCTACTGGTAAAGATTTTGAACTTGTACTGTTGTTTTCTTCATATCCAACATAAGAGTGCACACTAGACATGAACAATTGACAATCTCTCTAGTTATGTTTCCTCATCAATTTTTCTTTTAAATTTTGTTGAGAGTAATAAATTATATACCTTCATTTCAGTATCAAATAAGCTATCTCATGACAGAATTCTGAACTTCATGCAGCCCCATCTACAACGAACAAAACTTTGTGACATGAAAGATGGTGAGCTTGACGCAGTTTATGTTAAGAAGAGGGAACAACTAAAAGAACTTGTTGCTTCTCTTATCCGTCCAAAGGTTGTCCAGGGTAAATTCCTCAATGGGAAGGAGTTTGTCTCTTTTCTAGAGCAGGTGAATATTACTGTTTGAGATTATGTGGGTTTTTCACTTAATCATTTTCCATCTGCTTCATGGTAGGTAGACATTTGCTTTGATGTTAATGTATTCTAGAGAGATTCTTCAATTCCTTCATCAAATATATGCTCTAGTGGGATTATCATTATTATTTTGAACAATTTAGGTCGTCTATTCTACTCACTGAAATATCTAATCTGTTAGATTCTTGAGGCCTTAAATAAAGGGGAGATTCC
The DNA here is from genome assembly GCA_025388415.1 of Cynanchum wilfordii. Classification (NCBI taxonomy): domain Eukaryota; kingdom Viridiplantae; phylum Streptophyta; class Magnoliopsida; order Gentianales; family Apocynaceae; genus Cynanchum; species Cynanchum wilfordii. The sequence continues at coordinate 21,480 of JAHSUH010002076.1, read as the reverse complement.
GTCAACTGGCTCCCTTGTGGAAGTTTTCAATAAGGGTATTTTAGAGCGGTGTATAAAACTGTACAGTGACCGCATGAGTAGCTTGAATTTGCCAATGTCAGAGGAAGATCTGCAAAGAGCTCATGAAGCTTCTAAAGGAGCAGCTATGAAAGCTTTTGATGAGCAACATTTCGGCCATCACCATGCCAAAAGATCAATTGAGCAATTGGATGATGATATCAATAAGGTAGAATTTTTTTCTTGTAAAATTTCTCTCCTGATGAAATAGAGAATTTGTAGGTCTTAACAATTATCCTTTTGGTACATCTAAAACTGCAGGTGCACAATAATTTCATTTTGTCAAATGAATACCTGTCATCAAAGCTCTGTGAGAATTTATACACAACATGTGAAGATAAAATGGACCAACTCCAAGTCCTAAGACTTCCATCTATGGCAAAATTCAATGCTGGCTTTCTTCAATGCAACCAAAGTTTTGAAGTGGAATGTGTTGGTCCTTCTAAAAATAGCTATGGGCAGCGAATGGTGAAGGTATGGACTCCTTTTCTGATACTACTAGATTCATGTTTATAAAATTATATGCTTGTTATGGTTTTCAACAAACACAGATATAGATAGGAGGACCTTGCTTCATTAAACATAATGCAGCGGAATTACAAGATCTTCTTTCATTCACTAGAGGGTCAAATTGGTTTTGTTCATTTACAACTAACTCCTATTAGATCTTATTTTCTGTTGCTCCTAGGGGCTGAGTATATCCTAAGATCCCCTAGCAATTTATTTTGGCTGTAAAGTTAATATCTCCATGTTAAAGAGGCAAAAGTTTAAGGATTCTGTCAATTCAACTAATTAATTGTCGCTGAAATTTGATAAAAACGTTATCTTAGAGTTAAAAAAGATTTCTTTATCTTTCTCTCTCACTTTCTACCTCCTCTGTTGATAGGGATTTCATTGATTTTTGCAGATGTTAGGGAAGTCAAGAACACTTTTCATTAAAGAATATAATCACAGGCTCTTTAACTGGTTGGTTGCCTTCTCACTTGTAATGGTGGTGGTGGGTCGGTTCGTTATAAAGTTTATTTTGGTAGAGATTGCAGCATGGATACTTTTCATCTTCTTAGAAACGTACACAAGAATGTTTTGGTCCGCTGAATCTCTGTATTACAACCCTGTTTGGCATGGAATTGTTGCAACTTGGGAAACTGTCGTTTACAGCCCTGTACTTGACTTGGACAGGTAAAAATCTTCATATGGAAGAAAAGCTCCTTCCCCCCACCTCCCCTTTTTTTCCCCAAAACATTTGAAGATTGTTATCCCATTTTGATCCCTTAATCACAACAATATCTATTTTCATCAACAGATGGGCAATCCCTCTATGTGTTGTAGTCGTAGTCTTGGCCGTTTACTGGAGATTTTGTAGTAGAAGGAAACATGGATCCCGATGGATATTGCCTGTCTACAACAACAATCACAAAGATCGAAGAAGATCCGAATGAATGAACAAAGTAGGAGCTTGCTTTTCAATGGAGGAGTTTGTCTCTCTTTCTCTCTCTTTCTATCTCTCTTCTCAAGCTCAGCTAGCTTTTCCAAATTTTTTTTAATACGTGAAGCATGCTGGGGTAAGTTGTTCTTGAAACATTCATCATATATATATAATATATACACCCTAATTCCGGAAGAGGGAGCATTGTTGTAGCAAATCCTTGGTTAGAATAGGGGAAATCATCTGTCAAATTAACCCAGAATTCTTTTGTAACCACGGCAGGGGGAAAGTCGTTCCTTTTTTAAACTTTCTATATATAGAATGTTGGGCTTCTCACTGCAGATAAAAATGGAAGCCACAGAGAAGAATTGCAGTAAAAAGACAGAGGAAAAGGGGAGAAAAGAAAAAATGAACACTTTTCCATGTGAATTTTTAATGTTCTAATTCTTCTTCTTCGAATATGTAATGTAAGATTTATTATTCTTTGCTGATATTTCAATTCTTTGATTTTTTTTTGTTGGTAATTTCAATTGTTTGATTAAAGATAGTGCACTCATCGTATTTAATTTAGTTTTTTATTACTGTTATTATTATTTTAAAAGGTAATATTTTCTTCATTAAAAAATGCTTGCTTTCTAAATTAAAAGAAGATATATATGATTTACCAAAAAAAAAAAAAAGAAGAGATATATATGATTTATATAAATTTTAGCTGAAAAAAGGGGAAATATTAATTATAAATAAGTTAAATTATTTTAATATGGTTACAAATTCAAGTTAAATATAAATCTCAAATTTCTCTATATAAACATTGCATTAATTTCTCTATACATATATGCATATATATATATATATATATATATATGAACAGCTACTTTTTGAGCATTTGTAAAATAATAATGTTACATGATAATAATATATATCTTCGTAATTTTTTTTCTTCATGAATTTGAGGCCGTGAATTATCTTTTATAGGAACACCGTTGACAAGTAATATCTTTTTAATTTTATTCAATTTCATAATTAATTAAATAATATTTTTATTTTCTTTTGCTTTCCCTCAATTTTGGAATTAGAGAAATCTCTTAATGAACTATTTTAAATAGATAAATATTTATCAAAAAAAAATTTAAAAATATGTGTGTTTAGTGTTATATATATGCGTATTTTTTATTTTTAAAATTTTATATTTTTCACCTTCAACAAATTACATACTAAAATTCCCAAAAAAAAAAAAAAAAAAAAACAAATTACATACTAATTCAACCATGCATTCGTTGTTACAAATTTGCTCACATAATAAGGGGAAAAATGTATCAAATACCGTGGCAACCGAAACAAACTTTTCATGGACAAATTAGGGCTCATATTCACGTGGGAAACCCTAACCGTCGTCTGTGTAGATTATCAGATAATCGATTTACCTTTTGTGAAGGAGTGAAAAAGAAACTTATATACAGAATACCGTTGTATTAGAAGATGATATTGATCTTGTTTCATATTGGGGAAAGATAATATTGAGTGCTCTTAGAGATTTGAGGAAAGGATATGAATTAGAAATGACAAAGGAACACCAGATGACTTCAACATCTACAAGAAAGTTATGAGAAGTATCATAGATAATATCACCAAGGAAATCTTTCTGAGGGAGATTAATGATACTATTATTACTGAGGAAGATCGAGTACAGAAGGAAAGCAAACAACACCGCCGCATAAATTCAGCCAGCCGGTGGTGATGGGTTTCTGGGAGACAATTTGGTATTTTAATTAGATGTTTATTGATTTACCATTGCCGCTTGCATCCTTGATGATCGATGTCTCTTCTCCTTGGTTGGAAAGTTGCTTTAAGAAACCAGAGGAAGCAGACAACAGAGATCAGTTAACTGCGAAAAGCCGTTCAGAATGCTCGTCTCCTTCGTCAACCTCAGTAGTCCACAACCTAAGCTGGCACTAAAATTTATCCACCGTCTTCTTGTTGTGGACTAAAATTTTATTTCTCGACTTTTGGATTGCAGTGGGTCATTGAGTAGAATCAAATATGTGCAAAAGCAATTTTTGATGATTGAAGTTGAAGGGGAAGAAGGAAGGTAATGACAAGCATGTCATCCTTTGTGATAGTGGAAAAAAGTGGTATCCGGATCAATGATGAAGTCAGCTTCTCCAGAGTACTTTTCTTCATCATTACCTCATTAATTCTCACTTACTGCACAATGTTTCGTATAAGTTATGCATATTTACTGTTTTTTTTTTCTCCCTTTGATCAATTAATAAAGAAGTGTTGGAGCTTACGACGAGGAGTTTGATACTCCATTTATGAAATGATCTGCTGTAAAATGCCACTTTCATCATTGTCAAAATGAGGAGTTGCAGTTTCCGGCTTAGAGTTTGATGCTCCATTTTCGAAATAATCTGGGAAGACTAGCCCTAAAAGGCAGTTTCATCATTGCCAAAATGCGGAACTGCTGCCTGTAGAATTCTCTCAGTATTTGTGGAAAAATATATAAAAAGAACAAACACATGAAAGCAAAACTCAAATAAAATGGTGAGTGACTATTTCTTTCCATTCATTTAAGTTTTCAGAATCTTGTCAAGATTACATTATTTTCAGTGCTACCTGAGATATTCAGTTAATGAGGTTTTGAGTTTATTTGATACCTGTTATTATTTTGCATCTGAGGCTATGTTCTCCTGCAAGAACATCATATCTAATTTTTTGTTTTTTTTTCTCTTCTAGTTTTCCTTTAAAAAATCTTGCATTCTTTGAAATTGGAATTTTATTAACTTTAGCAGCATTCTCTTGAAACCTTCTAGGTTCATTAAATTGCTCATAACCTTTGATGTTAACCCAAATTTATGTGTTTTTGGTTCTTTCTCATGGCCATTTTCAAGTTCCCAAACATTATTCATGTTCTTTATCTATATGTGTGTCCCTGTAGGCAAACTGTAAACATATTAAACGTTACAAAAAAAAATTGATTGTTGTTGTTTCCGTTTCTAAGATTTATGAAACTTACTTATAATAAAGTGGAATAAGCTTTTGAGTTATCCTTTCTGTTGGAGAAATTTTTAATGATAATATAAATCCATCAACAGTTTGTATCTCAATATTTAGTGATCATGAACAAATAACAATATATTAGTGTTGAGCAGTTTATGAAAAAAAAAATCACAACTAATCTATTATATTGCATGCATAAATAAGTCTAGAATCAATATCTCCAAAGAAAAAAAAAAGGTCTCAGACAAATTTTGCCAACAAAGTGATTTTGGCTCCATGGTATCATGAAATGGAACTGTAATATCCTTTTGCTCGGTTTGGAGGGTGATTTTTACATTTATATAAGAAATTGTTATTTGGTGCATGTCTCTCATTGTTTTCATTTAGATATTGCTTTCTTTTGTCAGTTTTCTATTATATGTTAATCAATATCTACCATTAGGGGTGTCAACAACATTTGGAAATTCACAAATGCAACATAAATTTTTCTATTATATGCTAATCAATATCTACCATTAGGGGTGTCAACGACATATGGAAATTCACAAATGCAACAGAAATTTAATAGCTCCATTTTGGTTAAGAAAACGCAACAAAATCAATATCTACCATCTTTTTTTCAAGTGTTGCAACAATATATGCATCTAATAAACCGACATAATCATAATGAAACACTTGAATGATACCTTTTTATGCTTCGAAAATTGAGAGGATGTCCTTTAGTTATCTAACCTTATTCGTGCATGTAATTTTTAAACTAATATGCAAAGATGGTTTAAGGATCCCGACAAGAAAATAATATTCATAAAGTTTAATCTTCAATGGAAGAACACTTAAACTTTGGATTTGTGGCAGTGGAAAGTTGGTTATGGAAGATTCTAAATACACAAATTTTCCTTTTGTTATCCTTATTAACCAAGGTATAAACCTTACAATTCTACCTCCGGATGTTTTTTCCTATTGATTTCCTCCAATGCAGATGCATTTATTAATTCTAAGAGGTGTACATTGAGAGTGAATAATTTGGTGCATCTCTTGGCAACTAAGTCTTGGAATGGTAAGGACAGATATAAAAAATTACCTTATATTGAATTTTTCCTAATTAGAAAATTAACTCCATTAATTTTCTTTATTTATCTAAAATTTCCTTTCACGATTGGAATTATTATTATTTTTTAATAAGATTGATTGTGGTTAACTACATTACTTCAATATACCAAGGGTTATCCATGTGGAAATATTATTTAGACGCAGATCTGAAAATCTTAATCTCCTAAATTAACCAAATTCAAAGCATGCAATTTATTTTTAGCATAACGTCCGTTAAAGTTTTTGCCACAAGAAGTTTAGCTATAGTGACTTGGACACTTCTTAAGTACTTTGAATGTAGATGAGGACAACGTGGTTAGTTTTAGAGTAGTTTTGTGTTATATAACATTGTCTTGCCTCTATCTCCTTTCACATTTCTGCCTCCTCTATCATCTATCTAGGTAAGGTTTCACCTTGGTGTTCTCATCAGTTTTTCTTAAATTTCATGATCTTCCTCACTAATCTTGTTTCCTTAATTCTCTTTGCTAACAAATTCTTCCATTTTTCACTAATCTCTTATTTCTTATGTGATTTCTAATGCTTTTCTGGGATTCAAGTTATCAATCCAAAATGAGCAGTTCAAGGGCTGAAAGTAACCTTAGTGAGTTATCTGCTTTGATTTATTTAAGTCCTTTCCTTGATCGATTTACCTTGTGTATGAAGAATAAGGTGGCATGTTAGACAATGTTATATAACACAAAATTACCCTAAAGATAACCACATTGTTTTCATCTACATTCAAAGTACTTAAGAAGTGTCTAAGTCACTATAGCTAAACTTCCTGTGGCAAAAACTTTAACGGACGTTATGTTAAAAAATAAATTGCATTCTTTGAATTTGGTCAATTTAGGAGATTAAGATTTTCAGATCTGCGTCTAAATAATATTTCCACATGGATAACCCTTGATATATTGAAGTAATGTAATTAACCACAATCAATCTTATTAAAAAATAATAATAATAATAATTCCAATCATGAAAGGAAATTTTAGATAAATAAGGAAAACTAATGGAGTTAATTTTCTAATTAGGAAAAAATTCAATATAAGGTAATTTTTTACATCTTTTCGTACCATTCCAAGACTTAGTTGCCAAGAGATGCACCAAATTATTCACTCTCAATGTACACCTCTTAGAATTAATAAATGCATCTGTATTGGAGGAAATCAATAGGAAAAAACATCCGGAGGTAGAATTGTAAGGTTTATACCTTGGTTAATAAGGATAACAAAAGGAAAATTTGTGTATTTAGAATCTTCCATAACCAACTTTCCACTGCCACAAATCCAAAGTTTAAGTGTTCTTCCATTGAAGATTAAACTTTATGAATATTATTTCCCTGTCAGGATCCTTAAACCATTTTTTCATATTAGTTTAAAAATTACATGCACGAATAAGGTTAGGTAACTAAAGGACATCCTCTCAATTTTCGAAGCATAAAAGGGTATCATTCAAGTGTTTTATTATGCTTATGTCAGCTTATTATATGCATATACTGTTGCAAAAGGAGATTACAGTTCCCTTTCATGATACTATGGAGCCAAAATCACTTTGCTAGCAAAATTTGTCCGAGACCTTTTTATTTTCTATGGAGATATTGATCATAAACTTATTTATGCATGCAATATAATAGATTAGTTGTGTTTTTTTTCATAAACTGCTCAACACTAATATATTGTTATTTGTTCAACTAAATCATCAGTTCATTCTGCATACATGATCACTAAATATTGAGATACAAATTGTTGATGGATTTATATTATCATTAGAAATTTCTCCAACGGAAAGGATAACTCAAAAGTTTATTCCACTTTATTATAAGAAGTTTCATTAATTTTAGAAACGGAAACAACAACAATCAAATTTTTTGTAACGTTTAGTATGTTTATAGTTTGTCTACATGGACACATATAGATAAAGAACATGAATAATGTCAGGGAACTTGAAAATGGCCATGAGAAAGAACCAAAAACACATAAATTTGGGTTAATATCAAAGATTATGAGCAAGTTAATGACCTAGAAGGTTTCAAGAGAATGCTGCTAAAGTCAATAAAATTCCAATTTCAAAGAATGCAAGATTTTTTAAAGGAAAACTAGAAGAGAAAAAAACAAACAAAAACAAAAAATTAGATATGATGTTCTTGCAGAAGAGCAGAGAACATAGCCTCAGATGCAAAATAATAGCAGGATCAAATAAACCCAAAACCCCACTATCTGAATATCTCAGGTAGCACTGAAAATAGTAAGCATGTAATCTTGACAAGATTCCGAAAACTTAAATGAATGGAAAGAAAAAGGGGAAAAAAAAAGTTAAATTTCTTTCACTCACCATTTTATTCGAGTTTTGCTTTCATGTGTTTGTTCCTTTTATATAATTTTCCACAAATACTGAGAGAACTCTACATGCAGCAGTTCCAGGCATTTTGGCAATGATGAAATTGCCTTTTAGGGCTAGTCTTCACAGATTATTTCAAAAATGGAGTATCAAATTCCAAGCCGAAAACTGCAGCTCCTCATTTTGACAATGATGAAAGTGACATTTTACAGCTGATCTCGATAAGGTAAATCGATTATCTGATAATCTGCTAAGACGACGATTAGGGTTTTCCACGTGAATATGAGAGCCCTAATTTGTCCATGAAAAGTCCGTTTCGGTTGCCACGGTATTTGATACATTTTTCCCGTTGCGGGCAAATGTGTAACAAAGAATGCATAGTTGAATTAGTATGTAATTTGTTTTTTTTTTTTCTCGCAATTTTAGTATGTAATTTGTTGAAGGTGAAAAATATAAAATTTTAAAAATTAAAAACAAAGTGATGTGTGTTAGTGTTAAATATATATATATATATATATATATTTAATTTTTTTGATAAATATTTATCTATTTAAAATAGTTCAATTAAGAGATTTCTCTAATTCCAAAATTGAGAGAAAGCAAAAGAATTTTTTTTTTTTTTTGGAATTTTAGTATGTAATTTGTTGAAGGTGAAAAATATAAAATTATATATATATATATATATATATATTTTGCTAATATAATTTTCATATATATTATTTTGTTTAAAAGAGGATTATAATATATATGAAAATCATATAATTATATATATATATATATATATATATATATATATATATATATAAGTCACATTATTTATATATATGTCATAAATTCTTATTTATGTATGTTTAAAACATACCTGACTCTCAGAGCTTAATGCCAGCCTAGCTTGGAGATGTTTCATCACCACACCTGAATCACTTTGGGCTAGAATCATCAAAGGAAAATATGGTCAACACCCATTCAACACACTAGAATTAGGAAAAATCTAGAGTTGTGGATGGTCTAGTAAAAGGGTGGGAAATCTGTACCTCAGGAATTTACAAACACATAGGAGATGGAAGCACTGTAAGATTTTGGGAAGATAATTGGACACCTCTAGGCGTTGTTAGAAAAATAATTCAAGGACCTTTAATTAGAGGAGAAGAGGGAATTAATTGTAACAGTCTAATTCAAAACGGAAGCTGGCGATTAGATAGACTATCATTTTGTCTCCCTGACCATATTTACAAACATATTCAAGCTACTCCCTTACCAATCAACTCCACTCTCACAAGCTGGATGTATACTGATAATGGTAAATTCACTACTAACTCAGCCTATAACCTGTGAAGAAGTCCAGGACATACCCTATTGGAATGTCATAAGAGGAACAACACGTTTAAGGGACTTTGGCGTATTAGTACTTTACCCAAAATTAAAATATTCCTGTGGATAGTTGTCCATAATAGGCTCTTAAGCAAAAGTGAACCTAGTTAAAAGAGGGATAAAAGTTGATACCTCTTGCAGCCACTGCTCGAACAACCCTGAATCAACACTTCATCTTCTTCGAGATTGCACACACCTTAAAGATTACTGGATCTCGGCTTGTACATATATCAATCTGTGGCCAAAAAACGTTTTTAGAGAAACATATGTTAGTAAATGGGTTCAATTAAATAGCAATAATAAAACTCTTACCAGATCTAATGTTAGCTGAGGTTCCTTTTAATTTAGTTGTTGGTTCATTTGGACAAACAGAAATCAAAAAATCCATAACCCTAACGCCTATAAGCCTTTATCACCTCATTTTTGCCTGGCTAGAACAGTTGAATACCAGATCTCTACTTGTAGATCCCTCGAAAACCATCCTGCGAACCAACCTCTGTCCCTGCATGGATACCGCCTGCATGGAACAATATCAAGTTAAATATAAAGGGTATTGTCAAAAGAAATATTGGGATAGGCATCTTAGGGGGAGTTTTCAGAAATGCACATAGGTACTGGATGTTAGGATACAGAAAAACAGTTAGTGGATCAAAATATCTTCACACTGAATTAATGGCGCTATGGCACGGGTTACAATTAGCAATTCAGCATGGGTTCAACAGATTAGAGATTGAAGTGGAGTCGAAGGACATACACCAGCAGATCTGCTCTCAATCCGAAATCCCCACTGATAATTTGAACAAAATGCCACTATCCTTTACCTGGGCAACTCATTGACAGGAGCTTGAACAGATTCATGAGGCATCAGAGATTCTTCCTTTCCTATTTCATTAGTCTGCAGAAGAAAGTATCTTCTTTAAGCTAGGAGATTTACTTAAAAAAATTAAAGGCTAAGACTATGAAAACATAGCCTTTCCTTTTCCTTTTCTTTTTTTTTTTTTTTTTTTTTTTTTTTTTTTTTTTTTTTTTATAAAAGTAGGTCATATAAATAAGCAAAAGAAAGGATAATTCATGAAGGAATATCTGTTAAGATACATATATCTGTAAGAAAAGCATCACCATTCATTCTCCTATAATGTTTTTCCCTTGCTTAATAAACATTAAGAGAACTTCCCACAGAACAAAAGACTCCAATATTAGCTTGGACTCAAGATAGTTGGCTTCACATAAGCTAAAAGCTAAGGACTCTACATTGTTCATTCAAAATGCATATGAACCCGAGGAACTAACCTGGCACACTTCAAGTGCCTCATTGGAGTCAGAAGCAACAGCTTCATTACCATCTTTCAGGTTCACAAACTGTGAGCTACCACAATCTTCCAGATTATTCTGAAACGGAGGAGCAGGAGAGTAATTCAAATAGCATAATATTTACAAGCTGGTAGATGTAACATCTTATCCCACTTCATTTGTTTGTTAGAAGGTTGGAACAATACCTAGATCACATGTAGGGTGACTCCTCCATGGTATCGAACGTTGGATGACTCCTTGTCTGAATCTACTTGATATGTGTCTTTCATCAAACGAATAAAATAGATAAGACAAATTATAAAGATGAAAAAAATTGAAGATAATTTTGGATTCATAAATTAGAGGGAACACAGGAAAGAAATTTTTTTTTTTTTTAAAAAAAAAGCAAAAATTTCTAATCAAATAGAAATTATAGAAAAGGAAGTTCCAATAAAAAAAAGCAAACACACATATAAAAGATGGGATATTAAAGAAATAAATATGTAGAAGAGCATAAATCATAAGGAAAATACAATAAGAGAAGAGGGTCTAAATGGGAATCATGCTACTACCCAGAATGCGTTTTATAATGCTTGATTGGGGAAAGTAAACAAAATTCTGAAAAAGAATGACATAAAGGCTTGTTTTGAGATTCATGCAAAAGCTAACTAAGCATACTCTTATAGGAGAAAACCAAAAAATACTCAGAGGCTGCCCTTAATATGCCAAATTGAGCTTCTCATGCAATTTGCCTTTTCAGAGCTAAATGTTCCTCAAAGAATTAGACGGGTAAAAAGATCTTTTCATCTCAGCACTAGATATGTTACACATATTGCAGAAGAGAAACAATACTGTCAGTTTCTTCTTATTCACTCATCATACAAGAAAATTAAAAATTTATACATAATGACATATCATGAAGTCATCCTCCAGGATTAAAATTTTAACACAGGAATAATGTATGAATTCAGTCGAAGCTATTTCTACCATAAAAAAGCTTAAAACAAAAATGTTTTGCATCATCAACAGAAAACCACAGCAAATTATTTGAAATCATAAAAAACATCAAAACTAAACAAATCTAACAAAAGGCAGGGAGTTGCCCCAAACCCCAAATCATAAAATAAACCCTGTAAAAAAGGGAGACTAAAAATAACTAATGACAAAACGGCTATAGTCATATCTAACCAAACAACATTCCAATTGAAGAACTTACCTTCAATCACATTGTCTTCCTTTTGGTCACTTCATTTTGTTGTGCAGGAACCCTACAAAAAGCAAATAGATCTCATTAATTTTTTAAAAGGTTTGATTGACATAAAATGAATGAAAGGAGGGATTTGGTAGTAGATCAATTGATACCAATAAAAGTCAAGAATTCAAAAAAAAAAAAAGGAAAAAGGGCACGATACAAACAAAAACAATGCCAGTTAGCGATATACTTTGAACGAGAGAGATAAAGAGAGCAAGCAAGAGTTGAAGCAAAAGTATGCGAGAGAGAGGAATGAGAGCAGGCTGAGTTCTACTGAAAATCTAGAAAGAAGTTGTAGTTAGTGTTACTCAAGAGTGAGTAAATGTTCTTGAACTTGTCATTAAGTTTAAGATCAAAATACATTTAAAGCTTGCCACATGGCATTTTTAATCCACAAAAAGATAAAATACCATAAACACAAAACACAGTAATGCTGAGTTTCAAAACAAAACTCTCTTGACTATATCGACTGAAGAATGGCTGTACTAGTTGAATCCATTGTATATCCTTGTTTTCAGTGAGAAAGGCAACCTCCCATATAATGAATGAGAGTATAATCTAATTATCTAGGTGTCAAATGCCATAATCACAAACACAGTAATGCAAAACAATCAATTGTATGCTTTGAAATGAGTCCATGTTGAAGGCTGATATTTTCAGAAATAACTATACATCAGCAACTGAATAATAGTTTGTATAGATAACTCTGGGAAAATTTAAGTAATATAATTAAGATTAATCCCATAAGGAAAATTTAGAAAAAGAAAAGAATATTAATATTGTTATTGCTAACTTAGGAAAATCATTCAATGTAAAACAATTTTCACTTCTGTCATTACTAATCCATGGCTAGTTGCAAGTTATGCACTTTAGTAGTCATTCTGGATCTAGATCTCCTAGAAAACTAATAAATGAATCTTTCGGAAGGACATTAATAGAAAACGATAAGAATGCTTTGGAGGTTTAATCATATTATGAATGTACACGAGTACTCCTCTTGCATAATATTTTCTGTTTATTATCCTATATCCTCCTTAGTTCCCTTTTCCTACTTAATAGAATTAGCTTTACTCATTAGTTTAAACACTCACATTTTTTAAGCGTAAAAGGGATATCTTTTGAATATTGTAATTCTTCATTACACTTTGGTCAGTTCATCGGATGGATGTAATGTTGGGGTTGCATTAGTTAAAGAAACACCTTTTATGCTTACTTTAATTAAACCAAATGGAGTGAATAAATCTCAGTTGGATTTATTAATACTCCCAGTGATAGATATTGGCTAACCATGAACTATAAAAGAAACTTTAGAAACACAATAAAAAATGACAAAACCTGCTCATTGCTGCCCTTTAGGAACTGCTTTCTTTCATCAATTTAGTATTATTGTACAGACAATTCCTCTTCAAGTTAAGATAGTCCGAGACATATAGAAACATGTTCTTACCTAAAGGTAAAAGCGCCCTCCAAATCGTGCAAAATTAATTAAAAATTCCTTTAGTAAAATGTAGCCAAATCATCTGACAATTGGAAAATTGACAAAAAAACAAGAGTTCAAATTTTATTTTATTTTTCCTTTAGCAAAATTTCCTTAGATTTGCAAGTGTCTAAAAATTGCAGTAAGATGGCCCAACTCTGACCTATTTATAAAGAACGAGGTTCCTTTAGTAAATGAGCCCATATGATACCTTTTAAGGATCTGATGAAACTGACCAAAATCAATAGAATACTATTTTGATGAACTATAATAGATTTGTTCATTCTGTAATCTTGATTATTAAATATCAAGACACAAACTGTTGAAGGGTTTATTTATCTTTTAAATTGCTCAACAGAAAGCATACCTGAAAAGCCTAATTCCATTTGAGTTGGAAATTGTTCTATGAAAAGAAAACTTAGAGGGGCGAAGCTGAATAAATTACAGCAGTGATCACAGTGTTAACAACTTTTGGTATATTTGCAGTTTTCCTACTCGTAAATACAATTCATTAGGGAACATATAAATGATCCAAGAGCAATAAGCTAAAAGACATAACTTATGTTAAGATCAAAGGTATTATGCAATTTAATGATCCATATGCTACCTAAAAAGCTTCAAGAGTACTCCACAAAGTCAACTAAACATCTAATTGCAAACCCAAGAATTCTGTAGGAAAAGAAAAAAGTATGTGCTTGCAGAAGAGCAGAGAGCACAGCTCTGATGCAAAACAATGCTAGCGATCAAATAAACTCCACTCCTCCTGTCTAAAGGTCTTGAACTGAAAGCAGTAAACATTTAGTCCTGGCATGACCACAAATTTAAAGGAATGAAACAAAATCATTTGAAAAATTCAATTCACTTACAATCCTATTTCTGTTCTACTTTCATGTGTTGACTCCTTTATAACTGTCCAATATACTGGAAATGATCTCGACAGAACGCCGCCACATTCAAACCTATAGGCATTTCCGTAATGATGAAACAGTCTTTTAAGGCAAATCTTTTCACAAGTGGAACATCAAACTCTTCGTCCAGAATTGCAATATCCTCATTATTTTAATCAAACAACGGAAGATAATTCAGTAAATGAAGCATTTGTACGAAACATTGTGCAATAAATATAAAGAAAATCCTCCGGGAGGAGCTGACCTCATCATTGATTCGTATGGCACTATGCTCAGAGTCGTAAAGCAGCCATGCTTGCCATTACCTTCTTTTTTTCCCTCAAACTTCCATCACCAAATACTGCAACCAGTTATTTCCTTCTACTCGGATAATCTGCAATATTACAGATTTTAAGAAATAGAATGTACACAGTGAAGCTGGAGCCGACGCCATTTGGCAGCGAATTTTTGCCATGACCGGAGTCAAAACGGAAGCTGATGCCTGACGAGAGTTCGGTTGATGACCGCAACAATGATAGTGAACGGCTCTTCACCATGAATTGATCTTTGCTATTCATTCTCGAAATTTTCCCCATACTCAGATATGGGGAAACGATGGTTAACGTTTAGGGTTTTTCGCGCGAAATATAAGCCCTAATTCGACCCTCCATTTTTTCAAAAAATAATATATACATATATTTTGGGGGAAAAGTACAAACTTTCGTTCTTATATATTTTTTGATACATGGGGGAGGGTTCTTCTTATATATTATTTTTAGTTTGAAAATAATATTATTTTAATAGAAAAAAACATATTTAAATTCATATAATTATACAAATTTGAAAAAAAAATCATCATGTAACATATGTTTTTGTGAAAGTTATGAAAACCTTTCCCTTTTTTTCATTTGGGACTAAAAAATTAACAATCCTTTCATAAATTATGAGTTGTTGTCAAAAGAGTGTGCCTTTTTTCAAATTTGAAATGGACTACTTTTTCTTTCTTTTTAAATGTATATATATTTTCTCTAAGTATATCAACCTCGATTGTTTCAAATGGTAGGAGTTTGATTCTCTTACATAAGTTTTCGAGTTTAAATTTTATTTAACGAAAAATAGATAGTTTGGTTTCACATGTAAGATTTCGAATCCGAACATTGCCTTAAGAATAAATAAGTAAATTGGTTTTTTTTATATAAGTTCTCGAGTTCAAACTTTGTCTAAATAAAAATATGTATAAGGAGAACTTTTCCCGATAATAGTTCTCGTTATTCGATCTTCAAATTAGTTCGATTTCAAAGTGGCTTCAAAAACAATGTAACTTTTCCATTAAAAAATTCTTTCTCAAATATACTTTCATCTCATATATGATAAAAAATTTTCAAAATTTATCTTTGCTGATTTCAAGCAACGAAGTTTAGAATGTGACTTTGATAATAAATAAGTACTGTGTAATTAATAGGAAAATTAGCCATTTTTGTAAATTGATTTTCCGAATAATTTTTTAGGGTGATTTGTTTGTAACGGTAATTAAGTGGACATAAAATCAATTATAATAACAAAATAATAATTTTATAATACATATCCAAAAAAAACATTGTGATCTATATTGGTCCACAAAATATACACAAGATCTTCCTCTATTCATGTTTTTTTTCTTTTAGGACAACATTTATTTCAAATATATATGGTATTTTATGTTTGTAAGTAAAGTGAGTTATAAATATCTCAATAATATTATTCGTTCTGTCTCACTTTAAGTATATCTATTGTGTTTAAAATGTGTCATAAAGTAAAAGATTTTAAATCTTTATTTAACAAACTCTTAGAAATATCCTAAGCGAGCGATGTGAAACACTTCGTTCATCTAAAATCTACCAAAAAAATAATATCATTACACATTATCAACATGATTCTCACAATAAAAAGTATTTTACATTGCTCACCTAAAACATCGCTTAACAATCCTAAAATTTTTTAGGTGCAACATTTATTTCAAATATACCATATTATGTTTGTAAGTATTTAAATTTTTTCTTAACAACCGTTCAAAGATCTTTTAAGTGAGCGATGTAAAACACTTTTATCTAAAGTGTGTCAAAACAAACA
The DNA here is from genome assembly GCA_025388415.1 of Cynanchum wilfordii. Lineage (NCBI taxonomy): Eukaryota > Viridiplantae > Streptophyta > Magnoliopsida > Gentianales > Apocynaceae > Cynanchum > Cynanchum wilfordii. The sequence continues at coordinate 5,185 of JAHSUH010002076.1, read as the reverse complement.
ATATATTATTGAGTTATTTATAACACATTATCAGTATAATACTCACCATAGGATAGTGTGTTATAAACAAAATGTTCTACATTTCTAACTTAAAAATCTCTAAAGGGTTATTAATTAGGTTGAAGTCTTTATTCAATAAGACGTTTTAAACTTTGTTAGATACATATGAAATATGATAACAATTTTTTTTTAAAAAAAAAAAAATGAATTGAATATTAATTTGGAATTTCATGTTTCAATATAATTTCCGGGAAACTCATTAAATACATAGAAGACTTTTAAAAAGATAATTATGAAGAAAGACAAACAGAAAAACAGATTTTAAAATAGGAAAAAATCAAAGCAAGTAGAAAAATTAAGAACGTTTCTTTGACCATAAACAAAGTTTGTTACGCTATCATTAAAAAGTTTGTTAGCTAATTTACCTTTCAAAATTTTCAGTATATTTTATTTTGTTAAACGGACTCGTAGAATTAATTACAATACAAAGAGAGGTAATATACGTGTCATTTTTTGATATCCACTTGGGACGTCCAGTGTCCACACTTTTGGTGAGATTAATTAGGACTTGGTCTGCGGAGCGTTTGCAGAGTTCAACTCTTACTCGAGGATTAGAGTCTGTCTCAGAGAATTCGAAACCTCAACTATTAGCCCTAGAGAAATATACGTGTCATTTAGTATATATATATATATATTCACGAAATATAAGAAGTAGGAAAAATCGATTCACATATATATTCTTCACACTATTATTAAAATATTAATGAGATTTTCTATGTTGTAATGATTTGAATACCAAATAGTCGAAAAGAATAAGAAATAGTTAGTCACTTTCTCTATCCTTTTTATTTGTCATTTCCCTCTTGAAGTTGAAACCTTGAGAAGGCTTTAGTAAAACTATTATCTTTTATGCCGTTATTCTATAAAGACCAACGTTACTTTGAACCCTAACTTGTCTTGCTACTCCTTAAATTGTTTTTTCTTCGTTTCATTAACTATTACATATTAAGAAATGCATACAAAAAAGACCACTTCATATATAATCTTATGATCTTTTTTTTTTATTATTATTTATTTATGAAGAAAATTATGTTAAAATTATGTAGTAACAAAGCATTACAATAACACTACTAAATTATTTCGTTTAAAGTAAAAGTAAAGCGCAATCCAAATAATACATATCTATTTAAAGGAATCAATAGAAGAAAAAAAATCTTGGAAATCCCGCTACTCTCTTTCAGCATATGAAAACTGGGATCATAGTTATCAGGCAATCATACAATACCACACACACATACATACACATATATATATATATATATATTACTAGGTAGACAACCCACACCCGGGTGTGGGATGGATGCCTATTTTATAATTTTTTTTTCAATCTATAGTTAATTTTTTTCCATTGATTTATCAATTTTTTTTATGCATTTTATATAAATATTGTAATATTTAAAATATATTATTTAATCATAAAGACTAATAAAAAGTTAAAAGATATTAAAAGAATTAAAATATTATTATATAAAATTTTCTAATCTTACATCAAAAAACTTTTATTGAAGTAGAAAAAAAATTTATATATATATATATCTATAAATTAAAAGATCAAAATAATGATAAAATAAATTACAAAAATTTAGATTAAGTATGTAATAACAATTAAAGAATCTTTTAAAAGATTTTATATAATATGGATAAGTATTTACTCATGAAATGTATTTTAAAAAATAAAAATGGAAAAAATATTAAAAATATAATAAATAATAAAATGCATTTTGTTTTTATCATTTAAAAATTTAAAAATACTTTATAATAACAAAAATATTAATATAAATTAGAGGAAAAAGATTTTATAAATTTTAAATTTAATGTATCTACGTACTCAGATTATGAAGAGGGTTAAGGAAAAAAAACCTTAGACATTATAATTAAATTTATTTGATGCAAAATATAATAACAAAAAAATTTAAAAATTAAAAAGTCATAATAAAGGATATGAGAGTTTGTTAAACATAAATGATTTATTTTTTAAAAAAAAATAAAGTGAAAAAAAATTTCCTAAATACGATCATAATTACATATTTTGATACAAAATATAGTAACAAAAAAATTAGAAAAAAATAAAAAAATAAAAATTAAATGGTTATAATAAGAATGTGAAATAATACATAAATATTTAATTTTAAAAAATAAATAAATAAAAAACTCTTAAACATCATAATAAAGAATATGAAAGGTTATTAGACATTAATATAATTAAAAAAATGAAATAAAATAAAAAAAAACCTAAACATCATAAAAAATATGAAATGTTATTATAATAAATGTTTAATTAAAAAAAATTAAAATAAAAAATTCTAAACATCATCATAAAATAAAGACCAAAAAGACATTAAAATCCAAAAATTCAAAAAAATTACAACTCATGCCATTAGAAAATTGTAAGATATATATAAGATATATGAAAATAAAGAGGAAATGAAAAGTGAAAAAAATAATTAAGAAGTTAAAAGAATAAAAAAAAAAAATTATTAAATATATAAGATAAGACCTTAAAAAAATGAATATAAATTAAAATTAATAATGATAAAGTGAAAAGTTATAAAAAAAAAATACTAAAAATTTAAGGAAAAAAAAAAACTCAAGAATCATTAAACAAAAAGACCAAAGAACATTAAATAAATGATGATTTAAAAAAAAAAAATGAAAAAGAAAAAGAAAAAGAAAGTAAAAAAATTTAACAAAATTACAAGATATATGTAATAGATTAATGATACCAGCGAAAAGCAAGTTTAAAGCATCCAGAAATGTAAAGCCGGAAACATAACGAGGTTCCGATTTTCTGCCGTCTAGTAGAAACTAGTGTTTCAAACGGCAGTCATAAGGCCACAAAACAAGTACGGAACCACAACCTAAGAAGAAAAGGAGTACAGAAGTATGTAAACTTCTAAAATATCCTTATTGGTTTTAACATGAAAATAAAAAACAGTAAAAAGGAAACTGGAGCTGGTATCACGTCTTCAACTTTCTGGCATTGTCTAAATTTTCAGTTCAGCGACCTGTTGTTCATTAGGGTAGAGAAAAGAAAATAAATAAGTAAAAAGCATGAATAACTAAGCTCAAGCAGAAGAAGAAAATCTGATGCAAAACTACACCATGCATATATACCATACCAGCATTCATCCTCAGAGATCGGTATTTAGTCTTTCCTGCATTGCCTGAGTCAGCAGCAGCAGCAGCTGGGGGTTCACCAGAGCTCTCACCCGCTTTCTTGGATTGCTTGGCAGCTGCAGTTGGAGGAGCTCTCTTTCTTTTTGGAGCCTTACGATCAGCATTTGATGCATTCATTATTGCAGGCTTTGCACTAGTCATGATATAGCCAAAAGTTACGTTAGATTGTTTCAGAAATAAATAACATAAATATGTAGAGAAATCGGATGGGTGAATTACCTTTCCCTTTGCTCATCATCTTCAGGAGGAGTGGGGTACAAATACCTGATCAAGCTGTCCTCAGTAACTTTCTCAGTCTTTCCATCTCTGTAAAGAACCTGCAAGAGAGAAGTATCTAGTTAACATGCGGATATGATACATACATATATGTTAATCAATATCTACCATGGTGTCAACAACATTTGGAAATTCACAAATGCAGCAGAAATTTAATAGCTCCATTTTGGTTAAGAAAACGCAACAAAATCAATATCTACCATCTTTCTTTCAAGTGTTACAGTTGTAAAAGTATATGCATCTAATAAACCGACATAAGCATAATGAAACACTTGAATGATACTCTTTTATGCTTCGAAAATTGAGAGGACGTCCTTTAGTTACCTAACATTATTCGTGCTTGTAATTTTTAAACTAATATGCAAAGATAATTCTAAAAAAGGGAATATAGGGGGTTTAAGGATCTTGAAAGGGAAATACTATATTCGTAAAGTTTAATCTTCAATAGAAGAACACTTAAACTTTGGATTTGTGGCAGTGGAAAGTTGGTTATGGAAGATACTAGGTACACAAATTTTCCTTTTGTTATCCTTATTAACCAAAGTATAAACCTTACAATTCTACCTCCTGATGTAAGAGTTGTACATTGAGAGTGAATAATATGGTGCATGTCTTGGCAACTAAGTCTTGGAATTGGTAAGGACAGATGTAAAAAATTACCTTATATTGAACTTTTTTCCTAATTAGAAAATTAACTCCATTAATTTTCCTTATTTATCTAAAATTTCCTTACAGGATTGAAATTATTTTTTTTTTTTATTTTTTTTGATAAGATTGATTGTGGTTAACTACATTACTTCAATATACCAAGAGTTATCCATGTGGAAATATTATTTAGACGCGGATCCGAAAATCTTAATCTCCTAAATTGACCAAATTCAAAGCATGCAATTTATTTTTTAGCATAACGTCCGTTAAAATTTTTGCCACAGGAAGTTTAGCTATAGTGACTTGGACACTTCTTAAGTACTTTGAATGTAGATGAGGACAACGTGGTTAGCTCTAGGGTAATTTTGTGTTATATAACATTGTCTTGCCTCTATCTCCCCTTCACATTTCTGCCTCTATCTCCTTTCACATTTCTGCCTCCTCTATCATCTATCTAGGTAAGGTTTCACCTTGCTGTTCTCATCAGTTTTTCTTAAATTTCATGATCTTCCTCACTAATCTTGTCTCCTTAATTCTCTTTGCTAACAAATTCTTCCATTTTTCACTAATCTCTTATTTCTTATGTGATTTCTGATGCTTTTCAGGGATTCAAGTTATCAATCCAAAATGAGCAGTTCAAGGGCTGAAAGTAACCTTAGTGAGTTATTTGCTTTGATTTATTTAAGTCCTTTCCTTGATCTATTTGTAAAAAGATGGCATGTCTCTTGATCATAAGTGAGAATTTTCCCCTGAAAAAAAATTGGGGGGAGGGGGGGAATCTTTAACCTATAACATCAATTCTACCTACAGATTTGATTTGGACCAGTAGTTTATGTGCATGTGTGAATTTTTTTTTTTTCCAAAAAAAAAAATAAAATAAAATAAAATTGAAACTCTAAGGGGTTCAAATTGCCAAAAGTTTTCTGGTTTGTTCTTAATTTATTTGAGTCTTTTCCTTGATTAATTTGTAGAAGGATGAGTTAGCAAAAAGGTTGTTTGTGGAGAAAAAGATGGCATGTTTTTA